>CM062222.1:18411228-19611228 GCA_031216235.1 Syzygium jambos
GAAGAAACTGAAGATGAAAGATGAAGACGAAGACGAAGACGAAGAAGAAGAAGGAGGAGGAGAGAAGACAAATTGGGTGAGTTAATTAACCATTTGCCAGGTCATTAATTTTTCTTTTAAGAAAGCCATGTAGGATTTAAAATATGATTGTAAAAATCATGCAAAAAGAATTGTCGAAATTTATCGTCGAAAGAACTTAAGTGATTGTTTTTTGCCCGAAAAATTTTGGTACTGAAATGAGCATAGTATAAAAGTTATCATACTTTTGATATAGGTTTTTTTGAAAAAAAAATGGCATTGCCATGGGGCACGCGGCCTAGGGTAAATGGTTGTGGATGAGCAGGGATGAACGGGTAATTAGCCCCGTGAAAAGCGCGCACACAATAGCATAGCGATAGCGAGAGAGGAAGGGAGAGAAAAAAAATGTTATCTATGTGTACATGTCTCTATATATCTAAACCAAAATACCATTTTGTCCCACTCTTAAATTTCTCATTTTTCCATCATTAACTCATCACTCTAAATTTGTAATGCGATTTGGTTTTAAAGAGAAAAAACATATAATTAGCCAGAAAAAAAAGCACGAAATGATCAAAGTAATAAGTTAACTATACAAAAAATGCACTTGATTTATTCTTTAATGTCCCTACGATGCAACAATCGATTTCATCTTCTTTCATTTTCATTTTGTGAATTTTTCAATAAATGTTTTCTTGAGTTATTGAATGGATGACAAAATGTCCATTTAGCATTTGCTTTCTAGATTAAATTCTATAATAACCAAACACAATGTCAAGTTTTTTATTTCTCCACTAAATTATTGTTAATTCTTTATTATGTTGCATGAAGAAATTAAATAATCGCACCTGCGCATATTGAGTGCATGAGTTGAAATTTGAATTAATATAGCTTATTTACATAAATTATTGGCATGTTCATTTAACGAAATCGTTATCTCATAAGAGGTGTCTAACGTATTACAATATTTGTTTACACTTCTAGACAAAATTAGAAAATTGGATTATGGGACGAGATGTCTAGCACATTATACTTCAGATTTTAACCCCACGTTTTGGTAAATGCAAAGAAGAAAAAAAGAAGTTATTCATAAAATGTAATAATCAAAAGTGATAAATAGTAACACCATATACGTCAGAAAAATTAACATGTAAGTATCTTAATTTCACATCTCACTTATTTTGTATTCATGGCAAAAAAGTCACTTCTAAATACTAAAGTGAGATAAAAAGGAGTTGTCTCATTAATATTTTATGTTCAATCGATACGATTTTTTGAACTTATTTGATGCCATTTCACGTTTTTTTATACATTTAAAACTAGATAATATTTGGTATTGCATCAGATCAAACGTATTTGAGATTTCATATATTGTACATGTCAACATAAGGCAACCAGTGATATTTCCTCATTTAGTTCCTTGACAAGTGTCCTGGA
This sequence comes from Syzygium jambos, assembly GCA_031216235.1. Lineage (NCBI taxonomy): Eukaryota > Viridiplantae > Streptophyta > Magnoliopsida > Myrtales > Myrtaceae > Syzygium > Syzygium jambos. Next base: position 18,412,684 of record CM062222.1, read on the forward strand.
CACTTTTTTTAACAATGTCCATGAGAAAATTTAATTTATGTAGTTTTGATTAACTTGAATTAATAAAAGGAAGCATCTATTTCAATTTATGTACACATATAATAATATGAAGAATGGTTTAAGAGCTAAGCATGGGATAATTCAATGGGGGTTGGATTGATCAAAAAGGGAAGCATACATAAGATTAGCTCGCAATATATGATTTTTCGTGGTATTAATGCAATTTAACAAATGGTAAATTTGTCACATATATATTAGTTTAGGGTTTTTTGTGATCACAAAATTAGTTTGGGTAAATTTATCACAAGTGTACTAATTTGGAGTTTTTCGTGGTCAAAATATTAGTTTAGGGTAAATTTGTCGCAGATTTACCAATTTGGGATTTTTCATGGTATTAACCCTATAATAAAAGAAGGAGAGGATGTGTAAGTTTTTTTTTTTAATGTTTATATATATTGGCAAATAATCTACAAGTCTCTGAAATTAAAAGCAATTTATATGCTTTAGGTATTTGAAGATTAGCTTGATATTAACTTTGAGATGAAGTCATAAATTAGTATAAGGTTTTTAAAATGCAGAAAAGTTAGAATGAAATTTTAGAGGGAAAACTGTCCAAAAAGTCCTAAACTCATTGCACTTTTACCAATTCAATCTTAAACCTTTTAATTTTGTCAATTGAGTCATAAATATTTTCACGTTTTGTCAATTGAGTCAATCCGATCAATTTTGGCTGAAAATCGCTGGTGTGGACGTCGATGGTCCGACGTGTCATGGCCGGCTTTGACATGGATACTTTTTAATAATATTTTACTTTTTTTTGTTAATTTTAATAAATTTTTTCTTTTCTTTTTCCCTTCATTTTCTTTTCTTTTCCTTTGTTTTTTACACCTCTGGTCGACAAGGTTGCTGGCCACATGCAAGGGTCGATCTGAGCAAGGGCGTCATGGCCCTCATCGGCCAAAAGGCGAGGGTGCGGCTAGCAAGGGCCGCAACGCCCTTGACTCTTCATCTTCGACGTCATTGAAGACAAACTCATTGTCTTCCCAAGTGCGCAAATGGGGGGGGGTGCGGCATGGATGTGCAATTTAGAGAGCTATCCCTTGTAAAATCCAGGCGAGGGCTGTGATGCCTCGCCAACCAACAAGCTAGGGTGTCGTCTAGATCAGGTGAGGTGTCGTGGCCCTCACCTGGATCCGAGTGACCTCGCTTGTGGCTAACAAGCCGGCTAGAGGTGTTAAAAAAAAAGAAATGAAAAAAGGGAAAAATAAATAAAAAAAAATCAAAAAAATTAATAAAAAATATTATCAAATTATTATTGAAAAATTTTCACGTCAGCGTGGATCATACCACGTAGAACGGCAAGCATCTACATCAATGATTTCCGACAAAAATTGGTCAGATTGACTCAAATGGCATAACATGAAAATGTTTAGGACTTAATTGGCAAAATTAAAAGGTTTAGAATTGAATCGGAAAAAGTGTAATAGGTTTATGACTATTTGGACAATTTTCTCAATTTTAGAACATGATATTAGCTTTGACATAAAGTGATGAATGATATCGTAAAAATGGAACATTTTTCTCATTTTCCAATTGAACAATTTTCTGACCAACAATAAAAAAAATTGAACAATGTTCCTTATTTATGTAATATTTGTGCCTTTTGACTCAATAAGTTGTTTAATATAAAAAAGGAAAAAGAAAAAGAAGACCACTTTATTTAAAGCAAAGAGACTTGACCGAAAGACAAAAGGGAAAGAAAAGAGAAGGAAGAAGAAGGGGAAAGAAAGAAAAGGAAAGAAAAAGGAAAAGGAAAAGGAGTACACTCCGCAGAGATCTTGTCAAGTTGGATTTATTTTGATTTGTAATGCCCGGTAAGGATATACGCTAATCGAAGTAATTTTCTGAATTAGGGCACAAATTCAAAATTATGTGAAATTTGAATTGCGAAATCCAATTTTAGAATTGTTAAGCTGTAGAATTACATGAAAATCATGGATTAGGGCATTGTGGAGTCATGGGGTTGACGAGAGTTGATCTGAAGTAACATTTATTTTGAGAGGAATTTTGGAGTTTTGCGTGCGAGTTTTAATTCCAAACCTATTGTATGGAGACCAATTCAGTTCTAAACATTTCAATTGTGCCAATTTAGCTATAAATCTTTTAATGATTTGCTAATTCAGTCCTAAAATTATTATTTGGATATTTGGCTGAAAGGATTCTATTGACAAATTATTAAAATGTTTATGCCTAAATTGGCAAATTATTAAAATATTTAGGATTAAATTGGCACAATTAAAAGGTTTGGGATTGTATTGGCCTCCATATAATAGGTTTAGAATTTTCTGGACAATTTCCTTATTATTTTTTTTGTAGAAGCACGTGGTAAACTAAAAGCCAGACAATTATGAATTTGAATCATTATTTAAAAATTATGGGGGCAAGATACTCCAATGAAATGTTGCCTGATCTTCACGGTTCTCAATCAATGAAAGGAAACTATGCGGGACTCGAGTATGTGACTTTGTTTCATCTCTTAAATGTTTCTTCATTCTAATCGATCTAACCTTTGTGTTGGCAAGCTTCTATAAGTTTGGAGTAATCAGTTTTTAATACCTTAATACATGGCTTCTTCTTATTTCACACTAATTATTTCTTCTTATTTTCGACATCCATAATATATTTCTGCACGCAAGGATCCCACGAGAGAGCCTTCTAAGTTTTTGTCGGTATAGTTTTCTTGAAATATTTGCAGCGACTCAGCCTTTTTCATTCTCCTTTCGAAACTTTCACGGTTAGCCATACAGTCCGCAAATTCAGTCAGTTTTGTTCCACTTAATCCCTTTTTCATAGCCATAGATTTTTCTGACTGAGTCATGGACCGATGTAATTTGTTAAAGCGGTCAAATGACATGTCATTTGATATTTGTATCATTTGAAGGTCTTAGATGGGTTAATACAATGGCCCGATTTAAAGTTGTTGACACTTAAATTTTGCCAATAGGTTGCCGATTCCATTTCATATATATTGAGATTTGAAGTTGTTAATAACAATAGAGGCTGCACATAACCAAAAACATCAACCTTGCATGATCAAGCGTTCACATTCCTTGCTACATTTCATCTTTTGTGAAGCAATCAAATAAAATGCATAGAACAATGAAATAAATCAAGCACCTGTATACGTGGTTCAGATGATGTGACATACGTATATAGGAAGAGTAGTATAAAATCTCATTTTAGATCAAGAGATTTAATGGAGATTACAACTACACTCGAGTAACTCAAATATTTTAAGTGTTTCCGGCTCTTAATTACACCTAATATCTTACACAATATTTAGTTCTCACAATTATATAATTGGCTAAGTAATTCGGTCATAATTAAAACGAACAAAGTAAACTCACGGGAAGAACGCTCACGTAAACAACCCTCTTCTTCCGCGAACCAAAACGCACTTCAACCATGATGGCTTTCCTCCGTTTATTCCTCCGTTTATAACCAAAACCAGCCCCCCATTCTTGCACACCGTCGTGACTTCTTGGTGAAAGAAGGCCATCACCAACTTTCTTTCTTTTTGTTCGTTTTTTTTGGCCAACATCACATGTTCTTCAAGCTGGAAGGAACAGTTGATCACGTCTCTTTTGTGCGCAAAAGAGAGCTCCACCAGAACATGACAAATAAACAATTATTTCCCTAGTCCAGAAGTCCGACTCGTGGCTTGAAAGAAAACAAAAGAGATGAGCAAAACTACCGTATGGGATACAGAGGCAAACATGTTCGGACGACACTACAAGAAGTACTAGGAGATGAAACAATCCTTCAACAGTAAAACATCATTCAAAGGATGGGCATGGATCCCGTGTGGCCTTCAAAAGGAAATTTTCTTTTGCTTTCTTCACAGGGCTGGTCAACCATGAAATTTGTTGGTAGTGCGCAGCAGAAACCCGATACCTTTAATCTGGAAAGATCACCAAGAGGGAGCCAAAGTCCAAACCTGTCATCATATCCAGTTAGACCCACATTCACTCAAAAGCTTAAGCCAATGAGTTATGAACCAACTAAAATATATTAATTGCTCAACACCACGTCAATTATCCAATGTGAGATTTTTTTATTACAACTCATAAGTGTATCTCAATAATCTCCCCCACACGTGTGAGCTCAGTGTTAGGTTTGCTCCCCTTAATTTAGGTTAAGATATATTAATTACTCAACACCACGTTAATTATCCAATGTGAGATTTTTCTAATACAACTCACACGTGTATCTCAATAATCTCCTCCACACATGTGAACTCGGTGTTAGGTTTGTTCCCCCTTAATTTAGGTATTCTTCTGTATCAGTTTATCTTAGTTTGAATCTCCAAGTCATTGTAATGCACTCGCAACTATGCACAACAATCATCATCAACTACTAACTTGGGATTGCATTACCCATAGTCTCTATCTCACGTTACTAGACCAACTGTCCATGGTCACTTCTTGCCAAACCGACCGTAATGGCAATTTCTACTCGAAACAAGCGTCGATAATGAGATTTCTTTGTTGAGATATTTTTTAAAACACCGAAACAAATTGAGGGCCCACCAATCAACTATCGGCTCTGATACCACTTATAACACTTCGGGTCTATACTGTGTAATATTGTCCGCTTTGGATCCACTGACCTTTACAGCTTTAAAACGCGTTACACAAATATAGAACTCCAAGCCTTATAAGCTAATACAGAACTCCCCCTAGGCTCTGATACCAATTGTTGGAATATAACGTTAAAATGACAGGATTTTGCAAATTAAGTCAATGCAAAAATGCCAAAGAAATAAATGAGGAACGATAAAGGACACTAGAGATTTCTGTGGTTCGGTCTAAATATCGATACCTACATTCACGGAGAGAGCCGTCAATAAATAATCTACTATAATCAGAGAATCAAAGTTACAAATTACTCAAATGCTCGAGCAAAGTTACAAATTACTCAAATGCTCGAGTATTTTCCACATTTAGATTTAAGCTCAAACTCAAAATGTTTATGAATAAATAACTTAATTGGACGAAATAAGCTCACAACATAAATCACCGCGTGTTCAAGCCCAAAGTAAAATAAGCGCACGTTCAAGAACGTCTCTGTACGTTCTACCTCCTTTGTGCAACTTGAATACTAGCGTCTCTATACGTCTTTGCTTTGTGCAGCTTTGGTTCTCGCTAAAGGAAAGAAACCCTCAATTTCTTTTCTTTTTATATGCAGCAAAAACCCTTGTTTTGCTTCCCTTTTATTTTACTTACGTGACCCCACACGTTTCTTTTGTACGCCCCAAGAAGGGAAGTCCTTCACTCGTAAGGAGTCAACAAATTGACCTAGGCCCACCGAAATAGATATAATAAAATAAAGTATGCCCCTGTTTTGTCTTTTAGTGACCTTCTTCATTCTCGATTTGTGCTAAGCCAATAACCGTAAGCCCCTGCATCTGAAATCAGTTAAATAGGAAAGTGAATTTGTTACATGAGCTCAAACTCGAGACATAAATTCAACAATTCTCTATCTTGACTCAGGGCCTATTTGGTTCGGCATTTGGGGAAAGCCTTTGGCCAAATGCAAAGACATTTAGAACAAAGGGCTTTGGGGAAATGCAGGATTGTTTGGCAAATATCCATTGAAAAGTGTTTTGGGGAAATGCAAGCTGTTTGATAAATATATATTTGGAAAGTCCTTTGGTGTAACCAATTTATGTTTTTTTTTAATTTGGATGGTTTAAAATTGAAGTAAAAAAATTATGATGGTAACTTTTATATTTTCGCGATAAGAATAACATAATAGAAATATAATAACAAATTTTAAAAAAAAGGAGTCATTTCATTATAATACACATCACATGTCCCTAAGAATGAAATACATTATCCTTAAATATTACAAACATCTTTAACGACTTTGTAAACTCATGGCTATTTCATCACGTAAAAGTACCATATCAGAAGATACATTATCATTTAAATCACTCATCCCCTCATTTACATCATCATGATCAACTGAATATCCATAATCGGGATCCAATTTTGCATTTTCAAAATCCGTATCGATCACGGCATTTCTTTGTATATAATTATGCAAAGCCATTGTCTCTATGACAATTTGCACTTGCTTTTCATACAGATAACATGGCATATTTGTCAGAATCTTCCACTTATTTTTTAGTACACCAAACGCTTGCTCAATTATCGAGCGTAGAGTGGAATGGGCATGATTGAACACTTCTCAATACCCTGTTGGTGTAGGACCTTGTCGAAACTCTGGCAAATGATATCTAACATCTTTATATGGCCCCAAATAACCCGTGAGATTTGGATATCCAACATCTACTAAATAATATTTACCTACACAAATATAATGAAAATTTAATCAACATATGCCACATAGATACATATGGATGTACCTAAACAATTAATTAACGAACCTGGAGGAGGATGAGGAAATTGTGCATCAATCTTCCAGCGGCTTCATAGAAGATACAGGTATCATAAGCTTGTCCCTCCCAACCGACGCAAGCATAGATAAATTCCATGTTAAAATTACATATGGCCAACACATTTTGAGTTGTCGTTCCTTTTCAATCAATAAAACGAATTTGATTGTATGTGGGTACTACCGCTAGGATATGCGTACCATCCATAGCTCCAATACAATCCTAAAAACAAAGAACGAAATATTATGTGATTTACATTTAGTTTTTCCTTTATATTGTACAATAGTAACTTGCCTTAAAATATGGATAAAATCATCGATCTTTCTTGATCTTCTCCGGAACTTCCTTAAACTGCCGATCAGTTGGTTGGATCAAATCTTTTCCCATATCACATACTTTATCTAAAACTAAGCTAAAGTGCCTACTTATGGTTTCTCCAGAGCGTTGAAAGTGCTCTTGTGCTAACCTATTGCATATACCATGTCCCAAAATATGAAGAAACATACCAACCATTTTTGCAACATCAGTATTTCTATATCCTTGAAGACCATAGCTTGTTATCAAATCATGCGTTAAATTATTAAATACATCCCTGTGCATTCTAAACATATGATAACACCTTATCGGATGAACTTCTCCGTCCATCAATTCTCTTAACCATGCATCACCTGTGTACGATGAGGTCATGCGAGGTTGCTTGCAAAAGTACATTGCTTGATAACCAACTGAAGCTGTTGCAACCAAGAAGAGATCCCAATATTCAGTTTTCTCTTTTTCACGATTTTCCCTTTCAAGAGAATCATCCATAATTGCTTAAAGTAACAATATATATATGCATTAGAGTGTAAAAGAAACAATAAACAATCTTAATCATTAATCAAGAGAAACAATATCAACCATCATATATATGCAAACTAAATCACATGAAGATAATACCATTAGAAAACAGTTCTCAAATTAAAACATAAATAGAAATTAGGTTCACACATAATGCAAATACAAGTCTCACATGAAAATAAAGTAGCATACGGAAGAGTTCAAATAAGATTCTAACATCCTAGCTATGACTCTCTTCAAACTCATACTTGAGATACTTGACTTTTAGTGCATCACCCTTCAAGCTCATAAAGACCTGCCTATTGTCTTTCTTTTCCTTAAAATGAGAGATTGCAAAAAAGTATAACTTTTCATCTTGCACAATTTCAAGTATTGTATCCAGCATATCTATGAGGTCCTTGTAAGGACCGTTTCCCTCATTTGCTTGAGATGATGCAACAGCAGCGCTCCTTTGTTCAACAGCTGAACAAAGCTTGCTAATTTGCATTCCAAGCTGCTATTTTGTGGTCAATCTCTTTTCTTTCTTTTCTCGAGCTTGCCTCATTGAAGTATGTGCAGCTCTTTTATGGCTCTGAGTTCCAATTGGTTCAACGGTTTCATCCGCTTGAGACTTCAAATTTTCATCAATAAATCCTACACCATCACCGATACTAGGACGTGTGACCTCAACAAGATCCTCATCAATACGTAAACCTTGCCTAGGAGTCCATGTGATTCCTCCATTAGCAACAGTCTCTCTGAACATCCTATCTAACAAAGCTGCAAGATCAGGATGTATGCCTTTCGTCCTAAAAGTCTTAAGCTTAGGATTGGCCTATTATAATATAACATTTACGTAAGTTGTATCATTTAAAATCAACTAAACACAAAAGTAAAAGAGAAAGAGATAAAAACCTGAATTTTTTTCTCCCACCATTCATCACTCGCATCAACGATTTTCTTTCTTGAATCTCATCCTAGTTCCGTTTCATTGTACACCAATGTCTTTCATCTTTTCCATTATTCTTTAAAATTATCTCACTTACTCTTCATTTGATTTTTATCATATTTTTTACCTGTTAGCTCCTCAAACTTGCTAATAATGACTGTCCATCCATCCCTTTTGTTGTTTGTCGGATGATTACCTTTTTCAATTTGTTCAACGCATAACTTACAAAAGGTTTCTACATCTTCCGTACTCCAAAATGCCTTAGTTGCCATCTACTAGTAAAGTCATTCCACCAAGAAAACCACATCAAAAGATCATTCTTTTTCAACAAAACAAAGCCATCCAAATGTTGCAAAAGCTCGTCTATAGGATTTGTTAACAACCTATACATTTTTTAACCAAGAAAACCAGAACTATATTTTCAACGAACTTGAAGAGTGACTGAGGAAATTATACTCACTTACTCACAAAGTAGTTGTGTTGCCAATTAAAAATTTGTGCCATACTCATAATTAAGGCAATTCTAATGATTATTGGAAAATGCGGACAAAGGGTCCACGGATTACATTGGTCTAACCTATAAACCAGTGTAATGAACTATTAGGATCTACGCTGACTTAGAAAGCCAATATTTTCTAAATCATCATATGAACTCAATTAAATTTCATTTGAAAGCTCGGTGGAGTGAAGTACTTGACATGCTTCAATTTGAGGTAGTTCTGTAATTTGTTCGCTTTATCGTCTGAGCTAAAAGCTGAACCAGAACCACAACATTCAGAACACTTCTATATGTTGATATACTCATACTAACATGCTTCAGTGACTAGCTACATTAAAATCTAGTGCATGACTTAGAATCAAGCTTCGGGCTCAGCCATGCTAAACACAAATGAAACTGAATGAACATCAATCAACAACAACTGAGCTAATAGCTCATAGCTCAAGATTGATGCGAAGTCGTCGCGAATAGAGTTGAACAGAGGTTTAGCAACAAAAAACTTCATCCTAGTTTGAATTGGAGTTCAAAGTCACAGAAAGCATCAAATATTGGAGTTCCATCTCAGTAACATAGACATTAGCATGTCATTGACGAACATCCTCCTTCAGAATTTGATTTGCCCCAAATAATTCAGAACCGTAATCACCAAGAATAATAGATAATACCCAAATTAAGCGTACCTGAGCAAGGAGATGAGGCAAGGCGAGGCCGGAGAGGAGGCAAGGCGAGGCCGATGAGCAAGGCGAGGCCAGCGAGGTGAGGCCGGAGAGTGAGGCGTGACGAGCCAAGCGAGGCGTGACGAGCCGAGCGAGAGAGTGCAACGAGCGAGGAGGCGAGGCGAGGTGAGGCGGGCGAGCAAGGCGAGGTGAGGTCGTCGAGTGAGTCGCGGCAAGCCGAGCGAGGAGGCGACTCGAGGTCGGAGAGCGAGGTGTCGCGAGTCGAGCGAGGGAGAGCAAGCGAGGCATCGCGAGTCAAGCGAGGGAGATTGATGAGCGAGGTGAGTAAGGGAGGCGAGCGTGACTGAGTGAAAGAAGAGAGAGTGAGGAGGTGAGTAGACAAGAAGACTAGGGTTTCTCTTTTTTAAATGGGCAAAAGTGGGTTTTTAGACAAATTTTGAGGGCAAAAAAGGCAACTAACATGTTTTTATTAAATGGGATATTAGCATTCCGAGAATGCTGAAAGCTCAAGGCACCCCCTAGGATGCCTTGAGCTTTCAGCCTTAAGAAGGCCAACATTTGGCCAAAGAGTTCCAAAAATAATTTGCCAAACACTCCATAATTCCCCCAAAGGGCTTTGGAGGCTCAAAGCTCCTTCACAGAGCCAAACCAAACACTCCCTTAATGTTTGTAGCCAAATATAATGCTCATCATCCATGCTACTCTCCCAATGCCCCCACGAATACTCACTCTTCATAGATGCCAATTGTGCTCAAGCAAAACTTGAGCTTCGCCAAAGGAACAAGATTAGTCATCATGTCCGCTGGGTTCTTTGATGTCGCAATCTTTTTAACAACAATCACACCCTTTGCTAAGACATCTCGGATGAAGTGATACCTGATATTGATATGCTTCGTTCGCTTGTGATAAATCGGATTATATGCCAAATATATCGCACCATGGTTGTCACGGTGTATATCAACAAAATTATTACCCACGTGGATGACTTATAAATGCCACACTGCGGAATTTGTTCATATATTATGGATTGCTCTCCGTCATCCAATTCAAATTGGGTTTTTGTTGCGACCTCCCCAAACCAGCCTCGCTGCCTAAGAGATTTGGCTAATGGATTACTAAGTTAAACTTAGCTCGAGCTCTCCCAAGCTCATACCAATTCGCGACTTAAGTTTAAGTTGTTAACGTGCAAATCAGTTTCATTTAGGAGTCGCCACTAATCAATTTTTGGTAGGTCGATTAGACACCTAAGTAAAGCATGGGAGAAATGCTTCATTTTTACGAACCAAAGATTCAATGGGTACGGGGACTTGATCATACTAATTAACAAACTAGCGCCCTTTCGGTACCTAACCTTGTTCAATTACTGCCTAACGTGTTCTCACTAACCAGGAGTCTCAAAATTCCATCCCTAATCAAGCTAAGGGAAGCAACCGTCAATACCTGAACCTAACTTGCAAGGTCAATCACGTTTGAAGTTAAATTAAACACGTAATTTAAAGTGCACAAACCAAACAAGGTGCAATCAAACATGACTCTAATCACATAATAGGGTAAGAAAAACCAAATCCAAAGTCCAAATAAATTTTTTGACTTTTCGAAATTTTTTATTTTTTTAAAAAAATAAATTTTTTAATGTTTTTAACAATAATATAAACGGACCCGGGTCGGATCTCCACATCCGACCCGAGCGTGCCGGCTAGGGTCCACAACTAGACCGGGCTCATTTATTGAGCCCGGTCTGTTCGGAATTTTTTTAAAAAGGAAAGGAAAAGGGCCTAGCCCGAAATTTTTCATTTAAAAAAAAACAAACAAAGCCCACTAAAAAAAAACAATCTAGCCCAAATTGACCAATCCAGCCCACTCGCGAAATGGCCCAAAATCTAAAAGCCACATTCTAACTCTTAAACTAAAAAGCCCATAACAAAAAACACCAAATAAACATAAAATCGGCCCAAACACTAACAAAACCCTACCCGGTTTCGACCCATCCGCCCGACCTTGCTAGCTTTTAGAGAAAATTTCAAATAAGAGCTTGAAGTGTCCTCATTTTTTTAATAAGGGTCTAAAATGGATATTGTTTAAAAAAAGGGTCTATAGTGGCCACATCAGTTTCAAATAAGGGCCTGACCTTGCTAACCTTGGCTAAATACTCCGGCCGGTCAATGGCATTTTCGTCCAAAGACAATTTTAGCCTAAATTTTAGTTAAATTAGATTAAAAATTAAGAAAGCTAAAATATTTTAAAAATAAAAGAAAATATAGCCAAAGGGCCCAGGTTTTTTTTGTTTTGCGTGTTTTCTTTTCTTTTTTTTAGTCTTTTTTTTATTTTTTTAATTTCTCTTTTTATGAAAAAATTTTGGATATTTTTACGTAATTTAATTAAGATTTTGTGTAAAAATTAGGATTCATATCAAAACGACGTCGTTTTAGTACTTTAGTTAACCTTAATGACACTTAGAACGTCACGTGAGAGAGATAAAATATTAAAAATAACTACGTTAGCATTTTTTGTTAGTTGAATTAGACAAAATTAGCGAGAGGATTTGAGGGCTGGTTGCAGGCAAGGGCTAGCTTTGCCTATAGCTAGCAAGGGTCACCTAGGCAAGGCCAGCCTTCGCCTATAGCTTTTGTGGGCAGCCTTGCCCAGCCCTCTCTAGGTATTGTCAGTGGCCAGGCCATTGCCTAAGATTGGCCATTGGCGAAAATGAAAAAAAGAAAGAAAAAGGAAAAAAATCAAAAAAATAAAGAATGAAAATACCCTTGTGAAGTCGAGCCCTTCTTTTAAGATTGACATGACCATTTTAGGCCTTTATTTGAAATCCATGATCGATCTGGCAAATGTGTTCGGAGTCATGTCCTACATCTTCTTCACGTCGAGCACCGCGTTCCTTGGCGTGATGCTACACCTCCGATCACTCCAAGATGAGCACCACATGACATAACCAAATTCAAGGACTTACTGGCGAGCTGGACATCCCAAAGTTTTGCAAACCGGTTGCCAGCCAAGGTCCTACTCTCCATGGTTCGGATGAAGGAGGCGGTCCACCCATTCTTGGAGCACACCGGGAGGGTGAGAGCTACCGAGGGCACTTCAATGAGCTCGAACAGCATGCAGTGAGGTCCCTGGTAGGCCGCGGGGCGCCACGGTGTACCCTGTGGGCGCCCATATTGAATATGAAGGGCGAGACTAAAAAGAAGGCTAATGGTGGCCGCCGAGGCAATGACTTCATGGAGTGGCTCAACGACCAACCGCATTTATCGGTGGTTTTCCTATGCTTCTGGAGCATGGGGAGCTTCGTTGAGGGCCAGGTGAAAGAGATGGCCAATGCGCTAGACTGAGCGAGCAACGCTTTCTGTGCTACCCACGACAACCACCACCGAAGGGCTAGGTTGAGTTCCTACGTGACTACACGGACCCTGCAGAGGTCTTGCTCGAGGGCTTCCTTGGACCAGACGGGTGGGCCCCACGGACTGCGGTCCTAGCCCACCTTGCAATTGGGCGGTTCCCGTAGCACTGCGTATGGAACTCCACCTTGGAGAGCATACTGTTTAGCGTGGCAGTGGCCATGTGGCCCTTATACATCAAGCAATAGTGCAATGCATGCTAGCTGGTGGTGGAGCTAGGTCTCGCCGCGGAAATCAAGATGGACCATTGCAGGGATTTCATGATGGATAGCAACGCCGTTGCAACTACGGACGAAATAGGTGGAATATAGAAGTTAAATGGAGGACGTCGGCAGCTAGAGGCGGAAGAAGGTGAAGGAGGTGAGTGAGAAGAGTAGGATAGCATTGATTTCGTCTTACTTGTCTTTGGGTCGTTTGATTAAGGACAATTTGAATTTGGCCGATCGAAAACGATTCCACTTTAAGCCCCTCTTTTTAAGAATATCATCCCTCTTCGAGTCATTATTTGAAATTTTCCCTAAAATCATTCGATGTGCATTGCCAAGAAGATAATGTCATCAAAAAGTGTGGAAACGATGTTGTTTAGCTTTTTCGTTGCCCCAAATTAACGAATTGGATTAAATTGGGCTAAATTCAAACGCCGATCCCAGCTCATCTTCAAATGAAAAATTGCAGGTCAATTGGTTCTGAGTTTTGTAGTTGCTTCTGGGCTAAAGTCATAGCAAAAATAAGGAGTGAGGATTGGATCTGCAAGTGCCTCGAAATCAAGTTCATCACTTCGTCCTCGGGAGTTTTCAGGATTGCAGATGGCGATTACGAGCAAGAAGAGACCTTAAGCTTTTGGGAAATTTTGACAACAGAGAGAATCAAACCAATTCCCACTATATGTCGAACATTCGCCGGTAACTTCCTCTCCAAAGACGAGGTCACATCTGATGGAGCTTTGCTCCAATAGAGCCGGCTCGTCACGTGGCCGTTGAGATGATCACCGCTGGTTTCTCTCTTCTGCTGGCGAGCAGTTCACCTTCGGCTTCAACTCGTCAGCCTCTGAGAGAGGTTACTAATGATGCTGGCTCGAGGAAAGCAAGAACGCCATTTTTTTCTATTTGAAGGGATACAGAAAGCGAAAGATAATCCACTTACAGAATAGATGGGCGTAGACTGACACTTAACTCATCCATTGAAATGTTATGACATCAAAATGAGCCTCATCATCCGAGATTCTGAAGATCCTCTCTCCACCAACTGTTTTCGGGTTTGCAGTCGGCGAGAGCCACGGATGAGGACTGATTGCTCTCGTGAAAGGGCCGATTCAAACAAACCCGACATCTGATATCTGCTCAAGGGATCACTTCACCGTTCTTGTTGAACAAGAACGATGTCAGAGAGCCCTCTGGCTCGCTCCGCATTCTGAGTAGACTACTCATGGTGAGAATAGTTCAAGTTCACAACAGAGTAAAATGCACAACGTGATACAGGCCCTCGGTCAAAAGCTGTGAACTTAAGACTTGATTTCACCAACCATGGAAGGTACTGCAGGTTAAATTGATAAAGGGGATACAACAGCTTAAAACATTTAAGTTATCTGAGCCACAATTGTCGAAAAATTATAGTACATGTAAGCATTACAAGAGTCTTCCGCACGCTGGATGTGTCCGAAACCATTATGAGTTGGAGACAATGGATCCGAAATTATCATAAATAATGAGACACAGGTGTGCACTTTACCGTAAGCCAAATTATCGGCTTCCAGAAAATGTCGAATCACTGTAGCACTAACTATTTTTCCGTGAGTAGCATAACACTACCTATCTTTCAATTCCTCCTCAAATTGATGCAGTTTCTCCCGGACTGGATGCAAAAATTGTTTCAAATCCTTACAGATCTGCTGCTTATCTTGTTGCAGAAAATCCTTTTCTTCACTTAGTCTGACATTTATCTACAGTATTGAAGGACAATAAATAGTTAAAGATCTGTCCACCAGCAAATGACCAAATTGTTGAAACAAAGAAGAAATCAACAAGTCAAATTACCCAAACACTTGGACTTGAAGACAGACATACCTATAAACCAAAAGCGGACATGATTGCCTAAGAGATGAGTAAAATCAAAGAGTTTGTTCTACCAGAGTGTGCTGGGTTATCGATAAAGACCATAATATGGCCATTGACATAAAAGCACTGCAACCCAGCTAGGTGTTGCAAACTCTTAATGTTAAACACATCCCTCACACTCAACTCATCCTTAGAGCCGTTATCGATACATTTTTCTGATATAAACGCATCATCATTTTATTATCCGCAAGAAATGTGCATTTCTTTAGTTTTGGCCATCCACAGATGTCTATTCATACAAGCATAACTATTAACCCATACAACTAAAATATCTCAATATGATCAAAGAAAGTACCTGCAGATCATCTAGTTCACCAAATGAAAACTCAGGGATCTCCAAATGACCTTTAACTTTCTTTTTCTCGTCCCTAACAGTCCATTCTCCTAAAACACATGGAAGCAGCCAGTCAATCTCAGTAAAATGTCTTTCTGCACACAAAATGTGCATGAATACATGCAAGCATGTGCAGGTGTGAGTGGGTGTGGGGTGGCGTTGCATGTGAATGCCAACGTAAAAGAGAGAGATGCAGGAGCCAAACCCTTGATTTTTAAATTCAGCTCATAAGTGTAACCAACCCTTTTCTTGTTCCGCACAGTCACCAGAAATGCCTGATCAGTTAGACAAAAACAATAGTAGCAATGGTTAAGTACACTGTTACTAAAATTCCCACACTTTTATATAAAATACACGTTATTATCCTTTCCAACAAAGCTTCTACAACTCGCACACTTTCTTATCTTTGCAAAAAGTACTAGTTTTCTTGTAGTAAGACCATTCGTACAATTACAAAACATGAGTTGTCCGTAGTCTAGTAAAGGTTCTTTAACATGTTTGTCACTAGTTCACCAAAAAATTTGGTGGTAACATACATTTTCCTATATAAAAATATATTACATCCTTTCTATTGTCTCATTAGATGGTAGGAAACAGTAATAACATCCAAGTATTACACTTTATTTTTACATGATACTAATTTAACATGCGAGTTTTTCTCAACTGTAACATAGTCGAGGCAAACCCATAAAACATTATTTGTAGATCCTTTTACATTACACCAATATTTTACCAGTTCTCTTTGAGGCAAGACAATATATACCATCAATATCTGGTACCATTTATTTTCGTCCTCTATATTAACTACTAGAGGTGAAGTAATAACTAGAAGAAACCACAATCAAAATAAAGATAAGCAGTAGTCCTGCCTTAGTAATTTGTATGAAAAAGAAGAACCCCATCAATATGAACAAGCAATTGCCAAGGTCCTCTTATGCCAAGAAAATACATACACCATACAGAGTCCACCGTGAAAAGGTATTGGCATGATACGGTGACAAATTAGAACAAAATCCTAGTTATAGACAATTATGCAAATGGATTTAAAATAAGAAAGTTATTCTCAGGCTACATCTCGATCCACATGACAGATGAGTTCTAATATTTTTCTTTCATCTTATTTATGTTTTGTACCACAGTAAAGTAGGGCCTCCCAATTCCAATTTGTAAAAGTTATCCCAACTTCAAGCACAATGATCCCATGCAACCGTATAAGGATGTTAAACAAGTAGAAAGCTGGATTAAGAACGAAACTGATGATGAGGAACAGGTATGCTACTAGCCTCTTCTGCTAGTCCAAAATGAAGAAGATTGGTCACATAAACTTCCTGTTTCTTTTAGCACACTTGTCAGCCAATTTTTATCAATCTGAAGGTTGACTCAATGAGTTCCGATCTCCTTTTAAACCTCCCTAAAAGCTTTTACAAGTAACACCAGATTCATACGAGTGAGACAGACTTAAACAAAATTTAAGAGTCTAAAATACGGAGAATCTCATTGCTAGAGAGCAGTAGATGTTGATGTTTCCCCCAATACACAGACTGACATAGACTAACTTAATACGGCCAACTTCAAGAGAAGCCATCATCATTATATATTGTATAAAGTCTAGATCTCTAGCATTGTTCTATCATAAGTACATCAGCCACTATGGAAAATCATTTCAATAGTTGTTTCAACATTTCCAGAAATCCTACTTGAGAACAAAATAAAAACACCAGCTATAAGGTGACAACAAAAGGCCCTATTCCTCATTTTCCCCATATTTGATCAGTATATTAGCAGGTACAATATTGAGCCAGGGAAAGAACGCATTTCTATTGGCTTGGCTTTACCCCTGATGACTAACTAGCCTGTTTACCCAGTTCAATCCTCAAGAACCACACCATACATCTTTTTTCTTGGAAGAATCTTGACAAATTGGCAAGAAGCTTCCACATATTTTTTTAACTATGATAATGACATGAGAGATTATAATGTGTCAGCTCAGCTTCCACAAAATTTTTACACCTCATTTTCCCTATATTTGATCAGGCGCGAAGTCGAGAGAACTCACATCACCACTGCAGTTCGACACTTCTGATATTTCTGCACAGCCACCACTGAACTCCAGTGAGCCGATCGATGTGAGCAACTCCTGCAACGGAACCGCAAATAAACGTCATTACCAACACATGGAATTTCCATAGAAAGATAATGAACATTACAGTGGGTCATCGCTCTTTGGACACACTCCTTCTTGAACTTTTCAGACTTTTTGTAATGCTTAGAAATAAGTACTGACCCACCAGAATTCAAAATTCCCCAGAAGCTCATTCCAAGAAAATATGCAACATCTTATCTGAAGAGTGGGATAATAAAAACTGCAAGCAGCAAACTGACCTGAATCCTATTTGAAGCCCATTTGTTGAGGTTTTTCTCCTCCCAAGTCCCAGCCTGACCCAAAAACAGAAGCCACAAAACTTTTTCAGCCAAAAGAGAAACGAAGAACCACCCACACTACCCATCATCCTAAGCGTCACAATTCCATATCTCAACATCAACAGCCAATCGGAGACAGAAACGAAGACGGATCCAACCACCACCTTATTCCACACCGAACCGAGAGTCGCCGGCGACTCGGAATCAGGCACCACGTCCTGGGGGGAGAGCTTCCGAGGGACCGGGGCGGGCGCGGCATCCCCCGTGGCCTCCCTCACCCAATACCTGTACGACACCGACTCCGACTCCTTCCTCTCCTCCTCCACCGACGCTCCCTCCATCTCGGACCCCCCACCTGCCTCCGCCCTGTCCACCGGAACCGTTTCACCCACCGCGCGCACCGGCCGAAACCGAAACCGAAACCGAAACCGAAACCGAAACCAGATCTCGAAGGAACGGAACAAAGCACGTACCTCCCTCTGCACTTGCGAATGCGGGCGGGATCAACCCGAGCAAGCTCTCGCCGGCGACCAGAACGCGCCCGCCAACCACCCCGGAAGGCGACGGCGACGTCGGCGGCGGCGGAGGAGACGGTCGGTTCGACGCGGTGTCTGGGGTCTCCGGAAGCTTCTGGCTCTGATCGGGGCGGTCTTCGTCAACTGGAGCTTCGTTCCCCTTATGCGGCGGGGAGCGTCATTATTATAACAACGAGAAAGGGGTCAAAAAAGAGAGATCCCCAAATTTGCGGGGTGGATTTAGAAATATTTCTTTTTGAAAAAATGCTCGTTTCTAGATTCATCTACATCGAGTGAGAGAGACTCCGATGGTTCCCAAACTCTTCTTTTACTTGCTCTTCATTCTTTGCTTTGACCTTGTTTTACATGATCAAGCTGACAATTTTCGGCGCGATCCGTTTACGCTAATCATGGCCGCAGTTCGGAACTAGTCGATTCCGGTTCGAAACTGGCGGTTTCGGTTCGTGGCCATGTGCGAACCGGAACCAGAACCGCTAGGGGGCGGTTCCGATTCCGGTTCGCAATTTAAAAATTTTAAAAATAAATTATGAAATAAAAAAATAATGAATTATAAAATTATGAAATAATGAATTATTCAATATAAATTGTAATCAAAACGTAAATTGTATGGGTGATTGGTTCCCGGTTCGATCCGATTCCGCTTGGAATCGGGAACCGAACCGGTAAGACCGGTCCCTTAATTTTAGAACTAAGAACCAAACTGGCAAATCATAGAACAGGAAACCGAACCATTGGTTCGGTCCGGTTCTAGGCAGTCCAATGGAACCCTTTGCTCTTAACTAGCAAAGAGTCGTAGCCACAAAAGACATACAACTTCACATGCTCATGGCTTGGCTTGGGTTTTATACACAACCCCTTTGATGGTCTCTTCATTCCCATTCAATGTGAGACTCTTGGCATTTGCATGAAGACAAGCCAAGAGTCTCACATTGAAGGTATTTAAGGCAAGCCGAAAGTCCCAAATCGAATGGGAACGAAGAGGCATTAGAATCATTATATATAAAACCCAAGCCAAGTCTTGTAATTAGAATTCAATACTCCCAAGCCAAGCATAGATCAATGCACTTACATTGCATGGCAACTAGAGTTCAAATTGTTTTATAAAAAAAAATTAAAATAAGAAATTTTTTTTTAAAATTTCATTATTATTTTTTTTTAAATAATTTGGAACCGGAACTGGAACCGCCGGTTCCGAGCCCAGTTCCGAACCGCGGGCCAGGTCAACGGGCCGGGCCCTGGTTTGACCAGGCCAAAACTGGCCCGTGGCCTTGTCTAGTTTACACGGTACGTAACCCGATGCATAGTCAAGTGTGCTTGTTGTATCAAGGTTAAACAGGTTTTGGTGTCTGTCGTGACCTCACCTCGGGTGCACTACCTAGGGTTCAGCTAATAGATTATTAAGTCTAGGCCTAACTTGGGTTCATCCAAACCCTTACCAATTCGCGACTTAAGATTTAAATTCTTAACATGCAAATCGTTTCAATCGGGAATCGCCACTAATCTATTTTTTTGGTGGGTTGATTAGAAACCCAAATAAAGTATTGGGAAAATTACTTTACTCCTACGAACCAGAGATTATGGACTCGGGGACTTGGTTACACTAGATTACTCTAATGCCCTTTTGGTACCTTTTATCTTTTATTAAAAAAAATATTTTGCAGGCAATTTGGATTCATTTTAAACCTATTCACTAACATGAGAAGTAATCATGCGAGTACACAATCATTAATAAAGCACCCAATAAAGCAGAGCAATAAATAAATCGCAAGGATGGATAGAAAATACTTACCTTAGAGTAATGAAAGCATCTACAATGTTAATTAGAAAATCACATCAATAACCCTAATATGATTTCTAATTAACAAGCAATTTCACTCACATTTTTTTTTAAGAGTTTTCGCTTATTTAATGAAAAAACTAAACTATATGCAATGCATGATGCTAGTCTAATACGACACACAATTACCTAAATGTCTTAATTCTAGCAATGATTAAATGGACTATTCTAATATGGCACACAAATGCACTTAGACGTGCAATTTCTAATGACACGCGAGCAATGACACATGGCAAGGTATGAATGACGTGACAAAATGACATGCAGGCATGATGCAACTAATCTATATGACATGCATACGATATTTTTGCATTTTTTTTTATGGAGAAACAATATATTGACAAATTGTATCCCGGGCATGAGGATCGGATTGGCCAATTTTTTACGCAATCGCGAATCATATCTCGGGCGAGAGATCGGATTGACGATTTTTCACGCGATCGCGAGTCATATTTCGGGCATGAAATAGGATTGTCGATCATATGCACGTTGTGACATTAGGAAATAATTCCTAATTTAAAGGCTACTCAGGGACGTAATGGATACGATAATATCATTTAAAGATTCACACAAAATCGCAACGTTTCAAATAAAGAAACAATATATTAGAAAGTCAAATTATATGAGCTTTTTACCTAATTCGAATATTTGCTTTTCATGTTTGAATGTCTCGGGAACGGCGGACAGTGGCTCGCGACCAAGGATAATCGCTAGCTTGGCTACTTGGTGTGGACGGTTCACGGTGGTGCCACAGCAAGGATGCCACGGCTCACTCCACAGGGGCTCACGGTGAAGGGGCAAACAGCGACAATGATGAGCAATTCGGCAAGGGTATCACCAAGTTGCACTTTGCTTGGGACGTAGTATGTTGACTCCGCCAACAATAAGCCAGCCTTGGGTGAACCAGGAAAATCAGAGAAGACCGAGCCAAACGTAGAAGTTCAGTCTCGGTTGGGCTCGCGGCAAGGACAGCATCAAGTGAGGGCGAAACAGCTCGTGGACAGCGAGTCCTCGTCGGCACAAAGTAGGAGCCACGTCACCGGGGCCAGGACAGGAAGTAGGCCGTGGCAATCGTCACGGGACAGGAAACTTCGACAATGTGACTCGTCGGTTTAGCACAAGCAGTGGGGACATCGAGGGCCAGAGGTCGAAGCGGCTCCTCCTCCTCCTCATCGTCGCCGTCCAAGGTGGGCACAGCAGCGGCAACTTCTTCACGGACCGCCACCGACTTAGTTAAGTGACGCAGCGATGAGCGAAGGAGCAGCCACGAGGAGGTCCGAGAGCAGCAAGAAACAGCATCTGGTCGTGGAGCTCTGTAGTCGGTCTGCTTTTATAAGCGGGATAGTTGAGTCTCTTCGAGGAAAGAACAAAGTTTTCTTTCCTTTTACGAGCATCCAGAATATTCTATATCTCATTCCTCTCCTTTATTGACTGATTCAACTCTCCTTTTCTAATTGAAGCTTTGATTTTTTCGGGTGAGATTTCCCAGATTCTAAATCCTGCAAAGATGCTTGCCATATGGCCATGAACGTGCAATATCTCCTTTGAACGGTTGCCTCCACCGAAAATATTTGGATATCCTCTTTCTTGTCCTTGCTTAGCCGAATATTGCCCATGCCCACTAAAATTGATCTTGTCATCTTTTTCATATTTACTTCTTCAAATAGTCACGTACTTACGGACCTTAAGATTATCGCCTATTATGCTTCGTGTGACCAAATCTTGGTAATATTCCAAATAAACAGGCTGGGCCAAATTTTCAATCCACGCAAGCTCAGTCCAATTTCAATAAGTCCGGAGCCATTCATTTAAATCCATCCGACACCGGTCCAATTAATATGCAAAATGTAATTAAGCTATTTGATAAATGCTCCTAAAAACTAAATGCAGTTTAATTATTATTTTTGCTAGGTGTCGGGATCGACTCCTAATTTTCCTATGCAATATGTACTCAAATGGATTACTAAAATTTAGGTGTCAACAGTGTCGTAAATGGGTCAACTTGTTTATACATGAAAATGAACATGTCGCGTACGGGATGACCCTTTTAACTCGTTCTGTAGCACGTAGATAAATGGGACTGCGCAAACTAACGCATCATCGTGTCAATTATGAATGCATTTAGATAAATTTGGACACGTTTAGACTTGTTTAGGCATGCTTCTAGACACCCCTATGTGCAAAAGAATTTCCAATTTAAACATGTTTATGCGCGTCTGATAATGCCAGGTCGTATAACCTGCTCAGTTAAACGTATCCTGATGGCACGACTGACAAATGCATCATTTTCAGGTTTGGACCCAAATTCGACACGGCATGACTTGGAAATGACTCAATCCACGGCACAAAGATGCACATAGCCAGCTTAAGATGAAGCATTCAAAACTTTTTGAGCACTCGATTAAATATTTATTTGCCGCGCTAATCCTCCTTGTTCTACTCACGCTAGGTACTAGGCATTACCTATGCCCGTGTTTCTAAAAGAGATTCCGCAATATCATTCAACGATCCCGAGCTGTAGCTTGCATATTATATCGGAGCCAATTACCCAGTGGGGATCAAACAATCAAATTGCACGAATAGAGCGAATTAGCAGATTCAATCATTACAAAAAAGAAAAGAGCAGTACAAATTAAAGGACCAACATCAGAATTTGCCCTTGCAATGACAAAATTGTCGATACAAATTACAGTCAAAACTCAAAATTCTTAAAAAAATGCAGATGGTGTCCTCTCTAACCCTACAATTTAAGTGCTAAATCAGTCGGTTTTCCTGTTGACAACTCTATGCTCACAATTGATTTTCAACTTTATGACGAATGGCGGTTCACAAAAACTCGACCAGATTGCTGTGGCTGCAGCACTGCGCGAAGCGGCACACGCAAAGGCTGGACTTGCCACGAAAAAACTGGCCCCCACTTGGAGACGTAACTTCCCTCTTGACTTAGCAATTCGAATTTTGCAGTCAGCAGTTGCCAGAGAGTATGCACCATCTAGGACCGTCCAGGGAGTCCGTTCGGTGGTGCCCTCAATTGATTTTCGGCTTTGGTCTTTTCGGCTTCAACAAAATGAGGAGAACTCCTGCAACAACGAGAAAAGCTGGGACCGTACTCATATCAAAGATGACATGCAATTTCCTTTCTCGCATGCACTGGACGGGATGAAGCAGCGCAATGGTTGAATTCACTTGATGAGCAAACCTAGAGAGCAAATAAACAGCTAGTTAGGAAACTGATCATAAACACCATAAAATAAATACAGTAAAATTCCGAGACTGCCATAGTAAAATTACAATTCCTACATTTAAGTTGAGGATCGTGATTCTTTTCCCTTCCTAATATGTGACAAGGCAAAAAAGAGCACTGAGGCAATGACAGTTAGAGATGGAAAAAGCAAAAAAAAAATGTTTGTGGTGCAGCATAAGCCACTCGTCATAATCTGCTTTCAGTGAATCCGGCTATTAATATTTCCCGAAGGTACATTCTTTCCCCAATACCATCCTGCAAAGTGCAAATGTTGCATTTGCATCTTGGGATACATGTAGTCCAATCAATTAGCAGTCTGAGCTGGCACAGAATTACCTCTATACTGACTGAGCAAGCTTCAGACTCGAGAATTAAATTACTATAGCAATGACTCATATGAGCCCCTCATAACAGCAGCTAATAAACATGCCACTGAACTAGTTTCTGCTTCTTTTGCACTCAAATCTACAAGGGCAATAAGGTGCTCATCATCATCATGATAGCAGACTAGAGTTGCATATCCTAAAGCTAATGAGTTTTCCAGCAAATCATGAAAACTCATAATCAGGAATAAGAGATGACGAGCATCCAACAGTCTCCGAAGCACTCTCCCAGATCAAAGAGCTACCCCAGCTGATAGTTATCCAGCAAGTCTATAAACTGATAAAGCAAAGCTTCCACCTCTACTTTGTAACCATACAACACTTTATCCTATCCTTCAATTAATCCCTGTGGAGCCTAAAGCATGAGATACAATTGGACAGTGTTCAATTCCCAGTCTAGGGCATTTCTGAAGACTCCAGGTCCGATACCAACTAAACTTCTGCAATTATACTAGAGCATATTTCATTTTGCCAGCCAGAAAATCCCATCAAATGCTTCCACTAAAAGATCTCCACATAATTTTGAAAATAATTGCATTAAAGAATCCCTTTCACATCCTGCAAACAGCAACAGTGCCTCACGTCTCTACTTATCTCCACAGGCTTGTCCAATTATACCCACTTGCTATCTAATTACGCACCCATATTACTAGTAACCCTAAAAATAGCCCAGTGGAAATAACCAGTTGGTAGTCGCCTCACCCTTTAGATGCATCCTCCAGCGTATTCAGAAATCTCAAAGCATCTGTATAGCGCAATTCTCCAATACTTGTTGAGATCTGAGAAAGAAGATAATTTGTCCACGTCAATGTAAAGTAGGAATTTCATCAAATGCACTTCGACAGGGACAGACTTCAAATGGGAATTGATTAGCAAGAGGAGAGAAAGACAAACTGACCCTTTTCCAAAGCCCAACCAGGGTATTGTATTTATTCACTAGCTCGCGCTCCTGTGACTGAAATATTTTATACGTCTTTTCAGCTATATTGCGTTAAGTCTCTCTTAATAGTAATTTCGGATCAAGATTACTAAAAATAACCAAAGACGAGGTTCCAACTGAAATAAAAGCAATCATAAAGTTTGTGATGAACAGCTGTAATTCCCATCTGATATCAGCTATCTTTATTCAATAAAATTGGTTAAGAAGATAATAGTCTTCTCAGAACATATCCAACCCAAATGAGCTATATGGTCCATGTATTTGAAGATTCGTTCAAGTGCAAGTCCCAAGAAAATAAAAATTAGAGGAAATAATTTGAAAGCCACTAAAAGAATTTCTAGCATAAAAGCACATTAGAAGGGGCTATATTAAATTTTAGCAATATTCAGATGTAAACATCTAATGGCAAGGATACTGGTCCGCTCAACAACTAAAAGGTGGATGGCTGAGTTGACGAGCTGTATTGATTCCTCGAGTGCTGTAATGATATAGCTCCGAGCAATGCTATCAGAATGAAACCTTGAAATGTGCCAACCTTGAGAAGTCACAGAAAAGGGATTACATCCCACCGACCAAACCCAATCCTGTCAAAGCGGATACATCACATAAACAAACAACCTTAATATGCCAAACCACAAGTGTCTTGCTGGGATAATCTAAATACAAAAAGTACAGTAGCAACATGCCAGATTATAACATATCACGGATTATAAAAACATAAAGCTGCCTGCTGCAATATCAAGTTTCTTCAAGAATTATACCATTTCAAATTTGGCTGCTCAGAATACAATAATCAACATCTCAACAGACATTGCCATGTTAAAAAAAAAATGATGAGCATGCACAACTAGACCCCATCATCTATGCATGAGAAGGACTCATCCCATGTTTTCATGAGTATGCACGTAATCTCAAGCACATTTGGCCCCCCAAAAAAAATCAATGAATGCATGCCCATATCAAGCATGTTTGTTGCACAAGCAAGCAATAGCGCAGATTCCACAAATGATATAGTAGAATAACATTAGCAAACTCAAGAACTGTAAAAATAAGTTAACATCAGCAGTTAATCTCATGAAGCAAGGTGATGCCCGATTGCACAAATAAATGTCCATTTCTCAGATAAGAAGCTCCAGAAATGAAAGCGTCATACAGAATGGTGACAATGTAGGAAAACAGACAGTTGCACATCATTACACATCAGACTTGAGGCATACCTCAACTGCAGTTTCATGGACCTGACTGTAAACCAAATGAAGAGGAAGCAAACCAGCAAGATGTTCTGCAGCAGCTGATAATGCAGCTTTCACTGGCCTCCTGAACGGAATCAAACATAGAAATATATAAAGCATTAAAACCAGCCCCATCCTTGGTTAAATAGTAAATCCTATAAAGATTTAACCATACAAGAAAATCCGGAACAGCAAACACCTTAAACTTTCTTACCGTAAAACGCCATTCAGTATGCAAGGGTAATCTGTACAAACCTAATTTTCTTATCACATATTACCGAGTTTTACCAATTTGACAGAATTGACTCAACCTAAACATAAAGTTTTTGGGAGGATGGGTGACTAAGAAGCTTAACATCAAACACTAGAAAATCCAAATAAGTCTCACTACCATGAAAATGTCAAATGATTGAGTGCAGAAGTAGAGATAACTCGGCTGCAAAAAAATGCCCATGTGGGAAGCCTAGATGTCAACCATCAGATATAACTTAATGAAAAGGCCAAAGGCAAAACATCATACCTCAAATCCCACAACAATGACTCCCCATTGCATTGCAGATTGCTCTCCCACGATGGTGAGTCTGATTGTACTACTATAATCATATCAGAAAGAGCTTTTGCCTGATAATGCTTGTCAACCAACAAAGGATCGCTATGAATAAACCAAAATATTGGAACTTCCAGGGTTGACCTGCTGTGGGCGTGCATCCCTGCATAAAAGCAGGAACTGGCATCATTACCAGGATAAGATATGAGCAGTAAAGTATCTTTACTTGAAGATGGACCTCAACAGACATGGTTCTAATCTAGCTTTGTGTAATTCTCAAAGCAAAACTTGAGACTTCTTAATTCTTGTTGAATACATGCACATAGAGAATTCTCCAACACTAAACCTTCCGAATCCATATTAATTCATGAACTCACGTAAATCCTATCCAGCAAAGGATATAGAAGTACCAAGATAGACCACCTAAACAAAGAAAGACAAGACAACAACATCGAAACTACACTACTGATAACACTTGCAGCATGAGAAGTCAGAAATACTATTCCACGGGGACAATCAAGAAGTATACAAATATTTTAACCTAATATTGTACAAGAGTGCATGTCCATGAGATATATATATATATATATATATATATATATATAGAGAGAGAGAGAGAGAGAGAGAGAGAGAGAGAGAGAAGGAAACAAAAGACCTTTAAGGGAACCTTGATCATGCAGCCTCTGTAACTGATACTGCAAAATTGAGGAATCAAGATAGGACCGAACAGATTTCCTGTATGTCCCATTAACAAGTAAATATGGGACCGCTGCTGCTCTGCGAGCCACGGAAAAAGCCATTGCTAAAGCAGGATCCTCAGAAAGTGGTAACCTACATACATTAAAACAAACCAAGTAACTACATGTATTTGAAAGTTTAAGCAGCTATCCTAATAGATCCACCAACTTAATGCTTCTTAGGTATACCAAAGAAGAAACAAAACCATGTTTACTAAGAAAGAAACTGGAAATTACAGAATAACCCCAAGCATACATGTGCTGACTGAACATAGGTTTCTGAGAGGGTAAAAGTAAAGAGGACAGTCCGTCCATGAGAGCTGTCAGATCAACCGGTAACTTCTTAATGTGTCTAACCTTCTGCATCCAAAGAGAGTTACAGAGCATGTGAGTTGCTATCCGTGATGAACTTCACTTAATATATCCAAAGGTGAAATATATAGCAATACCTCCTGGGTTATGAAGAAAAGCTGAAAGGATATCTTTTCATAGTAATGGAATGCTCCATCAGCCATGGAAGGTGATATGATGTGTCTCATCGATCCCCACAAGGTCGCCCCTAAATGAGCCAGAAAAGTATCGCGAGCAACTGTGTAGTTTTGAAAGTCCTAAACCGAGAAGAATAAATTTTGAGAGGCCATTATGATTCAAACTCATCTATCCAAAAGCACAAACAGTGCTTAGAAAGTTCTGTAAATAAGAAGATGGCATGTATGTTGACTGAGAAAAGAATACTATTTCTAACAAAAGAAGCAAAATGTATACCTCATGAGTATCACTGAACAAATTCCAGCTTTCCATTCGTTTCAACGCTTCAATGGCCTTTCTCCGATGACTTTCATCTTTGTCTTCCCCTTCAAATTCTTGGAGTTCACTTTTTAAATCCTCCATTCTCTGGTCAAGTTCTGACATGACAACATGAGCACCACACAAATTCACTACCTTATGGTACATTAACGCCGTGCAAATTGGAACTATTTCATATCACTTAGGGCAGCTGAATATGTTTTTAATAAGAGGGATATCAAGTCATCTGACTATCTTTAACAGTCTCCCAGAAAAAAGTTGGAAGAAAATTTGGAAGAAAATAATTTTTTTCTTATAATATCTGCGTGGCATCACACATTCACTTTACTGAAAAAACATCGGCATCTGAAAAAACTTAGCCACTGGATAGACAGAAGCAAAACTATTACTATAAATTTGACAGATGTTCGAAAACCCAAAAACTTAGTCATCTTCACAATCACTACCATTCCATTGCAACAAATAGAGAACATTACAGAAGAAGCCTAGAAACGAGGCTATACCTTCACAAAGGGCAAGCTTAACTTTTCTTCCCTGACAATGTTTGAATGCAAAAAGCTCATATATGTCGATCTCTGCTAGAAGAATATCAATGGCCTGATGGTCCTTCTGCCATTGAAACCAAGCTATGTAAGTATTAGAAATGAGATCATGAAAAGTACAATCAAGGAATCCATGGACATGCTTCACCAGCTACTTAGAAATTATATATTTCTTCCACCTGGTATGAGAATCTAACATCAAATACCATCAAAACATGGAAGTCATACTTCCAGTGATGGCCTCCTATGCTCACCAAAACTGCCATCGTGCCAAAATATAGTAGATCCATTACACTAAAAGTGAAATTGCCCCAAACTGCTGATACAAAACATGTAATTGATCGATTATAATTGGTGATACAAACTGCTTAAGAGAAAGGATCAGTGAAGTTAGCCTGTTGGTGGAGAAGAGTAGTTATTAGCTTTAGTATGTCTTTCAAACACTCTTGAAAGACTCCTTTAATAAATAAAAAGATCTACAGTAAATCAAACATTTTTGCTAAGCAGACATCCAGTTGACAAATAATAGCAGGTTAAGTTAGAATTCACCATATGGAATAATCCTAAAGGAATTACAACTACTGACATGGGATGGATATGTAATTCGCACGCCAAAGACTTGTACTGCAACAGTGCAGCGCAGAGTTGAGATGCAGACTCTCTCATTCTTATCCCAAGAGTTCAGCAAGCAGAACTATGAGAAGTCAAAATCCTTCTCCATCGTCTAATTTTCACTCTCTCCTCTATTCTCTAACAGTAGATCTATTAACATTTGTCTTTAGGGAGAACCTTGTCACTATCTCCTCAATTCTCTAATAGTAGATTTGTTAACATTTGTATTTTGGAGAGAAGTGAGAATTCTGCTCCCCAATTCTCCTAAGACTCCCCTTTTCCCTTCATGGTTAAAGGGCTTTCTCCCTCTTCCCTTCCATTTTTGTTTATTCTGGGATGGAGAGTAGAGAAAAAAGTTATTCACGCATCTCATGTAGACAGTTCGTGTCAAAAGTTGCCATCTCTTGGACAGAACAAAATGAGAGCTTTTGAAGGGAGAATATTCTATCCAAGCACTTATCATTTTACAGCTTTGATAAAGTAGGGATTCACTCTAGGAGGTAAATGCTATTGCATTATTTTTCTTGTAATCGAGCTGCTTTTTTTTTTTTTTGCTGAGCTCTTTCTATAAATAGGTCACATTACATGAATGCCCCAAAGTGAATATCTCTTCAATTATAAGCAAAAAAAAAAAAACAATTGTAGTCCTTGAAATTCTAACAGGACACCAAAGGAAGATTAAACCATATCACAACCAAATTTCCCACCAGATTATGAAATCTAGTAGCCTGCACAGGAAATATCTAACTCTTTCCTAAGTCCACCTACAAAGATCAACTTCTTTCAAACAGAATATCACAGAAATGACAAAACATTACACTCCAAATTAAATGACTAATCCAAATGGAATGCAATGTGACATCAATTAACACTTTTTACGGAAGGAAGGCAGTCTACAAGATTTTGCAGATTTCACTCGACTAATTTCAAGTTCCAATTATGTGTAAAGGGCAGATAGACAATAGATTAATCAGTTTTGGATAAGCTTACATCCCCAAAGACGGCAAACTTTTCCTGAATTGCATCTTGCAAACGATCTTCAGCTTCTTCTTCTGAGATTTCTGGTTCCCAAAAGAAAACCATGAATAAAGTTTTTTTTTTTTGTTTATTCAGTTTATAAGTACCAGATTTAATAGGACTAACTTTATCAGAATATTTCTAGCAAAAAAAAAAACTTTATCAGAATATAACAACAATATGATGCTACTATAAAGAGCCAGCATGACAGTTCTCATTAATCTACTTTTGTGAACCAATAATAGCACAAATCCAAGAAATTCCTGGTTCTTCTATATTCAGAAATCCAAGATATCCCTCGTTCTTGTACATTTTGTTATACTGGAGCAGTTCCATTTTTATAAAGAATTACAATTATACAACATAAAAAAAAAACAGAAAACAAAAGCTTTCACCATGCCACTTCCCCAAATATATTGCCATCAAATGTATATACAAGGCAAATATCCAGCCCAATACTTCCAATTGCTGTAAAAACATTTGTAGATGCCCAAAAGCTATATCAGCAGTACCTCCATGATAATTAGACCATATTACCATTGCCAACAGAAATCTGAGTTGTTTTGGATAGATAAAACGAGATACAAAAAATCACCCTATCTACCTGCAACAGCACCAATTGTTCTTGTCACATTTGGTAGAGTATATTCTGTACGCACACCTTCTCCACCAACAGCAGGGCCCCATGAGAAAGGGCCTGCACTTAAATCAATGAATGCCCACCTGATAAAGAGTTTATAAGCATCAAGGGCTACCATGACCCCCTTCAAATCCACAGAAAGAGAGAATAGAGACTCCAACCTGTCCTTTCCAATCCATGCATCTGTAAGACATTCAGGATGAAGACCACTGAGATCTCCAGATTTTAATTCCTTGTCAAGTACAAGCTCCTGATTCTTTCCTTTCAATAACTGAAATCACAGAACAGAAGAATGTTGTTAACAATGAAGCATACCTTCAAAGCCAAGTCTTTCAGATGGTTTCTATAACAAATATCCATGCAGTATGAACAAAAAGCCAGACTGGTTACCTGCAGAACTTTGCTCTCAATCATGTCTGCAGTGTCCTTCCCTTGATACAGCTTCTCGACATTATCGAGTGCATCTTGACAAATGTTATACCATTCAGCCTGCATAACTAAAAATCAGAAAATAGGCTTCTTCTACAACAAATGCACCAGTACTCAAGCACGGACGTAGTTGCTTTTTCATGGTTTAGTGTAAAATAAAATTTCTATTTAATTGCATGATATTGTGATCTATGTCCTATAAATTAATTGTCCATGCATAGTAATTTTTTATTTATATCATATTCACAGTCATACAAATAGATTTCTAATAGCCATGCTTAAATAATCTTCATGATTATTAAGTCTGTGCGAGAATAAGAAAAATATATCACCTAAACAAGTTTTTTTTCAAAAAATAAGAAATCGTAATCCATCAATACCAAATGTGGTAGGGAGAAAAGATGAGGGACTAATTTGAGCAAGGGTAGTGTAGTGAATGCAGCAAGCTTAAACAGGCACAAGCGCGCGGGCGCGCACGCGCACGGGGGAGAGAGAGAGAGAGAGAGAGAGAGAGAACTGTTCTTTCCTCTGAGTGAGAACACTCCTATTGAACTAGAAATTTTTTTTGGTGGGACCAGTCACTATTGTTATTTTAGAGCCTCCTAAATTCTGGTAACTGCACAAAAATCCATCTGCTTCTTTGCCCTTAAACAATGACATGGTAAATCATTTCATAGAATGGTAGAAGAGTTGTGGGTAATTTTTGGTGGACACCGATACTATACTTCTCCCTTAGAATATAAATAGATATCTAGCATCCCAATTAGATGGACATTGCTAATTAAGTATTCAAAATTGCTTTTCCTCTTAAAGGCAGGGTGTTTGACAAATTAGGTCATACATTCAAATCGTAAAACTATCATGAAGAAACTGCCATTACCCAGTCGACCAAATCTACATCAATTTACAAGTCAGAAAGAGAAACTACATCTTCTGCGTACCAATTCTAGGTAACAACTGCAGTGCTCTACCAATCTGAGCAATAACAAAAATACTAACCGTGTCAGTGTCTTCGGTCACAGTCCAAGCAAATTTTGCCATTGGATGCTTTTCATACAGAGGCCTCTTTATCTTGTCAAGAACTGGTGATGATTATAAATTAAGTAAATTACTTCGAGTTAAAGCATCACAGAGAAAAAGTTTACTACAACGAAAACGTACTGGAAGGCGTAGAAAAGAATACTTCTTACCAAGATAGCTTTCAGGAATGCCTCCAGTCTGAAGAACTTTCGCTTGCAGGCTCTTGTTCTGTAACATTTAGGGATGGTAAGTACAATCTAAACAACCAGGCTGGGCATTAAATATCCAGTAAAACATCACAAACTAGCAAAATGATATAACTAGTAATGCATGCAAACCATGATGCCATCAGGACCAAAAGGAGGCAAAGAAAATGCTGAGTACAGAAAAAGACGAAAACTGGAAAGAAAAGAAAAAGGCCATCATATATCTTATTACCTCCTTAAGAAAATCAATTTCTGACTTGGATAAACCTCTCCTAGAGAAAGATCAAACCAAGAATGAGCCAATATAAAGCCAGAAATCAGCAAAGAAATTGAAGGGCTACCCAATCCCACTTATACAGTAACTGGCACAAGAGAAACAAGAGTAGCATTCACTGCCTTTCTGTATGATGCAAAGATAATTATTACTAGTAAAAAAATAATTTACTGCTCTAGTACATCGGAAATATACAAGAACAGGATACGAAAAAACTGAAAAGTCAATACTTAAATAAGAAAGTTAGAGCACATAAGAGTTAAAGCATGAAGCCAATATGTGACCAAAACCCCTTAAACAGAAAAGCTGAAATTGATCTATCTCTGAGGTCCTCATCCAAATAATGCCCTCCTACTCACCCTTTGTCTCAATTTTCCAAATTTTTTAGTCAGTATTTGTTAAGTTAATATTTGGCGCTTCAATGGGATTATCTTTACAAAAAAAAATTGACAGCCGAAAGAAATTAGTTGACCGAAAAGGTAGAAGCTGTAAGGATGTAAAACAATGATCATCGGAAGACATTGCCAGATACCTACTCAAACCGTGCTGCCTTACCTCTTGATTAGACCAAGAATAGTATAGCACAAGAGAAAAAGAAAAAGGACCTATGCCCCTGATTCAGGTTCCCAGTTTGTCCTTCAATTTAAAAAATTAAGCCTTATCCCTAGATCAACAAAGTCTTTAAATAAGTCATCTGACCTAGTCTAGGCAAGGATCCTATTACCAAGAAACAGTCTAAATCAGGCAAGGATTTAATCATGTATGTTCACACTTATATCTACCAAAAGCAACTGCTACAAATAAAGAGTCAATATTTAAAAAAGGTCAACCTCAAGACATTTACCTGTAGCCATATTTAGCTATTTTCTTGTCGTGTTTGGGATTCAAGACGAAAACATTGTATGCATTCTCAAGTTCAAGATATTTAGCAAGGCTAGTGAAAAGAGCCTCAAACATGTCAACATCTACTTGCCAAAGAGGATGTTCAGTTTCCCTGTTCAAGGACAAAAATAGAACAGACAGCGAGATGCTCAGTCCAGCAGCAACACGAAATATGAAATAAGTACTGACTACCAGGTCGACCATAAAAAATTTGAACAGAAAAGAAAAGTAGCAGATATGATCTTATTTTCTTTTTTTTAATTCTAATCATGCATTTACGAGGACAATCCCCCAGATCTACCTAGTTACTAAGATCGATAGCTCCTCGCCAATTGCATAAGACCCATGGATATACTCATCCACATCAACAGAACTGCTGACATGCAACAGCCTACTTTTTTCTTTTTCTTAAGCAAGTTCAGAGAAGTTTAAGTCATGTACTGAACCACATTGAAAAAGGCCCAAGAGGCACTTAATAGACATACGTTCAAAATTTTGTAAACCAAGGAAAAAGACAGATCCATGATTACCTGGGTTCAGAGACATCATCCTTGCGTGCTAGCACGTTTATGGCGCGCTCAAAAACAGAAGATACCTTCTCACCCATTTGGATGGCATGAACCGAAAAACTACACAAGCATATTGAGCACCATCATCTCAAACTTGAATGCATGATAATAAATTAGGAAATCAATTTGATCAAGTTGAAAAATTTTATAGAAAGCAAATGCGATATTCTCAAAAGCATACTGCAGATGCACAATGCAAAAGCCATTACTTGTAGTTTACATGACTGATGATAGGAAGGTGATGCCGTTGCTCTTTATCAACAGTTGTCTTGTAAAATGGAGCGAGAACTTCTCCAAGCTGAGGAACTCGTGTATGCTCATATATATGATCAATTTTAGTAAACCAGCGCTC
The DNA here is from genome assembly GCA_031216235.1 of Syzygium jambos. Classification (NCBI taxonomy): domain Eukaryota; kingdom Viridiplantae; phylum Streptophyta; class Magnoliopsida; order Myrtales; family Myrtaceae; genus Syzygium; species Syzygium jambos. Next base: position 18,447,164 of record CM062222.1, read on the forward strand.
GAGTTCTTCAGGATGAAGCTTGAATTCTGTGTGAGAGAGGGAGTACCACAAAAAAGTCAATAATAAATCAGTGTCTGCAGACAAGCTGAGATATAGATTGCTGGCGGGAAAATTAATTACCTTCATTCCCTTTCCCATCAAATCCTATAAATATGAAATTGACTGGGACAGGAAGGTAAATAGAATCAACTTCCAGAAGCTTGAGGTAGTTCGCAATATTGCCTGACAAGAAATAAAACATGTCCCAAATATCAACCACCCATCAACAGGAAAAGTAAATGACAATAAACATGAATCCATGAGAATGAATAGGAACCCACAGAGAGTAAATGATCAGCTGATTAGTGCAACTTTATGAACTCATCTGTTCTTGTTTCAATAGCAAAAGGAGACTCCCAAACTTGTTAAGACTCCTATTTGAGAACACCCACCATCTTGATTATCCAAATCCCTATGAGGCTATGAGCATAGACTTGCTCTACTGTTATTCAACATCAAAATGGGATTGGACTAAGGGATTCACGTTTCATCACAACAGTTTTAAATCCATTTAAGAAGTGCAATCGCTACAATTAAAATTTAAGGAAACACGTGCTAGCACATGAAAATGGCATCCGAGCTCCATTCTTAAGAGAATTGAACCTGGCCTAGGATAAAGACACCACCGGACTCCCCAAAACAGACTCAAGTAAAAAGCTTCAAGCTCACAATCTTCGCTAAATATGCAGCTACATAGAATTGCTTCCGACCAACAAAAGTAGAAGAGGACCACGGTTGCAATGAAAACGTTGAAATGAAAAAGGGGACCCATCGATCTAGGAACAAGTAACATGAGCGAAAGATTGAAGTGAGCAAAACCCATACTCTAGCTACCTGCCCTGGTATAGTTGAGAAGAGCCATTTTGCCAGGGCTGGTCAAATCCGCAAGATCTGCAAATTTTCAACAAGTGGTACCGAGGTGAACAAACTTAACAACCCATTTTCATATTCAAGACCTCGGAGGAAAAACAATAAAAAGTTGAGCGTGTAAGATTAAGCAAGACGGGCTTACCACCGCGGCGTATAACAGATTCACTCCAGAACCTACTTTGCTCCTTGAGGTTAAACAGCGAAAACACCGAAGACCTCCCACCTTTACGGTTCCCAACGGGGGATCCAAACGACCTGACCACAAGGAACTAATCGCACAAAAACATCCCAACGTCAGTACAAAGTCGATCCCCTGCACGCCACAACGAAATCATCCTCCAAACCCAAAGCTCAAAGAATGCAAAGAGCAACCCATCAATCATCAACTACATCCGGAAGGGCGGCCATATAGACCGGCGCATCATCGTCACACATCACAGTCAACTACTACTTCATCACACAAGAGGCGAGCATAATCAGCTTTTTTTTTTTTTTGTACCAGCAGGAGAGTGGAGACCATCAGCTCCACCCGCCGGCGATTGCCCGAGCCGCCGGCCGACGGACGAGCCATTCGACCCCGCGACCGGCGATCCTCCGCAGCAGAGAGATTCGCGGTCCCGCGGCACGCCCGAATCGACCGAAGCTCGGGCGGCCGATCGAGGGGGTGGGCGGAGACGCGGCGGGGGTTAGGGTTTGAAGCTGCGCCCTTCGGTTTCTCCGACGAGATGATGACGAAGACGACCTTCTCTTCTCTCCTCTTCTCTCCTTGCGTTCGCGCAGCGTGGCTCGGTACGTGGCCGCGTCAAGAACTCGGAGGGAACAAGACGGCGATGAAGGAATGCGAGTTGACTCGGCCGGTGGTGCAGGGGTCTCAAAAATGGTACATAGGGGAGGAATTTGAGAAAGTGGCGAATTCAGTGCATACGATAATGTAATTGTTAGGAGTGAGCATATCCCTAGACTAGACCGGCCCAACCACCCGGGAGGTCATGATCCGGTTCCCAAGGTGACCGGGCCGATCCCTGGTTCTTGGATTGTTGGAACTTATATCGTGCGAGTTGGCGTCTTGGGGATTTTAGGGCTGGTCCAATCCGAACCAACCCTGTAAATATCTCCTTTGTGTCCAAACCCTTTCGGAGTCTCACTCTCCCTCTCTTCCCCCTCAATCTCAAGTTATTGTTGGAATCTTCCAATTACATCTTTTCGATATGCAATTCTCCTCCTCTCCCTTTCGTGCCTTTGCCTTCAGTGATTGAATCGGCTGTATCTCACCTGCTACCGGTGTGTACTTGATTCTTTTCATTATCTCGTCTCTATTTTTTTTGGCCGATTCATTTATTACAAGTAACGACTTGCTTAGCTTTATTGGAATGGAGTGTACCCTGATTGTGATTGGCGGCGAGAGATGTCTCTCCATGTTCCGCAAAAGTTAGACTTATGGTTTTAGTGGTTTTCCCTTTTCAATTAGGTGAATTCAGGGGTGGTAGATAATGAGGCAATTACGAATTGTTGATTTGGTTATAGCAATGGCTGCACCACATTAGTTTCGCTTAAATGAGCGAGGAAGGCTCGGTGGTTTGGGTCGGGACCGTATGAGGGCTTGGTGCTAGCCCTGGTCGGTGGGAAACATGTGAAGCACAGGGTGAGGATGTTTTAGGTCTTTCATTTTGTGTATGATGTGTATTATTACTACATGAATTTTGTTGAGGCTATGTTCATCAGAGTTTTAAAGATTCCCAAACGTGTATTTGAACGAAAAATCTGGAAATACTACAGTTTGCGTTCAACATGTTGACCAGCCCTCCCGTGCTCGGGGCGACATGCTGTCTGGATCGAGAGAACAGGAGTGTGCTACCTTTGTAGTTAGCTTTATAATTAATACGAGTACCATGCAAGGAAAATGACCAGTGATCCCATTTCATTGTACCATTAGGCAACACAGAGAATGTTCTCTTTGTGCGACATTGCTTGGAGTATATTTTTCAGGCTACATTTGATCGTCCGGATTCAGATTGAGACAAGATAGGATAAAGTGGGATTTGAAATCCTCAAAATATCCTCCGGATTATAGAAAATATCTCATCAAATATTTGGTACAACCGAAAATAGGATTTGAAATCTTTGAAGATTTGCAACCTAAGATGGAATTAAAAATCTATTAAGATCCGTCTTGTTGAAAATCTTTTAATATCCCATCTCCGATGGGCTCCTCGTGTACCTAACAAGTAGTCTCTGGGAAATCAACCTAGGGAGCATAACGACTTTCAACAGATATGACCTCTTCCATTAAGCAAAATTCCCAATTGAAGGCGACGATGATCGTTCTCTAGCGTTTCATCAAACACTTGATGAATGCATATATGAGAGTCGACCAAGAGAGAGATTGTGGAACAATGGAAGTCAAGAACGAGTAATCGAAGGTGAAGTAAAGAGAGGAACTAAGATATGATTTTGGTGATGGTGGAAAAGCTGTAAAACCGATTGAGAAAGAGAACGAGCCATGGATGAGATGGTGAGCCCTAACCTTCCAAGTGAGCCGCGAGCAAGGGCATCGACAAGGATACTCAAGGACGATGAAGTGAGGGATCATCATGGTAGATGGGCGCCGGAGTGGTGGTGGGGTGCTACCCATGATAAATGCCAAGGACAACAAGTCTCGCTTGAGGTGAGGTTTTCCTGGTGCTTGGGAATTGTTAAGTTAATTTTAAAATTTTATATCCAATTTGGGTAAATCCTACCCTTAGGGTAGATTTCTTATCCGGCATTTTATCCGAATGTATATAGGTTTATCCGGTCCAAAAAACGTCACCAAACACCGGATGATAATTTAATATCACACCCGGACTCAAATCCGAACCACCAAATGCAGCCTCAAGGAATCCAAAAAATGTAATAAAAAAAGAATCAGTTGGTCCCGGATTGACCTTGAAATTGGACCGGACCCACAGCATCGGTCCAGTCCTTGATCCTAGGCTCAACAGGATCAACCCTAGGTTCCAAAAATTGAAGAGGCTCAACAGAGTCGACCCCGGTTTCAAAAATTGGCGACCAACATTGCACGAGATTGCTCCATCCGAATCATGCTCCTTCCTAATAAATGTAAAGGTTAATAAAAGAAGGAAGACATGTAAGGTTCTTTTTTTCTAGTTTATCTATCTTTGCAATTAATCTACAAAATCTCTGATCAGAAGAGTAGGGCTCGGTCATCCACTCTTTCTAGTGCTTTTGTAGCGAACAAAGAAATAAACGTAGACCGTTGGTATGTTATCATCTTAAAAAATTCTTAATTATCACTACAAAAAAACTGTAATTTAGCTACAACATATTTGCGACGACAACAGTATCGTCGCTAATTAGCGACAACAAAAGGCAAATAGTCGCTAAGTGGCGACGAAATTAGCGACCAAGTTAATTTCGTCGCCAATTACCGAAAATAGCGACGGCAACAGACAATTAGTCGCTAAATCGTCGCTAAATACCCACGAGATAAAGATGTCGTCGCCAATTTGTGACGATCACGCTTTTCTGTCGCTAAATAGCGACTACATTCAGCGACGGCATTTTTATCATAGCTAAGTAGCTACGAAAATACTAGGTAGTCGCAAAAACACAGTTTAGCGACGCATCGTAATTACTTCGTCGCTAATGTGATCTAATGTTACATTTTACGTTTCTTGATCTCTGGACAGTTTAGCGACTAAGTTGTCGCAATCTCGTCTCAAATTAGCGACGATATTAGTACCGTCACTAAATAGCTACTATATTTACCTACGACTTGTGTTTAGTCGCTGAATAGCGACTATCTTTAGCGACGATTTAATTATTAGTCGCTATTTAGCGACGAAATAAATATATTTCGTCGCTAAATATAGCTTATATCAGCAACAAAACAGACGATTCATTCATTTCGCAGCACTCGATCTCTTCTTCCTCTCTGTCTGAACGAGAGCCCGACGCCTACTTGGAGTAAGTACAAGTTACCTGGAGGTGGAGATGCGTATGCTTTAGCGAAGAAATCGGAAAAGCTAAAGGGAGTGAGAAATTCGCGATTGAAGAAACCGCAAAAAATACACCATTGTCCCAACTTGTTTAATTTCAAGGTAAGTTATTTCTTCTTTCAATTTGAGTGATATTTCTGTCTATTACGCGTTGTTGTGTTGCCGTTATACGTTGTTGTTTACACGAGATTGATTTCAAGCCTAATATGGGGTTAAACGACTCGGATACATGTGACACCCCCCATATGTTTGTTAAAATACCGTAATGAATCTTGACATTTGTTGAGTCGGGTTTTCATCGTAGGTATCATGGAAGGAGATAGGTCTTGGATGTATAATAAGAACTTACCTAGGCATGGAGGATTAACCGATGAGTTTCGTGCTGGGTTGGAAAAATTCATGGCGTTTGCTAGTTCACAAGTTGAATACATGAACGGAAGTAAGTTAAGGTGTCCGTGCAAAAAATGCAAAAACAGTAAATTCCAAGAATATGATATCGTTCAAGAGCATCTTTATAGAAACGGTTTCACTCTGAATTACTACAATTGGACTTGCCATGGTGAACCATTTATGTCTCCCGAGGAATATCGCAATACTCACCAATTGCCTTGTGTACGGGAAGAATGTAGTAGTGTTAGAGATGAATTAAATCCATATCAGAGAATGGTGCTTGATGCAGCTGCTCATAATTTTGGATGGGAAACGAACCAAACAAGCACCCATGAGCATGGAAGCTCCAGTCATAGATCACAGTTTGACAATTCTGGTGACACAACATTTGATGAAAGTGTGTACCATAAATTTCGTGACGTGTTGAGTTCAGCGGATGAACCTTTATGGGGAGGTTGTGACAACTACTCAACGCTATCAGTTACGGCAAGAATGCTAAGTATTAAAGCCGAGCATAACGTGTCAGAGAACTGCTTCAATTCTTTTGTGGAAATAATGCGTGAAGCATTACCCCGTGATAACAACATGCCGAGTTCCTTTTACGATATGAAGAAGTTAGTGCATGACCTGGGTCTTCCGGTTGAGCGGATTGACGTCTGCATCGCAGGGTGTATGTTGTATTGGAAAGAATATCAATCTGCTAAATCTTGCAAGTTTTGCGGTGAGCCTAGATACAAGGTTCAAAGGAGGCATGGTGGTAACCATACACGTAGACCAGTGAAGCAATTATTTCATCTGCCGTTAATTCCTAGATTGCAAAGGTTGTTTGCGTCTCGAGCTACTGCTGAACACATGAGTTGGCACGCAAACCATGAAACTGAAGAGGATATGATGTGTCATCCTTCCGATGCATACGCCTGGAAACATTTCGATAGAACATACCCAGATTTCGCTATGGAGCGACGCAACATCAGGCTAGGTCTATGTAGTGATGGGTTTGCCCCCTTTGGTAAAACCGGAAAAAACTATTCATGCTGGCCAGTCATATTAACGCCGTACAATCTCCCTCCTGGCATGTGCATGAAGACACCTTATATGTTTCTGACATTGATCGTGCCCGGTCCGCATAACCCGAAGAAGATGATAGACGTTTACATGCAACCATTGATTGAAGAGTTGCAACAACTATGGAATGTTGGTGTTCCAACCTATGATGTTTGCACCGATAAAACATTTCTATTGAGGGCTGCGCTTCTTTGGACGATAAATGACTTCCCAGCTTATGGAATGTTGTCTGGGTGGAGCACAGCCGGCCTGTTAGGATGTCCGATTTGTATGGAGAAATCAAAGTCGTTCCGATTAAAACATGGTAAGAAGGCGTGTTACTTTGATTGCCACAGACAATTCTTACCGATGAATCATCCATTTAGAAGGAATAAGAAAGAGTTCGTCAAAAAAAGGATTGAAAGGACACCTCCACCAATGAGGTTGACCGGTTATGAACTTTGGGAACGAGTCCAAACCTTCCCGACCGTTGTTGAAGCCCCGCAATGCATACCTCATTCGTATGGTTCTACGCATAAATGGACAAAGCGCAGTATATTTTGGCATTTACCATATTGGAAGACCCACTTTGTTCATCATAACCTTGACGTCATGCACATAGGGAAGAATGTTTTTGAGAATGTCATCAACACGGTGATGGACGTCCCTGGCAAAACAAAGGACAACCTAAATGCAAGAAAAGACATGCGAGACATTTGTGATCGGCCGACCTTAAATATGGAGCCAAGCAGTATTGGTCCAAAGCCAAAAGCAGTGTACACATTGACCAAGGAGCAGCGACGTGCAGTCTTAACATGGTTGAAATCTGTCCGATTTCCTGATGGGTATGCTTCAAACATCGGGAGATGTGTTGATTTGAATGCATGTAAGTTGTCAGGTATGAAAAGTCATGACTGTCACGTCTTTATGGAGCGACTACTTCCAATAGCGTTGAAGGAATTTCTGCCAAACTTCGTGTGGGGCGCTCTTACTGAATTGACGACTTTCTTTCATGATATTTGCTCGACAATGTTACGTACATCACACATGGAGAAGCTGGAGAAAGATATTCCAATCATCATTTGTAACTTGGAGCGGATATTCCCCCCATCGTTCTTTGATTCAATGGAGCATCTACTAGTTCATTTGCCATACGAAGCAAAACTTGCAGGTCCCGTCCAATTTCGATGGATGTACCCATTTGAGAGGTAACAATGTTTTTCATTTTGTATAGATATGAAACTACCTATCAACGATGTTGAACTAAAATGTCGTTTTCCATATAGGTTTTTGTATCATTTGAAGAAAAAAATTAAGAATAAGGCATGTGTGGAGGCTTCAATTTGTAATGCATACATTGTTGAAGAAGTGACTACATTTGCATCATACTACTTTGAGTCGCACGTGCAATGCAAGAGGCGGAGACCAGGACGAAACGACGAGGGACCGCTTGATTCGGATTGTAACTCATTCTCCATTTTCAATTATCTTGGTCGACCAAGCGGCGTATGTAAGTTACGTTATATAACGGGGGAAGAAATGCATGCAGCCCACACATACATTTTATTGAATTGTCCAGAAGTGGAGCCATACTTTCAGTAAGCATTTCATATTAGACCTCACAATGTGAATGTATATACACATATATTGTGTCTAACCATTCGCTAATAAATTATTCTTTCTTGTCTCAAATCGAACAGAATGTTTCGGGCATCCATGTCAGGAGTATCGCCTGATGAGCTTGATCGTTTGTGCAATGACCATTTTGCAGCATGGTTTAAAAATTATGTAAGTTCGACGTGAAGTGTTAACTTGTAGTTTTCATCAAATTTTGATATTACTGCATACTCTATGTATACGTACATATATGAATAACTTATTCATATGTGTCATTAGGTTCACAATAATCATGGCATGATCGAGAATGAAGGGTTGTTATATCATCTGTCATTGGGTCCAAAAGCAATAGCAAGAACTTGGCCAGCATATTTTATCAACGGTTATAATTTTCACACGCAAGAATATGGCAAGGGAAAGGCCACGATGAATAGTGGCGTCTGTGTTCAATCTGGGAGCAGTTTGATGGAGGCCTTTTACGGCTTGTTGGATGCTATCATACAGGTACAGTACCCTGGTCCACCATTGGCCGTTACGTTATTTAAATGCACGTGGTTCGACCCTATCAAAGGAATGAGGGTGCATCCGAAGTTTAATTTGGTTGAAGTTAATCACAAGAGAAAATATATGAAATACGAACCATTTGTACTGGCACAACAAGCAATTCAAGTCTATTACGCATCATATCCGAGCTTGAAACAGGACAAAGTTGAGTGGTGGGCAGCATGTAATATCAAAGCGCGAAAAAAGATCGAACAACACTGGAAAGATACAGCATATCAGCAAGAGGTCGTTCTGCACACAGCTGAACCTTATGAATATAATATTCCATCTTTACAAGACCCACATGGAGCATTGATCGATGTTGATGCAAGTGAAGTTCGTCAATCGAACTTGCATCATAGTGTTGAAGAAGATGAATTTATCACTGATGATGACGAGGACACTGATGAGGAAAACGAGGACACCGAAGACGAAGACGAGTTTTATGATCATAGTGAAGATGCAGAAGACGACGATGATCATGACAACGACGAAGATGACAATGACAACGACTTTGGATTTTGAAACTTTTACTATTCTTCTTTATGACATGTATAACGTATTTTATGGTTTATTGTGTTATAATTAATATTCAGTATATACGGTATATATGATAATATTATTTATGAATCAGGTGTATTTTCATATAAATATATAATAAGGTAATTAGGTGTATTCTGTAAAAATTAGCGACAATTTTGTCGCTAAAAAAGTCACTAATTAGTGACGGCGACGCACAATGTCGTCGCCAAAAAAGGCGGAGAGCTCTAAAATTTGCAATGGGGTACATCGTTAGCGACAAAGCATAAACAATAGTCACTAATTAGCGACGGTCATACCCTTGTCGTCGCCAAAAGTGGCCGAGAGCTTTATATTTGGTATTCGGTCCGACGTTAGCGACGGACCATGTTCTTGTCGCTAATTAGTGACGGAGCCGCGCTTGGTCGTCGCCAAAAGTGGCCGAGAGCTATACAATTTGCAATGGGGTACATCGTTAGCGACAAAGCATAAACAATAGTCGCTAATTGGCGACGGCCATATCCTTGTCGTCGCCAAAAGTGGCCGAGAGCTTTATATTTGGTATTCGGTCCGACGTTAGCGACGGACCCTGTTCTTGTCGCTAATTAGTGACGGAGACGTGCTCGGTCGTCGCCAAAAGTGACCGAGAGCTATACAATTTGCATTCGGGGACATCATTAGCGACGGATCACATATCTTCGTCGCTAATTGGTGACGGGGAGCGCATGTCGTCGCTAAAAGTGGCCATGAGTAATCATAAAATTTGAAATTGTAGCGACGATGCTGTCGCTGATTGGTCGCCAAATGTGGCCGAGTTATGGATTTGATTCAGGCATTTTAGCGACTACTTGGTCGCTATACCGTCGCAATTAGCGACGGAGGTTTTTAATTGGTAGCCAATTAGCGACGATTCGTGGCTATGCCGTCGCTGAATCACGATAACCTAAGTTCGAAATCGATTTTGCCCAGTCTGTCTCTCTCTATCTCTCCTCTACTCTCGCTCTCCCTGTGACCTCCGACGCCGCTCGATCGCCCGCCGCCGCTCGTCTGGCCTCTCGCCGCCGCTCGTCCGCCCGCTCCCCGCCGCTCGTCCACCCGCTCGGCTGCCCGCTCCCCGCCGCCCGCTCCTCCGCCCGCCACCGACGACCGCTGTAAGTTCTCGGCCCGAATGATTTCGTTTGATGCTGTAAGTTCTCGATAGAGGGGCACACGTTACTCCTTTGATGCTTTCGATGCTGGCAGACTCTATTTGCTGAACGATCGGTTTTTGATTGGTGAGAAATTTCACCGGCACGGTTTTGTTTTCGTTGGTCTGGACTTTCCTATTATTTGATACAACATTGAGTCTGCTGAGAACTATCCTATCCTTCTGCGGTTCTGTTTTTGTAGTCTGTGATGGCTTATGCTTTTCGATGAGTAAGCAAGTCTGCTGAGAAATAGTTGTTCTCTTTAATATGCATCTGGTGTTGCCGTGGATTTTGTTGGTCTGAACGTTAAACTGCTTGAGGAACCAGAACACAGAGGAAGGAAAGAATGTGCAAGATGTTGTTATCATAACTGCGCCTCTTAGCTGCTGTTGCCGTGGATTTTGATCCTAGATGTCCCCAATTTTCCTACTCCTATCCCAATCTGGTTCTTCAGATAGAGCTAGTGTTTCGGTTTGTATTGTTGTAGAAGCTGCTGTTTTTTAATGCAATCCTAAGAAGTTCTATTACTTTCTGCAGCTATCAGAGTTAGAATTTATAGCTCTATAGTCAATGCATGCTGTTTAAACATCTGTGCTTCAATTATCAAGGTTAAGCTTAGACACCACATAATAAGGCCTGTTTATTATAGCTCGGAGTATAGGATTGTTGCAGGTGGACAGGCAATTGAAGAATCAGGCCTGTTTATTTTAGATCTCTGTTGTTGGACTTGGTAATTCCCAGCTTGATATGGCCGTGTGAATTTGATGAACTGCTACCCTCTGACGTAAAATCTGTAGTTGAGTCGATTCAATTAAGACGGTCTTCATCAGCTATTTGCTTATTGTGAAGTACATTAAAACAAAATGGTTTATTTTGTAATGTTGTTTTCCTTATGCAGGAAGAAGAACAATATTTACACACTGCAAGAAAAATGGTAAGTTTTTAATTGGGTTATAAATCATTTCTAGTTGGTAAATAAATTGTTCTAACTAGTTTGTTTTTCCAATGTGCACCAGCGTCCAAATCAGAAAAATAACAACAAGGGTAAGGGTAAGGCTGCTGATCAACAGACGGTCTATACACGTGGACGGGCCAGAGGAGGGCGTTCAATGCCACTCGTGATCAGGCCGGTCGACGAGGCTAGTCCCCCTCGACGGACCTTCGTGCCCACGCCCACTTGGGTCGAAACGCCCCCCACAGAACCGCAGCCTCAACAGTTGGAAGACGAAGGAACGGAGGAGACTCAATCTGAGGGCGAGCCTTTGATCACGGCACGATCATCGGTAGGCCAAGCGTCGACACCGCCAAGCGCCGAAGATGCGGATGATAATTGGGTCATCGATGATGAAGGGAGGAGGCGGATAGAACCGTTAGGAGACTCGTAAGTACAATTTGATGAAAGTGCATAATTTTTTGTTATTAACTGTATAGGCTAGATTTTCTTTGGAATTTGAGATGTTTTATGTATTTTTTATGTTTAACAAATGCAGCTTCTACAGAGCGACGGTAGTCCTGCGGGACTGGTATCGTATGATCAACAATTTTTGGCGTGAGCCATATACATGCATTACGCAAGCGCCGGAGGAACATAGGAGAGTATGGTGGCGAGAGTTTGAGGTAAGTGTAAGATCGGTTTGTTAGTGACATTTCTAAAATGTATTGGTAAATTGAGTTAGCGTTTTTTTTTTTTGCAGCGCAAGTACTATTGGGACAGATCTATGGATAGCGAGGTTAGAAGAATTTTAAACAAGAAGGCCGGCGATCACATGCGAAATGTGATGAACAAGGCGAAAACCACTCAGAGGCAGCCGGCTTGGATGGACGATCAGTCATGGAGGGAAATCCATAGAAAGTGGGCTAGTGAGGAGCATAAGCGCGCCAGCGAGAGGAATAAAATTAATCGAACTTCCAGTTCCAGAGAATCTGGGATTGGGACGTATGCCGGCGGCTCCATCACAGTTGCGGAGCACAAAAGGAAGATGGTAAGTAAATTGTCAGATTGTCAATTTATTCCGTTAATAGATTGTATGACTAATTGGAAGTCCGTTGTGTATGTTAGGCGAAGGTGTTGGGAACGCCGCCCAGCTTCTCACAAACATATGAGCGGACCTTCATGAGAAAGGACAAATCATTCGTCAGTGGCACGGCGAAGGCCGTTAAGGTATGTTCGAACTTGATGATTTTATAGCAGATTAGTTGATTGTAATGCATGCCTAGTAACTTTTAAAGTGTGTACGTACGAAAAATTTGATGAAATGCTTGCATCTACGGCGGGTGTCGGGGTAGTGGCAGCGGCGAGGGTACAGAAGGGACGTCGCCCGCGATTGAAATGTCGCAGGCCGAGCAGGAGAAGCTGTGGTGGCAGGCATCTGCAGCAGTGAAGAAAGGGAAGGTGTACGGGTTGGGGTCGTTAGCCCGGGACAGCATGAAGTCGGTAGGCACATCTTCTGCTGGAACGAGTTCAAGGCGCAGCGCAAGAGAGAGTGAGCTGGAAAAAAAAGTGGAAAACCTCGAGAATCTACTTGCAGAGAAAGACGAAAAAATGAAGAAGATGGAGGAGAGACTAGATGCCATAGATGCCAGAGATGAGGCAATGCGCATCATGCAACAACAATTGAGTATGCTAATGAGACAACAGCATGGTCAGCATTCGCAGCAAGACGATGAGGATGAAGCAGCCGAGCAGACTGGACTTCCACCGGCACCCCCACCCGATGAAGACCATGAAGAGTAGATACATTTGCTGAACATTTTTGATATGTGCGAATGATAATTGTTTAGATACATTTGCTGAACATAATTGCAATATATACATTTTAATTTTTTTGATATGGGTACTTTTCTTAGATATTTACTTTTTGCTTCTATATTTCGTTTTGCGTTGAATGTTATGACTTATCAGGTAGAACTGAACAAAAAACAAAAAATACATATTAATCGTTCAAACAGCTTTAGCGACGCTACGATATACTATCGTCGCTATTCTGGACGATTTAGCGACGAACAGTTGCGTTTGTCGCTAAATGGCGACGAATCGGCGACTACCTTGTCGCTAAAAGTGGCCGAGTGATACCCATTTTGCATTCGGGACAACGTTAGCGACGGACAATCTAATCGTCGCAAATTAGTAACGGAGGAACACATTGTCGTCGCCAAAAGTGGCCGAGACCTATTAAATTTACATTCGGGGACACTTTTAGCGACGGAAGAAAATTACCCGTCGCCAAAAGTGGCCGTGATCTATCTATATAAATGCGGGGCATCGTTAGTGACGGTAGATGACAGTATCGTCGCTAAAAGTGGCCGAGAGCTATAATATGCATTCGGGACGTCATTAGCGACGGGGGATAGAGTTATCGCTAATTGGTGACGGCAGTAGACATTGTTGTCGCTAAATATGCGAGACTGAGTTCCATGCATTCTGGACATTTTTGCGACTACAAGAAAAATATCTATTTTTGCGACGATCATACTCTTGTAGTCGCTAAAATATTAGCGACGCCAGGTGTAGTTCGTCGCTAAATGGCGACTAATGGTGTGTCTAGTCGCTAAGTTGCGATATCTGAGTTTTGCGACAGATGTGTTTGCGACGAGTCAGTTTGTCGCTAATTAGCGACGAATTGCCATATGTTTCGTCGCTAATTTAGCGACATGGTTTTTCGCAACGAAATTTGGTTCGTCGCAAAAGTCGTCGCTAAAAAATTATAGCGACGAAAATTTGCGGTTGTTCGTCGCTAATTGTCGTCGCTAAAATGCAGTTTTTTTGTAGTGTATCCTATCATTTAATAAAAAAAAGAATCAAATGGATTCACGTAATAAGGCTCTGCTCAAAAAAAAAATTTGCCGTGATGTAAAGCAAATAATGCACATCTCCGGTGTATTTATTTTGAAATTATAAAGTATTCAAAGCACAAATTTTCTCTATTTATATTAAGCAAAAACAGTTGTCTCCCTCTCAAAAGTACAACAATACTTGCACCAAAATGATGTCTAATTAGTTGGACAAATAAGGTTAATTAGTCAACAAAGTCTTAATTTAGTAGGAGATTTGGCTCAAATCGATAAAGAAGGAAATAACAACTGTATTTACTCTTTCAATAGATCTTCATGTTTATCCCCAAAGGTCTATTTTATCTTTAATGAAATCCCCCAAGATGATATGTGGAATTGGAGGTTTCCTATAGTGGATGTAGGCTTCCAAGGGTCCTCTCCTTAGTCTACTGAACCACGTTAGAACATTTTCTCCTTTTTCGTGTGTGTGATTACAAAGAAAACATAGTATTAGAGTCACGTTCAAGCGTGGTGCCTGTGCTATCGAAGTCGCTATTTGCCGCTTCATTCGACTTCTAATTCAGATAAGTTCTTGACCATCCTTGTTGCAATGAGCGTAGTGAAGCTTGGAATTTTGACACTTGCATTTTCCTTTCCCACCATTAGATTTATTGCTATTGCTAGTTTGAGTACTTTGGCGATTGGGATTAAAATTAACAATGTTAGTCGAACCGTCCATTGTCCCTCTCCCTGACTTTAAGCCTGGAACCATAACACGTTATCACAGAATCAAAGAGAAATATTCTTACAATCTTGAAAGATACAAAATACCATCACAATTATTTTAAATATCTCTAACATCTTTTTCAGAGTTTCAAGATACTCGTTAAATGGTTCATTGGGAGCCTGCTCGGTATGAGTAATTTCCTATTGTAACTCAAAAATTCAAGAGGCATTATCTTCATGGCCATACATGAACATAGGATGAACTTCATCTTCCCCTGCTGATTCTGTGACAACATACACTCAAAGGGAAGAGTCGGATTTCCAATTATTGGCGAACATTCGATTTGAATATGAGGATGTCAAAAGACAAATCCTTATGAGCGCCACTCTTCCAATCTTCGCTAGTGTTTGCACCATTATCCATCGTGAAGAAACTCAACACCAAGGTGGAGAGACAATGGAGAGTTCAGCTAATACCGTTAATTCCAATCCCAATCACCAAGGTATTCAAACTAACAGTAGTAATAAATCTAATGGCGTGAAAGGAAAATATGGGGGTCAAAATTCCAAGCTTTATTGCACTCATAACAACAAGGATGGTCAAGAGCTTATTTGAATCAAAAGTAGAATAAAGTGGCAAATAGCGACTTTGTTAGCAGAAGCACCACGCTCGAACCTAACTTTGATACCATGTTTTCTTTGTAATCTCTCACACACACGAAGAAGGAGAAGGTGTAGTTGACCACGCTGGAAACCCCCAATTCTAAATATCACCTTGGGGGATTTCATTATCTTTAACTAATATAGTATATATTTTGGGAATAAACATGAATATTTATTGGAAAGGCAAATACAATTGCTATTTCCATATTTATCAATTTTGAGTCAGATCTCCTACTAAATTTGAACTCTGCTGACTAATCATCCTTATCTTTCCAACATCGTCGGTCAACTAGAATTTCTCAGCCATCAACTCGGCTGCATGACTTCTCAAAATATCATTCATCCAGTCGTTATCCCATACAAGCATCAATCTTTTATGAAAATATTTCACCCAAGTTCAATGCTTTTTTTACTGCTATTGATAAGGACAAAGAACCAATGAGCTTTCTTGAGACACAAAGCTCGGCTATATGGAAGAAAGCCATTGATGAGGAACTACATGCTCTAGATAAAAACTGCACTTGGGATCTAGTTCCATCGCAACCTGAGAAATGACTTGTTGGTTGTCGGTGGATGTACGAGATCAAAAACAAAAGTGATGGATCCATTGAGAGGCACAAAGCAAGACTTGTGGTGAAAGGTTATACTCAAACGTTTGGGGTAGATTACGAAGAAACATTTGCCCTTGTAGTGAAGATGAACACAATTAAAATTCTCATATCAGCTGCAGTTAATTACAGATGGTCACTTTTTCAAATGATTTTAAGAACATCTTCTTACAAGACAACCTTGAAGAAGAAGTGTACATGGACCTTCGTCAAGACATTCCTTGGAAGGACATGGATTTGTGTACAAATTAAATAAAGCAATTTATGATCTCAAGCAATCTCCACAAGCTTGGTATGGCAAGCTCAGTACTGCTCTTGTGAATTTTGGCTTCAAAACTAGTGAGTCAGATCACTCTCTCTTTGTTAAGAAGAACTCCAATGGACTATGGTCATTTTGGTTTATGTTTATGACATTGCCATCACTAGTGATAATTTCAAGAGATTAAAATTCTCAAAAAATACTTGAATGAAAAGTGTGACATCAAAGACTTTAGGAGGTTATGTTACTTTGTTGGAATTGAAATTGCTAATTCAAGCAAATGATTGTTTCTCTCACGGAGAAAGTATACATTAGACTTGTTTGCATGAAACTGGAAAAGTGAGAACTAAACCCGTAGGATCACCTATGGATTATGGGAGTAAGTTTGCCACCAACACTATTCCCCTCAAAGACAGTGAAATGTTCCAAAGATTGGTGGGTCAATTGATTTATTTAACTATTACAAGACCTGTTATCACATATGCTGTTAGTTGTGTTAGTCAAATCATGCATTATCCTACTAAAGGTCACATGGAGTTGGTCGACTGTATATTACGATTGTTGGAGAAACATCTCCAAATGAATTTTAATGATACCCAAACTATCCTCAGTATAATATTTATATTGTCTAAGTGCAGATATATTCAAGGAACTAAGTGATACTCATGACGTAATTCATTCAAGAAAAGATCACAACACTGTCCTTGAAGGATCGTATAAACAACACCATTGACCACAAAGATCAGCTAAATGACGATGTCTCATTGAAGCTAAAAAGATCAAGTAAATGGTAATGTTTAGGTAACTGATCATTTAATATGACTGTTAGCTCACTATAATAGCCGTTGGTGATCGGACATGTTCAACAGAAGATCCGGCAAAAAGGAGAATAGGTAGTCTAACAAGTTGTTACAGTCGCAGCTACAGTGTAGCAGCATAAGCTATTTTAGGAAAGTTTGCAAAAGTTCAAGAATAGGTTATATGGCCGGTCAGTTCTGAGGATAGTAGCAACAACAACTCTAACGACTATTTTGCCTCTCCACAACATCATCAACGACTATATTGAAGATGCCTATAAAAGAGAAGGTCTTTGAAGTTAACAAGTTAGAGAGAGTGCTCATAAATTTCCAAAATCTACTACTTGCTGTATACCGAGTAGAAAGCTCATGTATGTCGATCGCACTTGCTGCATTGTTGAAAGTTCAAGTGTACCAAGTAATAGCTACATCCACCTCCTAGTAGTGTTATCAATCAATTAATAGGAGTGGTGTAAGCTATGTGTAACTTGTTCAGCAAATTACAAATGCAATCTAGCCAAACTTGTGGCTGTTAGTAGTGAGAGTGGACGTAGGCTTGGAATTAAAGTCGAACCACTATATATTCTTGTGTGCAGCTACTTACTCTTCTGTTTATCATTTCTAGCATACAAGTGATATGTTGCCTATCATACATCTAGTGAAACCCGATATCTATTTGTTACATGCTGTTTTCCGCAAAAGTTTTCAAAACCTCATAAGCAACCTATTCACCCCCCTTTAGGTTGCATCATTAGTCCCAATAATTGGTATCAAAGCTCTATTGCTCATCTTTGAAATGTATCTCTTCTAAGTATAAACATCTTCTCTTATGGCTAATTTTGGTGGTTTTATCACTAGTGATGCTATTGCTCCTAACAAGCCGCCTTGTTTTGGTGGAAGCAACTACAGCTACTATAAGAACAGAATGCAAGCCTATCTTAAGGCAACTGATCTCGAAATATGGGATGTGATCTCACATGACATAGAAGTACTTGCACCTGCTGCTGCTCAGAGAGATAGTTAAGAAGCTCCAGCAGAAAATGCTACTGCCAATACTCCTGCAGCACATAACACGAACGAAGCACGAAGAAGAAGAGCATCTCATAATGCTAAAGCTAAACATCTTATATATTGCTCTCTATCTATGATTGAATATAACAAAATTTGTACGTGTGTCACAGCTAAAGAAATATGGAATCTACTAGAATTCATATTCGAAGGGACTGATAAAGTAAAGGAGATGAAGCTGAACATCATCCTTGGATAGTATGAGCTCTTCAAGATGAAATCAGATGAAGCAGTAGAACAAATATTCAACAGGTTCATGGATATAGTGAATGGCCTTGCACATCAAGGAAAAATATTCACCAATTGAGAAAGGTGAACAAACTACTAAGAGCCTTACCGAAAGAATGGAACAATGTGAAAACCTTGGAATGAGAAACAACGAGGATTCAATCAATCACAGTAGAAGAATTGATTAGAACATTCATATCCTATGAAGGAGAACAACAAATCGAGGAAGGTAACTCAAAAGGTAAGAAAGTTATAGCATTTAGAGCTAACAACAATGATGCAGGTAATCAATTATCATTAGAAGATGAAGGTGATGACGAAGGCATGGCGGTATTCACTCAAAGGTTTAACAACCTCATGAAAAAGGGAGGAAACTTCAGAGGCAAATGTCAAATGAAGTTCCCTGAGGAAAGAAGACCCTACAAAAGCAAGGAAGAATTCAAAGGTAAAGATCTTGTCTATTATGAATGCAGGAAACCAGGTCGCATAAAGCTAGATTGTCCATTGCTCAAAAAGAAGAAAGGAAAGTATGAGAAGAAGAAGAAAGCGCTAAAAGCCGAAACAAGGAGTGAATCAAAATACGAAACCAGCGACGAAGAAGAAGCAAATCTTTGTGTAATGGCTAACTCTAATCATGAAGAAGAAAATGAGGTAAATCAGCCTGAACTATCTTATGAAGAAATGCAAGACTTTTTAAAAGAAATGTTTGAAGAACACAAAAAAGCTTTAAAAAGAATTTCTATTTTGAACAAGGAAGTATTTGATCTTACCACAGAAAAACTTGCTTGCAAAATTGCATTTGATAACTTGAAAAAGGACTATGACCTCCAAAAATTGGAATTTAAGGTTTATCAAGTTGAGAATGACTCTCTCAAGGAAGAGATTTCAAAAATCAATACAACGTTTTCTCTTGGTTCAAAAATCTTAAAGCGCATTCTCTCAATTCAAATTCCTCACTAGAATAAATGTGGTCTAGGACACGAGGAAAATGAAGATGAGAAGAATCTTTTTCCAAAATTCGAGAAAAGATTGGCTAAATGACCTCCTGCACATCTTTAGAAGAGTCATTATGCAAAACACTTCACCACATCATTTTTTTGATTGCTCAATCTACAATGAATATGGTCATTTCAAGTTAAAATAGCCAAATAAGCTGATGAAGCCCAAAGAGGTTCACAGAATATTTGATGATATTTCTAAATCTAATGCTAAAGGACCCAAATTTAAGTGGGTACCAAAGAAAAGATGAGCATCTCCCTCAATGCAAATAGTCTTGAAAAAAAAAATCAAATGGTATATAGACAACAGATGCTCACGACACATGACAGAAGATAGCTCCAAATTAATAAGTCTCGTCGCCATAGATGGAGGCACTGTCACCTTTGGAGGAAAAGATAAAGGAAGGATTATTAGTAAATGAAACATTATGTTAGAAAATCTAATCACAAAAGATGTTTCACTAATCAAAGGACTGGGTTATAATCTTGTGAGTATAAGTCAACTCTGTGACAAAGGATACAAAGTCAGCTTTGAGGAAGGTAAATGTATCAGTCTAAGTCAAGATAAATCACAATCATTTATAGGTAAAAGGTATGGGAACATCTACTTGCTAAATGTGAATTTTCATGATGTTCAATGCCTAATGTCTATTAAGGTTGAATGGGATCTGTGACACAAGAAATTGGGTCACATCAATACTAAGCAAATTACTAAGATCTCATCAAAAGATCTTGTTCGTGGTCTTCCAAAAATCAACTACAATAAAACTGATTCATGTAACGCATGTACTATGAGAAAGCAGGTTAGATCATTTTTGAATCATTAAATACAATGGCAACTCACCAATCTTTGTAGCTTATGCACATGGATCTATTTGGACCTATAAGGACCATGAGTCTAGGTGGAAGAAGGTATTGGTTGGTGGTTGTTGATGATTACTCAAGATTTACTTGGGTAATGTTTTTATCTCACAAGAATGAAGCATTTCATTCATTTGAGAATTTTGCTCGAAAGATCAAAATGAAAAAGCATACAGCACACAACAATCAGAATAGATCATGGAGATGAATTCGAAAGTCAAATATTTGCTGATTATTGCGACGAAAATGGAATAGAACACAATTTTTCCACAACATACACTCCTCAACAAAATGGAGTTTGCTAAGAGAAGAAATCGCTCTCTCTAAGAAATGGCCAGAACCATGATGATTGAAAGCAGTATGCCCACATATTTCTAGGCAGAAGCAGTTGCTACCGCCGTTACACATTGAACAGAGTATTACTAAAACCATTGATGGAAAAGACTCCCTATGAAGTCTTTAAAGGAAGAAAACCTAATATATTATATTTCCATGTATTTGGTTACAAATGTTTCATTCTCAAAAATAAGAATGATGACATTGGGAAATTTGATGCTCGTGTAAGTGAATGTATTTTTTTGGGATACTCAACCATTAGTAAAGCTTATCGTGTGTCCAATAAAGATTCACGGGTAATTGAAGAATCCATAAACATGAAGTTCAAAGATGACCAAAAGGGAATACAAGCAAATGACTGTGATGAGATCATGCCCATACCCTCTCCCACCAATTAGCAACAACAACAACACCAAAATATTGATGTTTCCATGCAAAAAATAATTTCCAAAGATTAGAGATACAAAGTCGATCATCCCAAGGAATAAATCATTGAAAGCATAAATGAAGGAATCAAGACTAGATATTCACTCAAAAATCAGAGGAATTCCTTGGCTCTCATATCTCAATAAGAACCCAAAAGTATCGAAGAAGCTATCTCTTACAAAAGCTGATAGAGGCCATGCAAGAAGAATTGCATCAATTCAAACTAAATGAAGTTTGGGAATTAGTGCAAAGACCTCAGATCATCCTGTCATTGGAATAAAATGGGTATTTTGAAACAAACTTGACGACAAAGGTAATGTAACTCACAATAAAGCAAGATTAGTTGCGAAAGGTTACTCACAGGAGGAAGGTATTAATTTTGATGAAACCTATGTTCCTGTTGCTAGACTGGAAGCAATATGACTATTAACTACCTATGCATGCTTGAAGAATAGAGAATTTTAACTTGTTCTTGCCAGTAAAAGAAATCTTCTATCATTTTCTAATTTATTGAGTAGAAATAAAGATTCCATTATTGTGTTGTTGAAACTTCAAAATACTATTTTTCAAGAGTTACAAGGTGAATTATGGAATTTTCACTGGTTTCCACAAATGGGATTTGTCATTTCAAATACAAGAATTGTTGATTTTTGTTTGAAGGTGACTAGATCTTTGAGTTGTTTAGTCTTTAATTCAAGGAAAGCGAAACTCTAGGGGTTAAATTAGATTGACCTACTTAGGGTACGTTTGGTTCAGCATTTTCAAGGGGCTTTGGGAAAATGCAAAGCAGTTTGGCCTAAAGGGTTTTGGGGAAATGCAAAGACTATTCGGTTAATTCTGTTTTGAGAAGCAACTTTGAGAGAAAACTATCTGGTGAAAACACATTTGAAAAGTCCACTTTAGTGATTAATTTAAGATTTTTAATTTTTAATTAGTTTAAAATTGAAAAAAAAATGTTTGCAAATTTAAATATTGACAACAATGTTAAAAGATATTGTGTAAAAAATTTTATTAAAAAAATTGCTAAAAAAATTCAAATGGAAAAAACTCACATCAAAATGGTCTCTTTCTCAATTAAAAAAAAAAGAACACTTTCATTCCCACAAACGTGGTAAAATATGCTCTGACGAAAGAAATTCATTATCCTTAAAAATTACAAATATTCTTAAATATTTCCTAAACTTATAGCTATTTGATCATATAAACGTGCCGTGTCAGAAACAGAGCCATCATTTAAAGCACTACCCTCCTCATTTACATCATTGATATATAAATTGCGATTTAAATCTACTTCTGCAAAATGTGCATCATTCACGGCATTCCTTCGTATATAATTGTACAAAGTCATTGACGCTATCACAATTTTCACTTCTTTTTTGTATCTATAACTTGGCATACTCTTTAGAATCTTCCACTTCTTCAATACGCCAAAGGCACGCTCAATTTCTGATCACAACAAGGAGCGGGCACGGTTGAACACTTCTTTATAACTTGTAAGTGTCGGACCTTATTGGAACTCAGGCAAATGATATCTAACTTCTTTGTATAGACCCAAGTAACTCGTGTGATTTGGATATCCAGTATCTACTAAACAGTATTTACCTACAAAAAAAATATTGTAAATTTAATCAACATATACCACATGCATATATTAATGTATAAAAATCATAAATTAACAAACCTTTCAGAGGATGAGGAAATTGTAAATCACATCTCCTAATGGCTTCATAGAAGATTCAAGTATCATGAGATGTTCCCTCCCAATCAACCCAAACATAAATAAATTCCATGTGAAATTGCACATGGCCAATACATTTTGCATCGGTGGTCCTTTTCGACTGATAAAACAAAGTTGGTCGCCCGTAGATATTGCCGCTAAGATATGTGTATCATCTATAGCTCCAATACAATCCTAAAACAAGAATGTAAATATTACTTGATTTATTTTTGGTTGATCTTTTCTTTTGTATAATTGTAACTTACTTTAAAATGTTGATAAAATCTTTGATTATTCCTTATCTTCATTGGAACTTTCCTAAATTGTCGATCATATGGTTGGATCAAATCTGCTCTCATTTCACATACTTTATCCCAAACTAAGCTAAATAGCTTGCATATGATTTCCCTAGAGTGCTGAAAGCATTCTTGTGCTAATCTGTTTCATATACCATGTCCTAAAATATAAAGAAACATTCCTAGCACTTCTACAACATCAATATTCCTAGATTTTTAGAGACCATATCGTGCCACTAAATTATGCTTTAAATTATTAAATACAGTTCTATCCATTCTAAACATTCAAAAACATCTTATCGGATTAGCATCAATGCCCATCAACTCTCTTAATCATCCATTTTCTATGTATGATGAGGTCATGCACAGTTCTTTGTGACGATATATTATCTGACAAATAGCTAGCGTATGCGCAACCGCACAAAGTTGCAAACATTCCTCTTCCTCTTTTTCATAGTTTTCCCTTTAGGGAGAATCATCCATAACTAGTTAAATTATCTAAATCATCCATCGACAAAACACTTATCAACCATCATATATATAAAAACTTCACTCAATAAAGGGAACACCAATTAGAAACAGGTCTCACGATAAAACATAAACATGTCTCACCAACTAGTACAAGTAAGTAGTGCAAACAGTTCTCACGTTACAATAACATAGCATATGAAAGAATTCAAATAAGTAGCTAACATCCTAGTGATGATTACGTTGTGCAAACTTATGCTTGATCCACTTGGCTTTTTCTTGATCGACATCCATGCTCATGAAGATTTGCCTATTATCTTTGTAACGCCCCTACTTCGGGGTCATTAACGTGACGTCCCGTTTATTGTTATCTTTCTTTAAATACAAGTGGAAGCATAATTTCGGGACAATCACATTCAAATCAAACAGCGGGATTAAGACAAACAGCATCATAAGCAAACCTTATATTTGTAGTACATGCAAATATATTTTAACAAGCCCATTCTTTTGGGTCATGGCAATTATCACATATTTTCATAGCCGACTATGAAAGGCAAAACTTGACTTGGGTTATCCTATACCCACTACAGCTTCTCGCTCCTCTCTTCTTCACCTCCACCCCAGTCCCGTCCGCCTGGCCATCTCACATCCTACCCGTGGCTTTATCTCGGAGCCGGCCCGCCCACACCGCTAAAGCACCGTTAAACCCACATAAGGATCCAACCAATTCTCCGTTTACATAGCGATACCACGCCACGAACGGATGAGGCACCAAGTCCGTTAGGCCCTCATCGAACATCACAAGCGTCGTGATTCGACAGTAGGCGCGGTCTTCTCTGACATCTATCACGGTGAGTACTTCAGCTCTCTACTCTATGGGATTGCCAATGCAAGTTGGGGGAGATGCCATCCTACGGACCTGAAAAAGGAGAAACAACGGGGGATGAGTTGGGGAGACTTAGCAAGTGAAAACACTAATATCAAGTAAGAATATATCGATCGCCGTTAACATAAGTCGGCCCTTACTACACCCGCATCGATGACAGATCAATAGCAAAGTTCAAATAAGAGAACATCACACATGGCCACATCATGTATACTTTACCAACCAAGACTCGGTTCTATCTCAAAACAACATCAAACATGAAACCTGATTAAATCGAGAAAATGAACCAACTACGACCAACCAAACAACCGAGAAACGGTCTAAGCAAATCACTTCACAACGCATCTCAACATCCTTTTCTGATATTAGGGAATTCATTTACTCAACGAATAAAACTAGAACAAGAAAGGAACATGAGAGTCTCGGCAATTCTCGGGCTTGAACACGTGAGCAAACGGATCTTGGCAAATCTCGGGTGATTATTCCTTTCCCACTCTTTCTCTTTGGTGTGAACCAAGAAGCAAGAAATCAAGAACCAAGGTGGTGGCGTAAGGATGAAGAGAGAGTGGCGTGAGAATGAAGGGAAAGTGGCGTGAGAGCTCCCTCTCTCTTTCTCCCTATTTATAATAGCCCAAGCAAAGAAGAGACAAAATAGCATCATTACCAAATCTTCCTAGATTTTGCCCTAATTACCAAATATTCCTTCATTAATGGCTAGATTTAGCCATCATTACTAAATCTTCTTAAAATCTTAGTCATTAATGAATATAAGCCAAAAGTCATGATGAAATGATCTTGAAATCTTGGCCATTAATGAAATGATCTTGAAAATCTTTGCATTAATGAATAAGAGTTGTCACGCCCCGTACCCCACGAAGCCTCAACATCCGCACGTAGGTCAACTTAAGGTGCGACGCTCCCAGGATTGCGTCACCGACCCGAAGCCCAAATCAGAGCAAATGCACGTCACATGCGGAAGCAACGTATATATATATATATATATATATATATATATATACACCCAGACATGCAATTATAACCATGAATAGCAATAGACAATAATATGCTAAAGAAATACTAACATATAAACACCCTTTTTAAAACTTATACAAACTAGTTATTTACAATCAAAAAGAATACAACAAAATGCCACTAAACAAAAAGGATCGGTGGCCTAGAGGTGTCAGCTTACTATCTGGGAGAGGATACAACAAAAGAGGGTTAGCCTAACTCCTAACACTGAAACCAGCTCTACTGCTCCCGGTTTGGATCGGATGGTGCTGCAGATTCCTCATAAGAATCCTCCTCCGATAGTATTTCTTCGTCCGATCCAACCTCTGCTATTTCGCCTGCTGCTTCAGCATTCTCTCCTACCATTTCCAAATTCTGTTCTTCGTCTTCCTCTTCGATTACATCATCAGCTATAACTTGCTCCCCTCCTTGCACCTCATCCATGGGTATCGGTCCGTCCACAGTATCACCCACGCTACTCACACTAAGAGAGGCTGGAGGATCAGAAACTTCTCCACTCACCATTTGGGGAATCATCACGCCATTTACATCTATTGGAACATCAAAAGTCCTCATCGGGGGTCCTATTACGCCGTCTGCACCCCTACGACACCACGCCACATACTCTTGAGTGTGATTGAAATCTTCTCCCACATCTACTAACACCACTGAATGAAACCTAACATAAGCTGTTCCATCCCCACACGGGTGTACGCTAGACGATCTCTGAATGCGGTGTGGGTATCCAAAAAGCGGACCGTTCCTCGGCATCCTAGGTACGGGGGTCTGAAAATCGGTTTTACCACAACCGTGAGATAAACTCAGCAAGTAAAATCTCTAATCCTAAACTAGGCTAACGTGCACCTCCAGAAGTAAATGAAACACATAAAACACTGAACCAGTAAATTGCCATTAGGACACTCAATCCTATTTTTCCACTCCAGCCCTGCAGGTTAGGCTCTCATATCGTTATAATTCACAAACAGTACATCGGCCCGAAGGCCATGACCTAATGGTCATCAATCATTCGACCCGAAGGCCCGACCCGAAGGCCCACAGTTGTATAAATCGACCCGAAGGCCATGACCCAATGGTCATCATAATTAATTCGACCCGAAGGCCTGACCCGTCGGTCACAATTATACTCGACCCGTAGGCCTGACCCGTCGGTCACAATTATATTCGACCCGTAGGCCTGACCCGTCGGTCACAATTATATTCGACCCGTAGGCCTGACCCGTCGGTCACAATTATATTCGACCCGTAGGCCTGACCCGTCGGTCACAATTATATTCATAACTCATATCAAAACCAATGTGGACATTCACAATCAAAGGCCCAATTAAATCCCAATGGGCTTCAACAATTTCCAAGGCCCATTAACTTTTCCAATTGGGCTTCAAACAATTTCAATTAAGTCCAACATCAAGGGCCCAATTAATTTCTAATTTCAAGGCCCATTTCATCTCTAATTCCAAGGCCCATTTAATCTCTATTTCCAAGGCCCATTTAACTTTCTCCAATTTGGGCCCAATTAACACAAAATTCGGAGCCCATGAGGCCCATCCCAATTCAGCCCACATTTCTTCACTAATTACCACTAAACCATTGTAATTAGTCCTAATTAAGTCCACTAATCATCCATTACACAAAACACATTCAATTAGGCCCTAATTAACATAATTAAGCCTCTAATCTAGCACACTTAGGACTAATTTAGGGATTAGTGGATTTACTCGCCTATTAGCGACGCGGGACGACGGGAACGGGCGGCCGATGACCGGCGAGCGGCACAATCGGCGGCGGCGCTCCAAGGCAAGCCGGCGGCTCACGGCGGCTCCGGCGAGGTCTTAGGCCACTCGGCCAAGGACGGGGGAAGGCTAGCTGATGGCTGAGGGGGACGGAGAGAGAGAGAGGAAGTGAGGCTGAACGGAGGGCGGCACACGGCGGCACGGCCAGGCGGACGAGCTCGGCGACGGCGACGGCGTCCTTGCACGCCCGGCTAGAGCGGCTGCGAACGGGCGGCTGTGGACGGTGGAGACGGGGAGAAATGTTGCGACTAGGCTGGGGGTGATGGCTGGGGATGAGACACGGCGGCTGGCGGCCAGCAGCTCCGGCGAGGGCCACTTTCCGGCGTGACCAACAACCGGCGGGGCTGAACGGCTGGAACGGAGCAGCTGCCGAAGGAAATTTGGGAGGGAAGAGAGAGAACCGCGGGGAGAGAGAGAGCTGAGGAGAGAGAGAGAAGGTCAAAGATGGTCAAGAGAGAGGGTGAGTGGAGGACACTTGTCAAAATCCTAGCCTAAATGACCAAAATACCCTTGATCCAAGGGCTCCAATCCAATCTAATCCAATAATGCAAGGGTAAAATGGTCATTTGCCCCTAACCATGGTTAATCAACTCTAGTTAACCTTAACCAACCTTGGTTAATCTCCAAAATTATTCCAAAATTCGAAATAAATCAAAAATGGCCTAGGGGCAATTCCGTCATTTTTCCGTCCCGAACCGAAATTCCGATTTTCGCTCATACCGGTCCTAAATATTCATGTAAGACCTAATCCAGAGTCGGAATCGCGAAATTCACTTTCTAAGCCCTCGAAAATCCTCCGCGAAGTTTCCGGGAATAAAATAATATTATTTTCCAATTTTTGTCGAAAATCCACTTTTTGTCCAGAACCACTCCAAACACACTTGGCTACCCCAAAATGACGTTGGCTGCGAAAAATAACCTCAAACGGCCTCTGAATTCGGCCTCGGCGTTCCCAGGGGCAAGATGGTCTTTTTCTCACTTTCTGACAGATTTTCAGTTTTTCAACCGTTTTAATCCCAAACATGAATGGCCATTCCAAATTGACGTCCGTCTTCCAAAATAGTGGTAATTACCCTTGAAATTTTGATATCGAAACTCGGGTCCAATATTGTAATCTCAATATGCTCGTTTTGCAGTTTTAGGATCTCTCACTAACGAGCGGCTGTTTAGGTGTTACGCGTATCGACCTAAGATGGTCCGAATCGTGATGGTCTAAATTTCGAGAGAACGAGAGGAATTATCACTAGCACCAGGGTCGCGATCGTTTGGATTACAATCAGGTTTTATTCGTCAGGTGTACTTTCGGTTGTGCGAAATCACTCGCGATCCGATCGTACGTTACTGACAAAATCAACCAGTCATTTTCCTAAGATCGGCCTATATTGGCTCAAAATATTTCCTCAACGTTCTTCGAGATCAGCGTTCAGTCGCGATCGGGTTCTAGGTCCACGTACATGTTCCTATTTAGCCTTTCTCATATGGTTAGTGTCCCGAGACTGATCAGGTTCAGGCGAGACTCACTAAAATTACACGAGAATGAATATACACTTTATTGGTCCCGATAACGGGTCAAAATTCAGGATGTTACAAGAGTCAAAAGCCATGATGAAATGCCATTAATAACTTGATTTTGAAAAACTTTACATTAATGGATAATTGACAAAATAACATGATGAAATGCCTCTAAAGTCTTATGGCCATTAATGCATGTCATGATGGTAGTGCCTCTAAAGTCCAACTAATTAATGCAAGTTATGATGAAGGGGGCCTCAAAGTCTTCGTTCATTAATACATGTCATGATGAATCTTAATAAATGAAGCTTGAAGGAGAAGCTTTGACCGGGTCAAAACCTTATCTTCTAGTTTCTTCCCGACAAAACCAATGCGGAGCCTATTTTGGCCTACGAGAAATGTCGGTTCAGCTCACAATAACTCAGCACCATCAGGTTACACAATAATAACTAATCGACATTTAAGTCGCAAACCCACATCTTAATCAATTCCATGATTTTCGAGGGTTTTCCACGACAAAACATGTATAATAATCGCATTCAACTCGAGGTTCGGCGCGGGAATGTCCTCAAATATCACCAAAAGACATCAAGTCGAGCTTTCAACATTCTCATATAGAAATTGATAAATCTTTGAAATTTGACAAAACCGGACAGTTTTGCACTGTTCACGAAATCGGACTTGAAAATATAGTAAATGGACTCTGAAAATTCTCAAATTTAAATATGTTATAAATAAGGCCTTAACAAACATTTTTCATGAAGAACACAAAATCACAGTTCACTGGAACAGAATCCTTGTTTCTCAAAGAAAGCTCTTTCCAGAATCCAAATCATCTCGAAAATTCCCAAATTTATATACATTATAGAAAAGGAAGTTCTCAACAACTTTTATGAAGGAAACTTTTCCAAAACCGGCCCAGAAAAGCTTGTAGAAAATAAATAAAGTATGAACATCACTGAAATACCGATTCTGGGAAGTTTTACATGGTCCGAAAATCAGGCCATTGTACTACTCATATCAAGTCCAAAAACTTTGAAATTAAAGTATGTAAAATTTCAAGATGTTTGGAACAACTTTTAAGAGTAAAGTGTTTGGAAATTCGGATAACAAAAGTCTCCATAAAAATAACAAAACAAAAGGGTACAATGGATCTGAAAATGGGTTTTCTAGAACAAGAGTAAAACTTGGTTCCAATTGGAAAACTACCAAACTTAAACCATAGCCATTTCCCAGGGACTGAAATTGAGGATGCTACAATCTTTCTTTTTTGGCAAAATAATCTAATGCCAAAAAATATAACTCTTCATCTTGCTTAATCTCAAGTATGACTTTCAACATCTCTATGATTTCCTTGTAAGGATCAAACTCACTCACATGGCTCCTACTTTCAATAGCTTAACAAATTCTTTCAATTTGCATTGCCAACTTAGTAGCTGTGTTCATTTTCTTTTGTTTCTTTCCTTGAGATTGCCTTACTGAACTCTGCACCTTTCTTTTATGGCTTTGGGTCTGTTTAACAATCTTTTCACCTACATTACACTCTATATCATTATTAGTAGATCCTACACAATCAAGTTGTGTGGCCACAATATGCTCGTCAACACATAAACTTTGTGTAAGATTCCATATGACACTTCCAGTAGAAACTGCATCTCCAAACATTCTATCCAGCAAAACTTGAAGATTTAGATATATGCCTTTTGTTCTAAAAATTCTAACCTTAGGATTTTCCTGTTATGATTAATATGTTCGTGAGTTGTATCATAAAAGATTAACTTTAAAAAAAAGTAACAAAAGAAAGCGAAAAAACCTGATTTTTTCTCTCCCACCATTCATCACTTGCCTTAATAGTATTCTTTTTTGGATCCCGGCCTAATTTTGTTTCCTTCAAAACCAATGTCCTCTATCTTTTCCATTTTCTCTAAGGCTACGTATGGTAATCAGAGTAAAATCCTATCCTATATTTGGTGCCTACCCAGGATAAGATACAGTCGGATATAAGAAAGATATAGCCCAGATAAAATTATCCCGTAGGGAAGGTGGGATAAAAGTGGATAGGATTCTAATATCCATTATATAAGAATTATTTTTTTCAAAAAATAAACTTGTTAAATTAATAAAATGTAAATAATATTTGAATTATAATATAAAAAACTCACAATAACAACAATTTTGTTTTTACTTATTTCTATTTTTATTTATATATTCAATTTTTTTCTCCCTTATGATATAAATTCCATAAATTAAAATATATATTTAGTATTTATATTTATTACATATTTCAGGTATATTGATATAGTTTACTATTTAACAAAAAAAAATTATTAGAGAATAATGGAAGAGGAAAAAAGACATAAAAATAAAAATATTTTAAAAAGGGAAAATAAAAAAATAAGCAAATAAAAATGAAGTAGGCAAGAGTGTCGTGAGAGATTCTTACCATCTCCATTTATGCAATTTTAGATTTATTTACACTGATATACTGTTCATAGCAAATAATGGATATGATAAGATGTGAAAATATTCGGTTTTATTACTACGATTCACTAAACAATGAATAGGATATAGCAAATCTCATAGACTTCATATTCTATTATATCCAGTCTTATCCTAACTAGAAATCCAAATGACCAAACGCAACTTAAGATTATCCCACTTACTCTTCATTTGACTTTTATCATATTTTTTGCTCCTTAGGTCCTCAAACCTCTTAATCATGACTGTCCATCCATCCCTTTTGTCATTTGCAGGACAATTGCCATTATCAATTTGTTCAATGCACAACTTACTAAAGGTTTCTACATCTTCTGGGCTCCAAAATGCCTTTTCCTTTGATAATCTTGTCATCTACTAGTAAAGTGACATGAACAAATTTGAATGATGAGAATAAGCTAATAGAAACATAGAATGTTATGCTATAATCATCCACCTACATGCTCAATCATTGAACTACATTCACAACTAGAATCAATATCAATACGAGTACATTTGATATTATTAAAAGTGTTGATGAGTACACATGCCATCAATCATTCTGAAGTACATATGTTCAAATAATTTCTTTCTCTGACCTACACAAAATATTAGTATGTTACTAGTCTTATAATTATTAAAGTTGAAGATGATTGTAAAGATACTATGATATGAAGCACACTCTAAATTTTCTTTGGTCCAAGAGAATTGTGGCACGAAAGAATGAATTAAGTTTCAGAGATGAACAAAGAAAATCAAGAATTTGTCAAGAAAAGAAAACCTTTTTCTTAAGAATGAGCAAGGGCGAATCAAGAACTTGAATCAAGTATAACCTTAAGGCTTATCATACATTTTTCTGCTAATTCGCTACATATGTAGTAGAAAGAGTTTTCAAGTTTAAAGACTAGTAGGTTGTAGAGAGTCATGCATTACAAGATCGATAGGCCGAATTACTAGATTTAGTGGTCCTCGATAAGCAAGGCGTGTCACAAACCGGCAACTCATGCCAATGAATCATATGACAGGGCAAGCCAAATTGGATTCTATCCCTTTCTCGCACATTGATCGATGAATACTACGAGCTCCATTGTGCCAACAGCATGAGAAATGCCAACATGGCGACAAAGTGATTGAACATAGACAATTTCAAGAGATGAGCTGTGAATTGTGATTAACAGTGAGTTTTTACTAGTAGCTCTTTCCATTAACGTTAGCAATTTAGATTACACAACTGATGACCCTATTAAACTAACCAAACTAAGCTTTTCATATTTACATCAATTTGAGAAAACACTGCGAGAATTTCAAAGTAAGGAATGAACCACAAAAAGGACGAAAACCTATTTCAATTCTTCCAGTTTACCATCTTTCATGAATTGAACTAATCCAAGAGAATCAACTGCAGAAATTTCTCACAAAGACGAAACACTACTTAGTTTAATGATAAACCAAGACAAAAGGTAGTACCATACATCACAGACTAGCCAAAAACAACCAAAAGACATCGAGGCAAAGCGGCCAAGAGAGGATTATGCATATCTTACTGGGCGCCTCAAGATCCAGAGGGCAAAATCAGCAATCCCAAAAGGACCAAGCTCACATATTCACCCAAAAGCAAGCAACTTTACCACAAAAAAAGAGAAAAAGAAAACTCAAAAACGAGGTGAATGAGAGATTGAACCTGATGAGGAGCAATCATGAGGAGAGAGCGAGCAAAGGAGCACGCGAGCAAGGGAGAGAGTGCAATTGAGCTAGGGAGAGAGCGCTGTGGAGCAAGCAAGCATTGTCGAGAGAGAGCAAATACGAAGGAGCAAATGTGAGGGAGCGGTCCAAAGCAAGAAAGGGGCAAAAGATATAGAGCATGCAAGTGTCACGACCTACTACTGGCCAAGAGGTATTTGTCGATGGATATGAACAACGATTGGTTCATTTAAAGGGTGAACCAAATGATTCATTGATCCAATGACCGAGGCACTCTCAAGCCTCATACCTTGCGTGACGAGAATTGTCTAATTTAAACATTTGATCTGAGTCGCCACTAACCATGATCAAGGGTCGGCTAGAAACCCTGATCGAGACGCGGAAGTATCGTCTCGATATGCAAGTAAACAAGATATTCTAAAGTTCAGGGACTTGATTACACTAGCAATCTAACTAGTGCCCTTTCGGTACCTAAACTTAAATGCTCGCAAACTAACATACCGGGCAGCTTATTGAAAAAAGCTAATATTCCACCTAACCATTCTAAAAATAGAAAATAACAATCAATGTATTAAAAATGCGCAACTAGATAATCATAAAAAAAAATAAACAACCAGCGATCTAGCATCGACTCTAAAAAGAAAATGCAATCAAAAGCCCTAAGGTAAAGCCCTAATAGGTTATCCAATTTTTTTAAAATTTTTTGAGTGGGTTTTTCCTATTTTTCATTCATTTCATTTTTTTGACTTTTTAATCTAAAATCTAGTGAAATTATGCCCAAAACTGATTTCTGAACATTTCCTAATTTTTCGATTTTTTTTGGAATTTTTCTGAATTTTTTAATATTTTTTAATATTTTTTATTTTTGGGTTTTTAAACATTTTCGAATTTTTTGGAATTTTTAATTTTTTTGGAATTTTAAATTTTTTTAATATTTTAATATTTTTTTGAATTTTTAAATTTTTGAAAAATTTTATTAATAAAATAAAGATTCTAGACCAGGTCCCTGACCCAATCTGCTCGACCCGGGCTTTCAACCCCCCCAAACTTTTAAATTTTTATTTTTATTCTATTTTTTTCTCTTTTTCTTTTTCTCTCTTTTCCTTTTCTTTTCTCTTCTTTTTTTTGTTTCTTTTCCTTTTTCTATTTTTTTTCATCCCCTACATGCCCATGCACGTGATATTTTCCAGAATTCTTCCCATGTTCTTCCCTAGAGCTTTCTCCTTCGTGCCAACACCGAGAAGACCCATAGTTGGGGAAGCCCATCGCCGGCCGCCGGCTCGGGCCGCTAGCGTCGACGGTAGATGCTGGCCTTACGCCGTCACCGACGGCCGACGTTCCGGCAACCGCGCCAGTGGCTTAAGGAAAAGCCACAACTCTCGGCCGGTGAACCGAACTTTTCCGATCAACAAATTTTGAGCCCCAAAAACGGAAACTAAGCCTAAATAAATAGGCACACATGCACAGAAAATGGCCAAGAATAATGACACGATGGGACTCCAACCCAAGGAAATATCGGAATCAAATAGCGGCTCCGATTTGTTCGCTCATCCATGGCCGATGTTGAGAAATGACGGAGTGTGTCATGGAAATCAAAGGAAAGCACAAAGTCAGACACTATTCAGCACACATAAGCACCAACCAAGCATAAAAAACAAGTTCTGAGCATCAATGTGGTAAAAGGTCATTCGGGTCTCCATTTAGGCATTTCGTCGAGCAAATGGCGAGTATGATTTAACACGAGTTCTAGGTCGAGATTCAGAGCGATATGGGGCTTAAACATGGTGTATCAAGATCTATGCAATCATATTTCGCAACTATGAGGTCTCGTTTCGCACAAAAACGACCCAACAATGCAAGATCAAGTTTGGAGTCTTCGGCTCAAAGAGCTTCATCAGAGCATTTTCACAAATGGGTGGCGCGCAACAAAAAGAACTTCAAGGCCGATATCTGTGAGATTCAAAAGCTATTTTTTGCGAAAAATCATTCGATAACATTCTTTGGGGAAGCAAGGGACCATTTTCCTCATTCTATGGTGCCGACCAACCACCGAATGAGCTCAGTGTGCCGGGCACCTGCGAGGAAGGGGAGGGTGCCGAAAACAGGAGAATATGAGAAGAGAACCCACCTGGTCGTGGCTGTTCAAGACGAAGCATGGCGGCTGTTAGGTTCGACGGGGTATCGTGTGGCCCTCTGGCGAATGGGTATGACTCGAAGCTCGCAGATTTTGCCCAACTCCCTCTCGGCCTCCTCTTTCTCCTCTCCAAAGCTCTTTCTTTTTTGGTTTATAGGCTCCACGTGAAGCTCCAACGACTGGAACAAAGGGACGGCTAGCTCAAGCTCTCGATGCACGGCGGAGAGGGGGAGGAGATTTGCCCGGCCGCCTCGAATGGAGCGGCCGGAACACTCTCCTCTCTAAAGACCCCTCGATCCTCCTTTTCTTCCTCAAACTGTCTCCCCGATGCTTTCCGTTGCTCCCCCCCTTAAACAGAGACCAAAAACCTCATTCTTATCCTTGGTTGTCCTCTCCTCTTGGGACCACTGATGCTTCATCTCTGCACAAAACGCGTGCGACGGACGCTGCTACTGTGTAATTCTCGTCCCTGTACCAATGCGCCGTTTGTTCTGCTCTGTACCTACACCTCCTTGTGGTCCCCCCTCTCTTTTTCTTTGCTTGGCTGAGCGTGGAAAATGAAATGAGGAAGATAGGGGGCTAGGCCAAGAGTTAGGAGAGTGGGCCAGAAATAAAAGAAAGGGGAAGTACGGCTGAAAATAGGCTAGCGAAAAGAAAATAAAAACAAGAAGGGAACATGCCCATCCTGAAAAACAAAGGGAAATAAGTAAAGGGCTAGGCCCTAGCGAAAATAAAAGGAAAGGGATCGAGGCTAGGGCTGGCAAGCCAGGTCTAATCAGCCCAATTTAAATTTATTTTTGATTAATTTTTAATTTTTTTAATAATTTTTTTTGAATTTTTTGTTATTATTTCTCTTTTGCACTAATTTGGCCAATTTACATTTAAGCGTTAATTTAACGAGTTTGGCAAAATTAGGTGTCAACAGCGAGCAAGGGAGAGAGTGCGGCTGAGCTAGGGAAAGAGCGTTGTGGAGCAAAGGAGCGTCGTCGAGAGAGAGCAAATACAAAGAAGGAATAGACGTGAGGGAGCGGTCTAGATCAAGAAAGGGACAAAAGATATGCCAAGCATTGTATAGGGTTTTGTTTTTAATTGGGGGTAAACTTGGGTTTCTAATGAGTTTTTCAAGGCAAAAAAGGAACTCAACAAAATTTTATTAATAAAAAGCTTCAGCCTTCCCAAAGTTAGCTTTCACCCCAAAGATCTTTGGGGAATGGTTGCCAAATACCCAAATTTTCCCCAATGAACTTTCAAAATGCTGAACTAAATGCATTCTTAGGACTCTTAACTTGATTATTTGATGGTTGTTATTTTTTGTTTGAACTTTGATAATAAGGGTGAGAAAGTTTCGATGATTGCATGCCGAATCATTGTATTTGTTTAACTTGAATCGATGAGTCTCTATATAGCGAGGTTTTGATTAATTGATTTTTATAAGATTTGGTTGAATAAAAAGTGTGAATGATGAGATTAAACAGAAAGTGATAATTTTGCAATTTGAATAAGTTACCGATTAATCGCATTGTCGATTATTTGGCTGTTGATGTTCCCGATGTTGATTATTGGGTTGTCGATGTTCCCGATGTTGATTATTTTGGTTGTCAATGTTGATGTTGTCGATATCACATGGTCATTTATTTTGATTGTCAATTTTCATGTTGTCGACCATTTTGGATGTCGGCGTTCACTCTACCAATCATTTTAGTTGTCAATGTCCGCGTTACCGATTTTTTAAGATTGTTATCATTACTTGCATAAAAAATGAAAAGATGTAAGTGGGTTATTATTACTTATGTAAGTGATGCATGCAAAAAAGATATGGTGATTGTATTTCGGTAATGCTTTGCAAAAGATGATGTCGTGTACTGAATATTGATTTTGAGAATGACTAGGCAAGAAATAATAAATGGGTGTTGATCATTGATGACGTAAGGAAAATCACAAGATTTGAGTATGTTATATTTGTTTAACATTAATTGCATGATAAAGGACAAATTATTATGATACATATGGCAATTGTTATGTCATAATCATAATATGTATGGTTACGATGCCTTGTCAGGAAGACCTTTGCCATAATTGATGCCCTTGTATGGATTAATAAGATGTTCTATCATATGATACGGTTCTCTACATGGTTGAAGGGCTATTTTTTTTTATCAGGAAGGTTGAAGGGATATGAAAATCTTACAATTTACACACGATATAAGTTGGCTTGTCTAGCTTGAGTTGGCTCGACAAGCATGTGTTCATCATGCAATTGTACATTGGCATATTCATCCTCACTGATGCAAAGGACGCTTGTGATGATTGAGCTGTGTGGCATGGTAAAGAGGTATTATGATTCCGTTCCCCAAGAAATGGTGGTGGCGATGCCCCATATTCAGAATGCCCCGTGAGGTATTATTTAAAGATAATAATGAAATTCCTCCAAGGTGATGTACAAAATTGGGGGTATCCCATCGTGGACATAAGCTTTCAAAGGTCCTCTCCTTAGTTGCTTGAACCCCGTTAAATTCTTTTCTCCATCTTCATGTGTGTGTGTGTGATTACGAAGGCAATAGTGAGCATCAAGTCTGGTCCACCTCGGTAATCAAATCGAACTAGCTTAATCTGAGCGTTTCCTTGCTAGTTTACACAAGGACTGGCTTGGCCCTTGGGTAAAAAATTGGGGAATCGGTGATTTCTGATTTTATACCGTGAACCTTCATAACTACTCAAGAACCAGCCTTGTAAGGGTGATTGCTTGGCCTAAAGCATAGCTGCATATGTATCTCTATGGTGTTGTTGGGCACAACTCATAGGATTTTGGCGTTGAAAATTAAGATATTCCCAGCAAGTGTCACAATAAACTGCTATAAATTTGACAAAGAATCTTGCACTTCATTCTAAAGCCAAGCACATACACATTTTGGGAAAAATTATCAAAAAAGTTCTCAATCTATTATACGATAACCAATTTAATGCTAAACCAAATTAGTCCTAAAAATATTGACGATTTTTCAATATAGTCATTATAGCCAATTTTAGCCAGATATCGTTAATGTGGATGATTTTTGCAATTTTTTAAAGATTTTTCTAATTTTCTTTTCTTTTTTTCCATTTCTTTTTTTCTTTTCTCATCGCTGAGACTAGCCACAGGCAAAAAGGAAAGAAAAAAAATTCCAAAAACTTTTAAAAAATCGCCAAAATCATCCACTTTAGCATTGGCTATCTTAGGCCTTGCACGTAGAATGGACGGCATCCATATCGGCAGTTTCTAGCTAAAATCGGTCGGATAGACTACATAAGAAAATTATCAAAAGGTTTAAGACTAAATTGGTCAAATTGAAAGGTTTAGAACTGAATTAACCGCTGTATAATATGTTTAAAACTTTTTGGACAATTATCCCAACATTTTGTCCATCATTTCATTTGTGATTATATGAAAAATGGTGCCATATTGTCTTGAGAGTGGCTTAGAGGTCAGAATCAATTTGCTTTATATAGATAATAAACGATTTATTCAAAATTTTAAAAGTATTTTCCTTATAATTAACATTCATTTATTTATACGAGATACATAATAAATTTAATATATTTTATCCCATCCAACGTACGTGTAATGTGCGTGCAACTCACATACAATTGCACGTACATGCATGAACATATTCCTATCATTAGCAAAAAAAATAATACCATTTGGAAACTTGGATTCCCTCTAGAATATGCATCTCCATCTTTAACTTTAAATTGACAATTCAAGAAGAGTTATATTAATTGGGACTAGCAGGCCCTGAGGAAGTCATGGTCGCAGCATTGCAACTCCCTTACCTCTTCTCCAACCCCAACCCCCATGAGTGGTTTCGCCGCCGCATTGGCTAGTGCCTGGTCCCATGGATAATTCCTAGAGCTCCCGGCTCACCATGGCAACGAGTTGGCAGATATCATCTATTGAGCTCCCTACAAAAATTTAAAGTTATTTTGTTTATAATTAACATTCATTTATTTACACAAGATACATAATAAATATAACATATTTTACTTTGTGCATGGTACGTGCAATGCCAGTGCAACTTGTTAGATTCCGAAAACCGATGAACCGTTGAAAACCATCAACGAAACAGGATCATACATGTATAATTCATTGAGAAAGCATAAACACGGAAGCGTACCTGAATCCATAGCGTAGACTGTTCTTCGGTGTCGTGCGGGTAGCCTTCCAGAACAATGCGTTTTCTCTGAGAGTTCCCTTTTAATTCTCTTTTGGTTTCTCTCTTTCGATGGGATGAAGAGGAATCAGAAACTTACGTACGTTCTGGGGACCATAACCGCTCTTATGAGGTAACCCTAATGTTACCCTTTAGAAATTACAATTTTGCCCATCATAAAATTGTAATTTCCCCTTTTAGTCTCTACACATTAAATGGCCACACCCTATTTGATACATTAAAGCCCTAAATTACCTTAACTTAATTTATCACTTTTAAAGGGCTTAACTTTATATGACAGTATGCATTGCATTATTATTTCACATATAACCCAACATTGGATTAAGGATCCAACAATCTCCCACTTAGATTATATGTGTATCCTTATAATTATGCTTTGCAATAACAACTGTTTGAGCTCAACTTTACTGTCATTACCGAAATGTATCTCTAACCAATCCGGTCCATCAATCATATCAATATAGGATCAAAGCGGATTTTGTCACATCTATCGTAACTCAACCCATCAATGGTCACAAAATTGATACAACTGAATGACATGGATTATGATGTGGATGTGTAGCATGGAAATTTCATGAAATGTGATATTAACATGCCTATTTCCAACTGGTCCACCTTAAACCTTAGTGAGATCAGACTTTACCAAAATCAGAGTGTGAATAAATCCTGATATTTTTGCAGAAAATAACCTCAAATATCTATATACTGAAATAACTGAAAATGTCTATATTAAGAACATTTAAATGACAAACTCCCACTAAGACTGAATATCCTCAATAAACATAACACCCATACGAGCAGTATGCTCATGGAACACCTTAGGTGGCAATCCCTTAGTAAGCGGATCCGCAAGCATGGAGTTTGTACCAATATGTTCTATAGACAACTGTCCACTCTGAATTCTTTCTTTAACAACAAGGAACTTGATGTCTATATGCTTTGACTTCGACGAGCCTATGTTGTTGTTAGAATATAAAACTGCTGATTTATTGTCACATAATAACTTGAGTGGTCTTTCAATGCTATCCACTATCCGTAGTCCCGTGACAAAATTTCGCAGCCATATTCCATGATTGGATGCTGCATAACACGCTATGAATTCTGCTGCCATAGTTGAAGAGGCAGTTATGGACTGTTTGGCACTCTTCCATGAGATGGCACCTCCGGCTAACAGATAGACATAGCCTGATGTAGACTTTAAACTATCTTGGCATCCAGCAAAATCGGAGTCAGAATAACCAATGATCTCAAGCTAATCCGACCTCCGATATGTGAGCATGTATCCTTTTGTTTTCTGTAAGTATCGCAAGACCCGTTTGGTTGCTTTCCAATGATCTACTCCTGGATTGCTTAAATATCTGCCCAACATTCCAGTAATGTACGCAATATCCGGACGCGTAGAAACCTGAGCATACATCAGACTCCCTATTACAGATGCATAAGGAATCTTCTCCATTTCCTTTCTTTCAAAATTATTCTTAGGGCACTGATTGAGACAAAACTTGTCTCCTTTAGATACAGGGGTATCACCTGGTTTACAATCTTGCATGCCATACCTTTTGAGAACCTTTTCGATATAGCTCTTTTGTGATAATCCAAGAATACCCCGAGAGCGATCCTGGTGTATTTGTATACCTAATACAAAAGAGGCGTCACCAAGATCTTTCATCTCAAAGTTATTAGACAGAAATCTCTTGGTTTCGTGCAATAAGCCTATATCGTTGCTGGCAAGCAAGATATCATCAACATACAAAACCAGAAAAATGTACTTGCTCCCATAGAACTTATAGTATATACATTCATCAACCAAATTCATCTCAAAGCCAAATGAGACGATCACTTGATGAAACTTAAAATACCATTGTCGAGATGCTTGCTTGAGCTCATAGATGGATTTCTTAAATTTGCAAACCATACTCTTTGGATCTCCAGATACAAAGTTTTCTGGCTGCACCATATATATTGTTTCATCAATGTTACCATTGAGAAACGCTGTCTTTACATCCATCTGATGCAACTCAAGATTGAAATACGCCACCAATGCCATTATAATCCTAAAAGAGTCTTTCGAAGAAACTGGAGAGAAAGTCTCTTTATAGTCAATGCCTTCTTTCTGTGTAAAGCCCTTTGCGACAAGACGAGCCTTATATCTCTCCACATTGCCTTTTGAATCCCTTTTGGTTTTAAATATCCATTTACAACCAATGGGCTTCACACCTTCTGGCAATGGGACAAGATCCCAAACGTCATTGTCTCTCATGGACTTCATCTCCTCCTTCATGGCATCATTCCACTTCTGAGAGTTAGAACTTTCCATGGCTTGACGAAAGCTAATTGGATCATCTTCCATCATTCCAATATCAAAATCATGCTCTTGGAGAAATACAATGTAGTCATCTGGCATTGCACTTCTCCTCTCTCTAGTGGATCTTCTTAATGGCATATGTTCTTGAGGTGGTAGAGTTTGATTTTCTGGAATAATTTCTTGAATGGGAGGTTCTCTTTCATCGTCCTGATCAGTTGTGTCCCGATCAATGACAATGGCACTTGTGGGATCAATGTCAATGGCAGGTGTAGGAACATTAAAAGATTCCTCTTCAAAGTCAAGATCCCTAACTGTATCTCCTCTCGCAAACTCAACATCCTCAAAGAACCGGGCAATTCCCGACTCAAAAATCGACTTAGCTGTAGGATCATAAAATTTGTACCCCCTTGATCTTTTAGGGTATCCAATAAAGTAGCAACTTATTGTTCTTGAATCCAGTTTCCTTTCATTAGGCTTATATGGCCTTGCCTCAGCTGGACATCCCCAAATGCGTAAATGCTTTAGACTAGGTTTTTTACCCGTCCAAAGTTCATAAGGGGTTTTGATAGTTGCTTTAGTTGGAACCCTGTTAAGGATATATGCTGCAGTCTTAAGCGCTTCTCCCCATAGTGATTCTGGTAAGGTAGAAGAACAAATCATACTCCTCACCATATCCTTAAGCGTTCTATTTCGTCTTTCAGCAACACCATTCATTGTGGGCGAACCCGGCATAGTGTACTGTGGGACGATACCACATTCCTCTAGGAATTTAGCAAACGGTCCTGGACGTTGCTCACCTGAACCGTCATATCTGCCGTAGTATTCACCACCACAATCAGACCTGACGCTTTTAATTTTCTTGTTGAGTTGATTCTCAACTTCGATTTTATATGTTTTGAACACATCCAGTGACTGTGCCTTTTCTTTAATGAGATATATGTAGCCATATCTTGAAAAATCGTCTATGAATGTTATAAAATATTGCTGACCATTCCAAGCAGCCGTTGGAAATGGTCCACAAATATCA
The DNA here is from genome assembly GCA_031216235.1 of Syzygium jambos. Taxonomy (NCBI): domain Eukaryota; kingdom Viridiplantae; phylum Streptophyta; class Magnoliopsida; order Myrtales; family Myrtaceae; genus Syzygium; species Syzygium jambos. The sequence goes on from CM062222.1 coordinate 18,489,663, forward strand.
GTATGGATAAGTTCTAAGACGTCTGAAGTCCTATTGGCTACAAATCTCCTTTTATTGGTTTGTTTGCCCTTTATACAATTAACACAAATTTCAAAATTTGTGAAGTCTAAAGGATTGAGAATTTCATCCGACACAAGTCTCTCTATCCTTTGCTTGGAGATATGACCTAATTTCTTGTGCCATAGAGCAGCTGAATTCTCATCGGTTAATTTTCTCTTTGTACCTCGTGTACTCAAATGCAGGGATTCATTAAAAGAAGCAATCACATCAAATGAATAAAGATTATCATAAACTGATAAAGAACCGGAACCAACTAATTTTGAATCTTGAAACAAACTGAATGTTCCATTCCCAAATGAACAAGAATAACCAGACTTGTCCAAAGCAGAAATGGAAATCAAGTTCCGTCTAAAAGACGGTACAATAAATGTCTCATCAAGATCCAAATATAATCCAGTTTTTAATAATAATCTAAATTTTCCAATTGCTTCAACTTGAACCGTCTTGCCATCGCCCACATAGATGTATCTTTCAACATCACTTGGCTTTCGGCAACTCAGGCAACCCTGCATAGACACACTGATGTGAGTTGTTGCACCAGAATCTATCCACCAAGTGTGTCTAGGTACCGAAGTTAAATTAACCTCAAAACAAACCAAATTAAGAAGCACACCTTTCTTAGTACGCCATGCATGATAATTGGCGCAATTCTTCTTCACATGTCCTGTGGCTTTACAAAAGAAACAACTTGTGCTTTCCGGATCATCCGGTTTCTGTTGTTGTTTCCTTTTGTTTGCCAAGGTTGCAGCTTTTTTATCCTTCTTCCTTTTCATTCCCTTATCCTTGGAAGTTGAGGCTAAATGAGCACTTTCGGTCTTATCTTGCTTCAGCCTTTCCTCCTCTTGGACACAGTGTGAGATGAGCTCATTCAGAGACCAAGTCTCTTTCTGACAGTTATAGCTCACCTTAAACTGATTAAACTGTGCCGGAAGAGATATTAAAACTAGATGCACCAGCAAGTCGTCAGTGAGTTCCAGCTTAAGTGCTTTTAACTTAGAAGCAAGATGATACATCTCCATGATGTACTCCCTAACATTGCCCTTCCCTTTGTAGCGCATTGAAATTAAATTTGTCAAGATCGTACCAATTTCAGCCTTTTCGCTCTTGACAAATCTCTTTTCAATGTCAGTAAGGAATTCTTTAGCTGTGGTTATCTTTTCAGACATTGTGCCCCGGAATGCTTCTGGAATGGCTTTCTTCATGATCATCATACACATGCGATTTGATCTCCCCCACCTTTCCATATCCCTCTTTTGATCAGAGGTGCTTTGATCATTAAGCGGTGTAGGAGAATCGATCCTTAACGCAAGGTCGAGGTCCATGACTCCGAGAACTATCAGAAGGTTCTCTTGCCATGACTTGAAGTTGGTGCCATTTAGCATAGGAATTGAATTAATGCTGGTAGTAATATTCGCAGGAGTAATAGCTGAATTCAAATACAACCAATAAAACATGCTCACGTAAGTCTCAAAGCAATATATCAATTCAAATCAAGGTAATTCCCATCTCAAGACATCGAGCACTACATTAATACCTTGTCTTTGGACAACAATATTAACTAGTAAGTGATATCTTGTTGCAGTAATCAAACATTGATAATAATAGTATATCAAACAATAAAACTTCCTTTGGGTCGATTTATTATTCACATACAAAATCCAAATAATCATCACATGTTAATCACCGCAGTTGCAAATGTGATTTTGTTAAATATTAACCTTCCTTTGGGCTGGTTAAAATCCACATGCATCACATGTGCATACCTTTTATATCTTAAAATAAATTAATTTACACAAGAGAGGTCCATTTGTGGACATGTTGCTTCAATCAATTTATTTCAAGATATATATTCCTCCACCAAAATTTGAACACGCGCCTTAACCGCCCAAAGGCCTGCGTCCCACGCGTGAGATCCACGCACGGGCGCTGCGCCTGTGCTTCAGGCGCGTGAATCTCACGCGCGCCGGTGCCCGACGGCGCGTGGAGCGCGTGCGGGCGCGTGCGGCCTCCGACGGATGCGCGCCTCCCATCCTCAGACTCGTCTCGCCGTCAGGATTCCAGATTTAACATCAAAATTCACTTTTAACAACTTTAAAAATTCGAAAAATACTGTACAGTATTAAAAATCGATTTTGCTTCGTTGCGCAAACATCCGCACGAACCCTAATTTCACAAATTGCTAAAACCAAACCCTAAAACCAATGAATTAACATGTATACTGCTCTGATACCACTTGTTAGATTCCGAAAACCGATGAACCGTTGAAAACCATCAATGAAACAGGATCATACATGTATAATTCATTGAGAAAGCATAAACACGGAAGCGTACCTGAATCCATAGCGTAGACTGTTCTTCGGTGTCGTGCGGGTAGCCTTCCAGAACAATACGTTTTCTCTGAGAGTTCCCTTTTAATTCTCTTTTGGTTTCTCTCTTTCTATGGGATGAAGAGGAATCAGAAACTTACGTACGTTCTGGGGACCATAACCGCTCTTATGAGGTAACCCTAACGTTACCCTTTAGAAATTACAATTTTGCCCATCATAAAATTGTAATTTCCCCTTTTAGTCTCTACACATTAAAGGGCCACACCCTATTTGATACATTAAAGCCCTAAATTACCTTAACTTAATTTATCACTTTTAAAGGGCTTAACTTTATATGACAATATGCATTGCATTATTATTTCACATATAACCCAACGTTGGATTAAGGATCCAACACAACTCACAGGCATTTGCACATACATGCATGAACACAATCCTATAATTAGAAGATATGTTAACTTTTGGAATCTTGGATTTCCCTTTAAAACATCCATCTCCATCTTCAACCTTAAATTGACAATTCAAGCAGAATTATAGTGTTCCAAGACAAGCAGCACTACTAAAGACATGATCACAGCGCTCCAGACTTCCTCACCTCTTCTCCAACCCCAACCTCGCACGGGCACAATGCGCATTGCACAGAGTGGTCCGCCATCATAACGGGTTGTGCCGAGTCCATAGGCTATTCCTCGAAATCTTGGCCTGCTACGGTGAGGGGGCCGATATCATCTATTGAACTACCAATTCCCTATATCATTCAACTTATTGTGAGTGTCGTTCTTGTCTTCAAAATGTTTAATTTGATTTGCGTGCGCAGCGTGCGCTTGCGCCTCCTCTGAGGACGTGTTGTCTCCGATAAAGGCCTCGTCGATTGACAATTGCAAGGTGACGAAGTCGTTGAACCTGAGGCCATTGCTCTCCAGCCTGATGTGGGACTAAAGGATCAACTCAGAGGTCGAAGAGAACGGCATTGAGGCTGAGGGCCTGGGAGATATCCTTGGGAGTGAGGACGCCATTGCCGTTCTTGTGGAAGACTTGAATGCATTACCCACTCCCTGTTAGTTTGTGGAGGTGATACTGTGAAGAGTCCTTGAGTCAGTTGCGCTCTTCTCTTCAATTTGGAACTTCATCAATTTAGATAAACTCAGAACATTTCGAACAAAATTGACGATGATGTTGCCACTGGAATAAGCACATGAATTGCACGCGCAAGTGAGCTGGCTAATTAGTGAGTTAGGACTGTTGAGGTTGATATCTTGTATTATGTTATCCAAGAAATTATAAGGCGGTTCCGAAAGGCCCCCTGACAACTGGACAGCATAGGAGTCCTGCTCCCCGGTGAGCGGGCGGGGGTCCAGGGGGCGCCCCGGCGGGGGTCGCAGGGGCAGCGCCCCCAGGCCACTAGAGACGTTTTATATTCAGTCATAGAAGAATTTATATGGAAAAGCTAAATATTTTAGGCTATGTGGGCAACTTTGTAATTTGTGCCATATAGAGTTTCACTATATATATTTAAGGCGAAACGAGTCTCTAGAATAGAGATAGGGTGTGAGAAAGAGTGGTTGTACACTTTTCTACGTTATTAGTGAAACGGATCTCTTCTCCTCGTGGACATAAGTAGACGGAACATCTCCCCTGCTGAACCACGTAAATTTTTGTGTTGTGCGAATTTCCATTACTTTCTTATATCGTTAATAGGATCGAATTTAGATATTCGACAAGGCAATGTTTTGGAACTCAAGTGACCATTTCAGGGTCTCGTGATCTTTCACACCGCATTGAGTGACTTTGCTTACCTTTAGAAACGCCTTTGAATCTAAGCTCTTGTGGACGAGAACGCACAAAAACGACAATACACAAATATAGATAAAGGTTGCGGACAATACGACTTCGACCTAAGAATAAACTAATCCGTGATTCATCATATTTTTGGGTTAAACTATAAACACGTGAAGCTCCCTGAGAACTTTTTCTTTAATTAAAAAACCGAGCCCATTTCAGACATTCATCTGAAATTTTCCCAACATCTAGCTGTGCCTCCACATAGGGCGGGAAAAAAATGTTAAAAAAATATAAGCCCACACATTTTATCTGCATTATCAAGCACTTTCTGCACAACATGCAATCAAAACTTTACTCAGGAAAGAGTGCACTATATAATCCAATGCCAACTGCTTTTGATGTGACATAATTCAAGGACCACCAAGACTTGATCTGTAGTCTCACGTTCTCAGCAATCAGCACAGATCACTTGGGAAGTCGCTGTTCTTAATTATCACCAAAGCCCAATCTCTTCTTGGAGCCTTTCAGAATTTCAAGCTAGCCCATTTCAAGAGAGAGTCAAATAAAGTTGTAGATTGGCTTGCGAAAGCCCAAAGTATCGCACTGCGTCGTCGTCTTCTCTTCTCTCTCTTGTGCCATCTCACACCCACCCATCTCTACAGGCACGCATCAGTTGGAAAACGAAGCTTTTTACCGTGAAACGTGCCTGCATTCCGGACGACTCTCGGTTGCTTCTTGCCTTTCCGTAAGTAATGTTCAGCTTGTAGCTATATAGCGAGGGTAGTTTTCTACTTGCTCAGTACTTGTGTTTGCGCAGGTAAAGATGGGGGGCGATCCTGAATGTGCTAGGAGATTTAGCCTTACCTTGGAAGATCCTCACTGGACTTGGGGGGCCTAACTATTGCGAGGAGTCCCCACCTTCTTATCGAGAATATGAAGCTGTCTGAGGTCAGCATTGCCCTTAGTTTCCATGGCCGCCAATAGACAGCGTTTCTGCCAATATTCACCGTATCAATTTCTTGTGAGGAAATATCGAGAGTTTCTACAGCTTTAAACCATTTGTTTTTAGTGAGTTGGTCTTTCATGTCTAGTTATGTGCATGACAATCCGAATGGTTTTCCTGAAAGCCGGTGATAGGAGCATATACAATGTACATATCAATTCGAGATGCTAGTCAATCGTAGACAAGCGTTTCTGTCAAAATAAATGACGATTGATCCAAGAAATGTGTACAATGCGTCAAGACCTCCCTCTAATGAACTCTGCAATTTTCCTATTTTTCTTCTTTTAATTGATTAAGAAAAGGATTGTGGCTAAGAGTTCTTGCTTCTTAGCTGCAGAGGTTTAATATCTTTGTGCTCGCAAGTTTTACTGATGTTATCTTAAGATTGAAACCTTCCGAAGAGACATCACCTTTTGGAATCTCGGACTTCCCTCCAAAATATGCACGTGATAAAAGATATTACCCTATAAGAAAAAAATGAAAACCTGAGCTGATCCGATCATATTTTCAGCTCGGGCTCTATGCGGGTCGAGTTACACCAACAACACATCCTCCGTATTCAGGCTGGCTCAGGTATTACCGGTAACTCAGCTCGATCCCTATCGTTGACACACTCCTAGAGAGAAATATATAATAAGATAGCGATAGAGCATTAATGGACATGCATGAGCTTTCAACGCACGTCATTATCAGAAAGGACTACCGGCTCCATAAAAATAAAGGCCTTCAGACTCACGCTTCCTGCAGAATAATGAAAGATAGACTGTCCAATTGCCGACCCAAACCTCATTATCGGGCGATAGATACGAATCGATCGGTATCCAAAGCATGCACTATATAATTCACTGGCCGGCGGTGGTGGGATCCACGCATAGCGCGAAAGAAACAAAGAGCCAATCAAGCCACAAAAGTCTGATGTGGCACGATAGTAAGAACCTCAGAAAAGGATAAAGATGGTGTAGGATTACCGTAAAGATACTTGTCTAAAGAGGGGCTCGAAGGCCGAAATCCATCTGCTTTATAGAGCGAGCGAAGGATTTTGTACGAAAAGAACTTGAAATCATTTCCTCTAAAATTGACATTTACTGATTTACATGGAATACAAACAGATTTAATATATTTTATCATGTGCATCGTGCGCACAACTTATGTGCATGGGACACGGTCCTACTGTTGGAAGGGATATTACCTTTCGGAATTTTGGAATTCCCTCTGGAGTACGCATCTCCATCTTTAACTTTAGATTGGCGATTAAAAAGCGTCACATTAATCCCGGACAATTAACGTTGTCCCTTGATTATGCTAACGGTTGCCTAGTTAGGGACGTTGGGAATAAGAGTGGAGAAGCAAAGCATATCATGATTCATTAATAGATTATGTAAATAGTTTATGAAGTCAAGCAAAGGGCAATTGGCAAAAAGATATGTAGGGAATCATAGCCTATACTGAGTTAGAACTTATGAAAAAGGCGAAATGAGGCAGTCATTCAGAATGAATCTCCAGTGCAAAAGAAAAAAAAAATCGGATAATGGAAATTAATTATGCTATAAGAGAATTTCTTCAAAAATTGAAACAGAAATTTAAGGAAAAGGACATCATAAATTTTACAAAGTAATAATGGGAGTGTCAAAACTTTTAGAACGATCATTTGAGTGCTATTACTTTAAAAATCGTTATTTGAGTGAAGTCAGCAATTCATGTTACTGGAAAATACAACATGGCATTAATTTCATATAAATTGTCTCTATGGCTCGTTGGCGAAATGAAGTCAGCAAAATCATGTGTAAATGATGTTGTTTGGCCCATTTGTTTGTCATAAATTAATGAATTGAGGCTAAATTAAATGTGTTATTCAAATCCTAACCATAAATTGAGGAGTTGGGGCAAAATCAAAATCACCATTGAAGAGCCCCTAAGTTTTTTCACCACTCTGTCTTTGTGGATTAACTTTGTATCACCACCACTACCAAATCTTCACTGCTTCAAAATGTCAATCAAAACTCGTTACATAATAACGAACCCCAACACTACATTCACCAGTTCTTTTTTTTTCTGATCGTGCACTACATTCACCAGTTAAACTCCAAAAAATATTTTATGGTTTGATATCACCACATTAGCATTATATGTGGCATGTATTTTTTCACTCATATCCACTAACACATTGACATGTGTCCACCAATCCATGTCGACAGTTGATGTGGAATCTAAGTAAAAAATTAAAGGGTTAACACCACGAAAAACCCCAAATCAGTACACATGTGATAAATTTATCCCGAACTAATTTTTTTATCAAGAAAAAACCCCAAATTGATACACCTATGATAAATTTACCCCAAACTAATTTTTTGACCATCAAAAAACCCCATTTGTAACAAATTTATCCTCTGTTAGTTTTTCTTAAATTGGATTAATATCACGAAAAATCACAAACTAGTATACCTGTGATAAAAGAAGGATAAAACCCCAAATTGATATAATTATTAATTGTCACGAGTCATCCAACTTAGCAATTTGACAGTAAAATTTAACGGAAACTAACGGTGTGTAAATTTATCACGGATGTACCGGTTCAGGATTTTATGTGGTAAAAAAATTAGTTTTTGGGTAAATTTTTCATGAGTGTACCAGTTTGGGATTTTTCATGGTATTAACCCAACATTTAAAAGAAAAATCTTCTCTTTCTTCACCTCTGAGCTCTATCTCTTATTACCCCTTCGTCCACAACCGCCCGACCTTCGCTCCTCCCCATAGTCGCCACCGGCAGAGTTGCCAGTGTGATAATTAGGTTGGCAACCAATGCATCCAAGCCGCGCATGGTCGGCTTCCATTGTTTTCTTCTTCCCATCGTTCTCCAGATCTCGAGATTTGGCCATTCATGGGCGAAATCGTCGGCATCGCTCGTACATGGCCGTCATCTGCGTCGTGATGAACTCATTTAGGCATCGCCTAGTTCGACCACTACTGCATCTAAGTCAAGCCACGACCATCTTCCTCTATTTTTCTCCGTCTCGTCCTTCTCTAAATCTCAAGATCTGCCTATCCATGAGGCCGCTCGTCCATGGCCACATTCAAGCTCCCGCCGTTTTCTCTGACATTTATCCCTATGCATTTTTCTTTTGCTATTTGAGCACGCAGTCCATGGCCGTCGGGATCTTGAGCTTGTCGTCAAGGCTCATGGCAACGGACAAGCTGCGGGTCGCTAGATCTGTGAACGAGTCATCCCACCTCGCGAGCCATGGATGAGGCCAGATCTAAAGGCACTACTCCAATCATGATATGCACGGGCAACAACCGCGAGCCGCCGCGATGATGGAGGGGCGGCTCAGCCATGGACAGGGCCAACCACGAGGGGACGATGGAGCCAACCACAGGCCACAATGGAGGAAGACGGAGTTGACCACAGGCACGACTGAGGGGAAGCTTCCATGGCTACATAGATCTCTCCAAGCAGATTTTTTGTTTTTTCTAATTCTATTCCACGTTAGCATACACATGCCAATTTGCTATTGGATTTGAGTAAAAAATACATAACACCTCGGCAGCTAATGTGGTAGTAATAAATCACCGAATATTTTCTTCCTAGTGAGATACTTTCTTTGAAGATGGCCGTGGACATGGAAAAACTCTGGAGCTATATGAACTTGCAACTGAAATTAAAAAAAAGGAAAAAAAGGTAAATGTGGATCAATTTTTTTGCACTAGATTATCGAGGGACTTTGGAATAGGGAACTCAATAATAAAGGCATCTTTTATCCCGTACATCACGCGTGCAACTCATGTGCAATGCACATGTATCATATGTGCACATGTAATGCGTGCGCAACTCTTACATGCATGACGACAGTCTTATTATTAGAAGAGATATTGCCTTTTGGAACCTTGGACTTCTCTTTAGATTATGCATCTCCATCTTTAACCTTAAGTTGGCGATTCACGCAAAATTATATTATTTCGTGACAAACAACATTGTGCCTTGATCTGAAAAGAAAATCACAAAGATCATAATATGACAACCGCTTCAATGTCATATTTTTTTTCAACTACTTAAACACCATATCAAATAAAACTTAATCACTTTGTGCCTCCGTTAACATATTTGAACGATTCGTTCTATGCAGCTTTTTTTTAACTAAAGCTTTTAGTCTGACATGACATTTGAAAAAGAAAAGGCTGACAATAAAGGATGAGACCACGTGGCACTTGTAACTAAAATGACATCGTTGCATTAAAGGAAAAGTGACCGTCTGTTCTCATTTTACTCTCTTTTTGTGTCATCCTCTGCCCCATGGCTCCTGCTAGGCTTGTCGACTTTGTCTAGACTGTCACAAAGAAAATCATCTCGTCAAAGAAAATTGAAACATGCTTGATTTTGCTTATAACTTTTGTTCAAAGGTGAGAATTCGGGGCGGGGTGCTTGTAGTAGGAGGGTTTTCGTGGATAAAGGAAAATGGGGGAAATTTAGATTTCGTTTATTTCGCGAGAAACGTAACATTTTAGAAAGTTATTTTCTAAGAAAATTATAATATTCTTTTATTTTTGGCTGCAATCTGAAAATAATTTGAAAAATATTTTCCGCTGTTTGGCATGTAATATCTAATTTGATTTTTTCCTAAGGAAAATTACCAAAATGTCGAATTTTCAGGGTATTGGACACAGGTACAAGGCTTTGGGCCTAGCTTTGATGGACTCGGGCATGGGCATCAAGGTTCCAGGCCCGGCCGTAGGAGATCTAGTCTTGAACACCGAGACTCGAGAACCAACATTAGGGTTTTCCTGCTCAAGTGTATTATTTCAAGTCTAAGCGCTGATACATAATCATATTTTGAAGAAAAATTTCGATTTTCCAAAGGGGAAATCATTTTCCTAATTTAAGCATAAGTTTTCCGTTGACTGGGAAAACTTTTTCTATTGACTCATTTTCCTAAGCGAACCAATTGTCGAAATATGAGAAAATATTTTTCGCGAAATAAAGACTCCGTTCGTTTGCCGGAAAATATTCTCCTTTTGAAAAATATTTTCCCGGAAATCATTTTTTCTGAAAAATGTTTTCTTGGAACACAATTTTATGGTGTTTGGCTAAAATTTGAAAAAGTTTCGGAAAATATTTTCTGGTGTTCGGCGACCACCGATCCAGTGGCGTTCGGTGACCGATGGCGTCCGGTGACCGACGGCGGTCGGCGACGGTGGCGGGCGACCGGCGGCGGCCGGCGGCGATCGGCGGCGGCCGGCGACCGGCGGCGGCGGGCGGCGACCGGCAGCGGCCGATAGCGGTGACCGGTGATCAACTTTCTCTCCCGCGGAAAACATTTTCCCTCCCATGGGCAATTTTGCCTTCACTTTAGGGGAAAGAGGAAATCATTTTCCTCAAAACAATGAAAAATTTGGGGGTGGGGAAGGAAAATATTTTCCCACGGAAAACATTTTCCGCCCCCGAATACCGAAAAATGCGAAAAATGTTTTCCGGAAAAATATTTTTCCGGAAACGAACGGAGCCAAATAGAGCCTTTAAATGTAGGATAAGGTGATGGAGGAGGAGGGAACAATGTGGAATTGATGTGCATAACGCTGCAAGTGGAGCACGAGCTCTTTTACTTCAATCTGAAGGAGAATCCTCGCGACCGCTATTTAATATCTCCGTTGCAAATTTCAGCATCTAATTTTTCCCCAATTCCTCAATTGTGGATTAAGTTTTGAAGAACACAATGGTTTTAGCTTCAATTCGTTAATTTGGGGGTGCCAATAACGTAACGTTCGATGCCTTGTAATACTAATTCTGTTGACTTCACTTTGTTGGCAAGCCACATCGGATGTTCTAGGATTTTTTGGCCCCATAAATCACCAATAGCACTAAAATGATCGATTCTTCACTAAAGTGATACTTAAGTGATTGGAAAAAAAAAAAGTTAAGGCATCGAAGTGAACAGGTACAAAAGTCATGATACTTGGAGTATCTTTTTCCCAACAATTGCCTAGTCAAAGAAGTTGGGAAAAAGAGTGGAGAAGCAAAGGATATCCACAATCCATGAATAGATTATGTAAATAGCGGATGAAGCCGACCAGGGGTCAATGGACAAAAAAGATATCTTGGGAATCATAGCCTATGCAAGTATGAAAAGGCGGCAAAACGAGGTTGTGTTTTAGGAATTAATATGGCCACGAGGGAATTTCTTCAAAGCAAAAGCTGTTAAAAGACATCTTTGGTAAGTTATTTGATGACATTGGAAGTCTGGTCGTGTTCAAGATGTGGACACTACAGAAGTCAAAAGCTATCGAAGAGGGGTTAACTGGGAATCTAGAAAGGGTTCATCGAAGAGAGGAAGAGGAAAAAATTCCTCTGTGGTTGTGAAAGGGGGAAAATTACCAAAAAAAATTCATAAATTATTGTATTCGTGTCAATTCGGTTATAAAATTTTTAATTTAGCCAATTGAGTCCTAAACATTTTCTCTTTTTCCAATGCCATAAAATTACCATGGCCGAAAATCATTGACATGGGTGCCGGCCGTCCTATGCAGCACCGCCGGCGCTTATGTGGACAATTTTTGTAATTTTGTAATTTTTTGAATTTTTTTTTATTTGTTATTTTTTTTCTTTATTGCAGTCAGCGAGAGCGGCCCTTGCTAGATTAGCCCTCATCGGCCATCACTTGTGGTTGGTCTTCTGGCCATTGCTTGACACCGGCCACCGGCAAAAATGAAAGAAAAAAAAACAAAAAACAAAAAAAAGAACAAAAAAAATGTTAACGTTAGCGTCGGCCATGTCACATAAGACGGCTATCGCCAACTGGATCGCCACATCAGAGTTTTACTATCAAAATTGATTAGAAGGACCACATTGGCAAATCATTAAAAAATTTATGATTGAATTGACATAATTGAAAAATTTAAGATTAAATTGGCACAAATGCAATAAATTTATGAATTTTTTAATAATTTTCCCTCATAAAAGGTGACTAGGATGGACTACATACTAGCACCTTAGCTATAGATCCGCTAAGCTCGTGTCGATAGCCGAGGCTAAACCCTCGAAAGCTTTTTAGTGACCTATTGAACGTGCTAGATTCGGTATGTTGTTAAAGGTTCTTGGGTTTTTTGTTCAGGAAAACTACTTGCTTCATGGTTTCCGCATGCATAAGAATCAAAGAGATTACCTCGACTGAAACGGTGGCATCATGTTGGGCTAAGTATCTAATGTTGCAGGTGTTGTTGAAGCTATTAAGGGGATACGGAAAGTTACTTTCGGGACTTGGAAGCCAATACTACGGTCCGTCTGTTTTGCAGAAAATATTCTTCTAAAAATAATCAATTATATCTTTTGGAATAATTAGCCAACAGAAACTATTTACATTATTGATAATGATACCTAAGTTTTTTGTGGTCTGTTTTTTTTAAACGATTCAAACAATTATATTTAAGAAAATATTTTATAAATTGTGAGTTTTTAGCGAAATAAACAGAACCTTAGGGTGGGTGCGCATTTGTTTCACTGAGAATTTCATGATAAAGGAAAATATTTTTCATGAAAATTATTTTAAAGGAAAATGATAGGTTTTTATTTGTTTGGTGGTTTAGGAAAAGTAATTTTCTTCTTGCTATAAAGGAAAGTTCTTTTTTCGTTGATCTAAACTTTTTGTTTTCAATCGATAGTAAGCGTTGTCCGCACATAGATTAATTTTCCGTCATCCAAATATAGAAAAATTGAAAAATAATTTCTCGAAAATAGTTTTCCTTTCAAACAAAATGACCTTTAGCTTATGTCGCTACTCGTAACATTTCTTTAATTGGCAGAGCTGTCTATTCTTGCGCAATTGGGTTCTAACCCGAGTTAGAAGGGGGATGTGTCCTTTTTGAGTTGGGTGTCTTCCCCCAATTCCCTCTTTTGAGTTTGATGTTTCTAGACACTAAGCATATGCCTCTAAAATTTGTTGATAGTTTACTTTAATCAGCTATCATTACTTTAATTAAAAGTAAAAATATTTAGCATGGAAACAAAAAATCATAATGACAAAGTGGTTTTGTTCATTTTAATCGCAATGAAGGAAAAATAAAGTCAAGATCAAGTAAAAACAAAAAGAACATTTTTGAATAAAAAAATGGGTGCTCACAATGGAAAAATTATCAAAAGAGTTATAAATTTATTGTATGATAGTTAATTCAATCCTAAACTTTTCAAATTTAATCCTAAATTTTTTGACTATTTGCTAATTTAGTTATAAACTTTTCAATTGTGCCAATTTAATCCTAAATTTTAATTAAAAAAACCCTAAACATCTTAACAATTTTTCAATTTAATTCCAAACTTTATGACAATTTGTCAATCTAGTCCTTTCAAATAATTTTAGCTAAAAATCACTGATGTGGTAATCTAGTTAATGCTAGCCATTCTATGTGGCATGGTGCTGAAATTGATAATTTTGCATTTTTTAATTGTTTGAATTTTGAATTTTAATTTTTTACCTTTTTCCCTCCACCGGCCACCGGCGACGGCAACCCTCACTAGGGCTAGGGACAACCACCCTTGCTTGGGAAAACGTTAAAAAGAAAGAGAAAAAAATCCAAAAAATTATCCAAGTGAGCATGAGTTGACTATTTGCTAATTTAGTTATAAACCTTTCAATTGTGTCAATTTAATGCTAAATTTTAGCAAAAAAAAATCTTAAACATTTTAACAATTTTTCAATTTAATTATGAACTTTTTTAACGATTTGTCAATCTAGCTCTTTTGAATAATTTATAGCCAACAATCACTGATTTAGTGGTCTAGTCAGTGCTGGCCATTTTACGTGGCGCGATGTTTAAGTTGACAATTTTGTACCTTTTAATTTTATGAATTTTTTAATTTAATTTAATTTTTTACCTTTTTCCCTCCACCGATGAGGGCAACCCTCACTAGGGCTAGGGACAACCATCCTTGCTTGGGAGAATGTTAAAAAGGAAAGAGAAAAAAAGAAAAAATCTAGAAAATTATAAAAAATCATCTAGTAGAACAACTTGTGCTAACTAGACCACCACGTTAGTGGCTTTCGACCAAAATTAGAGAGAAGAACAAATTTGGCAAATAGTTACAATTGAAAGTTTTAAGACAATCTAAAGGTTTGAGACTGAATTGACCGCTGTATAATATGTTGATAACTTTTTGGATAATTTTCTCGCTCACAACTACAAGCCATCGCATAGCCATTGACCGAAGCCGGACCGCCATGATAGCTTAGGGCCAAACAATAGTCACACTTAAGGTGACCACCCTGTGATGCTAGTCCAATGTTGGATTCAAAAATTGAAAGGATCGTGGACAAAAAGCAAACTCAGCTAAAAAGATGGACTTTTGCCGGCCGACACAACCCTCATGATCTCAGTAAATGGTTAAGCGAGAATGCAATGCGACCACCGTCACGATGGTCCTTGGGGGTTGGCGACCGCCTTTGTGGTGGTTGATTGATGCCGTCCTCCATAGATTTGTAAAACAAAGCCTTAGGATGTACTCGAGAAAGCAACCTCATGCTCAAACGATCACCATCGCGATGAGCCTTAGGATCGGCAACCATTGTCATAGTCATCGATCGATAAGTCTTTCATAGATTTGCAGCGCACGATCAAAAGTCAAGTTAGCGAGAGATCTTCGCAACCACGGTCACTCGAGGACACGACCAAACATGGCGTTTCGACTCGATAGGCTACAAATCATCCTATCCAAACATGGCCTACGACACAACCGAACGAAAAACTTCTCCAACATGAGAAAGCCGTTAATGTGCAGCGGCGGTGGCTCCTGAAAATTTCAAACCGCATCATCTCGCGCCCTCACTCATTTCCTTTGCTCCCTACCTTCGAAAATTTCAAAGGTGCACGGGACGACGACGTTTCTGCCGCCGCGCAGGGACCGCCCCCACACTGCCCTGTCACATTGTACAGCGGTAGCACTGCCCAAGATGCCACCGAGGCCACTGCACGCATTGACACCTGAACTCACTTGTTTTGTTCCCCATTTTTCTATTCATTGATGACCCGTACGTCGCAGTAACCGCGCAACACAAGTCATCATAACTCAAGAACCATCTCTCCCTCCTTCTCAAGCGAGCCTGTGAACAGCGAGTCCCTGCCATTTTTTTGTGTTTCTTTTTTCAGTGGGGATGATGGGTTGCGTTGGGTTTGGATAGATTCTTGAGCTAAGTTGTCGCCCAGGGACAGGATCCTTAACTTCGTTTCGTCATTCTTCCCTCCGCTGTCCTCACACCCCCTCTTCTTTCCTCTTTTACTTTTTCATTTTTTCTTTCGTTGCTTTATAAATCATTATCATTTCCGAACCTCCTTACCGTTTTTCCCTCTTCCCATCTGGTTTTTCCTTTTCGCTTCTGCTTCAAATCTGGTTCTTGGTTTCGGTTTCTAGCTTCCTGTCTTTATTCGAGCTCAAACCCATCATACCCATCTTGCAAAACGAATATATTCTCTCTTATTTGCGTCTTTTGAGTTACTTCCTTTTCATATTCTGAAGAATCTGTGATGGGGGTTTTGAGCTGATTTCGCCTAATGCAACAGATATACACTTCTGCTCTCATTTTTCTCACCAAGTATCAGCGAAGATTCTGCTCTGTTATCATCAACTTTAGAGTTTCTGAGGTGCTCAGCTTCCCCACTTCACTTGGCTGACAAGATCCTGGTGGGATTTCTGCTTTGTCTCAGTTTTGCTTCTAGGTCTTCAGACATGAAATAAAGGTCGTGGCTTCTGAGCTTTTTAAGCAACATTTCCAGTTGTTTTCCCCGACCCAAGTTCCTATTTTGAGGTATCGATCGCTTGTGATGGGGTGGTTGGTGTCTCTTGGGTTGGCCTGGGTGTTGTCGCTCTCAGTGGTGAGCTCAGTGAGTGGGATAGGGGCTAACTGGGGTACTCAGGCCACGCACCCTCTCCCACCAGCAACGGTGGTGAGGATGCTGAGAGACAATGGCTTCCAAAAGGTGAAGCTTTTTGACGCGGACTATGGGGCGTTGAGGGCTCTGGGAAGGACTGGGATTGAGGTCATGGTGGGGATTCCCAATGACATGCTTGCTTCTATGGCGGGCAGTGTGAAAGCTGCCGAGAGATGGGTGTCCAAGAATGTCTCCACTCACATCTCCAGCTATAATGTCAACATAAGGTATAAACTCCTCTGCGCCTCACCACTTTTGCCTGTCTTAATCTATTGTTGAATTTGAAATAGAATGCGTCCCGAAATGGAAGGCGCAAGCTGTCTATAGTTCATGGCAAGTTTGAATGATATGAATTTTACATAGATTTATTTGCTCTGCAAGAATGACCGTGGTGACGGACCCATTATTCACTTCACACATATCTCTGCGTAGGAGTTGAAATCTTTTACACTAGTAATATGTACTGGTACTAGATGAGTAATGATGTACTCATTTATCCTGGTTTTGGATTATATGGGAATGGTTTGGATAATATTCCTGAATGGTTTGATTTTTTTCAAAAGAGATGTTTAGAATGTAGATACGATTACCCTCAAATGTGATAATAATAAGTACCGGTGCTGAATGGTTTGATTTTGTTAAAAGCTCCTGTCACATTCTGAAAACAGAAGTAGCTTTCGAAACTCCCTTCCAATTACCCACCTAGAACATTTGTGAAGTGATTTCCCCTTTACAGCTTAAGATTCTGTATTGTAGGGCTTGAACCAGAACTGAGGGAATCTATCACTAATGCTTGATTTAGATATAATGATCAACTAAGCGTCTTAAGTTTTCCTAGATAAGTTTTATTTTTCAATTAACAAGAATTTAGTTGCGTAACCATATAGTGGATTGACAACATAATTTCCATCTTATTTCAGTTGTTTGCTCAGTCGAATTTGATTTTAAGGGTCTAGTAGTTCCTACGGGGTAAACATAGCTGCTAAAGCACACACATATAGATATTTATTCTTTAAAAATTACAATTAGGGGATACAATAGTTTGACAGGCTGACTGGTTCATGTTTGGAACCACTCTCGGAGTTGTTGCTTTAATTTTGTAGAACAATCATTTTATATACCTTCTACCTTTCGATGTTTCACATTGGAGGATTTTAGTATGACTAGATTCAAGCACAAAATTGGGTTCCATTGTCATCCATATGTATTGAAAGATTTTTTTGCACTTTCGTAGACTGATGTTTCCAGATACCTAACCTAGAGGGCTATCGTTTTGGAGGAAAGAAATGAAATCCATTATACTTGGCAATGCGGTAGCTAGGTGGGATGGATGAAAACTTTGCGCTCGTGTAGCACTTGACAATATCTATATTAGATCGATATAAGGCATTACTCGAACTTTTTAGCTTATTATAATAATACAAGAACAATACAAGGTAAAGTTCTTGCCCTTTCTGCCTCCTTTTACACATTGAAGTTCTGAGGCAGAGCCTCTATCCTTTATAGCAAGACGTTCTGTGGTTTCTGCCTTAGCCATTGAAACGGGGTCAGTTGTACCTCCTCCATTAATAGAGAAAGCGTTTTGCTCTGCTTATCATCCTTCTTATTCTCCATAAGAGGAGCTCACGTGGGTGACCATCTGGAGTAAGAAATGCAACTGTAGAGTATCCTTCCGTGGTGATATGGAAAAGCTACCAAGAGATTTACATGGCGCAACAAATAATGCTTAACAGAGTTGGATGTACATTCTCCACAACTAATGGCATGAAAACATTGGAAGGTTGCTATGCTTGTATCACGAGCTCTTAACTGCTCAATTGACTTAACCTCTCCTTTTGCTGCCAATTATGGAAAGGTTTTGGTGAGAGATAGCGCTTGTAGCAACTATAAAAGGCAGTTAGGTGCAATAGGGAGGTGGTAGTGGAAGAGCAGCAGTCATAGAAAGGAGAAATGAGATCAGATCCTCTGCTTTTGACGTGATCACATTCAGCGAACTAAATCTTTTAGTTGGTCCAGCAAATCAATGCTACAGCTGCTAAATGTTATTGGGTTTTCTCATTGTTTTTTTTCCCTCCTTTTGTTACTTTTATTTAGCTGACTTATGTTGGTTAGGCAATTGCTCATACCCTCACATTTTCTTTAACTTCATTCTTCTGCATAAGAGTCGCTGCATCACTCATGCTAGCAGCTTATGGACAGATCAAAATGGATAAAAGTTGTCCTTTCATGAATAAGGGCCTTACAGCTAGCTTTGTATCATGGCACCCTTAAATACGGTTCAGCTTCATGAGGTTGTCGCCAACAGAAGGAGTTACTTTCTTCAGAAATCGATCAGCTGATGATTTCGAACGTCTTCTGCTATTCTGAATTTGTTATGTTATATTTCACCTGACCAAAGTCTCAAATGCTCTCTTTGTTGCTTTTAACTGGTTAAGTAACTAGCATATTGTCAGTTCATGAACCGCCTGCATGTTATCTCTTCGTGAGTCGGTCATTAGGACTTGAATGACATTCAGCCAAATGGTGATTGTTCCCGGTTTTTGAGTTTAATACTTACTTTTGATTTGGGTTGATTTTTGTCTTCAACGGAGTGAAGATGGCCCACGTCTGATCCAGAAAGGTTAAAACTCACTCTATTTGACACTCGCTATGTTTGGGTTTTTTTGTCCTTAAATTTTTTCTTGTGCTCCTGAGTAAGAATATTCTTGGTAAGGTCTAATATATATTTGAGTGGAGACTGTGTATCGCCCCTTTCCCTTCCTGATCCCAAGGGCTGTGGTTTTATTGGTTGCCTCTTAAAGAGTACTTTATTTTTGGTCATGTGCTGAGCTTAACCAAGAGATCCATGTTGTGACATGCAGGTATGTTGCTGTTGGTAATGAACCTTTTCTGGAAACGTACAACGGAAGTTTTCTCACCGCAACCTATCCCGCCCTCCAGAACGTCCAATCTGCCCTCATAAGAGCTGGCCTTAGCAGCCAAGTGAAGGTCACTGTCCCCCTCAATGCTGACGTCTACGAGAGCTCGACCAGCTTACCATCTGGTGGGGATTTTCGTGCAGACATCCACAACTACATGATCCAGATCGTCAAGTTCCTGAGCGATAACGGGGGTTCTTTCACTGTGAATATCTACCCCTTCATTAGTCTCTACACTGACCCCAACTTTCCCGTGGAATATGCCTTCTTCGATGGCAACGCATCCCCTGTTGTCGATGGCAGCACAACGTACTATAACATGTTCGATGCTAACTACGACACGCTCGTGTGGGCCCTGCAGAAGAATGGCTTTGGGAACTTGCCAGTCATTGTCGGAGAGATCGGGTGGCCCACTGATGGGGACCGGAATGCGAACCTGGTCTATGCCCAGCGCTTCAACCAAGGCTTCATGTCCCACATATCGGGTGGCAAAGGAACCCCCATGAGACCTGGACCCATCGATGTTTACTTGTTCAGTCTGATTGATGAGGATGCTAAGAGCATCGAGCCAGGAAATTTCGAGCGCCACTGGGGGATTTTCCGCTATGACGGGGGGCCCAAGTACCTGTTCAATCTCGGCACCACCAATTCCAATGGCTTGATTCCTGCTCAAGGCGTGCACTCTCTCGCGCACAAGTGGTGTATATTGAAGATGTCAGCCAACCTCACAGCTGATCAAGTGGCGCCGAGTGTGAGCTACGCGTGTTCACTTGCCGATTGCACTAGTCTCGGTTACGGGACATCTTGTGGGAATCTAGATGCTGAAGGGAACATCTCGTATGCATTTAACAGTTACTACCAGATAAATAATCAGCTTGACAGCGCTTGCAAGTTTTCAGGCTTGGGGACGATCACTAGGACAGATCCTTCAGTTGGCACTTGCAAATTCAACATCATGATCCAACCCTATTACGGGAGTGCGGGAAGGCTACGGGGCTATCTTGGAAACATATTCGGGTTGTCACTCAGCCTGATTGTTTTTTTACTGATGATTCTGTGACACTTTATTTCTAAGTTCATAAGGTACTGATTTTTTTCCCTAAACTATATTTTCTCTGCTCCTAGGATAGCGGGAGTCTTGCGCTAAATTGGTGGTGTAGTTGTACCAAAAATTTTGCAATGTAGGCACGGGTTTACTTCAGTGTCCGATTGGTATTTGACCGTGTTTGTGCATAACTTTGTCAGCACTAATCTTAACCAAGCAGGATTCAGGTGAAGGACATTGCATAGAAACAAGGATGGCATCAACGCTTGATTCTCTGTTTTGGTTGGCAAATTGGTCAGTGGATGAGGCAAGATCATGGTCGCCTGCATGCATTTCACCAGGATGAGACGACGAGGGGGTTACTTGGAAATATGTTGTCTAGGGAAAAAGGAACAAGATGAACTGTCTTCCTTGCTCTTCTTTTAGTGTGTGCGCGGCGAATGTGTACACAAGTGCGTACAATATCAGCGTATCCTATTTCTTGGGTAGCAGGGTTTTGTTTCTGGGTGGTGGTGTTCAGTTGTGCTCTGTTCATGCTCTTCTACGCTCACGTTAGGTTTGCCTATCAAGAGGCGACGTGTTGTTGATGTGGGACAAACAGCGGATGAGTTCACGGATTGAGCTTTGCCAATTAAGAACATTTATCTGTGATCTTTAAGGATCAGTATTGTTTTTGAGCACCAGCAATCCGCCTATTTATCTTGCTAAAGGTCATTTAGGCTTTGGTGAAATGCCTTTCCTTATGGAAGCAGCAATGCTCTTGCCTCGGCTCGCCCTCGTTTACGCACCAATTGTTTTCTGTCTCACGAGCCTTTTTTGCAGTCTCTTGAATTGGCAAATCCTTCGCCTTTTACTGTGCTGTGCTTCTGTGTTGTGTGTACATTCTGTACCAACCGGGTGCGGGCTCTTTAGGAGATGCGCTCCCGTGGATTGAGCACCCAGTTTGGAAACATTTTATCGAACTTGCCAATAAGGGCAAATGAGAATAAAATCTCCTCCAAGCCAAAAAAACAAGAAAATCAAAAGGATGCTTTAGACTTCAAAGGTAGATAATGAGGCATTGATAGATCCTCCTACTGAAGGGGTGTTGTCTTGTCTGAAGGCTCTTGTTCAGTGCAGTTGAAAATGCCAAGTCTTCGCCAGACAGAGTTATGATGGCTGTTTGGAAATCATGTTGGTTGGGAGAGGTTAAAATAAAAAAATCTTAAATCTATTGTATTAGTATCAATTCAGTTTTAAACTTTTGAATTAGATTAGTTTAGTCCTAATCCTTTTTATATTGGTATTAATTCAATCCATTCAGGAAATTGCTAATATGGACGCTAGGCGTTTTACGTGGCGTATCAACGTTGACATGGACATTTTTTTTAATGAATTTTAATATTTTTTTCGAATTTTTCTTTTATTTTCCCTTTTATTTTTTTCTTCTCTCTTTTTTTTTTTCCCCTTTCCTTCCTCTTCCCTTTGCTAGTCGCTAGCCTCCACGATGACTGGTGAAGGCCGTTAGCGATCGGCGAGGGTTAGTGAGGGTTAGATGAGGCCACCCCTCACCACATCCAGTGAAGGGACACTTGTCCAGCCCTCACTAAAGGTTAGAGAGGTCGGAATGCCCACGTTGCCTTGCCATCGCGAGAGCCGGCGAGGCCCCTTGTCATCTAGGGGAGGCCACCCCTTGCCAGATCTAGCAAGGGGACCCTCACCTAGCTCTGGCAAGAGGTCGGTGAGGGGTGGCACTGGCGGCCTTCACCGGTTATCATGGAGGCTGGCAACTGGCGGAGGGAAGAGGAAGGAACGAAAAAAAAAGAAAAGAGAGGAAAAAAATTAAAAAATTTATAAAAATTTATAAAAATTACTAAAAGATGATCACGTCTGTTCGGTTGTACCACATAGGATGGCCAATGTTTACATCAATGATTTTTGGTCTAAATTGTCCAGATGGACTGAATTGGTATCAATTTAAAAATGTTTATGATTAAATTGATCAAATTGAAAGGTTTATGACTGAATTGGTATCAATGTAATATGTTTAGCACTTTTTGAATACTTTTCCCCATGTTGGTCAGATTTCTTCTTTGATACATTTATCATACATCAATATACATTGGAAGTGGGTTACTAAGGGCGCGCATGGAATCCATTTTGGAATAGAAATTCTGTTCCAGAATGGATTCCGGAATAGAAATGCGTTTGTTAAAAAATTTCCGGAATGCATTCTGGAGCAATTTTCACATTCTGGAATAAAAATGCGTTTGTTAAAAATACTTGATTCCAGAATGCATTCTTGATTCCAGAATGCATTTTTGATTCCAGAATGAGTTTTTGGCAAGAAAAAGAGAAGCTACTTTTTATAGCTTCTCTCTTCCAGAATGCATTCTCCCTATTTTCTCTCTTTTTCTCACTAATTTTTTTTTAGAAAATGCATAAAAATTGAAAAATTCCACAAAAATTCATAAAAATTTTCAGAAAATAAAAAAAGTCAAGATTTCGAGAAAATAGGAAATTTGGTGAATTTTTTTTAAAAAATATAAAAAAATCAAAAATTTCAAAATTTCACAGAATGGCTTAGAATACCTTTGGGTACCTACTTTGAGTGAAATTTAATTTTTTTGAGATGCCCAAAAAAATAAAAAAAATCAAAAATTTCAAAACTTCACAAAATGGCTTAAAATACCTTTGGGCACCCACTTTGAGTGAAATTTAATTTTTTTGAGGTGATCAAAAAATAAAAAAAATAAAAAAAATAAAAAATTTCAAAACTTCATAAAATGGCTTAAAATACCTTTGGCCACCCACTTTGAGTGAAATTTAATTTTTTTGAGGTGCTCAAAAAATAAAAAAAATAAAAAATTTCAAAACTTCACAAAATGGCTTAAAATACCTTTGGGCACCCACTTTGAGTGAAATTTAATTTTTTTGAGGTGCTCAAAAAAATAAAAATAAATAAAAATAATCAAAAATTTCAAAACTTCATAAAATGGCTTAAAATACCTTTGGCCACCCACTTTGAGTGAAATTTAATTTTTTTGAGGTGCTCAAAAAAATAAAAAAATAAAAAATTTCAAAACTTCACAAAATGGCTTAAAATACCTTTGGGCACCCACTTTGAGTGAAATTTAATTTTTTTGAGGTGCTCAAAAAAATAAAAATAAATAAAAATAATCAAAAATTTCAAAACTTCATAAAATGGCTTAAAATACCTTTGGCCACCCACTTTGAGTGAAATTTAATTTTTTTGAGATGCCCAAAAAAATAAAAAAATTTAAAAATTTCAAAACTTCACAAAATGGCTTAGAATACCTTTGGGCACCCAGTTTGAGTGAAATTTTTTTTTTATGTACCCAAAAAAATAAAAAAATAAAAATAGATTTCTGTTCTAGAAATCAATTTCTGGAGCAGAATTGATCATGTTTTACCAAACAGATTTCTCCTCCAAAAATCGATTTCTGGCAAGAATTCCAGAAATCAATTTTTGGCAAGAATTTGATTTCTGGAGCAGAATGGTTACCATTCGCACCCTAATCAATTATTGGCTCTGATACCATTTGTTGGGAGCATGAAGCATTTATCCATGGAGATCGCCAAAAGAAAGTCCAAGTTCGAACCCTTCAATATATCCGGTTGGATTCACCTTTATCAAAGAAACTTAAGTCAATGAGTCATAGGTCAATTATGATTTATTAACTAGCCTACATGGAATTTTTCTTGCACAACTCACACTTGCATCTCAATTTTATTTTGTATTCTTGAATTATGACGTCTATACTTTACAGTTCGCGCCCTCAAATGTGTAAAGCTCCTATAATCTTCGAGTTGAGGTGTCAAAAAGAGCTAATGCCCACAAGCTGCACACCCTTTATTAGGTATTGATTCCCATACTCGCAAGTTGCAAACAGCAGGTTTTCGAAAATCTCGTGATGCAGACAGTAGTAGAATCTATAACCTAGGACGAGAGAAAGATGCTGGTAGTTTATGTTGCTTCTACTATCTTTTAGGAGTAATGTCAACTTCAACTAGCCATTAACATCGGAAGACAGTGATGCCAATTTATGGGCAAAAGTATGGCGACACCCATGCCCTTGTCCCATTCATACAGCTATCATCACCAACACAACTCCACAGTTTATCATCACAACAACAGGCATCATCATCATCATCTTCTTCTCCCTCCGAACTTTGCCGATGACGCCCTGCCATTTGCAATCTATAGTGTTAGGATTGGAGGCACTAACATAACGAAATAAAGAATAAAAACGAGAAAGAAAAATCGAGACATGATATTTTATCTTGGTTCACCCTTAAACTAGGGCTACATCTTGCTACTTAGCATATCTCACTTCTCTAAGGTATTCAGTAGTTACTCACGAGCCCAAACCCAAACTACTAATAAAGTATGAGCTCAAACTATAAAAGCCTTCGGGCATCGTGGGGCATTGTCCCCTACGACCCCTGCTAGGGCGCCCCCGGACCCCCACCTGCTTACTGGGGAGCAGGGCTCATGTGTCTTCATGTCGATGGAGAGTATGAACCACACCCCGAGATATAGCCCAAGACAAGACAGGGCCATTCAGCATCCACAGCTGTGGAGGTTTTTGTGTAAGGGCCTCCTTCAGCTTCATTTTCCTTCACTAAAAGCACTTGTTCTATGACCTACCGATGTTTTACGTCCTATCTTCGTTTTGGCCGAACACTTGGTACAGGTTGTTGAACCAAAGGTGCGTATGCACTGCAAGGCCTGTGAGAAAGACGTGGAAGGCCCTGTGCAAAATCATAGGTATGCAACTCATTTCTCGACCCTCTGATCTTCTCGTCATTATGCCTGTCGGTCCCGTTTTTCCCCGAGCAGCTCGATATGTCATAGATGTTTTTATGTTTCACGTGTAAGGTCTTTAGCCGGACCATCCTACACACGATAAGGACTGAATTCCCTACAAAACCCCAAACTTTAGGTCCAGTCCCAAATCTGTCTCGAACTTTTTTTTATCTACAAAAAAACCCAAAATTTTAAGTTCAGTCTCAAATTTGTCTCAAATTTTATTTTATGTAAAAACAAATCAGCAAATTTCAATTTATTTTAAAAAATATATCCCGTGATTTAGATCCAACTTGAAGTGGCACTTCTACGTCGATAACAAATCCACATTAGCAAAGTAGGGCGATAGGTACAAACTGACGTCGCATTTCCACTTCGATAACAAATTAAACCAAATAAAAATTGTTGAAATTCTCCAAAATAAAACGATTTTAGCATATGAAAGTTAGGACGATAATAAATCCACCCCAAATTTTTTATTTTAATTTGAAAAAACCTAATTTTTAGGTTCAATCCAAATTTACTCCGAACTTTTCTTTGTCTAAAAAAAAGCCTCATTACTTTGTTGATGTGAATTTGTTATCGACGTGTGTAAGTGCTACATTAAGTTGGGACTGGATCACGGGGGTATATTTTTGAAAATAAATTGAATTCCAGTATTTTTTACATAAAACAAAATTCGGGTCAAATTTGGGATTGGACCTAAAGTTTGGGGTTTTTTCCGAAACAAAAAAAAGTTCGAGGCAAATTTTGGGACTAGACCTAGAGTTTGAGGTTTTTTCCGAAATAAAAAAAATTCAGGGTAGATTTAGGACTTGATCTAAAGTTGAGGGTTTTTAAGGGAATTAGGCATAATAAGGACGGTAAAAGATGTATGTTCAACATACATTGCCGACTAGGGGTGAGCATGGTTCGGGTGGGTGGTTCCTGCCCTAGAACTAGGAACCGCCTACTAAAGACTGATTTCGAAATATTGAAATGGGAAACTGCCCGTTGGTTCCATGGATTTACCTGGGACTTGGACTGCCGGTCCGGTACGGCTTCCTGGTAGGTCCATGGAATAGGTCCCAGAGACAGAAAGATGGAGATGGAGACGGAGATGGAGAGTCGGAGACGGTGAGGTAAGCATCGACCGAGAAGAATGAGACAGTGAGAGTGAGCGTGATGTAAAAGTGGAAAAAAGGTGTTTCTCAGCTCAATGTGAGGCTGTGAGTATCAAGCGATTTAGGTTTAGTTTAGAGATTTATGATTTTTTAAAATAAAAATTAAATAAATATATTATATTTATTATTATATTACTAGTTTGGTTCGGGTGGGCAGGTGGGTGGTTTCACACCTGAAATGGGGAACCGGACTGGCACCCACCGGTTCCCAAAAATTGGAACCGGGAACCGGATCGGTCCTCTTAGGAACCACCGGTTCCGGTCGATCCTTAGTGGTCCGGATGATTCCCGGTTCTTTTGAACACCTCTATTGCTGACATGTTTCTTGTTAAGTACGATCCATATATCTCTGCTTGACTTGAATCCAAGAGAAGTGAAAGGCAGGGCAATTTCACACAAATTCACCTGGCATCCTAGAAACGAAGTGCTTACAGCTCTTCCATTCTTTGATTTGTATAAGGGGGAATTGCCACGGATGTGCTCGTAATTTTTCTTCCTACTTTTTCCTAAGCCTTTCTTGGTTGATTCTATTATGCCTTCATTAATTTTTCTTTGGGGCTTACCCGCGGGGAAATGGATTTGATAGCTAGTAAATTGACAGTCTTGGGCTATGTCGAACAAAGGGTGCTTGTAAAAGCTCTCCGAAGGAAAAATTGTTCAAAAAGTCCTAAATCTATTATATTTTTGTCAATTTAGCCCATTCGTTCAATTTGGCCAACCAACACTGATGTGGATGCTGGCTGTCTGGTCAACGCTGACCGGGCAATTTTTTTTAATATTTTCATATTTGTTTCCATTTTTTTAATTAAATTTTCAATTTTTTTGCCTTTTTTTCTTTCTTATTTTTTTCCTACTCTTTGTCCCTTGACCTTGCTGACCTCTGGTGAAGCCATTAGCGGGGTTGAGCCACGCCTGCCCCTAGCTGGGCGAGGGAGTCGTTGGGTTCTCCCTTGCCTAGCCCGGTGAGGTTGCCTTCACTGAGCTAGGGGTGGGCAAGGCTTGCCCTTGACAGTGGCTAGGCCAACCGTCGCCTCTGGTCAGTCATCAGACCGACCATAAGGAAGAAGGTAGAAAAAAAGGAAAGAAAAGAAAAAGGAAAAAATTCAAAAAATATAAAATAATTAAAAAGTCGATGTTGGTCGAACGGCCGGCGCCCACGATAGCGCTGACCAGCCAAATGACCAGATGGACTTAATTGGCAAGAATTGAAAAAGTTAAGACATGAATTGGTAAAATTAAAAGTTTTCGGACTGAATTGGCAAAAATAAAATAAGTTTAGGACCTTTTAGACAATTTTTCCGCTATCCGAAAGATGGGAAAAAATGCTACCTCTCAGCCTTAGTCATGCCACCAAGTTAAGCCAAGTTTTTATCGGGTAAATCTAGAAGACAGTGCTTGGATATTTAGGCTTCCTTTCCATGGGACTATTGTAATGTCAAATTGTTAAATCAAAATTCTCAAAACTTACCACTAGTTTTGATTGGAGTAGTGATGACATTGACCTTGATCGAAAGCACATTCGGAAAACAATTAAGTTATGGATATAGAGACCTATGCAGGCCTCGACTGGAAAAGTAAAAGGAGACCGATTTGCCTTCATTTGGATTCTTCCAACGTCCTTTGAATTACCCCCCAAAACAGCAAGCAAGGACATTGTCGAAACTCTCTCGTCTGAAGAGCCTTTGTCTGAAGAGCCTCTCTCTATCACTTGGATAGCTTTGCCCTAACTCCCTTTTTCCTTCAAAACCCAAGAATCCATTTTCACATCGCAGCAAATGCTCTCTCATTTCTACCTCCCTTACATCATGTCACATCCCGATCTTTGGGCCTGGGAAGCCGCAGGTAAAATCCTCAATTTCAGTCCCTGAGAAATGGCTATGGTTTGGTGGTTTTCCAATCAGAACTAAATTGTTTTCTCTTGTTTTGGAAAACCCAGTTCGGATTCCTTGTAACCCCTTCGTTTTGTTATTTTTTGGGAGACTTTTGTGGTCCGAATTTCTAAGTGCTTTCTTCTTGAAAGTTGTTCCAAATATTATGAAGTTTTACATGATTTAATTTCAGAATTTTTGGAGTTGATATGAGTGGTGCGATGGCCTGATTTTCGGACCGTGTGAAACTGCCCAGAATGGATATTTCGGTGATGTTTACACCGTCTTTATTTTCTACAAGCTTTTCTGGGCAGATTTTGGAAAAGTTTCCTCCACAAAAGTTGTTGAGAACGTCCTTTTCTATAACTTGTGTAAATTTGGGAATTTTCTGAGATGATTTGCATGCTGGACAGAGCTTAATTTGAGAAATAAGAATTCAGTTCCAGCGAACTATTTTCAGTCTGAACTTGAGTTACTGAAAATGGAATTTGCAAAGAGATTCAGATTTTGTGTTCTTCATGAAAAATGTTTATTAAGGTCTTGTTTATGACATATCCGAATTTGAGAATTTTCGGAGTTCATTTACTATGATTTCAAGTCCGATTTCGTGAACAGTGCAAAACTGTTCGGTTTTGCCAGATTTCAAAGATTCAGCATTTTCTATACGAAAACGTTGGAATTTCGACTTGATGTCTTCTGATGATTTAAAGTACACGTTCCAAGCTTTCAAATGAGATATTTTATGCTTTGATCGGAGGTCGGACCAGGGGAAAACGAAATAGAGAAGTAAGCTTGAAAATGAATGGCCAAGAATGAAGGTTGTTCAAGAAGCCTAATTAATGGCTTGTATTAATTGCTTGGACCTTCATTTTCCACAAGTCATTATGGCCATGTGAGGTAAGCCATGACCTCATGCTTGGATGACATATGCCATGACTTCATACCCAAACTTTGGCCCCAAGTTTTGTCTCTATAAATAGCAAGAAGGCCATTCGGCCAAGAGAGAAAGCAAAAAAGAAAGAGAGAGAGAGAGAGAGAGAGAGTAGCCGTGAGGGAGAGAAAGAGAGAGAGACCAATGAGAATGAGATAAGCTTGACCCTTCATCATTTTAGTTCATTAAGAGCATTTAATGACATTAAGAGCATTTAATGACATTAAATGCATGCTATGATGAGTCTTGACTTAGAAGTCCTCTCTTATTGGCTTAAGTTTAGGGTTTTATTCCCCATTCTATCTCATCTCACGCCACTTCCTCTCCCTCAAGCCATTTTCACGCCCAAACTGGCTGGCCATCACCTTCTTCTTTAACCTTCCTTGCTTCTTGTTCATGATCGAGGAAGAGAGAAATAAAACGAAAGAGAAAAAGCTTACCGACTAGCCATGTCTCTCTTGTAATTTGATCGAGTGAGGAAGCCACGTCCAAGGCCGTGTGTTCGTGTTCAAGCCCAAGATTGCCCGAGAATCGCCGAGACTCCCGTGTTCCTTTCTTGTTCTAGGTTGGTTGGTTGGGTAAGTAAACTTCCTAATATCGGGAAAGGAAGTTGTGATACGTTGTGACACGGTTTGCTTGGACTGTTTCTCGGTCGTTTGGTTGATCGTAGTTGGTTCATTTCTTGATTTAATCATGTTTCGTGTTTAAAGTTTGTTTCAGAGATAGAAATGAGATTTGACTGGTAAAGTGTACATGTTATAGCCATGTTTGATGTTCTCTTGTATGAACTTTGCTATTGATCTGCCATTGATGCGGGTGCAGTAAGGGCCGACTTATGCTAACGGCGATCCCCTCATCCTCGCTTGATATTAGTAGGTTTACTTGCTGAGTCTCCCCGACTCATCCCCCGTTTTTCCCACCCTCAGGTTCATAGGATGGTCGAACGAACGGCGGCGACAGGAGGAGCTCGAGCCATGTTGGAGTTCGGGGAAAGCGAGGCGCGAGAAGCAGTAGTGGGCTTAGGACACCCGAGCCATTTGTTATCATGTGTAAATGGCTAAAGTCGGCTAAGTTAACTTGTAAAATATGTTTGCGTACTTTGTAAACATAAGGTTTGCTCATGATGTTATCTTAATCCCGCTGTTTGTTTTTAAATGTGATTGTCCCGAGATATGCTTCCGCGTGTGTGTAAATAAAAAGAATAATGAACGGGACGTCACGTTAATGACCCCGAGGTCGGGGCGTCACACATCATCCCCAAACCCTCCCATAAACCGAAAATCGCTCACAATGTCAAGGCTCAAGAGTCCAACAAACGACGGTGAAGAAGAACGACACTACTGCAGCTAAATACCCACCTTCCAACCTTGGCGCCGATGGAAGGAATACTTGGCCCCCCCTCTTGCCACACGCCACTCCACACTTATAAGGAGACCGTCACTTTCCTTCCGGAGGTCACAAGCAGCAAAAACAACTCTATAGAAGGAAATCATGATCGCAGCAAAAGGTTTGTCGAGCAGGGTCCAAAAGGCGATTCTGGTAGGATTCCTAGTCTCCTTGGTGATGCAATGCTTTGGGGTACCTACGTAAGTAACATAGATATAAGGAAAGCGCCTGACACTTATGTTAGATCATCTTAGACTTACCAGTTCAACATTATGGAAGAAAACAGAGAACGGGACCTTAGGATGTCAGCATTATGTAGAAGGTTAGGACATCTATGGACAGGCAGGAAGATTGTTGCCTTAGACAATGTTGTGACGGAAGCAAAACTGCAAGAGTGTGAACGTACCGTCTTTGGCAAACTCCATGGAAGTCCTTCTGTCAACTTCCAAGCTTTCCAAGCCACTATGAAGAAAGCCTGGAAAACAAACACAGTCATCTATAAGCATCTACAACTTGGTTTGTTTTCCTTTGAGTTTGAATCTATTAAGGAAAAAAATAAAATACTGAATTCTGGACAATGGTCGCTCCCAAGCCATTTGTTGGTGATTAAACTATGGGAGCCAAGCATGCCACCACAATGTATTAGATTTGACTCATGTACCTTTTGGGTTCAAATTCATGGCCTACCTATTGAAGGAACAACTGAAGAAGCAATTAGAGAAATTGCTGAAAATATAGGGAAAGTTTTAGAAGTGCGAATAGAAACAAAATGATATGCATCAATTGTGGTGGGGAGAGCTCGAGTTGTGTTAAAATTATCAACTCCCCTCTCATCGGGCATGCTATCCAGCTTTAGAGATAAGGAGCATTGGCTAGATTTTAAATATGAAAGACTTCCCCACTTTTGCTACTCCTGTGGGATAATAGGGCATTATGCAAAAAATTGTGAACTAGTGCCTTATGTTGAAGACTTCGTTTCCACATATCAAAAACTGTTTTATGGACCCTGGCTCAAAGCTGAAGAGGCATCTCTCAGCCCCTTTTGGAAGGCCTTTTATGGGGATATTTTGGAAGGAGAAGAAGGGCAGGGGTTGGAGCACGAGATGGTACTGGAAACCCCACAAAAATGCTGGACAAATTACTTTGGTTCAGAATGTTGCAAGTAGCTCACATACTAGCCTGAACAACAGACAAGAGGATAGGGGAAAGAGGAAACTTACCGAAAAGGAACTTATCGCCATAGCATGCAATCAAGAATTAGAAGAAGATGCTCATCCTGAATCAGCTATCCCACTGCAAATTGAACTAGCATCATCACAGACAATGAGTGCTGGACTGCAAAGCAAAAACAGAAAGCTAAAGGAAAGAAATTACAAGAAAGGCAGAAGATATGAACCGTATGATAAGAAGAGTTCCAAAGGACAAATGCTAGATGCAGTACGGCTCTTAGAAACCCCGGTACACTTTGCAAAAGAACCTGAACAATGAGCTCTGGTGTCTAGCCCTAATGAGCCACCGGGTTACAAGTGAAGCTTTTCTGTTGGAATTGTTAGGGGTTGGGTCCACCCTTGACGGTTCAAGCCCTAAGGGCCATTATGGCCCAAGAAAGACCCGATGTGGTATTTCTTATGGAGACCAAGAATCAAGAACATCTAGTACGTCGTTTAAACAGAAATTTAAACTTTCATAACTATTTTACTGTTAATCTAGTAGGGATTGGGGGGGGGGTTTGGCTCTGCTGTGGAAGAGTGGGATTTCATTGACTGTCAATTCAGCCACAAATGAGTTCATCGATATTACCCTTCAGGATAATGAGATGGCCCAACAATTCAGGGCTACTTTTGTGCATGCACCAACAATGTTTCAAGATAAAATACAATTATGGGAAGAGTTGAAACAACTGAGTATACAGAACAACTTGCCTTGGGTGTGTATTGGGGACTTCAATGAAATCTTGAATTATTGGGAAAAACAGAGGAAGCGGCCTCCGCAACAATATAGAATGAATGCAATTAGAGATTTCCTCAATGCCTGTGGATTAATGGATTTAGAAAGCAAAGGTTGCGCATTTACTAGGGGTGATCGGTTCCAGGGTGGGTAGGGTCCAGACCTGGAACCTGGAACCTACCCTGTTACAACCGGTTCCCAATTTTTGGAACCTGGAACCTACCCTGTTTTACCTAGACCCTGTTTTGGAACCTACCCTGTTTTTCCGGTCCGGTTCCAGGGTCTACCCGATAACCTGTTTTTTTTTATCAACGATTTTACGAAAGTTTATGAATGACAAAGTTTAAGCTGAGGTCATGTGCTTCTTCAGGAGGTATATGGAAGTATTTGGCTTGTATATTATGAATGATTGAACTAATTCAGTTGTTTGCACAAGCTGCATATTCTTCTGTGGTACAACCTTGTTTTTGCTCATTCCTGTGCATGACTGTGATGGAGCATAATAAGAGGCCTAATCTGGTTTTGTTCTCAAATTACTATCTTTCGGCACAAATCCGTTTAAAAGGGGAAAAAAGAGAGAGGTCACAGAGGAAACCCCATGAGCAGAGCAACCCCAAGGATTGCTCTGTTCTTGCTGCTAAAAGAACAAACAGTTAGCCTGCAAAGAAAACAGAGATCAAATCTGACTGTATCTGAAAGAACCACTCGGCTTAAACACATTAATTTCTTGGTCTCACCAATCAAGGGCAACACCGAAGCAAAAAATGATTCTCCCTTTTCAAATCCAGTGGAAAAAAGGTCCAAAGAACACAAAACTAAAGCATTTTAAGACACAAGAAGCCATATTCATGAACAAAAGGAGCTTAGTGTGCAAATATAACAAAACAACATGTCCAAGACCAGGAACTTCAAGAAGATAGAGAAATCAATCCGAACCAAATAGAACAAGAACACCCTTCTTTTGTTTGAGCAGATTTGCACGGACAAAAAATGCAAATAT
The DNA here is from genome assembly GCA_031216235.1 of Syzygium jambos. Classification (NCBI taxonomy): domain Eukaryota; kingdom Viridiplantae; phylum Streptophyta; class Magnoliopsida; order Myrtales; family Myrtaceae; genus Syzygium; species Syzygium jambos. The sequence continues at coordinate 18,522,808 of CM062222.1, forward strand.
CAGGAATCAAAAACTCGAACAACCATACTACAGCCCACAAGTACGCCGCGATCCACAAAAACACAGCACTTGAGTTCAAGAAACAGAGATCGCGATTCAAAAAAAAAATTTCAAGCGGCGGAAAATAATCTACAACCATATTCTTCTGTGGAACATCAGCCACCATTGCCGATTCACTTCGAGAACAAAACCAGAGCACAAGATTTTCAAGCGGCGGCAAATAATCCAAGGTCGGGGGTCACTGAAACTCGAACTTAGGCAAGGGGAGCGGGATCGGGGGGGGGGGGGGGGGGAACCGTGAGCTGACCTTCGCGGCGGCGTAGCTTGGACGAGCTGGGTTGCGGCGACTGAGGTGGCGAGCAGCCGCAACAACGAGCGGCGACAAGTTGGGTTGTGGCGAAGACGAGGGGCGACAAGCTGGGTTCCGGCGACGAGCAGCAACGAGCGGCGTTACGGCGACTCAGGCAGCGAGCAGCTGTGGGCCGTGGCGATGAGTTGGCTTGCAGCGAGCGGCCGCGGCGACGAGATGCTACGAGCTGGGTTGCGGCGAGTAGCCACGACGACGAGCAGCCGCAGCGATGAGCGGCGACGAGGGAACTGGAAGGAAGGGGACTCGCGAGTCGCGAAGAGGAGGGAGGGAGCGACTGAGCAAATTGAGAAAGGGGTCGCACTCTCAAGTCTCAATCCTAGGGTTTTTACTTTTTTTTACAGTAACTTAAAACCGGTTCTAAAACCGGTCCGGGCGGGTTTTTACTTAGACCCGGGAACCGGACCGGTTCCAACCGGTTCCGAAAAAATAGAACCGGTTCCCGAACCGGTTCAAACAAGAACCGGTTCCCGGACCTGTTTTTCGGGTGGGTCGATCCGGTTCCCGGGTAAACCCGGTCCGGTTGCACACCCCTAGCATTTACTTAGGCTAACAATCGAGAAGGCTAGGATTATGTTCAAGAAAGACTGGACAGAGAAGTTTGCAATATTGAATGGAGAATATGTTTCCCTCAAGTTGAAGTTTTTGCTTTACCGGCTATCGGATTTGATCATAGCCCCATTGTACTAGCCTTGTTAGCCGAAACAACTAGAAGAAACAAGATGTTTAGATTTGAAGCATTCTGGATGGAAAATGAGGATTGTGGGAGGTTAATCAGCCAAAGCTGGAATTAGAACAGGTTACAACAATCTAATCTAGTGCAAAAAATACAAATAGTCTAAACCAAATTGACTAGATGGAGTAGGAAAAATTTCCACAATAACCACAAGCAAATTAATGCATTACAACAACAGTTAACGGCCTTGACAAATGATCAGACTTTGTATGACAATCAGAATAGAAAGAGGGTTATAACTGAACAGATTGAAACATTGTGGAGATAGGAGGAAATGTATTGGGGCATAAGGTCTCGAATCAATTGGCTGAAATAGGGAGACAAAAATACAAAATACTTCCATGCGATGACTGTTCAAAGAAGACAGAGGAACAGAATATCTATGCTAAAAAATGCTGACAATATGTGGATTCGTGATATCCAGACACTAAAAGAGATGCCAATGGAATTCTTCCAATAGCTATATAGTTCAGAGGGCCCCCAAGAATTTCAACCTGTTTTGCAATAATGTCCAACTCTTGTCACGGCTGAAATGAACCAAGAACTGATGGCTCAAGTCACAATGAAGGAGATCCATACAACAGCTTTTCAATTGGGCTCTTTGAAGGCACTGGGACTAGATGGTTTAAATGGCCAGTTTTATTAAAGAAACTGGGATGCTGTAAAAAGTAGTGTTTATGATGAAGTGAAGAAATTTTTCTATTCCAAAACTAAACAGAACTCATATCACCTTGATCTCGAAAGTTCTTAACCCAGAAAGCTTGGATCAGTTCATGCCAATAAGCCTATGCAATTTTGCATACAAAATTATTTCGAAAGTCTTGGCAAATAGATTGAAAAAGTGGCTACCGGTTATAATAGGAGGAGAACAGAGCGCATTTGTGGCCGGAAGACAAATCCAAGACAATATTCTGATTGTTCAAGAAGTCCTCCATCAATTGAGAATCAGAAAAAGAAAAAGAAAATTTCAGGCAGTGTTGAAACTTGATATGAAAAAAGCCTATGACAGGGTAGAGTGGGATTTTCTTGAAGCAAGCATGTTCAAAATAGGTTTCAGCGAATGGTGGGTAAAGAGAATAATGCAATGTGTAACTTCTATCTCCTTAAGTGTAAAAATGAATGGGGAACCATTGCCCTATTTTAAGCCAACACATGGAATACGACAAGGGGACCCCATATCTCCCTATTTGTTCATAATTATAGCAAACACACTCTCGGCTCTGATGAGAAAGGCAATACAAGATGGCACTATCTCTGGAATTAAACTAAACAGGTATTGCCCAACTCTATCTCATCTCCTCTTTGCTTATGATTCCATCTTCTTCTTATACGGCAAGCTTACTGAATGTCAAAATCTTGCATTGATCCTAAATCAATATTGCTATGCATCTGGCCAAGCAATCAACTTAAACAAATCTGGCATATTCTTTAGCTCATGCGTCCACAGAACTTAGACAATATGGCTGCTGAACTTAGGGTTCTGGAGATCAAGAAGACTAGCAAATACTTAGGAATTCCTTCGGATTGGGGAGAATCAAAGAAACAAATGTTTAGTTGGATTTTAGCAAGAGTCAATATAAAACTAGAAGGCTGGAAGGAAAAATTTATTTCAAAGGCAGGAAAAGAAACACTGATTAAAACTGTTGTTCAAGCTCTTCCTCAATATGCTATGTCAATATTCAAAATTCCAATTTCAATTTGCCGGTCCATAGAAAAAAGGGTTGCAGCATTCTGGTGGAAAAATTCTGAAGCAAGGAAAGGTCTTCACTGGAAGAGGTGGGAAGTTCTAAAAACCAGAAAAGATAGAGGGGGTTTGGGATTTAGAGATCTAACATCTTTCAATAGAGCAATGCTTGGTAAACAAGCATGGAGACTATCTCAAAACCAGCTATCATTATGGAGCCAAATTCTAAAAGGAGTTTATTTCCCTACAAGATCATTCTGGCAGGCTAAGAAGGGGACTCGACCCTCTTGGGGATGGCAGAGCATACTGATAGGCAGGGAGGAAATATCAAGTTCAGTCATGTGGTCAGTTCGCACAGATGATAAAATCAGTATTCGGGAAGATAGGTGGCTCAAAAGAGGAATAATAGGAGGACCACCAACCAGTCAAGAACCGGCTAAAGTTGCAGACCTAATTAATCACAAGGACAGATCATGGGATGTAGATAAGTTGACAAGAATATTTGAAGATCAAATTGTCCATGAGGTGCTAGCAATACCACTTTGCAGCAGAGCAACAGAAGATAAACTAGTATGGACAGCCACAAAGTCGGGGGAATTTACGGTGAAGAGCGCATATAACCAAATCCGTGACAAAGAATTCCCACATAAAGAAAGGCAAGCATCATCATCTTTCCAGCCGTCCCCCAAATTGTGGTGCCAAATCTGGAAATTAACAATTCCCCCCAAGGTAAGACATTTTCTATGGAGTGCATGCCAAAATGCCCTCCCCACGACAGAAAACCTCTACAAGAGGAAAATATTATCTCATCCAGCTTGGCCTTTCTGTAATCAAGAGGCTGAATGAGTGGAGCACATCTTTCTAATTTGCCCCTGAATAGCAGCAATTTGGATAGACCCATCAGTTCACATCAAAATCGCATGCAAGGAAATCACACAAATTGAGGTATGGATTCAAAAATATCAACAACAAAATCACAAATTGCTATCACTAGATGAGATTGCTATTATCCTGTGGTTGATATAGAAGGCCAGAAATGAGTTTGTCTTTCGAAGAGAACCCCCGAATCCGAGAACCTTAATTGAGTCGGCAAGGATTATGACTCAAAACTATAGCAGGTGGAATCAACAAAGCTCAAATCTGTATACTAAACAGAGACTGTTACCTCAGCATTGGAACCCACCGACGAGGAACTCCTTCAAAATCAATATTGATGGATCCTTCCTTGAACATGCAACAGAAGGAGCAGTAGCCGGGATCCTCAGAGACGCGACTGGAACTTTGCTCGACGGCTTCGCCGGGACAATTCTGGCGACTTCGCCGCTACACACAGAACTGCAAGTGCTCCAAGCTTTTGTCGTCCGGAGAAACGAGCACATAGTGCTGGAAATGGACAGTCTTTTGATTGTCAAGATGTTGAATGAGCAAGGTCAAGTTGGCTGGGAAGATGAAGCTGCTGTCCACGAAGCCCAAATCCGTTTGGCCCACTATAGCAAGATAACTGTGGCCCATTGCAACAAAACCGCCAACCAAGCTGCCGATTGGATTGCTAAGGCATAACGTCAGAAGTCTCTTTTTTCGTCTTGGCTCATGCATCCCTCCCAACCTTTATGGGAGTTATTATGTTTTGATGCTCCACTGTCGGGCCGAAGACCCAAGAACTCTTAAGTTTCAATCGAAGCGTTCCTTTTCGACCAAAAAAAAACGTCCTTTGAATTCTTACGAAACGTAGATCGAACAATGAGCAGAAGGCAAGACGTATATAGCCAAGAAAGATCCACCGTCGACTTTGACCACCTGTGATGATGCGATGAACCAAAACGGGAATGGCAAAAACGAGGACCGCTAAATGAGAAGTAAACAGTATAAGCAACATCAATGGTTGGATCAGTGTATCCCAACAATTGAAGCCACAAACCCTTCAGTCTACCCCCGAAACACCAAATCAAAGCCATTGTGGACTGAACCAATCTAAATGGTTGGTATCAGATTCCTAACTTGGGTTCATAGGGCCTATTTAGTTCAACTTTGAAAATGCTACTTGGGAAAATGTAAATACCTTTGAGTGAAAGCCCATTGGGGAAATGCAAATGGTATTTGATAAAAATATTTTGTAAAGCTATTTTGGCCAAAATATAGTGTTTGGTGAATTTTTTTTACAAATGAACTTTGAAAATTATCTTATTTATTAAAAAAAAATTAACCTACCCATCGCTGAAGCCGGCCGCCGGCGATGGCTTACGGCCGTTGGCAAGATAGATCTGACATCGGCGGCCGTCGCCCGAGGTTGGGCGACCCCCGACGAGCCAGATCTGCCGCTGCTGACAGTCGCCCGAGGCCAAGTGACCCTCAGCGGGGGTCGCACGACCCAGGTGGCCGTCGCTTGAGGTTGCGCGACCCAGGCAGGCGACGCCTGGGCAGTCGTGCAACCTTCGGCAGCCGTTGCCTGGTCGTGCGACCTCGCCTTCCTCTCGTCGGCGCGATGCAAGCGTCGATCGCCCTTCCTCGCCAAAGAAGATGAACAGTGACGCATGAACAGTAACATTTGGCAAAGGCTGAAAGCCCAAGACTAGTCCAGACAAGCTTTGGGCTTTCAACATTTGGAATGCTAGCATCAGCTAAATGTTAAATCAAATGCTGAACCAAACACCCCAACATTTTGAAAAGGAGCTTTCGAGACTCAAAGCCCCTTCCCAAAGCTGAACCAAACACCCCCATAGTGTATGGCTATGCCTGAGCAGTTGGAAACTATTCTAATGATTGACATTACCATCAACAGTGTAAAAGTCAGGGAAATCACAGCAAAAGAAGAACAAATAAGCCGCATGACTTTAAGGAATGAACATTATAGACTTGAGTGGCAGCAATGTGTGCAGCTTCTGAATATCCATGCCACGGACAAACATTTGGTCTCATTTATTAGTCGAGACGATGAGGCGCTGCAATTGTGACCCTTGCAGCTCCTACGGAGTAACTGCCATGTAGCATCTCTAACATATGATCAAAGCAAGAATTTGAATCCTAAAACATTAGCCAAAGAACAGCTTCCGATGTTCTATGAGGGAAACGACGTTGGACCAATTACAAAGAAAGGGTAACTTATGAACCATCAATTCACCGGAAAAGATCACCCAAATACATGAGTTTTTCCACGAAGTTGGTTATCAATACCTCCTCTCCAACAAATTAGTCCAGAAAATTCTCAACAGTGCAGATGCAGCGATCGTCATCTTATCGAACACCAAAGCAAAAGCCAGTACAAACTATGCCGATCTTCAAAAGCCACTATATTCAGCCTCGCAGCTTTTAATTCTCTATGTTCAAGCTTTCTCCTGCAAGAAAAGTAGAGGCAACATAAGATTTCTTTCTGATACCATTCTTCTAGTCTTAGATGACTGAAGCAGAACGTTTCCACATGAAAGGAGGCGGAGGAAACATAATTAAATTGAAAATATAGAATAATCCATTTTTAATTTCACTGTATATTCTTTACATTATCAATATTCCCTTCCCAGCTTCTTTTGACCCACGAATTTCTTAGGCTCATAACCAAAAGTTTTATAGAGCTGTTATTCTTTGTTTCGTAGCTCTCTCATGCGTGGACTTACAAAACTGTCTAATTGGTTGTTATGGCTATCTTCATTTGAAATCTAATCCTTTTTTACTTCGGCTTCCAACTTTGTTTATGCTGGGCCCAGAATCCTGACTTGGCGACCACAAATGTTAAACTGTTAAGATCAAGGCCAATGCAAATTCAAGTGTAAAATGGTCCAGACCGAAATTTTGTTTTGCATTAGGCAAGATTTTGATCTATGGTTTGCCTCGGTCTTGATCTGAGCATTCCCAAGTTCAAACTGCTGATTCTGTCAGGACTCAAGAGATGCTCCACCTGCAAATTGCACCTCACTCCTACCGAAGTTTTCACAACCCACTTCATAAATTTATCTGAAGCCAACAGATCGAGAACCCGATAGCCAGTGCCGTCACTAAAAATTTTAAAGCGAAACAGAAGTCTGCATGAAAATTGTGTGAGCTGACAGTAAGTGCTAAACAATGTCAAGCCACTGGAAGTATCTCCCTCCCTCCCTCCCTCCCTCCCTCCTTCCATCTTGTGCAGCAAATTGAACAAGCAGCTGTGACATCATTCAGGTGTTATTAAAAAGTAAACCTCTGAAGGAAATTTTCACTGTCAGCGAAAACAGCCGAAACCCATCCCGAAGCAACAACATATACTAAATAACCATTATTAATTCCCTATAAGAAGATTTGCGCCAACTCAATCTCTGTTGCATTATTTCTCGTGCTTCTCCATCAACGAAGTTATCTCGGCCGTACCTTCCCCTTATAAATTTCCAACATTTGAAATGCGCAGCCATAGAAGAAGACAAAAAAAAAAAAAACCGATGCGACAAAGAAAAGCCGACGGTTCGAAATCAAGCAAAGGTCCTCCTTGTCCTCGATTGGGTTGCTCCGGAGCCCGGGACAGGACTGATCACTCCCAAGCTCTGTACCCAGATACCATAACGAACAAACCCACATGCCGAACTGGTTTCGGAATCGAAAGAGCTTATAACTTCTACCATTCTAAAGACATTGAGAGCTTGTACCTTCTAACATAGCTCCGGCCAACGATTCAAACCGGAGGTGATGGGGGAGGGAGGAGCAACGGGAGACGAGAGGGAAGAGGAGGAGGCTACCTGGCTAGCCGGCCTTCGTGGGCTTGGGGGGCGGGGGCGGGGGGCGGTAGATCTGGGCGCGCTTGAGGATGTCGGCGACGACCCAGCGCTTGCGCTTGCTGAGGGGGCGGGAGGGGTCGAGGCGGACGCGGTCGCCGACGTTGCAGCGGTCGAGCTCGTCGTGGGCCATGAACTTGGAGGTGCGCTTGACGAAGCGGTTGTAGAGCTTGTGGTGGAAGAGGCGGTCCACCGCCACCACCACCGACTTCTGCATCTTGTTCGACACCACCACCCCCACCACCCCCTTCATCTCTCCTCCCTCCACTTTCTCCGTGTGTGCGTGTGTGATAAACCCTAAGCACCCCCCCGCCCCCATTCTTTATTCAGAGGTCGTGTCCAAAATCGTGATTTCGCCCGGCCACTTGTCCAAAATTGTAATTTCGCGTCGGGAAAATGGCTCGGGAAAATGAGCTGACGGAAGATACTTTCGTAGTTAAAGGAAAAAAACCTTTGCTTAGATTAAGGAAAATGATTTTCGCTTTTATAAAGTCGGAAAATATTTTCTAAAACATGACTAAGTATCGGTGCCTAGACCCGAAACTTTATGTTTGGACACGAAAACCCTAACGTTGGTTCCTGGGACCGCTGTTCAGGACCAAGTCTCCGGCGATCGAGCTCGGGTTCATTGAGGCCGAGCTTGAGCCCTCAGTGCCAATGCTCGGGTCCACTAAAGCCGAGCTTAAACTCATGGTGCTTGGGCCTGATTCCTCGGCACCTGGGCCCAAGCCCATTAAGGTCAGGCTAGGGTCCATCGAGGCCGAGCTTAAACCCATGGTACCCCGTGCCTGATTCCCTGGCACCTGAGCCTAGGCCCATAAAGGCCGTGCTCGAGTCCTCGATGATCAAGCTTTGGTCCAAAAAGATCATGCGCAGGGTTCTCGGTGCTTAGACTCAGGTCCTTGATTAACAAAATGTTTGTTCTTATAAAAATATTTAATAATTTAATTATTTTTTAAATTTGAAATTTTAATTTTTTCTCTTTCTTTTTCTTTGTCCTTCTCCGTTGGCCGGTGGCCAACCATGGCGGCGGTCGGTGACTAGCTACAAGCGAGAGATGAGCTCACTAATCTAGCAAGACTCGGCTGGGGGAGAAGGAAAAAGAAAAAGAAAGAAAAAAAATTAAAACTTTGAATTTTTGGATAATTTTTAGATTTTTCCTACTAAACGGTGAAAAATATTCTCTATTTCATTTTCAGGTTTTAGTCAAACATCAAAAAATAAATGACTTCTTGGAAAACATCATTTTTTCCGCTTGACAAATAGAGCTTAAATTCTTTTTTTTTTCTTTGTCAATTTTAACGATTGCATATTGAAAAATTTTAAAAATGTCTTTTGAAAATTTTCGTTTCGAATTAAAATGTGTGTGAAAATATGATTTTGCTCTTGATCTCATAAAAAGGAGAAAATAGCAATTATTCAGAGGCAAGAGAACTTAGATATTCGAATCGTGGTTTGGAAAAAAATATTGGAATTGAAAGAATCTACTGGATATTAAATTGAATAAGTCAATGGATCAAATAGAGTTTTTATGGATATTATTTCTATTTGTTTAGAAATTGAACTATAATTTGTAGATTTGAACAACATAATTAGTATCAATTTATAGCTATGGTGTTTTCCAATTTGTCAACTATATTTCTATGCAAATTATTTTTACTAAATAGCTTTCTAAATCAGCTATAATTATGTTGTGCCATAATGAATACAAAATTTTATAGTTCAGTCGTAATTATGTTATAAACTACCTTTCGAACCCGAGCGGTGCGTGAGTAAGTATTGGCAATTTTTAGAGCACGATTGATACAAAAAAATGACCAACTTTTGGTTAATTTATATACCGGTATAAATTAGCTATTGACACCTATTTTTTTAACTGCCCAGGACGGTCACGACATTAACCAAGTTGAGCATGTTGATTTATTTATAAACCCAGTTGATGACAATCCCCACGCTGGGGCAAGGCAAGTAACTTCCGGAAGAGGGTATCGCAATCCCTAGCACAAATGAAGAGAAGGGTTTCGAGAGTCCAAAAATGTCGAAATGTCTGGAAGTTGGTGGAGTCTGCAAAGTAAAGTGAAAAAACAAGTAGAGAGAAAATGCGAGAATAAGATGCTGCAAGTGGTGCCTCATTAGAGACGAAAGTATCAAAGTTGATTCAACGATGGAAATGAAGCAGCTCAAAGTGAATTTAAATTTAAGTTCGGACTCTCGAGACCAATGAAGTGCCCAAAATGAAGAGCGCATTTCAAATGAACGCAAAGCTAATAATATTGCCAAGATGATCGTCAACTTAAAAACCTTAATGATGAATTTTGTATCTTGGGAATTCTTTTGTTTCTTAACGTGTTCAACTAGCTTATATCACATTCCATGAAGTCTCTTCGGACCGGGATATGTAAGCTAGCATTGGAGTGTCATTTGCTGAAAAATCCTGCTCAAAGTTTGTACCGTTCTCAAGCGAATCCAGTTAGTCGCGTGACACACCTTAATTAATTCATTTAAGATATTGTTTACTTTGACCCATTTTATATCGAGTCTCACGGTTTTCTCATTTAGCGTACAAGTAGACACTTTCCCAAGAGGTCATTCATCATGGTAGTATTTTCACTTGGGCATGCTTAATATTGAAGTTTTAATGCTGAAAATTATCGTTACATCAAAAGACGCATTTTGCAAGTTAATTTTAGTTTTACATATATGCTAAAAGAATGCTCTTACAATATTTGGTGCGCAATTCAATTCATTCTTGCCCTTTTCACCATGTTAGAAGCTTGTTGAAAGCCAGTCCTTGTCCAGTCACTCTAGCCTACGTGGTTACTCACTGACTTCGTCGAACTGGATTGTTACACGTAGGATGCGTAATATTGAGTGAGTTGAGTAGTTTTGATCTCACGTTAATGGATGAGATAAAAGCCCTATTTATAAGAATACGCGAGAAAGTCCTTTTGGACTGACAATTTGTTCAGCATTAGAGGTAAATCCCGTGATCATTATTGAGTTCAGCATGACGATGACTTTTTTTTTTTGTCAGGCATTCAAATTATGCATGACGACTAGTTAGAGTAAGCTTGTAAGAGGTGATAGTTCGTGCACAAACACTTGATTAATGCATGTTGCATTTTTCTTCAAATTGAAACATGATGTTCCTAATGAATCCTTGCTTTGTCCAAAGGTACTTTCCTTTATAGTAAATGTGAGTTGCATGGTGGACCTCCATTTGGAGATTCCAACCCATTTTGAAAAAGTGTTGGAAAAGTCCTAAACCTTTTGCATTGGTGTCAATTTAATCATAAATCTTTTGTTTTTGCGTCAATTCAGTCATTCCGATAAATTTTGACTTGATATTGCTGATATGGACGCCGAACGATCTACGTAGCATTGCCGGCGCTGACGTGGATAAATTTTAATAATTTTTTTGATTTTTTAAATATTTTTTTTGATTTTTTTTATTTTTTTCTTTCTTTTTTTTTTTGCTCATTTCTTCAATTTTTGGCCTGGCAGGCCAGTGATCAAACATCAGCCACCGGCCATGGCCAGCTGCTTGGCCTCGCTAGGGCGAGGTCGCCATCGCTCGGATGAGGCCGTCGTCGCCTGGACGAGGCCCAGTTGACCCTCACTAGGGCGAGGTCGTGCCCCAACGAGGGCTCCCCTTGCCAAATCTGGCGAGGCCGTCGTGGCTTGGGCGAGGGCCTGCCTCGTCGGATCTGGCGAGGGGAGCCATCGCCGGGGCATGACCTCATCCAGGCGTGGGTCGGCCTTGCCCAGGCCACGGCGGCGTCGCCTTCCCCTGGGTGACGTTCGGCGAGGCCATCGTGGCCTGGGCAAGGGCTAGCCTCGCCAGATCTGGCCTAAGCGAGGCCAGGTGGCTAGCCATGGCCGAAGGCCGGTGTCCAGTCACCGGCCGGCCAAGCCAAAGGTTGAAGAAAGGAGGAAAAAAAAAGGAAAGAAGGAAAAAAAAGAAAAAAATAGAAAAAATATTTAAAAAATCGAAAAATTATAAAAATTTGTCCACGCTAGCACCGGCCGTGCCACGTAGACCGTCCGGCGTCCATGTCAGCAATATCCGATCAAAATTCGCCGGAATGACTGAATTGACACAAAAACAAAAGATTTAGGACTTAATTAGCACCAATAAAAGGTTTAGGATTAAATTGATACAAATGCAAAAGGTTTAGGACTTTTCTGAACTTTTCCCACGATTATTTACATCCCAATCTGAAGAGTTTCGAAGGATTGTTTAAATTTTGATGCTATGTAGGAAGAACTCTTCGTAGCTTTACCTTATTGGAAGAACTCCAAGGGCAATTATTTTGTCTCGTTAGTTTGCAGGTACTCCAGGGGAACTACTCCATAGAAACTTTGCCGCGTGTGGAAAGAACTCCGAATGCCCCATCTCAAATCCTCGCGAAAGTTAGGCGCCTAGCTGGAAGAACTCCGAAGATGTCAGGCCCACGGTCGGAAGAACTCCGAAGGTGCCACGTCAAATTCTAATACAAGTTTGGTCCTCGTCGGGGGTAGGGGTGATTAGTTCTTGGTCTAGTCCGGTTCTCGAGGGGTTCGATACAATTTTTGGAACCTTTGAGGTGTAGTTGAAAATTCCCGAAAGCCAATGCAGGTGAAGCTTTTTGGATCCAAATAGCTAGATCCATTCGCAGAACCATCGACAGATCAACTGATTACGATTCAACCGAGCATCTGAGTAAACAAAACGGGAAAGAAGGACGATAGATAAACGAAACAGGAAAGAAGGACGATAGATCCAATTACAATCAGCACATCTGTTTTACAAGCTCCTCAGCAGCGAAAACAACAAATCATACCGCAAATGGTGAAGACCACAACGAGATCTAACACACAAAACGATCCAATCTCACGTCAAATGACCAGATAGATAAATCAAGACTCATGAAAAACAAACATATAGCGTTCGTGACAAGCAAAATCAGAAAGGAGCTTAGAGACACGGAAGCTTTACAACGACGAAGCTCAAGAAAGAGAAAGACAGAGACGGAGTGACCGGAAGCAAATGAAGAGGGATTACTCCTATGAGCTAAGTGCGAGCGATTAGGGCAAGAGCCGAGAGGGAAAGAGCAGAGAGTGAAAGAGCGAGCTTGAGAGGTGTGAGAGGGGAAAGAGCTATTGGGGTTTAAAGATTTTTAAGAAATGAAACAAAAGTAAAAAAAATAATCGGTTCGTTCCGGGCAATCCATATGGGCGGCTCCACCTCTGAAATCGGGAACTAGATCGAAAATCACCGGCTTCGAATATATGGAATCGGGAACCAGACCGATGCTCTCGAGAATTGCCCATAACTAGCTGGGTCCAGTCCGGTCCGGGCGGTTCCCAATTCAAGCAGTTCCCGTTGCTCGCCCCTAGCCGGGAGCACGCCAAAGATGTTATTTGTATAGTTATGTGGCGAGGTGCTCCAAGTAGCTCAAGAACTTATTTGTACCCGGCGGCGAGGAGCCCAAGGAGATTTTAATTGGATGTTTTTCACTTTTCTTCCGCCTGGATGAGCTTTTCCGTAGCGCCTTTTTTCCGACCCGGATGAGCTTTTGGTAAGCTTGGAGTGTCTCCGCTTTTCTTATGCTCGGATGAGTAGCCCGAAACGTTCTTACTTCTTCCTGCCCATATAAGCTTTTTCTTATCTCGGGGCATCTTCACTTTTTTTATGCTAGTTTTATCCTGACTAGAAATCCAGACGGCGGCGGACTCACCTCGTCCTAGAAGGGCGTGGAAGCAGCAAAGTTTTGTTTGGGAGTGGGGTTAGCCATCCCCCCTAATAGTTCATCCTTCCTTAAAAACGGGAAACCGATGACGCCCCCGTCATCCGTTTATCCATTCGCTGGCCGCGCCAAAGTACAGCAAGCAAGATACGCAGTCCCCTCCTCCTCATCTCGCGCCATCCAGCGCCGCGCCGCTCTCCCATCGAACGGTCTTCTTCCCCCGCCGTCGCCGCCCCCCGCCGCCCCCGGCCCCCGTCGGCGCTCCTCCGCTCCGGCCGCCACCGCCTCCACCGGCGATGAGCGATCACCGTGCCGGCTGAGCGGCCTCCCGGGGCGGCTCCGAGCGATGCTGGCTCCGGATAAGGTAGATGATCGCTTCCGTCGTTGCGACCCGCGGCCTCGTCTTCTTCGACGCCGATGCCAGTCGTAGGCCGACGCGCTGCTCCGTGAAGAAGTTCGCCGCGTCGCCGCGCGTCGCCGCGAGGGGGGCGCGGTTCGACGTCCTGGTTCCCAATTCGAAGGGGAAGAGGAAGGGCGGCGGGGGCGGCGGCAGGCGGACGAGCTGGTGGAAGAGGTTCTTCCTCGAGGACGATGGGAACTGGTTGGGGCTGAAGGAGGACGACATGCTGGAGGACGAAGTGGAGGAGCATTCGCGGGGTGGCGAGGGGTCGCCGCCGGGCGGCGGGGGCGACAAGTTCGAGGCTTGGAAGAGGAGGGCGGAGGCCATCGTGGAGCTGAGGGAAGCGCAGCAGGACTCGAGGAACGAGGAGTCTCGGATGTGGGAGGATTGGCTCGTCGACGACGGCGCCGCGGCACCGTGGGATGATGGGAATGGCGGAGCTGGGAATTCGGGGGAGAAGTTGGTGTTGGATTCCGGTGAAAGAGGTATTGTTAAGTCAGTGAGTGACATGATTTTAGGAAGAGAAGACGACGATATGCTGTATGAGGATCGTGTCTTTCGGTATGCCTCGCAGAATTCGGTGGGTGCATTCATGCTGCGTCTAGAATTACAAGCATAGCTTCGATTTGGTCGTACTGGCTTTTGCTACGATTCAGCTTGTGAATTGCTTGCTGTCTGTTTACTCAAAGGTGGTTGCTTTTGTTTTTTTTTTTAGTTTGTTTTTCTCTATCCGTGTTTTGATTACGGGGAGATGCCTTGATGAAGTCAGCAGCATTATTTTGGATTGTTAGATACAACTTAAACTTTTGAGTATATATCAAAAGATGGACGGTGTGGTGTTCTCTTCTTCACTTGGCCTGTTGAATAGAAAGATGATGCAATTTCGGTTGTCATCTTTCATGTAGTCCTTCACTTGGCATGTATAGAAAGAAAAAGAAACTTAGGATTATCTATTTCAAGGTTAGGAATTGTCTGCTCTGCCCAAGATTCAGGACTAGAAATTGGATTATCTGATCTTGTTGTTTGAACCATCGTTGGCATTGTTTTTGCAGGCTCCTCCGAAGATTCAAGAGATGAAAAAAGTTTATTTGAACAGACCGAAATACTTCTCATGGAACATGTAAAACATGATTGATGATTAAAATAATCTTCAAACATTTATGTTGTCATCACTCATTCCTGGTTAGATGCCTAGTAGGAGATAGGTGAATGGAATATGTCGTCACTAAGCTACACTTGTTTTATGATTCGATCTCTTGTTTCTTTATAAGAGCACTGAAATAGATATGAGACTGCTATGAATGTCTGATAGGTAGCTGTACATGTTTTTAGCTATCTAATATGCATAGTATCGAGAAGCATTTGACTCAGGGATCTTCTTTTACTTACACTAGTTATGTTGATTTGAAATTCATTGACGACTCTGAGCAATAAATCCATCTACACAATAGAATCAACACATGGACAAACCTTGAAAATTCACCAAATAAGGTCAAAACGGGGTTTTAGCCTTAGTACACTTGGACAAATTATGAGATTTTCTCAAACAAGGTTGCAGTAGGGTTTTGGACTAATCTTTATGCCTTTATAATTTCGAGGAGATTCCTTTGTTTCTCCTTAACAGTGAGTTGATTGCTACTCAAGCATGATAATATAGAAGCTCGAGGTTGTTACTGGAAAAATGTAGTTTTCCCCTCTACAAACACTTAATAGAGAGACTGTAGGTTCTAAATTGATGATTATCTCTCTTGTATCTTATTTAAAGCTGGGTGACAGAAAGGGGACTTCTTATGGCTCTGTTGCGTCAGAGCCTCTAAATTGATGACTTTCTCGTGTCTTTTTTAAAGCTTGGTGACAGAAAGGGGACTTCTTATGGCTCTGTTGCGTCAGAGCCTCTAAATTGATGACTTTCTCGTGTCTTTTTTAAAGCTTGGTGACAGAAAAGGGGACTTCTGGCTCTGTAGCCTAAACAGCTAAGTCAGTTCTATGCTTTTTCCCAATCATACTGTTGCTTCAAGTGCAACTTCTTTGTTCAATTCTCATCAAATGTCTCTCCCCCTTCTCCAACTCTCACTACCCACATCTTAACCCATAAAAGTGAAAAGATATTACCTGCTCTAGTACTTTTCTGCTTCTATTTAATGCTAAGATCTGCTACAGAACAATTGCGAGGGGTTTAGAATATACATTCTGAATATTTACTGTTATTGGATTTAGAACTACTTGGACAGTAGTTTTTTCTGAAGGGCTGTGATTTATGATGGGTTTGCGAAAGCTTGCTTAAGTAGCTGATGAAAGAAATATGACTGAGGCTCGCATTGCGAGCTTAGTAAGATGGATGGGCTATTCATTTAAGCAATTGTATTTTGGGGAGAGGGCTTTCTAAATAAATCTCCATTTTCCATGCTCAAATCTGGCCGGTTGTGCCATTTGACAGAGTACATGTCTTAAGAACGCTTGATGAGATAGCTGACTGTTTGTTGTGGTGGTTGAAGTTTACATTGTTGTATCGTTGATGCTCATTGTTAGCTCATACTGTTACTTCTGCTGTTTAGGTGTTATGTTTTCCGATTGCAACTATGTGAGAATTACTTGCTGAATAAATGAAATTTGACTTGTAGGCTAAGTTTCTGGCTATTCTAATAATAATACCCTGTGCCTTGGACTTCATGGTTCATGACTATGTTCTTATGCCTTTTCTGGACAGGTAAACATCAAGATCTCCATGATTTGTCTTTTTCATTTTTATTACTTTTAAACATCTAGAGTGTGATAAAACTACTATGAGCTGGTGGTGTTTCTCTTAAGCTCTGACTGGTTGATTTTTGCTCTGTATAGGGTTCTATGTTTTCTCAGAGAAAATGTCTAACAGGGGAAAAGAACATATCTATGAGACTTGATACTTCATTAAAATTAGGAAGAGTGACCAGATATCTTCCCTTTACGGTTTACAGCCAGTCGTAGTTGTTGTTCTAGTCTCTGCAACAAAAAGTTTTTTGATAGGTTAGCCAATTTAACTTGTTTTGTCCTTCCTGCATGACTGCATCTTGTGGTGCTTGATGCTATTCCTGAGCATCTTACTGTTGCCAAGTGTTTTAATGTCAAAGAATGGCCACGGAAAAATCATGTCTCCTGTTGCAAGATTAGCATTTGCATCTCACTAACTAATTTGTAGTACATTTGAAGGCACTCGGGACCACCAAATCCTTTTCTTTCTATTGACTTCTCTTTCATTGGAGGAAATGGTTGGGGCTGCAAAATTGTTCGATTGCGGTCATTGTAACAAAAGGCTGTATGGCATAGAGAGTTCACGTTAATCGTTCAATAGAGGAGATGGTTGGCTATATAAATCTTTTTTATGCCATTGCACTCAATTCTGTACCAAATTCTTTGAAAGATCTACCCACTCCATATCCATTTTCTCATCTGCTTCTATGTCTTTTGGTCTTCCTCTACCCCTTTTAATCTGACTCTTCAGGGTACGGATCTACAGTAAAAATCTTAAATTTATCATAAAGAATTATAAAGTGATGATAAACTCCATTATATACAATCAGTGAAATGTATGCAAAAGGATTATGATTACGGAGATCCTTTATCAATACAAGAACAGACATTAAGAGTATCCAACTTAATAATTATAACCATACAGATTATATATGAAATTTATTTCCTTAAGGGTCTCCTAAATCTAAGTAGAGTGCAACCTTCTCAATATATAAGTAGTGTTATCAAAGTAGTAATCTGTCATAATGTTAAAGCACAGCATGCCAAATTTTCTTCTCAAATTTGAAATTCATATCTGGGCTCCCCTGGCTCCCCCCTTAAAATTTGTCCTTGGGACTCTTCATCTCATAAATGCATCTCCTCACTAGAGTATCTAGAGGCCTTTGTTTTATATGGTCCTTTCTTGGTGCCACACCTACCTTTCTTGAATGACTTCATTTCAATTCCTACCTTTTCTTGGGCTGACACATCCAATGAATCATTCTCATCTTTGCCACTCATCTTTTTGTGCATGCTGGTGTTTAACTGCCTAGCATTCCATGTCATGAAGCACTGTGGGCCTTATTGTTGTTCAATGGAGCTTTCCCTTAAGCTTATGAATTGGCGTTCAGTTCTTGCATCAAATTCAGTTGTTTACTCTTTTGTCCTAATCAATGTCATTGGAAATTTTCCCCAACTGATCAAATCACACACTTTGGTTTTGACAGGTATGTAAAGACTGTTCCACTTGCAGCCCAGATGCTTGATGTGAGAAGGAACCAAAAACTGGAAATGGTTAAAGAATTGAAAGTTGAAAAGGCAAGATATAGGTTTGAGGAAGAGATTGGTAAATCTCCACCACTATCTGACGAAGAGGCCTGGTTGGAATTACGGCATAAAGCGTAAGATCGCCTTTTCTGTCGAACCTTAGTTGATGTAGATGTTAGTTGTAAGAGATTGCAAATTTCTTTCATTATCATTTCTTTTTTCCACCTTCATACCAAGAGATGTACTTAAGTAACGGAAAAGAGGGGCAAGCTAGCCAACTGAAATACCTATGCTAAGAACCTCTAATCAGGAATACACCCTGAAACATGCGTCCGAAAAACCTGAATTAAATAAGATAGGGAGATAAATAATGATCTAAAACTTTCAAATTTTTGCAATCGATACATTGTGACCAGAATGTGGCCAATTTTGTCAGATAAATGATATTGTGTTTGTGCCCATGTAGCAATAACGTGGCTTTCATTAAATGCTCCACGTTTGTCTTGTCAATGGTTCATTGGAAAATTAGCTGGATTGCAGTCCAAGTACATCAATTGCAAAATATTCAAAGTAGTGCACTGTGTTATTGAAATCAAAGTTTAGTTATCTGACTGCAAAATCCACTAAACTTCAGTGACCACAGATGAAATTTACCCACTCTAAACGCTACATTTTTTTGTTAAGTGATAGCATTCCTCTCTCTTTGAACATGTTATAAGTTCTAGCTTGAGAATTCTTACAATAGAAGGAATAATGTAAATCTTGTAATGTATGTTTCCTTTCTTGTTGCTTGAACAGCTTGGAGTTGCGAGATGAGTGGAGACTAGAAAATCGTAGAGCATTTGCCAACATATGGTCCGATATGGTATTTGGCATTTCACTCTTTCTGATTTTGTATTTCAATCAAAGTAAGGTGAGTCCTTGTCTGCCACCCTTTTCGGTCTTGTTGTAGTATTCTTTATTAATTGTGAGATGATAGATTCTTATGATGTCTTCATTTATAAGTCGTTGCTTAATCACCACAACATAAAAATGATACCATAACATAGGGAGTTAACGATGAAGTAGATGTCATAGTTGTGTAGCTTGTGCTTATTACGACAGAAAACATTCCAGGTCGGTCTAACTTTATGTAAGGCTATCAGGTTAGGGTGAAGTAAATCGAAAAGAAACGAAAAATATTGAAGGAAGAAAAAGACTGGGAACTGTAATTACCTTCACTTGTTTGGATGCATTTTGAGATGAAACAATGCAGGAAAAGGAAGTTAGTCATACACTATATTGTCTTACTCAATTTTAGAAGTGTACCCTAAAGAATATCTCTGGAGATCGCTGTAAGTTTGTAATTTTGTTTTTGGTTGTTCATCTGAATGTATGCCATATACTTCATAAATGCAACAAGACCATCAGTTCTCCATAAGTGACCTAAATCATATAAATTTCATAGGAATACGCAGGTCTGTCTCTTCCTTTTTGGTTGTTGTCTTGCCTGTCAAATTTTCTAACCTTGTGGTCATATGCAGGTAGCATTGCTGAAATTTACAGGTTACAAAATTATAAATAACATATCGGATACTGGGAAGGCATTTCTTATTATCCTCATCACAGATATTTTCCTAGGGTAACATTTCTCTGCCATGCTATGACACGATACTCCCATCATTTTCAGTTAGAGTACACTTAATACGAACTGGTCGTTGTTCTTATGCCAATTGATGTAAATGAAACAATTTGCGGAGGCTGCATTTGAAGAAGATAATATTTCTCAGTTTGGATTTTAAATTTGCTCATTTCTTCCTCTTACGTATTCCCCTCAACCTCAAATTTGTAATTTGGCAGTTTTAATGCTACATGCTCATCATTATGTTTTGTCTTTCTTTACTGGTCGCGCTTTAGGCCATTGGTTTACTTCGATAAAAGGTTGTTTGTTGATTCGTGCAATAATTTTGTTACTACTCTGTATGAAATCATGTGTAGGCTTTTGGAAAGTAGAATATAATTTCTTTGAAGTTACTCAATTTCTTTGTGACTCATGTCTTGTCTTTTTATAGCTCGTGCACCTTTTCAATTGGTTACATGCAGGTATCATTCTGAATCTGGTTGGCAGACTTTGTTAGAAGTAATTGTCGAGCATTATGGAGTGGAAGTTGATCAGTCTGCTATTACCTTTTTCGTATGCCTGATTCCCGTCATCATTGATGCTTGTGTGAAGCTTTGGGTATGTACTTCATCAAACTTTTTGTGGTGAATTTCTGATCAAGAAATATCTCCTATAGATACAAAGTGTCTGGATGGATTTTTCTGGCCCTTTTGTTTGATTCTTGCTTTCACCATGCACAAAAACATTACATCTATCTGATTCATTCATGAAATAGCAAGAGGTGCCCAACCTTACAAAACTAGAAAGCAAGGGGATGAACACTTGTAAGTGGAAGCACCTTAATGAGGATACTGCCTTTGTAGTTGATAAGTGCCGTGATTTTGATTTAATTGCAAGTCTGCAATACTCACTGTCTTTCTTGTTGGAGTAACTTATGTAGAAATAAGAATGTATTTCTGAGATTATTTTTTTCTTAAATCTAGTCTCACATCAATAAAATATCAAAGAGGCCGTTAGTCTGTTATTTGTAAACGACCTTTTGCTCACCAGCGTAACTCTGTTTTCATCTATTTGGAACTCATTCCTTGTTGTTTCCTGTCTCGTACCATGATCCTTGGTTTTGCATGCACGCATGGAAGTTTGTGTTGTTAATTTGCCCTCCTTTGAAGGCGTTTTGGAAAAACAAGAGAGCTCCAATCTCTTTCTCCCAATTAGCAATTTTTTTAGCTGATATCTTTGATTGGATACATTCATAATGATGGGTTTTAATATCTGGCTGTTAGAAGTAATTTTGAGCGTACTCTTGACATGCTCACTGCAACTAATATGCTCTCTCTCTCTCTCTCTCTCTCTCACACATCTGAATTAGTTTTTCATTTTTTTGACATGTCTTATTTGGTTAAATAATGCTTTTGCTCGTTTGAACAGTTATTCAAGTTCCTCCCTAGATTGTCACCAAAGGTATCAAACATATTCCAGGAAATGAAGCGACATTGAGTGGAGTTATTCATTGGGACATCTGATGCTGGTCTGAGAAAATTAAAGCAGCCCTCATCTCCATTACAACATTCATTTTCCCTCCACAGTTTTGCTGAACCATTCTTGGTAGAGGCTTTTCTTTCTTTTGTAAGTATGGGTACCATTCGAAAAGTGAGGTTTCTGGGCGACCGGTTGTCCCAGCTCCCACGTACTGATTCATCCATCAGTTAGTTGATTTGTTGTAATAAAGAGTCCTAATAATGCACGATATTTTCAGTCTAATAAATTCTTCCTTACCACAGGGCATGAGTCAGGTTCAAATCTCTGACTCTTCTTTTTCCCCTTACTGCAATAGAAATGACCTACGAATTCTTCAGAAAATGCTTCTGGAGAAGTTCGGCAAATTGGCCAAATTTCTGAATCCTCTTTCTACAATGGCAGAGGGAGATGACTGCTTCGGCCACTCGAGGTCCCACGGCGGTAAGTTTCTACGTCTATCTTTAAAAATCTATCAATTCCACTTAATTACTTCCAGAAAATCATAGCAATGGGGAGAGATTTGTAAAGAGTGGAGTCAGTGGATACCAACTCTACCTTCGACTAGCTTCATTCTGGTTATTCACAGCTTCAACTATCAATTCTACATGTCTTACCGTTGCAGATACTGAAATTGGATCTTGCTCTTATGAGGCGCAACTATTTGACGGTTTAAGTTGTTAAATCAAAATTTTTGTTGGCCCTATGGGTAAATCAAATAACTCAAATCAGCTGCCCTGTCACAGTGACTTTGTCAGTGTACCATAATGTTTGGTTGAACTGAGCATTTGTGGCAGCGTCCATTTTATTCGTTTCTAATCAGGATTTTGTTTTATCAGCTGAGCCGAGGTGAGGGTTTGTGATTGCGAGGATCTTCATACCTTCACCAGCTGATTGCGACGGTCATGCAGCCCCTCGCTTTGCCACGGCAAGGGGCGTGCAAACCCTTGCCAAGCGGTGGCGAGAGTGTGGGCAAGCCTCGCTTCGCCGCAGGGAGAGCGGTGCAGCCCTTCCCCAACTCGAGTTGAGGGTGGTGAGGCCCTCGGCCCCTGGCAAAGGTGGGGCTGCTCTGGCCTTTGTCTCGCCCTCTTTCCATTTGTTTTTTTTTTTTTTTTCAATTTTCTTAATTCTAGGTTTGTATTTCAATTTTCTTAATTTTCTTAATCTTTGCACAACTCTTCCCAACTGGTTGCATTGTCATAATCTCAGTTTTTCCCTGTCCATTTCGGTACTGATTATAGAAACTTTGTTTCTAATATAATGTGTCACGTGAAATCGATATGATGTTGTAAAGTCCAATTGGAAATTGAATAATTAGAGCTTGATGAAATTATGTGGACAGACTAATTATTCTTATCCGTTCATATTAGTTCTCGGGTATCTATATAAATGTCTTGTAACAAAGGTTTTTCTAAGTTTTACCTTAAAGTGTACCTTAGAGTATTGTAGATTATTAGAATAGAACTCTCCTCGTTTCAAGAAATTTTTTTGGAGTTTTCTCATAAATATAGCAAAGCATATCCCCTCTAATGTCGCCCCTCACCCTTCTCCCGTCTCTTCATTATCTAACTATTGTAATTCATTTGTATTTAAAAATATTTTATTTATCTCAAAATTACATTGTTGAATAATTAGAAGAAAATCTCGGAAATTTCAAGGAAAATTTGCCAAAAAATTAGATGAAAATCTCGACATCGAAAATTATTTTGTTTCCATTTATTTCTAAATTCTCAAGATTAGGAAGTAAATCACTAGAATTCAGAAGTAGGAAATCTATTCTTATTTCTTTCTATTCTTTTAGTTGTCGTTGGCCCTATTTGAATGTTATGTTCTTTGTAAGTATGAGAAGTAATAAAAAATAGGAGAGACAAATTTTCTTCTTTAAAAATTGAATGGTATTGGAGCTTAGGTTTTGAATCCGGCTCCTACAATGGTGAAAACAGCGATGACCAGAGCTAGTAGGGACACCAATCCTTTAGGTGTCATGCTAGAGACAACCCAATTGATCTCTCTCTGCACAATTGAGCAATGGTGGAGAGCAATTCTCTAAGAATTCCAACCTGCTATAAACAGTTAACTGACTGAATGGCCAAAATTATTTGGAGTGGGCTCAATCGGTGAAACTAGCAAATTGATGGCGGAGGAAAGGTAGGCCACTTGACATGCGAGGTGAAGGAACCAGTAAAAAGCAATCCATCTTGAAAGATTTGGAGATTTGAGAACTCTTTAGTGATTGCCTGGCTAATCAATTCTATGGAACCATCAATTGGAAAACCGCACCCGTTCCTTTCTATTGCTAAAGATGTGTGGGACGCTGTGAGAGAAACATATTATGATTTGAAAAATTCTTCCCAGATCTTTGAACTAAAAACAAGGCTATGGCAATTAAAGCAAGGGGGTTGTGAGGTTACTATTTCCTGCAATGAAATGGTGACCTTCTGACAATAATTAGATCAATGCTACGATGATACATGTGAAAGTCCAGCTGATTGTAAGAGTCAAATGAAGAGAGAAGAGAATGATAGAGTATACATGTTTTGTAGCAGGCCTTAATCGAAGCTTGGATCAAGTGAGAGGCATGATCCTTGGTCAAAAACTTTTGCCATACATTCGCGAGGTTTTCTCTGAAGTTAGAAGGGAGGAATTTTAGAGGCAAATCATGCTACGTGATTTGGAAACAAATGTTAGCTCTATATCTGAAAATTCTGCACTTGTATCTCGAGGGCCTGATTTTGAAGAAGATAGGAGGAAGAAACCGTGATGTGAACATTGCAAGAAACCGTGGCGTACCAAAGAGACATGTTGGAAAATTCACGTAGAACCGCAGAATTGGAAGAAAGAAGGTTGGAAGAGAAGGAGCAGTAGTGATGATAGTGTTTTCCAAGCAACAAATGAAGAAGATCAAATCAAGTCAGATTCGATTCCATTCACAAAGGAACAATTAGGTCACCTATACGAACTCCTTAAACTTGTTCAATCTCCACAACCTTCTTCAAATCTATCTTGTTCTTTAGCCCAAAAAGGTAATTATTTTTCTATTGCTTTCCTCATAGAAAATCCACACCAAAAACTCCATAGATTCTCAATTCGGGAGTAACTGATCATATGATAGGTTGTTCAAAACTCTTTTCTACCTATAGTCTATGTGCAGGAAATAAAAAAATCATAATTGCATATGGTTCTCTTTTAGCTGTAGCAGGATCATAATCTATCAAGCTCTCACCTGCCCTCGCACTTTAGAATGTTCTTCATGTCCCGAAGCTATCTTGTAACTTGCTGTCGATTAGTAAAATAACCTTTGATCAAAAGTGTCAACCAGATTTTTTCTTATCTCATTGTGAGTTTTAGGACTTGACCTCGAGGAGGACAATTGGCAATGCTAGAGAGAGTGGAAGATTATTTCTTTGAGGATGGAACAAGCTCAAGTAGACAAGTTTACGGTAGCTATTTCGAATCTGTTACTGTTAGTAAGGATGATGATATTATGTTATGGCATTATAAGCTAGGTCATCCAAATTTTCAATATTTAAAGTTCTTATTCCCAAAGTTGTTTTTGAATAAAAGTGCATTTTCATTTCATTGTGAATTCTATGAATTAGCCAAACATCATCGAACCAATTTTCCTTCACAAATCTACAAGCTGTCGAAACCATTCTCCTTAATTCATAGTGATGTTTGGAGGCCATCTAGAATTCCTACACCCTCTCGAAAGAAATGGTTTGTTACATTTATTGATTATTCTACAAGGGTGAGTTGGGTATACTTGTTAAATGAGAAACCTAAAGTAGAGACTATTTAAAAAAACAATTACACCATAGTATAAACACAATTCCAAGTGCAAATCCAGAATTTTAGGAGTGATAATGGGAAAGAATATTTCAATAAAATTTTGGGACAATTTTTCTTGGAAAAGGGGATTGTGCATCAAAGTTCTTGCCCTGACACCCCTAAGCAAAATGGGGTGACAGAAAGGAAGAATAAACACCTTTTAGAAGTAACTAGACCTCTACTCTTTACAACTAAAGTTCCCACATACCTCTAGGGTGAAGCTTTTGACATATCTCATCAACAACAGAATGTCTTCTAGAGTGTTAGGATTTCAAATACCCTTGAGAGTCCTTTAGGAGACCTACCCAATTTCTGGACTTGCTTCAGCCTTACCCTTAAAACTATTCGGTTGTTCCTCCTTTGTCCACATCCATGATAGAAATCGGGGGCAACTTGATCCCAGAGCAAAACTATATGTGTTTGTTGGTTATGCACCTAATCAAAAAGTGTATAAATGCCTTGACCCGATTTCCAAAATATGTTTGGGACCACGGATGTCACCTTTTTTGAATCAATACCATTTTTTAGAGCTCATCTTCAGAGGGGGAAAAAGTGCAAATTTGCACAACACCATCATAGATTCTTTTCGTCTAATGGAACCTAAAAATCCTTTTTCCAAAAATCCTATTCCCGTAATCCTTATACCAGATTTGGAACCAAGTGTTGTAAATAATGAAAATTCGGGTCCACCTATATTGTCATCGCATCCTACTTGTGAGCATAATAGGTGCGAAACTAGTACCAATAATACAGAGCTTCCATCCTATTCTCAAGTCTACACCATAAGAGATAACACCTAAAGAAATGAGTCTCCTGCTCCCTTAAGGTGCCATGAGTATGAACCAGGGCATGACCAAAACTCCATACAATTATTGGGTAATGTTCCAACTCAATCTGTTTAACTTGATGAACTTGACAAACCTATTGCTATTCGAAAAGGAGTTAGGTCTTGTATCAAACATCCTATGTCTCGTTACGTGTCTTACAAAAACCTCTCACCCAACTTCCTCGTATTCATCTCAACATTGTCTTGTGTAGAGATTCCAAAAACTATGTAGGATGCTCTACAGGTTCCTGAGTGGAAGCAAGCAATTCTTGAGGAGATGAAAGCTTGGGAAAAAAATGGAACTTGGGATATGGTAAATCTACCCAAGGGAAAGACCACGGTTGGATGCAAGTGGGTATTCGCAACTAAGCATAGATCTGGTGGATCTATTGAAAGGTATAATAAAGCTCAGTTGGTTGCCAAAGGATTCACCCAAACTTATGGGATCAATTACTTTGAAATCTTATGATGGATATTGGGTTTTATGGGTGGGCCGCCCATGTTAAGCTAACCCAGCCCATGATTCATCATGAGGGCCCATCTCAAGTAACTTCTCTGGCAGCTACTTACGAATTATGCAACTGCTCTTGGCGGTTCAATTAAAAAAATGGGATAAGATCTTGTGAAAGAGATAGAGCAGTTATCAATAGATAAAAAGAAATGCAGAAAAGAGAACGATGTTATGAGGTTATGAAAAACACACGTTTTTACTCTCTCCTCTTCACGCTGACGAACGATCTGAGAAACTCTTGAGCCTACAATTGATGGCATTTAATCCGTGGAAACAAAGTATGTTCGTTATGTGATAAATCTATTTGATTAGCGTTTGTAGTTTTTCTTGGGCATGTTTCTCGTTTGTTTAAGTCTCGATTTTAGGAACTGTTTCTTGACTGTTAGAGATTTGGAATCCATTTCCAACATTGGTATCAGAGCTGTGATTGATATATTGTTAAACGAGTTGTTATACAAACGCGGATTTGCCGGAAAATAAGAACTGGCTTAGATGGCCGCTCGGGTACGAAAATGCCACCCGATGGTACTGTTTGGGACTGCTTCTCATAGTTCCGTCCATCAAAAATCAATTTTGATTATACGAGATGGTAGCACTTATCGAGACGAGTAAAACAAGTAGTGGCACGTCGCTGGGGAAGCCACATGCTCCCCCATGCGCGACCTTGCCTCACGCGCTGCCATGCGCTTGCCTATGTGGTTTGCGTGTGCGTGTGTGCCATGCGTACGCCAACCGGCGCAGCGTAGCTAACATCAACCACGGGGTCCTCTAGTCTGATTGACCCAACCCGTTGACCCCATTGACCAACCCGTTGACCGTTGACTGACTCGAAAAAAGAAGTGGGAGCTCTGAATGGAGCGTTCTTGGTATCGGTGTGTTCGTAATGGAATGCTCTAGGTATATTCATATTACATGTTTGATGCTTGTAAGGATGTGAAAATGCATAATGAACCCTATAATATTCGTGTTTTTGGGTATTTGTGGCATTTTCTTTTGTATTTGCTTATGATTTTGGAAAATACAATTGATGGCTCACGTGTATATAAATAAGCGTTCCCTATTTTGTTGTACCATGGATTATGAGTAATCCTTTTTTGTTCTGCATTTGTTGCCAGAACGATGGTGCATGTGATACGCATGCCTATATTTCTAAGGACGGATGAACAAAGGTTGAAACTTTTGAAGCTAAAAATGAGTTAGCTGCTTATTAATGGGACGATCATGTTGACATGATTATGCACGTTGTCAAGGTCAATGAGATGATACAACATATCATTTGGAATGATTACTTTATGCCAAATTAGTAAATGGGTGCTAAGATGACAATCAGGGAAAACGAAGACAAGGCTTGTGGCAGGTATACTATCCCACACACAAACGGCTTTCCAAACCTTTATAAAAGCGAATGCCTTTTAGCCACCAAGCCTTCTTTCGAATTTTGATTAGCACCTTAGAACTGCTTTATAGTAGCAGAATTTTGATGCACACTCTTCCAGTGGAATGGTGAGAAGTGACATTGTTCTGGATTATAATAAACTTGTAGAGGATTTTCTGAGACTATATATAAGGGTTGGGGCAAGGAAGACGTCGACCGTTGGGATGAATGCATCATAGTGCAAAATGAATGCGCCACGGCTGAAACCTAAGGGATGTCTGAGGGTCTTCCCTTGGCTACCAAATAGGACCATAAAATTTTCAAAGGAAATTTATGAGTCTTTCTCGGTTTATGAGAAGCATGCGAGTCGTTGAGGTTATGTCTTTATGTTTAGTCATCACTTATAAATATTTTTTTTATGTTGATATTTGTCATTTCTTTAGGACTTGTTGATATTTCCTTTTCATGTAAGACTTATGCATTGCTTATGGAATATTTAGTTTTGAATATTCAATGGCATTGTTCTTATATTGATTGCATGATATGTGTGAGTGAGAAATTTTACAAAGTTTCAGTAGCTTAAAATAACTTAATTTTACATAAATAATTATATTAATGATAATTTCAAATTAAGATTCTTAGATGATGATTGGGAACATAGTGACCTTTCAAATCTAAAACCTCATGTGAAATTATTCATTAATGTATTAGGTTTGGGTAAAATAGATGCATAAATGTTGGGCATTAATAATTCATGCATATATATATCTGAAATGTTAAGATAGAATGTGTAACATCCTGAATTTTGACCCGTTATCGGGATCAATAAAGTGTATATTCATTCTCGTGTAATTTTAGTGAGTCTCGCCTGAACCTGATCAGTCTCGGGACACTAACCATATGAGAAAGGCTAAATAGGAACATGTACGTGGACCGAGAACCCGATCGCGACTGAACGCTGATTTCGAAGAACGTTGAGGAAATATTTTGAGCCAATATAGGCCGATCTTAGGAAAATGACTGGTTGATTTTGTCAGTAACGTACGATCGGATCGCGAGTGATTTCGCATGACCGAAAGTACACCTGGCGAATGAGACCTGATTGTAATCCAAACGATCGCGACCCTGGTACTAGTGATAATTCCTCTCATTCTCTCGAAATTTAGACCATCACGATTCGGACAATCTTAGGTCGATACGCGTAACGCCTAAACAGCCGCTCGTTAGTGAGAGACCCTAAAACTGCAAAACGAGCATATTGAGATTACAATATTGGACCCGAGTTTCGATATCAAAAATTTCAAGGGTAATTACGACTATTTTGCAAGACGGGCGTCAATTTGGAATGGCCATTCATGTTTGGGATTAAATCGGTTGAAAACTGAAAATCTGTCAGAGAGTGAGAAAAAGACCATTTTGCCCCTGGGAACGCCGAGGCCGAATTCGGAGGCCGTTTGAGGTTATTTTTCGCGGCCAACGTCATTTTGGGATAGCCAAGTGTGTTTGGAGTGATTCTGGACAAAAAGTGGATTTTCGACAAAAATTGGAAAATAATATTATTTTATTCCCGGAAACTTCGCAGACGATTTTCGAGGGCTTAGAAAGTGAATTTCGCGATTCCGACTCTGGATTAGGTATCACATGAATATTTAGGACCGGTATGAGCGAAAATTGGAATTTCGGTTCCGGGCGGAAAAATGACGGAATTGCCCCTAGGCCATTTTGACTTATTTCGAATTTTGGATTAATTTTGGAGATTAACCAAGGTTGGTTAAGGTTAACTAGAGTTGATTAACCATGGTTAGGGGCAAATGACCATTTTACCCTTGCATTATTGGATTAGAATGGATTTAAGCCCTTGGATCAAGGGTATTTTGGTCATTTAGGCTAGGATTTTGACAAGTGTCCTCCACTCACTCTCTCTCTTGACCATCTTTGACCTTCTCTCTCTCTCCTCAGCTCTCTCTCTCCCCGCGTTTCTCTCTCTTCCCTCCCGAATTCCCTTCGGCAGCTGCTTCATTCCAGCCGATCAGCACCGCCGGCCACTGTTCACGCCGGAACAGGGGTCCTCGCCGGAGCTGCTGGCCGCCAGCCGCCGCGTCTCATCCCTAGCCATCACCCCCAGCCTAGTCGCAACATTTTTCCCCTTCTCCGCCGTCCACAGCCGCCCGTTCGCAGCCGCTCCAGCCGGGCGTGCAAGGACGCCGTCGCCGTCGCCGGGCTCGTCCGCCTGGCCGCGCCGCCGTGCACCACCCCAACCATCCAGCCTCGCCTCACCGCCTCCCTTTCAGTCAGCCTCAGCCCACCCAGACCGACTCCTCCCCTGTTTTGGGCCGAGCTTGGCCGTGAGCTTGCCGGACCGCCGTGAGCCGCCGGCTTGCCTTGGAGCGCCGCCGCCGGTTGTACCGCTCGCCGGTCATCGGCCGCTCGCTCCCGTCGTCTCGCGTCGCTAATAGGCGAGTAAATCCACTAATCCCTAAATTAGTCTAATTTGTGCGAGATTAGAGGCTTAATTATGATAATTAGGGCCTAATTGAGTGTGTTTTGTGCAAGGGTTGATTAGTAGACTTAATTAGGACTAATTATGGTGGTTTAATGGTAAATTAGAGAGAAATTGAGGGCTGAATTGTGATGGGCCTCATGGGCTCCGAATTTTGATTTAATGGGCCCAAATTAGAGAATTTTAAATGGGCCTTGAAATTAGAAATTTAATGGGCCCTTGGTGTTGGACTTAATTGAAATTGTTTGAAACCCAATTGGAAAAATTTAATGGGCTTTGATGTGGATTGACTTGAAATTGTTGAAGCCAATTGGGATTTAATTGGGCCTTTGATTGTGAATGTCCACATTGGTTTTAATATGATTTATGAATATGATTTTGACCGACGGGTCAGGCCTACGGGTCGATTTATAATTGTGACCGACGGGTCAGGCCTACGGGTCGAGTATGATTTTGACCGACGGGTCAGGCCTACGGGTCGATTTATAATTGTGACCGACGGGTCGGGCCTTCGGGTCGAATGATTGATGACCATTGGGTCATGGCCTTCGGGTCGAGTTAAATTGTGATGACCATTGGGTCATGGCCTTCGGGTCGAGTTAAATTGTGATGACCATTGGGTCATGGCCTTCGGATCGATTTAATTGCTTATGAGTTATATTGATATCGAAAGCATAACCTGCAGGGCTGGAATATTGGGATCGGGCTATGAGCCCATGTGAACTTATAATGAGTTATTTACTGGTTCAGTGAATTATGTGTTTTAATTATCTCTGGAGGTGCACGTTAGCCTAGTTTAGGATTAGAGATTTTACTTGCTGAGTTTATCTCACGGTTGTGGTAAAACCGATTTTCAGACCCCCGTCCATAGCATGCCGAGGGACGGCCCTCTTTTTGGATACCCGCACCGCATTCAAAGATCGTCCAGTGTACACCCGTGTGGGGATGGAATAGCTTACGTTAGGTTTCATTCGGTGGTGTTAGTGGACGTGGGAGAGGATTTTAATCATACTCGAGAGTATGTGGCGTGGTGCCGTAGGGGTGCAGACGGCGTAATAGGACCCCCGATGAGGACTTTTGATGTTCCAGTCGATGTTAATGGCGTCATGATTCCACAGATGGTGAGTGGTGAAGTCTCCGATCCTCCAGCCTCCCTTAGTGTGAGCAGTGTAGGTGATACCGTGGATGGACCGATACCCATGGATGAGGTGCAAGGAGGTGAGCAAGTTATAGCTGATGATGCGATCGAGGAGGAAGATGAAGAACAGAATTTGGAGATGGTAGGGGAGAATGCTGAAGCAGCAGGAGAAATAGCAGAGGTTGGATCGGACGAAGAAATACTATCGGAGGAGGATTCTTCTGAGGAATCTGTAGCACCATCCGATCCAAACCAGGAGCCGTAGAGCTGGTTTCAGTGTTAGGAGTTAGTCTAACCCCCTTTTTGTTGTATCCTCTCCCAGATAGCAAGCTGACACCTATAGGCCGCCGATCCTTTTTGTTTAGTGGCCTCTTGATGTATTCTTTTTGGTTGTAAATAACTAGTTTGTATAAGTTTTAAAAAGGGTGTTTATATGTTAGTATTTCTTTAGCATATTATTGTCTATTGCTATTCATGGTTATAATTACATGTCTGGGTGTATATATATATATATATATATATATATATTTATATACGTGGTTTCCGCATGCAACGTACATTTTGCTCTGATTCGGGTTTCGGGTAGGTGACGCAATCCTGGGAGCGTCGCACCTTAAGTCGACCTACGTGCGGATGTTCAGCCTTCGTGGGGTATGGGGCGTGACAGAATGGCTTCAACATCTAAGAATATAGTGGCTGAGTCGAACAAACGAGAGAAATTAAATGGCGATTATTATGGAAAAGCAAGAAGCACTAGAAGTTCTTAATCAGGTTATGGAAGAACTTGAAGATGGAAATACTGCATAACACAAAAGAGATAAAGATGCATTTGTTGTGTGGAAGAAAAAGAATTCTATTGCTCGCATTATGTTGCTGAGTAGTATGGAAAATAATATCATGCAGGAGTTAAGGCATTTTGACAATGCCAAAGATATGTGGATAGCATTGGTAGCAAGGTTTGGTCAAATATTTGTCACCAAACTAAAACAACTCACTATAAGGTTTGACTCTTATAAGAAGCCTCATGGCCAAATCATGAAACAACACTTGAGGCGTATGTCAAACATGATCAGTGAGTTGAAGGATGTTGGCCACATATTGACTGACAAAGAGCAAGTGCAAGCAGTAATCTGTTCGTTGCCTTAAAGTTGGGAGCATATGACCCACAATGAAAACATAAAGACCTTTGAGGATGCTATGTGCCACCTCGAACTAGAAGAGAACCGCCTCTTGGCGGCTAAACCAGAAACATACATTTATTTTGCTGGTTTTGGCTCACATGGGGCTTTGGGCTCCAAGCGCAAGCGCTTGAGTGGGTTCAATATGTGGGATGGCAAGTGAGTGAATTCTTTAGGTAAAAAACCAAAGCTCAACCAACATGAGAAAAGAAAACGTCCTTTCAAGAAGAACATTTCAAAGGTGAAGTGTTTTAGCTGTGATAAGAAGGGTCACTTCGCTCGCGACTGTGGCGAGCCAAAGAAGGTATACACCCTTTGTATTCTTAAGAGTATTACTTATGTATCAATGCTCAGTTTTTCTAAGTAAATCTAATCCTTTATGGACTATAAACTCGAGAGTCACAGACCATGTAGCGAAGGACGGAGATGCATTCATTGCGTTCCGACGAGTTCCACTTGGAGCAAAGTGGATATATGTGGGGAACAATTCCAAAGTGGAAGTCAAATGAATTGGCACCTACCAATTGATTATGAGTGGTAGATGCACTTTCTTCCTACATGATGTATTATATGCTCTGGAGATTCGTCGGCATTTAGTTTTTGTGTTGGTTTTAGTTAAGCTTGGTTTTAAATTAAACTTTCATAACAATAGTATTGACTTATTTTTGGGAATAAGTTATTATGGTTATGGATATTTTCTAGATGGTTTAATTGTACTGAATATCGACCGTAGTGGTGTTAATGTTTGTTATTCACTATTTACATCTTCCATCTGTTATGATAATGATGTGAATATATGGCATGCTAGACTTGGTCATATTGGTTAACAACGACTGAATAGATTAGCCAAAGAGGGTTTAATGGCTAATTTTGAAAAGGTTAATTTGCCTATTTACTTGCATTGCCTAGAGGAAAAAATGACATGGAAACCATTTGGAAAATGAAGAATAGATGAGTTTCCTTTGCAATTGATCCATTTAGACATCTGTGGTCCAATAAATATAAGAGCAAGATTTATAGATGTACTCAATTTAGACATATCTATTTGACTTTTTATAAATCTGAGACATTAAGTTGTTTTAAGAAATTTACGAGCTTGGTATAAAATCAATTAGACAATAAAATAAAAGCAATAAGATCCGATCGAGGTTGAGATATATGATGAGTTCATAAATTTATGTGATGAAAAATGAATAAAAAGACAATTGTGTATTTCATATACTGCTCAATAAAAAGAAGTTGCAGAAAGGAAAAACAGAACCCTGTTGAAAATGGTTAGGTTTATGATGGCACTAGCTAACTTACCAATCACCTTTTGGAGTGATGCTTTGTTAACTGTTGCCTATATACTTAATTGTGTACCTTCTAAATTAGTTGCTTATACTCCATATGAGTTATGCATAGGTATAGAACCTGACTTGAGTTTTCTTAAACCTTGGGGTTGTGCTGCTCATATTTACGAGCCCTCTCACAAATACGGAAAATTGGGTCCAATAGGCAAAAGGAGTATTTTCATAAGATACTCAAAGCATTCAAAAGGGTACATGTTTATAGGTGAGTAAGAAAGTAGAAGTGTAATTGAATTTGAATCACGAGATATCACATTTTTAAACAATGAACTTTCTAAGGAGGGCGAAATAAGTGAGGACTACTCTCTATTTGAAACCTTGAATCGTGATAATGAAATTAATGGAGTTCATACAAGTGGGAGCAATGTGAGAAGTGGAGAATTAAATTCGAACTAGTCTCAATTACAACCACTTGATGAGATGATATCCTTATTTGTAATCCAAGTGGGAGCGTAATGAAGCATGATGTACCAAGAGTATAATCTCCCATACGGCGAACAAGTTGCAAAAACATTTCCCATCGATGTTTTGACAATGAAGGGGAAACTTTCACGGTCGATTCGCAAGAAAAGGATGAGCCAAGGAATGCAAATAAGGCTCTAACAAGCCTTGATAAAGAAAAGTGGATGCAAGTAATGGAAGAAGAAATGAAGTCAATGGAATCCAAATGCGTTTGGGAATTGGTTGATCTCCTATAAGGAAGTAGAGCCATTGGGAACAAGTGGGTTTTCAAAATAAAGCATAAAATTGATGTCTCAATTGAAAGGTATAAGGTTTGCCTTATGGTAAAAGGGTATAATCAAAATGAAGGAATTGATTATGAATAAACTTTTTCTCCTGTGATGAGATTTATCTCAATTCGTCTTATTCTAACAATGGTGGCAATTATGGATCTTGAATTATATCAAATAGATGTAAAGACTGCTTTTCTCAATGGAGAATTAGAAAAAAGAAATTTATATGGAATAATCCGTTGGTTTCATTAAATAGGATAAGAACAAAAGGTGTGTCGACTTTTAAGATCAATATATGACCTTAAGCAGTTTTCGAGACGATGGTATATACGTTTTCATAATGCTATAATGGCATATGATTTTGATATGATCGATGAAGATCATTATGTATATATCAAAAGATCCAAAGATCAATTTGTGATCTTATTATTATATGTGGATAATATACTAATTGCCGGTAGGAATATGGAGTTTGTTAATACTATTAACTATTAGTAATCTTCCAATTTTGAAATGAAAAATATGGGAGAATTTGCATATATTTTGGAGTTAAGATTTCAAGAGATCGTTCAAAGAGATCATTGTCTTTTTCTCAAGAGACATATATAAACAAAATCCTTGAAAGATTCGTATGCAAGACTGCAAAAGCTGAAGGATTGAGTCATAGACTGTGTCCTAAAACTCCATGAGAACAGGAACAAATGAAACATGTTTCTTATGCTAGTGTTGTTGGAAGCTTAATGTACGCTATGATGTGTACAAGACTTGACATATGTTTTGTACTTAGAAAGATAAGTAGATACTAATCCAATTCAGGTCAAGCACATTAGACAACCGTCAAAAGAATCTTGAGGTACCTAAAGGGTACTACTGATTATTCACTGGAATATCAAGAAAGGGATTTGTGGCTTGAAGACTATTTAGATGATGATTGGGGAGGAGATTTAAATGAAAGAAAATCTATTTCTGAATTTGTGTTCTTACTTAATAATAGCATTATATCTTGAAGCAGTAAGAAATAAACATGTATAGCCTTATTCATGATTAAAGCTGAATTCGTGGCATGATTAGCAACAGTACAAGAGGGTGTTTGACTTAAGAGATTTTTGGATCACTTAAGTATTGCTGAGAATGCTGCAAACTCATTGTTGGTTAATTGTGATAGCCAAGCAGTGATAGCTTACACCAAGGATCCCAAATTTCATTGTAAGACCAAACATATAGATACAAAGTATAATTTTGTCAAGGATAGAGTTGCACGAAGAGATGTGAACTTGTAGTATATATTTATGTATAGAATGATAACAGATCCTATGACAAAGCTAATTCCTAGATATGTTTTCTTAATAATGTAAAATCTCTAGGACTGTGTAGAAGTTGATGTACTCGTCATTTGTATTTCCCTAGAAGTTCACATTTAATGATATTTTCTATCATTATTAATGCTTGTAAGTTTAGGCTGTGAATGACAACCATTCTATTTCAGAAATCAATTTCTGGCCAGAAATTGATTTTTCTATTTTTGTTTCTAGAGGAGTTTCTGAGAAAAAAATACATTTAATAATGACACAAAATTTCTGTTCTAAAAATAGAAATTTGTTTGATAACGGCACAAAATTTCTTCCTCTCAAGTGGCCGATGAGTGGACGATAGGCGGTGGACGGCGGGGGGAGGTGGTGGCGGGAGGAGGGTTGCGGCGGCAGGAGATGGTGGCCTGTGGTTGGCAGGCGGCGGCCCCCAGTGGTTGGCTGTGGGAGGTAGGCGGCAACTGAAGAAGGGCGGTTGGAGGCGAGAGTGGTGGCCGATTGGATGGCGGTCGGTGGCCCATGGTAGCCGGTGGGGGGAGGTGGGCAGCGGTTGAAGGCGGGCGGCGATGGGAGGAGAGAGGCTGGTAGTGAGAGACGGTGGCCGGCAATGGGAGGTGGGTGGCGAGGGGAGGAGGATGGCCGGCGGTGGGAGACGGTGGCTGATGAACGGTGGGTGGCGGCCCATGGTGGCCGGTGGTAGGATGCGGGCGACGGGAGACGATAGCTGGTGGTGGGAGGCAAGCGGTGGGGGGATTCGGGCAGCGGTGGGAGACGGTGGTTGGTGGATAACGGGAGGCGGCAGGAGGTGGGCGGTGGCTGTCGATGGGTGGCAGCGGGCGGCGGTCGCCGGCAAGTGGGTGGCGGATGGACGATCGACTAATAACGAGGGTGAGCGATGAGAAGAATTTTAACTTCTCATTTCTATTTCGGAAATAGAGAAGCAAAAGATTTTAACTTCTGATTTCTGTTTCAAATCTATTTCTGGAACAAATTTTTGTTCCAGAAATAGAAATTAAAATTGTGTTACTAAACGAATTTCTGTTCCAAACTTATTTCTGGAATAGAAATAAAGAAACAGAATGGTTATTATTTGTAGCCTTATTTGACATTTATGCATATTAATGCTTAGTGCATTATATTAAGAAAGTATGTTGGACAAATGAGAGATTAGTCCACTCACATTGGTAATTGCCTCTATTTACTACGTGATGAATAGAGATGAGATAATTTTAAACTTATTACCTAGATGATAATTGAGAGCTTAAGCTTAAAATATAGATGTCGCCTTAATATTTATTATGTTCGAAAGTGAAATAACCCACATATTTTATTTTATCTGTCTTTGATGCTAGATGCGAGTTCTAATAGATTTTTTAAAATGAGTATATTTGTTAATTCAAGTTAGATATTGGGAATTCTTAATTATCATCTGTATGGTATTAAGTGTAAAGACATACACTCCATGGAAAGAAGAAAATACCGTAATACGTAATTCATATCACGTATGCATGAAACAACTAATAAGAGATGACAAAAGTTTTGATCTCAACTTTTTAAGCCGTGTGAGACTCTTGAGGATAAGTGTTCCTCAATTGTGTACCCTTATAACTCTTACTTATTCTCGAAATTTGTGTTTAGTATTGGCTATCTTAGAATGTTGTCAATGATCATAAATGATTCGATCGAACGGGACATTACTTGAAAAGCAAATTGAATAGGGATTGAAAGATTTAATGGAAAAGGAAGATCAATTTGTTATTGATGTCACATTCTATCTTTGTATTCTCAGGTTGACTAATTATGATTATTTATGTTTAATCGTAATTGTGAATTCAATATATATATATATAACATACTTAAAGAGATCAAGAGAGATATAAATATGGCTGATTGATCTAGGGTACTGCATACTATATCTACTCTGACTCATAATATCCAATTTGAGCTGTTATATATTCCTAACAGTTGTATGGCAACGAGCTCTCGATATATATTGATCGTACAGATTATTTGCTGATATGAACTTTGCAAAGATGAGAGAGATAAGCTTAGTTCATCATGGGCAAGTGAGAGATGATGGATATTGAGTTTTATGGGTGGGCCGCCCATATTGGGCAAACCAA
The DNA here is from genome assembly GCA_031216235.1 of Syzygium jambos. Lineage (NCBI taxonomy): Eukaryota > Viridiplantae > Streptophyta > Magnoliopsida > Myrtales > Myrtaceae > Syzygium > Syzygium jambos. The sequence goes on from CM062222.1 coordinate 18,560,695, forward strand.
ACCCATGACCCATCATGAGGGCCAATATCAAGTAACTATTTTGGCGATTACTTACGGATCATGCAACTGCTCTTAGTAGTTCAATTAAAAAAAAGGGGCTATCGTATTGTGAAAGAGATAGAGCAATTATCAATAGATAAAAAGAAACGCAAAAAGGAGAATGACGACCTGAGGTTCTGAAAAACACGACGTTTTTGCTTTTTGCTCTTCACCCCAATGAACGATCCAAGGAACTCTTGAGCTTGTAATTGACGACATTTAATTCGTGAAAATAAGGTATGTTCGTTATGTGATAAACCTATTCGATTAGTGTTTGTAGTATTTCTTGGGCATGTTTCTCGTTTGTTCAAGTCTCGGTTTTAGGAACTATTTCTTGACTGTCTGAGATTTTGAATCCGTTTCCAACACCTTCACTCCAATTACAAAACTAAACATTGTAAGAGTGCTTCGACCACTTGCACTCAACCTTGACTAGCCTCTGCAATAACTAAATGTGAAGAATGTATTTTTGAATGGAGATTTGGAGGAAGTATACAAGGATTTCCTCTCGGGCTTTGATAGAATGTTTGGATCAAAGGCATGTAGATTGAAAAAATCACTATATGGACTGAAATAATTACCGAGGGCCTGGTTTGAGAAGTTCACTCATTCTGTGAAGAAACAAGGGTATGTTCAAGGACAAGCTGATCATACCATATTTGTAAAGCATAATTGTGATGCGAAGGTTGCAACTCTGATGGTGTATGTGAAGGACATCATTTGCATTGGGAATGATATTGCCAAGATGAACATGTTGAAAGAATGTCTCTCTTCTGAGTTTGAGATCAAGGATTTGGGAACTCTTAAGGTATTTCCTTGGAATGGAGGTAGCTCGATCGAAAAAGGGAATTAGAGACTCACAAAGGAAATATGTCCTATATCTTCTAAAGGAAGCCGAAATGAGTGATTGTAGACCGGTAGAAACTCCGATAGATCCCAATCAAAAACTTGGAGATGACAAATATGGGGTTTCTATTGATACATCAAGAGACCATAAGCTAGTAGGGAAATTGATCTATTTGTCGCATACTCAACCATATATTACCTTTCCAGTGAATATGGTAAGTCAATTTATGCACTTTCCATATGAAAAACATCTTAAGGCTGTGTACGGGACCCTAAGATATCGAGCACACTTGGAAAATGTCTGTTATTCAAAAAATTTACTTAATGAGAGATTGAAGCATACACAGATGCATACTGGGTAGGGTCAATTATTGATAGATGGTCGACTTCAAAATATTGTACATATGTATGGGGGAACTTGGTTACTTGGCAAAGGTAAAAGCAAAATGTAGTGGCACGAAGCAGTGCATAAATGGAATACCAAGCAGTGGCCCATGGGATCCGTGAGATGTTGTGGCTAACACAAGTATTAGAAGAACTTCGAGTATTAGTGAAAATACCTTTGAAGTACTGTGACAACAAGGCTGCAATCAACATTGCACATAATCAAGTGCAACATGATATAACTAAGTATGTTGAGATCGACATACACTTTATCAAGGAGAAGATTGGTGCAAGAGCTATTTGTATGCCATCCGTGCCAACAACACAACAAATAGCATTCCTTCTTACAAATGTTGTTCAGACCTAACTTCGAGTCTCTTATAGCAAGCTGGGCATGATAGACATTTATGCACCAACTTGAGAGGGGGTGTTGAAGAATTAGAAAAAAATCTCAGATGTCTCAAGGAAAATTTGTCAAAGAATAAGATGAAAATCTCGAGATAAACAATTATTTTGTTTCTATTTATTTTATTTCCTTTTATTTGTGAATCTTCTTTAATAGGAAGTAAATCGCTTGAATTAAGAAGTAGGAAATCTGTTTTTATTTCTTGCTTTTTTTTAGTTGCCGTAGCCCTATTTTAAATCTTATGTTCTTTGTAAGTATGAGAAGTAATAAAAACTAGAAGAAACAATTTTTCTTCTTTGAAAACCGCAAACATAATTTAATTTTTTTTCCATATCAGTTAATAGACAAAAGCTTTGTTCATCTGCATTTCCAATATAATATACTATTTAAAAGTTCTACCTTATGTTTGTGCATCTTTTTAAAACTAATTAGTTGCCTTCTAATTTCGATAATTTAGTTTGTGGTACCCTTTACAACTAATGAATGTAAAAAAAATAGTGTATATATACTAGGTTCATGCTTCCTTTTAATTATACTTTTGCGTGACAATATGCATAACGTGAGGTAAACAACTAGCATATACAGTCAAGGAAGAAATAGAGGATAATGGTAAGGGTTAATACCATGAAAAACTCTAAACTAGTACACTTGTAATAAATTTATCCAAAATTAATTTTTTAACTAGAAAAAATCCCAAAATGGTACATTTGCGATAATTTTACCCTCTATTAGTTTTCATTAAATTTTACTGTCAAATTTCCGAGTTAGATAACACGTGGTTATTGATTGGTGTACCACTTTGGGGCTTTATCTTCCGTTAGTCACATGCATACCAGTTTGTGATTTTTCGTTGTATTTTTTTCATTTAACGGAGGGTAAATTTGCCACAAATGTAATAATTTGGGATTTTTAGTTGTCAAAAAATTAATTTGGGATAAATTTGTCACGGGTGTATCGGTTTGGGATTTTTCGTAGTAAAAAAATTAATTTTGAATAAATTTATCACAAATGTACTAGTTTGGAGTTTTTCGTAGTATTAACCCTAATGGTAAAGAAAAACTGAAAATGACTTAACGAGTACATCTTTTTTCCCATATAGTCCTTCATCCTTTCTCTGCATGTCTTTCTATTGAAGATCACAATGGACAAACAGGAAACAAAAAGGACCTGGTGATTTTACAACAGTACCGAAAGTGAGAGGAATGGTAGTTTACATGAAACAATGCCTTGCTAATCTCAAGTGAAAAATTTACCAAAGTTTCGAGCGATTAAATATTTCATGATTGGAAGCAGATGGCAGAGATTTAGCAGATTTCTATGACACCTGTCTAATATAATTTGTAGCGCTTCATCTGTCTAATTTCTCAATCGCTGCATTAACTTGCCAAATTACCAAAAGAATAGATTCTGCTCAAGACTATTTGGGTGAGGTTAAAGAACTACATTATTACAAAGTGGATCTTCTATTGAATATATACTTAGCTTAACCAAATAGCCAGTAAAGTAGAAAGAGGTCTTAACACTCTTTCTCAAAGTAAACAGCGTCGAAATGTGTAAAGCAAGAAAAGATCATACAAGCTATTTTCCTCAAGGAAGAGAAGTACTATCTATCACGATAACAATGACTTGTGCACGCGACGGGATTACGAGAGGGCAATACATGTATGCTGATGGATTTAAGCATCAGCTGCTCACGAGCTATCATCGCACTCGGACAGAATTATAGACTTCAATGTAGTTCCCTGCAGTGTTGTTCCAGCTATTGTCTCTCTCCATTGCCTTCCGCACAAGGCCGGTCCATTCATCTGGCTCTGCAACAGCAGTTATAAAGTAAGTCGCATAACGAGAAAGACAGTAATAAATGATGTCTTGTCCTAGTCCAAACCACCACAGCTTCTTTCAGTTCTCTGTGTCTTCTTGCAATTCTGTTAAGTGGAATAGTCTTTTACGAATTTCATTAAAAGAGAATGAAGCCGCCATTGCATAAACGAGTTCTTTGACAACTTTCATCAGTCAATGTTTTCCATCTGATGATTCTCTTCACAGAACTTAAAGACTATATAGAAAAAGGTGATGGCAACCATTGATCAGCAAGAGTTTAGATCTCAGTCCTACAGCTGGAGGAATTAAATATAAGATGATGTAAAGCATCAATCACTGGGGAGAGGTAGACGTGTAGAGGGGCCTTAGAAAAAAAAATTAACTAGTGTTGCTGATTCTTAGGTTGTTGACAGATCTGTCAAACAGGTGGGTCGGATCGGGTTTGGGTTGGGTCGAAAATTGTCTGACCCAAATAGATCCATTTAACTTGTTTTGACCCATTTTCACGTAATGCAAATATAATGACCCATACCCGACCTGATTCATATTGCTAAAACACTATTATATTTAAGTCAATCTAGGAAAACTCATATCCAAATTGAGATGAGAGTACAGAGTGAATGAGCGCGAGATTAAGTGAGGATGAAAGAGATGAGTTGAGTTTAAATAAGTTGTAAACCTATTTATGACCCATTTACGATCCATTTATGACTCATTTAACATCCATATTATGTTTATACCCATTTATGATCCATTTACTAAATATAATTGACCCATTTATGACCCATTTACTGATATATGGATTAAAAAATGGGTTGACAACCCATTTTGACAAGTCTAGTTGTTACACTATGTCCTCTGGTTCCTTCAGCCATTGAAATGACAGTCGCCAAGAACTTCCATTCAGCAAAAAAGTTTTCCCATTTACAAACTTCCACCGAATGGTTGCAGATATCATTAGGCCCGCGCAAAGCATATTCTTGATATTTATTCTCTTTTAACCATGTGGATTGGACAGATTCTACACAAAAGTGATCAGCTCCAGGCTTATATGTTATGAAGTTACAAGAAAGGTGTAGCAACGAGTAGCAAAGATTCGAGCTTAAACCTAGAAGCTACTGTTCAGAGTAATTAATGGGAGGAGATAAAAAAAAAGAGAGCAGAACTTACTGTTTTTATAAAGAGAAAAGGCACGGTCTAAAGCTGAGTTCAAGGACCCTTCATCAATTCCTTCGAAGACATACCTAGGAAACGCGAGAAAATCTTCAGTAACATCATGTACCATAAAGCAGCAAACAGTAGACATCAAAATCAGGTACAGAATCAAATTTCCACACTACAATCCTCAGTGACAATGGCCTGTAGTTTTGTTCATGCAATAAGAGTCGGGATAGCACTACATGTTGAATGACCAACAATTAATATAAAGAATGTAGAGAAAACCATATCCATCTGACTTTGGAGATTTTTCCGAATATTTTATAAATGCACAGAAAGTTCTCATGTAGCCAAAGGATGGTGGTGCGAATTCCACCTTTTTCGAAACAAACTTAAATTCAATGAGTCCAAACAGAATACCCATTTGCCATGTGGCTGTTTGAGTGATCATCAATGTCAAAGACCGTGTCAGCCAGACCACCAGTTCTCCTCACTATTGGCACCTAGACATGTAAGTAGAAATCAGATTAAAAACTGATCGCACATAATTAGTTTTCTGCACAATTAATAAGTACCCTCTAAACTGATAGAGGAACAAAGAAGTAATTGTATGCATTAGCCACATCAAAATGTCCAGTTCAGCATTCATAAAGATTGAAACTTCTATAAGTCACTAAATTATATGAAAAATAAAAACACAAGCACCTAGGCTAATAGTTTGTCCTAAAACTTGTGTACATAGGAGGGGGTAATAATACCTATCACAGGTACTCTGGTGACCACCCAATCATAAACGAATTGTTAAGAACAATTTATATTCGGGGAGATACATACTGTGCCATATCTCATTCCAATCATTTGGGCAAGTCCACAAGGTTCATACAAGGAAGGGACTAACACCATGTCAGCTGCAGCATAGAGCATGTGGGACAGCTCTTCACTGCAAAAAGAAGAAAAGAGCGCATGATCTAATATTGAATATCGTTAGCAATAGAGCCTGTGCAGCACAGGGAAAATCTTTTATTGCAAATTGAAAACAAACATAACATAACTCCAACAGTAACTACATAACATCATTTCAATCGTACTTCCAATGTTGACTTCGTCATCAACTTAGTTATTAGCTTCGGTCTCCTCTTTCCCTCAATACCAAAGGTAATTGTCCTTTTGCTTTTTTGGTCTTAACTGCTCGATTCAAGATTCTCGTGTCAACCTTAACTTCAGCGTATGATCTTAATTTGAGGTTTCTTTGAAATATGTCTACTGTAACCTGACTCTACATTCTCATGTTACAAGTTTTATTTAGCTTCAGTAGACTGGCTAGTCCCTTGTAGTTTAGTTCAAATTGTAGTTTAGGTTAAGTTACAATCTCGGATCTTGATATGTGATTTTATATGAAATCACTGTAATTGGCCATTCACAGTGCAGACAAGGCTGGCAATGGCACTATTTAATCCAAGATGACTACTACCCATGAAATCAGCTGTTGCAATAGGTAGTATGTAGGAGATGTTGCAGAGAGACAGATAAGGAAAACATTAGTAAGCGGGAAAACATATCTTTTGCCCAAAACAAGTCATCCTGCATGATGAAGCTTATGATATGGACCTCTTTTTAATTATTCCTTACTGCTCAAGTACACACATTGAAGAAGGGATTTACTAGATGATTATGCAGAGAAGATTTTCTCTTAGGAGCTGAACAACAGGTGAAGTCTTGGCTAGGAGACCATTACTTTCGGTAAGGTAATTACCTGTACATGAGAAGAATACGGATTGCAGGACCTTCATTGTACTACAAAATAGGGGATGGACAAACGTATGTTAGAAGATCCTATATCGTGACACTCATAAAGAAAAACTAGCAAATTGTCACATCAATAACTTAACTAATCAAAAGCTTTTTAAGTGGATACATTTGTTTCAGTTTACATCCAGCAACCATATTCCTTCTTATCTATAATTGTAATTTCAAAGGGTTCTTACTCCCTAGAGACAAAAAGGTTTAGGAGCAGCTCAACAAAATAGGAGGACAAGATAAAAAAATTTATAGCTCTGAACAAGAAACACATTTGCTGGAGGAAAACAAAAGTGACTGATGCTCAATCTGGAGTAGCAAATAATCAGCCAATCTGTAGCCCCTATCAAAGGGCAAGGAAGATAATGTTTCCCATATACTACTCAATTTTCATTTACTGTGTTGTGGGACTTGTCTTAGGGAGAGAACTTTTTGTAAGTGACTTCTGCAAAGCACATGCAACCGCAGAATTTGCAAAATCAACATAGTTGTCTATGCAACAACCATAACATAAGACAATATAGACTTGATTTGAAAAATGGCACAAATAAACAAAAATTATAGAGCAAATGACACGTACTGAAAGCCATTGTTCAGAAAATATAAAAACTAATTCCTTAAACATGAAAGAAGTCTTGCTCTTGTGACAGAGAGAATTGCTAATAGGCGCAACTGATTTCGAAATGCACATTTGCTCAGTAGATCACTTGAACATATTTGGTGGTCTCGATAAAACAATGAAAACTCTCCCTAAAGTTTTATTGTGTTGAAGGAGCAAGGGACCAGCTAATTTAGCCAAAAGCCTCATGACTCATTGCAAGAATTTAATGCTTTAGCATGCCCTAAGAAAAAAGAGCACAGAAGGAACAAAATAGAAGTGTTTGTCCATCTGTCCATTCTTCCAACATGATGAGTACAGGTTACAAAGAAGCTACAACTGAAACTAGAGAAAATGCCGTTGACAATGCCATCAAATACTGTTCACCTTGACCATAAATTGTCCAATGATTTGCTAATGAAGGATCAATAACATCTCATTGACTCTTCTAGGGAAAAATAGCAAGGGATAACCTTAGGAAAAAGAATACAAGGGAAAGAGAACAAGGATGATACTTTATATCAAGAAATGACTTCGTTCACACAATAAAGAGAGATGACAAGTTCTGGTAATTATAAACTGGAATTTGTTAATGAGTGCCTCATGAGCACCTATTAAACAGCTTGTTAAGCAAATATTACAGTTTTCAATGCATTAACTGCTTATGTGAATTGTGTTAATCAATGTTTCATAATTGAAATTTAACATGTACGCGTAACAAGATCCTCAATGCATTAACTGCTCAGAGGTAATCGTTGACAAGATCCTTTATAAACCACAAGATTGTTTACCAAGTCTGCGAGATCTTTGAACTCTCTTTCTACTCGACCATCAGGAGCTTTTCCTAATACAACCATCTGTCCACCCTGGAAGTTCACAGAGCAAAAAAAACTTGTCAAGGCACTACAGCATTAATGCTGATGAAATTTAGTCAAGAAATGTGCTAAGCAGAGAAAGCATAAACGAAACTAAAATGACAGCATAAAATCTGCTGTTTGCAAACTAGAGTAGATACATGTTTTCTCAAAGTGACTCTGTCTTTGTTAACTGTTTTTTCCCTCGAAAATAGGAAATTAGCTCAAAGTATGCTGAACTATTGCAACTTATTCTTTTCCAGGAAAACATTGTTGATGATGGGGATTTGTCAAGCGATAGTTAAATATCAAGGGCTGCAACCAGAACAGAGAGCATTACTTGCAGTTTCTAAATTTTTCCGCTAATTTGAATTGGCCTGGTAAAATGTGACGCAAGCATGATCAACTGTTAACTTATAACTAAAGTTCCTATCATTTTTTAGACTGGTATGGCAATATTTGAACTTCGATTTTCTAGAGCTGAAGGCTTCCAAGAATCATATATTGCTGTTGACAGGGTTATCTAACAGAGAAATAAAAGTATATCAAGTAGCTGACTGTCTACAGTCCCACCACGAATGCTAGATTACATAAGAGTTTTAGATAATATAGAAAAGGTTCCGTTATAACTGGATAGTATGAGGACCGGGAAAATGGATATCTTTATGATGGAGAGCCTGTGGGAAATCCTAGACAGCTAGCAAGGCGCTTCACTTCTAGGCTCCATTTTCTCTCAAAAAAATTGGGCACTTCTCATCAAGCAAGGCACAAGACTCACATGCGTGCTTTTTATCTTTAATGAGTTATGTTCTATGCAAACTTCTGGAGTCTCTATGGTTTTGACATTTTATAGAGTTTCATTCCCTCTTTTTTGTGATAAATAATCAATAGGAAAGTAATAGTATGAGACAAAGCTAACATTTTAAAACTTAGGCCTCAATTTCTAAATCATTAGGACATACAATCCTCAATCTGATCCTAATGATCCAATCCTTATATACTTCAAAAGATCCTAACAACCTTCTTTGCAAGAGAAATAGATGTCCAGAAATTACTTGAAAAATTACGAAAAACAAAGAAGTCAAAGTGATGACAGAAGATTGCTCACTCAAGTTCTAAAGAACATAAAGCTAGTCTTCGGCAAAAGAGTTCTGAGACAGCTAGGTCAAAGTAAAATGCCAACGATTTGACTTCAAATCTAGAGTTACATCTAAGGAGTGACTCCAATATATCAGAATTTAACTCAACATGCCGACAACCTATATAATTGCTTGAAGCTGTGGAGTATTCAGAAAATCATAACCTATGCCTTTCGCTACCATATCTGTAAGTGTCTAACCATCCAGCATTTTAGAGACTACATTTTGATCTAAGAAAAGATGCACAGGAACATACATATTGACAAACCATATATTAGTTCAGCAACTGCAACTGTCCTGACATTTTCTCTTCAATGGCTTTCCGATGTGCATTGGTGACGAGAGAGAGAGAGAGAGAGAGAGAGAGAGAGAGAGAGAGAGAGATGAAAAACCTACAAGTTCCTCAATGTGCTTAATTGCATGAATGATCAAATGAAGCCCCTTTTGAGCAACCAATCTAGTAATACAGACAACCAAGGGCACCTTTCGCTGTGTTCCATTTACCACATCTTTGCCCTCTGCTATCCCTGCACTTTCTACAGGCAAGCCAAGCCCCTTCTGGACATAATCTTTGCAGAACTTTTTGCCTTCTAGTTTTTGAGCTAGGGAAAAACAAAGAGAGAGGTGAGAGAGAGAATAAGCAGTATTTATTAACATTGAAAACCACTCAATCCAAGTTCAGAAAAAGTTAAGGTATACTTTGATTTTGATCCACTTTCTTTCCTACAAAAATGGCATAGCAACTATGCAGTTGCCTTTCATGTTGACCACTTCTTGAGGAAGATCAAATGATTCCTTTCTCACACAATTAAGGTGACTCATGTTGCAAGCAGAGTTACTAATTCAATGACATGTCAGTATTGTGTAACGCTTCTTTTGAGCATTAATTTACAGAATGAGCTCCCAAATTGTAGCATACAGAAGAATATCCTAGGAGATTGGCATTTTTAAACAAGCTCAATACATTGTGTTTATTTCATCTATCACCACAGGGATTGCCTCATCAGACTAATTGTGACTACCAGCATCAGATGGAACTTTTGCTTTGCATTTTGGCAGCAGAAAAATCTCTGGAAAAACTTTTACATCTTCATCTTTTAATGGTATGTCAGTTATTCTCCTCAATTGGGTCCTTATCCTTCTTCCATAATTACAAAACTATTTGCGCAAGAAGCATTGTGTGAATTTTCTTTTTTTTTTCCGTTAAATAAAATATTTCAAATACCCATGCCTCAGTTAGTCTCATGCAAATTGACTAATTTGTGAGCATGTTTGATTAATCCATCTTGTCAGTGAATATTGACAATCAACAGCTAACCATTGCTTTGAACGAGACAAATTCAAATGCTTGGTAAAGATTTATAACAGCTAAAAAGTTGATTGTGACAATACAGGTATTTGGTGAGACACTTCTCTGTGAATGCAGAGGCAAAAAAAGAAAAAGAAAGAAGAGTGTAGATGTGTCACATCTGTGCTATTTTAGCATTTCCTCAAGAATGAAGGGACAATTAGATACATGTATGTGTGCCTACATTCCATATCGCTTAGGATGGGAATGTTGTGAAGGCTTTGTCTTTGATCTTCTTGGAAAATGCTGGTTAGGCAGTGAGAAAGGTGAAATAATGAGCATGGGATCACAGATGTTTCATTTTAAGTATATATAACACTGTGTACATACTCATTTCACTGAGGCAGATTATGTTCTAATTTTAGGCAATTTTAAGTTCTCAAGACTCAAACTTGACTAAAAGGTATTACCACACTGTAGGATTGTCAAACAACTGCACAGACATTAAATTGAATCTCACAAAAAGAGTCCTCTCTACATCTATTAGAATTTTAATCTATTTCATTGGCACGTTCACACGATTGTAAACCTACTCCTTAATGTAACTCCAGCTTCTCTCGTAACTATACGACTAATTGATGAAAATGTTCAATAGCGAACTAGGACATATCTCAGCAGTTTACATAATTAGAGACATAGACTTAAGGGAACTGTATGGTGTTTCTGGCTTTTAACTTGATGTTTCGTCTATAGCTTTTGTTAAGATCATAATATAGGGATTAGTCTTTTAACACATGGCCACGGCATATCGTAACTATCCCAATATTGACCAGTTCCTATGTTCAAAAACCTCAAGATAGGTTTATTTAGAATGCTTTAAAACCACTTAATCATTTTATAAATGCAAAAAGATAGGTTAAGCAGCTATAAGTTAGGGGGCCAAAATCGTAAGCTTCTTATCTAGCTTATGACTGCTAATAGCTTGTGTCAAAAGAAGAAGAAGTCATATAGGTAAATCAAAGACACCACCCCCACACCACACCACCCCCCCCCCCCCCCCACACACACACACACACACACACACAAAAGAAGACCCTCCAGTTATACTACTAGAATCATCTGATATAAAAAGGAGATTAAGAAATTGACTGTCCAGTTTTACTCCTGGACATCCGAAAAAACCATAGTATTAGGTAGGTTTACCACTGTGCTGTCTAGCGGAAGACAATATTCATCTCATGAAGTAAATGCTAAAACTCTTGTCCACCCAAATTGACGAAGATCTTCATTATCATACTGCCTATTTCATCTGCTTAGACTCTTGGTTGGATTAGGCATTCGCCAGATGCAAGGTCTTAACCAGCAATCTCCACTCTTGAAATGCATGGCATGACCAAGGTAATTGATGTGGCAGTGGAAATAGAGTCAGATTCAATTTGATACCACCACACAGATTAAGTTCAATCCCAAAGAAAAAGCGAATTAGCCTATTTATACAACCTAGCAAAAGATCGGTGTCCTACAGTGAAGTAATGAACTTTAACTCCCGCACATGATTAAGGGACCACTTTTCGGTTTAGTTCACCTCCATATTTTACACCACTTAATCGAAAAGCAAGACTAAACTAGAACTATAAGAATCTTGTGTCGAAGATCAACTGTTATAAAAACATCATAATCATAGTTTTTGCCAATTGGCTGCACACTCTTAGACCAATACAAGAGCAACAGTTGCAAAAAGTTGAGAAAAACACTTGTAGATATGTCTGGAGGATAACACAAATTAATGGTAACCTTGGGAAAGGGTAGAGCATCACCATTATATTTAACAGGCAAGAAGATATCAGTGGCAGGATTCCAGATTGCAGTGTCTATCCCATTCAGTATGCCAAAATACCTGAGAAATTCAATTGGCATTATTAGATGCAATGGAACAGCTTCTATGCAGCATTTAAGAACCAAATAAAAGTACTTTTCCTCTAACAGTAAAGAGAGGCAAAATATGATAACGAAAACAGAAATGCAACAGATTTATGTCAATAGAGCATGGATTTCTATACCTCAAGGTTCTTACATACCAAAGCCAAACTGTTTCCCTCCAGACTCACACTTTCATGTAAAAGAACCATAAGTAGTTCAACACTGTCAGGGAAGAAAAAGTTTCAATATTTGAAAGTTAGCTTATATGTCTGGACCCCGGGTATGACCTAGGAATTGAACATTTTTCCTGAGGCTGTGTTTGGAAGCAAGATGGATTAGGAAAATAAGAGAAAAATGTCCACTAATTCAAATTTTCCCTCTTCTCCCTACTCACAAAAATTTGGAATTTTTCAAAACTTTCCACCCAAATTTTCTTCACCTCCACTTACCTAATTTCCCAAACATAGCATGAAGGATCAATTCTTTCAACTATCTTTTCAGCTTGGCAGAAAGATGCCTAGCAGAGTTTACAGAAGTAGCACTGTAAAAGTGCATGGCTGAAAGCCAAGGATTAGACAGAATTTTCTCAAGTTGTTACGTTAGCTTAATGAATTAACTCAGAGATGGAACTTGAAAGCTCCTCCACAGGGTTCCGCAAAAAAGCATTAAGGGTCTACAGCCCTGGAATAGGAAGAACTGCAAGTCCCAACTCACTAAAACAATAGATGTACAGAATCCAGCTTCACCTGTCTATGGGGTTTGTCTACGCCTTTCATGCATGTTAAGCTCCTCCACCTCTAGTAGCTTAAGCTTTTGGCTTAGACATTCTGACATAGTATCATAGAACGGTTTCAATCATTCATGCATCTTTTTTCTTTATCACATCTCCACTTCAATCGCTAGTAGAGGTGGGGAATTTCTTGTTTAGCTGGTAATACTTTTGCTTGTATGGTGAAGCCAGTACACTTAAAGCACTGTGGATATAGACTTTGGATTTGAAAAACATTGGCAGTACTAGATAAGTTTTTTTGCTTAGATTGGCCGACTCAAATTAATAAATATAGGGGGTCATTGTTCCCCGAAGCTTGTTTGCATCAGTGAACGTTAGCCAATTTAGCTACCAAAACACATCTAGTTAACTCTAAGCCCGCAATCACTTCCCCACTACACAAGTAATTTCTGAACATGTAAACAGCTCTTTCCATCTTTTACATGAATTTAATCCATGATTATGTCGAGGGTTCAACTAAATTTAGAGATACTTTAGGGGCTAATCAAGCAATGGTCATTTATGGTCAGAAATAAATGTCATTTTTTAATAGAATCAGTAGCTTCTTCTCAGCCATTGCTTCTCTGATGCTACTTAAGCAAAATTGCTCAATAGTATCCCCTCCCACAGGAACAAAACTGAAGGCACATTTATATGCTGAAGCTTGCATTTGCTAACTTTGAGAACATGACTTGATCATTTGATCTCTAAAGAGAACCAAGGAGTTGCTGATCGCACCAATCTACAACTTTGTTTATTTAAGCATAATACCTATGTCATTCTATAACACAGTAACAGTTAGATTATGTTGCAACATTGTCCAAAAATAAGGCATTGTAAAGATATCATGACATGACAATGTCCAAATGATAACCAATGAGATTTCGCAAAAAGTCAAAGAATGTCATGCAAATAAACCCCTACAGATTTTTCTGGCCCAAAAAACTTCAAGAAGCTAACATATGAAATGAACTTAAAGCTCTAAGAAATCTTTCAGTATACAGTAAGTCAATGTGCATGTTGGACTATGAACCATGTAAAAAGATAAAAAAACAACAGTGAAACGATGTACTAGCTATCAATTCCACAATAGTGTTTAATGACATATCAGACTTCCCACTGTTACATGGATCTGAGTAAGAGAGAAGGTTGATGGTGTCTACACTAATCAATACTTCATAAAGCTAACAAAGCCCAGACAGAGCATTTGAAAGGTGAGACTAAAAGCATAACTGGACCAGAAAAAGAATGTTCACTATACTGCCAGATCCTTACTTATCTCGGTTTCTTATCAATGTGCTAGAAAGCCATCCTGAGCAAAGTGTTTCCTCGAGATATGTTGGGGAGACTGTCCTGAAAATCAAAGAGAGTGAATTGTTAAGTATAAGAAATGGATTTTCTATTTATGAAGTTCTATGAATGAAGTGACATTTATCAGCAATCATAAAATCCAAATCCTATCCACCAGTTCAATTTTAGCTCACATCTCTTGCATAGCGTATTTTTGAGACAATGCACATTCTAATATTTTCATTCTGTACATAGCATCACACACAACTTCTGATAGTGCAAGAATAAAATAATTCATGATTTCCCATAGCTCTAATAGGAAAAAAAAGTTCGAAGTTCCCATATGCAACCATGATATTGAATACTTTACAGGGGCTAAGAAGCAATTTCTAAGATCCAGCTAAAAAGAAGGCTAATGAGCAGCATTCATGATCATCCCAGTTTGGAGTCTTGTTGAGGCAGTTCAACTTTAAATGGGTTCCACAAACAATCAAGGAATGGATACGCAAATCGATGCATCACTCCTTCAAACAGTTTGATCCTAGACATTGCAGTTCTGAAAGGTTGGGAGCCAAAAAGCATTGAGGAGAGCAAATTCTTATCTCCCTTGATGTGTCAGTTTTGATACCGTTGTTCTTTCAAATAGGGGCTAGTATCAAGCCCACATACAGTTTGGAACTCTTGAAGGGGCTCAAAAGGAAATGGAATGCATAAAGAATGGGAGACATGAGGATTTGCAAGTTTTCTTTGGTAAAAGAGATTAAATATCTTGATGACATAAGGAACAGATAGGTGCTTCCCCAAAAGAGCGAATAGCAAGAAAACAGACCAAGGGTATTACCAGGAGGTAATTTCTTGGATGCAAAAACCAACACTTTTGTCGTACAAGGGGTAGAAAGAATAACCAACTTCTTCCAAACGACAGGAGGACAAGTGACACATGATCTTATGAGTAGGAGCAGTACAGAGAAGGAATGAAGAGGGTGTAACAACAAAAGCAATAATCCACAACTCCTTGAGTGCACTGTCATAATTCCAATAAAACTTAGCTTTCGACAACAGGAGTGGAAGGTATCTCCCTCAAAAACATCACAAAATATTTCCAGGATAGTTCATACACCTGTCTTCCCTAAAGATGGTAAGGCTCAGGCACATGTATAAAGTATTAGAGGGGTCGCAGGAAAGCATTTATGTCTTTGGTGAACTTCCATCAGAAACTTCGCTTTTCTTACTCTATTAGGATGAGGAGGCTTCAGTGGCTGATTGTTTTGAGCAACATAGGCTTTTTTATTATAAAGCAAACATAAAAGAAAGAGTTTGAAAACAACTCCAGAAGACTAGTCAACTCTCAAAGCTGTGAAACCAAGGCCATGTGCTCAAGTACACACTCAAGCACTGGAGATTCATGTTTGGTTCTTTGAACTTGTAAGATAGGCACTAGATTTAGCTCGGTATATTTCTCAACTAGGATTCTGAAAAATTCACCATGGCAATGAAGCCACAAAAAATTTGACACATTCATATCAATGGTGTTTTTATTAAATTAAATGTAATATCTTTCCTTGAAGAACTTAAAAAAGTGAACTTGCCCAACGAGACTCAAGCAGAAGGAAAATGAGAGTAATCTGTAAATGATTGGTTGAGGCCTCAATTGTAAACTGTCTCCATGGAAATGCGGCTGGAAGTAGTCTGTAATTATGGGCTTAGGCCATTTCCCAAGTATTTTCAGAAGGCTTCTGTAGATAGATGCATAAAATTTAAGTAACTCCCCCCAATCAGGATAACTTACATTACTGCATTACTGTAAACAATTCCTCCTTTTAGCAAGCTCAATCTCTCAGGATTATGACCAATTGTTCGATCATCTACTGCCTGCCATGATGGTAAGAAAGAGACAATGATTTGATCATAAAGTACAAAAACCTAACATTAAATGGGAAATAAATGGTGATTGAAAGCTAAAAAAGAACGAAAACTCTGACCCAATGAAGATTAATTTTTGAAGGAGACGTTTAACCAACATTATGAGGAAAAAAAATTTCTCATCATTTTTGTATAAATAAGCAACTAGCCTTAACTACAACAAAAATACCAGGAAATCCACCCGGGATTTCAATAGTATTGGATATATGGAGAGTTTTCCCATATCTCTTTAACGCTAAGTCAGATGGAGCTCAGTGTCTTTAAATCCATGCTAACACAACTATTTAGTAGCAAAGAAGCGATGATAATATGGTAAAAAAGAATATACCGATCAGAAAAAAAAAGTCAAATTATTGCTCTTCAACCCTTTTTGCCTAGAAAATCAGGTCCAAGTGGCACCATTTTCAACATCCTTTGTAAATAGGTAGACATGTGTTTCTATAGCAGAAGTGCAATTCCTGATGACAGCAACTAAATAAGGATGAATCAAAGTACTGCAGATAGAGGAACCGTGTAATCATAGATATATTCCCATGTAGGAATCATATTTAATTGGTGACAAGCAACAATGAAGCTAAGACATGTTGTACAAGGAATGTTAGGCAGAATAAAAGCGCCTTCAATTAGTGGATTTCTCCTTTCAACACATGAGGTGATTAATGGTTAAGAAGCGGAAATTTATGTTGTATTAGGCTCTCCACCAAGGAAAAACAATCTCATCGTTGGGCCACCCACCCAAGCTTTGATCTGCATCTTATCTGATCCTTGAGATTCGTGAGGAACTTAATGGCCCAGGGTTTGCCCACTTAGATGGGCTTCCACATCATTAGAATCCAGTGCTACATGTGAATCTAAAATCAAGTCCTTGTCAGACCTCAATCTAGGATATTGTCGATGGGTTTTACGAGTGACTTCCAACAGTAGCTTGCTATAGCAATTGTAGATATAATTTGTTTAGTTACATTTTTATTCATTTATACAGTTGATTGCTGGTAGAAAATGCTCATTGACCCTAAATTAAGGAGGTAAAGTCATAGCTGAAGTTCAAATAACTGCAGAACGGGCCAAGTACATGGACCGGTATGCCCGGTCTAATTATGTTGGCTCTGACATAGATTGTACTCCTGTTTACAGTATTAACCAACATAAGTAGACTGGGCATACCGGTCCATGTACTTGGCACAGAGTACAATCTATGTCAATGAATCTGCCCAGAACTTTTCCAAATCTAACCTCAGTAATCCATATTCAGAGCCAATGAATCTGCCCAGGGCACTTTCCTTCATCCAATTTCTGTATGTCGTCTTTTCTCCTTGAAACTCAGTTCCAAAAGAACCTGATCTCCAAATCCTCATATTTTTGGCCACCTTAGCACTACTAAGTCAGAACTCATGGACCTTATGAATCTGATTAATGAATTCATATACCAACGTTCTCCAGAATTCTATGGTAGATTCAACATGACTCTACATTCCACTAGGATACAATAACATAAAATAATCCTTTCACAGATATTCAAATTGAAAAGGTTAATGTAAGGGAGCATTAAAAGTAGCCACACAGCATACTGATGATGTATGGTACGCACAATTAGAGGTCAGCCATGCCCATATAAAATTAGCTTATGTAACGCACTTAAAGCTTACCTTATCAGTTGTCGCATAAATTGCACCATCAAGACCACATTTACTGAGTTGCTCTTGTCTGCCAATTTAACACAGGCACATCAAGCCAAATCGCAATCATATGCAGAGAAAGGAAGGAACTATTAGCATATTTTTTGAAATGTGAAGACATTTAAGCTAAATTCTCAAGCTTGAGGAAAGCTAGGCAGCTAATTCAATCCTATACCCTAGTTCATCAAGTCAAGAGCCGCCATTCCATATATCACTTAGCTTTTTTATTCGAAAAGAAAACTCCAAAATTGAAACCATGTATTGAATACATTCCCTCATTTCCATCCAAAGCATTCTGAGTTTCCATCTTACAAAAATATTGATCTATTCTTCATCAACTGATATGGCTTGATCATGGTCAACGGAAATTCTACTCTATTTACTGAATGACATGAAATTTTGCCCACTGAGAAAGTGATGCCTCTTTGAGTCTCGTCATCTTATTTTTCTTTTGAGTCACGTTCTTCAGTTCAGTGTGAAGGACATCTATTATGAAAAGAAAATCAAATTTTCCTTCTTTTCAGCCAGGTATTTGACGCTATAAGTATTTGCAAAGAAAAAGAAATCCATACCAAGAGTGAGTACTTCTACTTATTTCAATTCCTACAAGATTATCATTAATAAATCCGTGGGAGGCTACAAAAAAGTATCAAAATCAATTATGTGTGCCAGTGGCGAAAACTTTCCTTTGGTCAGTATTGGATAGATGTTTTGGTTAAGTAGGAAATTTAGTAGATGTATTTTTCAAAGCAAAAGGAGATTTTATGTAAGAAAGGCATGAAGGGTGAACCACCCCTGCACAAGAGTTACACTAAGACAAATTCAAACAAATGATCCAAATTGGACAGTTTGGTTTTACGGTAATCCAAAAACTCAAAATTTGTAGCCTTTATTTGTTATTTACATCAAAAGCTGTTAAGGTTCTCTCCCAAAAAACATTGACAGAAGGATAACAGCAAGTAATGATCTTTTCTCAGAGTTATTGACAAAGCAATTATCTTTCCAAGCCCAGAGTTGTTTCCCAACGAGAAGCTTCAGCCCAATGAATGCCTAAAAGTCATAATATTCCGTACTAGTATTGCTCGGGAGCACTAATATTACCTATTGATTGATTACTCAACGACTTTTATCACAGTGATTTCATGGGAAGATTACAAACTTTCAATTCCTAAATGACCGATATTTATCGGGTTTATTGACAATTTGATAACATATAAACTGCCCTAGACAAATCTCATCTGTTAGTGACTTCTGCACAAGGGTTGACTTGGTGCACCCTTGGTTCCTATGACTGGATATTTCTTTCTAACATGGATGAAGGCTGGTCAGCTGGCAAAGAATCCAACGGACAGTGAGTGCAATTATGAATCAAATGGAGACTATGAAATATTCTGAATTCTTTACAGAACTTTAATTGAATGGAATATCAAGGATCAGCAGAAATATAAATCAAAGTTCCAATAATCAGATCATATCTACAGCTCTATCAACAGACTCATGAAGGCCGCACAACTACAAATTTACTCATAGCCTTGTTAATAATTGTCAGGTAGTCATCATAATGCAGAAATTATCTTTAACTCAGATACGATGCCTCAGATACGATGCAGAACACAGTTTTGACCGACCTGCATTCACCATAATGCTCCATATTGTGGATTGTCAATGTTATTCTTGGTCTCTGGACATAAAAATTCTGTGTCAATAAAACTCAACAATCTGTAATGTACATCTGTTATGAACATAAACGAGAAGAAAGAACTACTTGTAGACAAGAGACACCAACAGCTATGCTATATAGAAAGATAGCAGAAATATCTTCAATCCAACTCCAGTTCAGCCAAGTGGAGTGGCAGAGAAAGTACCTTAAGTGTGAGAAGATGGTACATATCCCAGTAAAGAAGTGCCAAAGCACTTGTTTGCCATTCGTGGACGTGAATAATATCAGGCTGCACTCCAGTCACCTGCCGTGATTTAGATATGTTGCTGAAGATAGATACTGCAATACCATCACAAGTAGCAAGATCCAAACATCGTTGTCGGCCAGAGGAGAAAAATCGGTACTGGCTTAAGTAACAAAACCCTTTGAAGCTTTAATAGATAAACAGATAGGTAACGAAACTCCTGCATTGCTCCATTCTCAAAAACAATCCAGAACATGCTTATGTACATATTATTGTACAATCGTAGAGATGATTTTATAACAAACCAAGGCAAGACCTAGTGCATTAAAAACCTCCAAAAGAAACTCTCAAGGTTGTCATTTGACGTTGTTCTAACTAACCGAACGTGAGGTTCCCATTAACATCAGCACACCAGCTAATGCATGACATATACCACCAAGAGCAGGAAGCCATAGGACAATGGGACCAACACATTAGTTGGCTTCATCAGAAGCCACAACAGGAGATGGTGGATAAGGTATGCATGGTTTCCATAGCATCCACACTGCAAGGACCCATTATTCTGATTCCATTTGCAACAACTGCAGCCCCAAGACCACAATTACAAGGTGCAAGCCCCAAGAAGAGTACCCAAACTGGAAATTTGTTGATCCATCTCAACTTTATATAGTGCGTTGAAACCTCCATCACTCTTCATTTGGACTTGGGTAACTCCATCACTCTTCATTTGGACTTGGGTACACACAAACACACAGACACGTTATGCACCGGACATTATACATGTAGCTTATCTAGCATTTCATAGAAATGAAAGATAATTTAACCAATGGCTGTAAGCTTGCATTCTTGACATTTATATGTAATTCATAAATGTAAATTCTCTGCTATACCACACATGATGAGCCAGGCTGAGTAGTTAGTTATTCCTATCTTAATAAAGTGCAGATAAAACCAGTTCCCACTACCGAAAGTTATTCATAGATGATAACAAAAGAACTTGGAAAACAATGTTATAGTGACATACCTGCATCCACTCAAGGCAAGCACGGCTGAAGAATATATACGCTTCCAGCTCATTGTATGAACCCCCATATACATATTTCCCTTTAAAGAATTGATTAGACGGTTCAATGAATATGACGGGAATGCCAGAAACTTCCCCACGATATGCATTAGTCGGTATCCATTTTCCATCATGGAATGAATTATATGTAGTTACCAACGTGAGATCGGTTATGTGTTGCTTCTCGATGCATTCGTAGAAAGGAAGCATGACATCAACCGTATGACCACGTGCCAGGCATGCACGAGAAAGTCCAGTCACAACATCACCGAGACCTCCAACTTTGGCTATAGGAGCCATCTCAGCAGTAACATGGATGATGTGCATGAGATCGGAATCATTCTCCACATCAGCTGGAAGCTCAACGCTGACATCCCAAGTAGGGAATTCTTTCTTCCAAAATGGAGTTTCATCACTAGGGGAAGGCCATACCAAGGCTTTCGATGCAGGATTGATAGTATCCACCGCACTTTCAGCTCGTGCCTGCATTCCACAACAAATTCAAAAAAAAAATTTATGACAGGTCAGCATCTTTTGCAGCAAACAAGACCTTACGGCATCTATCACAGTTAGTTCTGCACAGAAGACTACTCCTTCTTTTCCCTATTGAATTTTAGTAGAAGATCAGACCTCCCTTTGACCAACAACTGGCAGTAATCTACGTCTCCTTGGAGCTAACTTTTTTTTTGGCTAAGTTCCTCCTGACCATATCCCACGTGACGATTGTTCACTATTCTCAGACCAATCGCACACTTTCCATTCGAACTACCCATCATTCGCAGTCATTGCGAAACTAACTCAGTGCTTCCATCATTGTATGTCAAACTTCAATAACAACAAGCAGATAGCTCCAACATTAACAACTATCGAATTGAAGAAGCAATAAGCCAAATTAGTTTCCACCAAGAACCCAGAAAGAAAGAAGCACAGAGCCCACGTTTGAGAGGCCAATTGGCATTCAACAGGGTGCACAATAAGTACGAACAGGCACCCACAATACCAGAGATATTACTTGCCTCCAAGTGCACATTCAAGTTCTGGGAGTTTGTGTCCACAGCCTTGATTCTGCGAGAGGGAGAGTTCAAGCTGTAAGCGGCGGTGGCATCGGCGGGAAGACGTGAAGACTTGCTCTTTCGTGTCAGAGAGGCTCGTCTGGGAAGCAAGCATGATTGACCAAAGGTGCCCACCGTTGCATACTCCATCTTCGTTTCTCGACCACTGAACTGGAGTGAAGTATCGAGATCGGCACCGATCGTTTGAAGATGCTAAATTAAAGTGCAAGTAAAATCCTGGACGTTTGGCGGAAAATCGAGGCCAAATCCTGAAAAAATAAAATACACAAAACAATATCTCCGCTTTCCTAATTACCAAAAATTAAAAAATTTGCACAACTTTTAATCATTATGCTATTAATCCACATATGTTGATATGACATTTTAACTGTGAATTGTATGAACTTGAATTTGAATGTTGCATGCTGATGGAATTAGAGAAAAAAGAAAAGGGTTAATACTTAATACCATGAAAAATCCCAAATCAATATATCCGTGACAAATTTACCTAAAACTAATTTTTTTACAATAAAAAACCCCAAATTGGTATACATATGACAGATTTACCCCAAACTAATTTTTTGACTACCAAAAATCCAAAACTGATACATTTATGACAAATTTGCCCTCCATTAAATTGAATTAATGTCACAAAAAATCACAAAATGGTACACATGAAATAGACGAAGAGTAAAACCTCAAACTGGTACACCCATCAACTATCACGTGTCATCTAACTTAGAAATTTGGTGGTAAAATTTAACGGAAACTAATAGAGGGTAAAATTATCATAGGTGTATTAGTTTGGGATTTTTCGTGGTTAAAAAATTAGTTTGGGGCAAATTTGTCACAATCGTACCAGTTTGAGGTTTTTGTGGTATCAATCCAAAGAAAAAAACGAAAAGAAAGGAAAGGAAAAGAAGAATAAAAAAATCAGAAAATTTAGAAAAATTTGAAAAATCATCTACTTCATTACCCGCCATGTCACGTAGGATGATTAGCATCCATGTCAACTATTTCCAAACAAATTAACAGCAATAATTATATTGACAAATTGTTAAAAGGTTTTGCAGCACACTATTAATGAGAAAGAGAGAGCTCGTGAGCAAACGAGTGCTAACAGTGGACGAGAAAGAGAGTTCAAGTCAACATAGACAACAACAGAGAGAGATTTGCCTAATTTGAGAGGGAGATTAAATTTGAAGATTGCGGTGCCATTTTGTCATGAATGGCCATCTCATCGTTCACTTTGGACTTGTTTTATTATTATTATTATTATTTTAAAGAAGCCACGTAAGAATTTACATTTTAAGAAAGCCATGTAGAAATTTTTTGTCGAAATTTATCGCCAAAGGCACTTAAGTAATCATTTTTTCTCCGATGTTGAACTAAATTGATCATTTTTGTCATTAATGGCCATCTCATCTTCTATGCTAGATTTATTCTATTATTATAAAAAAGTCAAGGAGGAATTAAGATTTTAAAAAGCCATGAAAAACTTTTTGTTGTTATTGTTGATGGATGTACTTAAGTATTCATTTTTTCTCCAATGTGGTATTGAAGTGATCCGACCAATATGAAAGCCATGGTACTTTTTAGTGTAATTTTTCCCATTTAAATGTAAAACTCAATCATCATATATAAAGATAAAAAAGTGGAAAAGGATGTTGAAAATGCCATAACTTTTGTACGATGTTCATTTGGTGCTAAAAATTTTAGCCGGATCACTTAAAGTGTCAAATTGGAGAAAAAATGATCATTTAAGTATCTCCGATAATAAATTCTTGCAATTTATCCCATATGACCTTTTTTTTTCTGAAATTTTCATATTTATGTGGCTTTCTTATAAAAAATGAAGTCCAACATGAACGCTGATCCGACTTAAAACTCATTCTCTCGCTCCCTCTCTGTCATCTAAAAACAGAGTGCGCTTGGCTTAAAGCCCAAGCTCTTAGGAAGTAATGATTCATCTTCAGTAGTGACCAACCCACTGCAAATCAGACCGCAAAAGTGGTTACTTTGGCTCCAACTGCACCTTCAACAGCATGCGTAACCTATTCCCCTCTGCCCCAACCTCTCCCTCGACATCACCACCTTCATCTCCTCTTATTCACACCGCGGCTCCGCGGCCTTCATTGACGCCTACTCTGGCCTCCATGTCACCTTTTGCGAGCTTTGGCGCTCTCTCGACTTCCTCATCATCGAATTACGACTTGAATTTAGTATTCGGCCCTCTATAATGTTTTATAGTGCTTTTAATCTTTTAACTTATCACAAATAGAGATAATTACACAAATAGTCCATGAACTTTGAACAATGTGATTTATTTAATGTAATCCCTAAACTTTTAATTTGTTCAATATTGCTCATGAACTTTTTATACACGTTCAATATAGTTTTTGAACTTTTGACACAAGTTCAATTTAATTCATAAACTATATGAAAAATGTTCAATATTATCCTTTCATTAATTTAAGTTTAAGGACAGCATTGATAATTTTTGTATAGTTGCTGGACTAAATTAAACATATACAAAAAGTCCAAAGACCACATTGAATAATTTAAAAGTTGAGAGACGACATTACACATTGAATTAAAGTTCAAGGACTGCATTGAATAAATTAAGAGTTCAGGGATCATATTGTATATTGGGTCAAAATTCTTGGATAATTTGTGCTATTTTTCCTCAAAAATACTGTATACTATGTACTTTTAATGGCACATGGAGCCTATGCATCATGTACTGGTTTATGAAATTAGTACACTTAAACCCGTTGTCCTTTTAAGAATGCTGAATTCCAATGCTATATTTTGTTTTTACAACAATAGTAAAATTATTCTAGAATAAGGACATCACAAGTATTTTCATATTGCGCCTACTTAAAGTAATAATTTTTTGATCCCTTAAGTGCCACATTGGTGTAAAATTTGTCACTTGAGTACCTATTTCGGCAGCTCGTCCTACATGGCTTTTGTAAATAATACTTTGTATCTGATGTGGCTTTTTAAAAATAAATTCAAGTCCAAAGTGTACAATGGGACTAAAATGACAACGCATCATGCCAAGAATCTATAAAAAAAAAAAGAGAATAAGTGCATTGAAAATCCTAAAACTTGTTATGAAAGTACAATCAAGTCTTTAAATTTTCAAAAAGTGCAATCAAGTTTTAAAATTTATCACGAAAGTGTAATTAATTCTTAAAACTTTCAAAAAATACAATCAAATCTTAAAACTTGCAATGAAAGTGTAATCGAGTTCTAAAACTTTCAAAAAATATAATCAACCGAAAGACTTGATTCAATCAATTTGACATATTTTAGGACTTGATTACATTTTTTTTTACAGTTTTAGGATTCAATTACACTTTCATGGTAACTTTTAGGACTCAATTGCACTTTTTAAAAGTTTCAGGGCTTAATTGCACTTTCTTAATAAGTTTTAAGACTTTCAATATACTTATCCTAAAAAAAAAAACTTGATTCTCTCTGAGCTGAAGTTTTTTCATTTCGAGTCTGAGAAGTGCCATGGCTTGAGTCAGCACGAGTACGAATACGAGGATGGGTTCTCGAGGTGGAGCGACCAGGAGTAGAGAAGGCGGCGGAGGCCGACGGGGACCAGGAAGAGGGAGGCTGACTATGGGTGGCGAGAAACGCCAATTTCTTGATTGATCTCTGAAGCAGTCGTTGTCTTCTTTTGTTGTGAAATGGTGAGTGCAGGAAATGTGAAATGGAAGATCCGAAAGTTGTTCTCATTCCGGCGGCTGTGAACGTTGTTTGGCTTGTTGCAGCCAAGTCGCGATCTACAGTTCGACACTGTGTTGGCTTTGTTGTTTGGCTCACGATTAGGAGAAGTAGAGGAACGTGCACATAACTATTTTACTGACTTCATTTTATCGGCAAGTCACATAAGACAGTTTATATATATATTAAAGGTTAATATAAAAAAAAACTCCAAATTAATATATCTGTAATAAATTTATCCCGAACTAAGTTTTTTACCACAAACCCCAAACTAATTTTTTTGACTACTAAAAACCCCAAACTGGTGTGTCTGCGACAAATTTACCCTTCGTTAAATTAAATTAATATCACAAAAAATTGATATTGACACCTGATTTTTTAGCTGATGCGTCTTGAAAGGTAAAAATTTGAGATTATAGTTTCTAATCGCAACAAAACCCGTTTCTCAAACAAAAAGAGTCATTTATCATTTTTACTAGCATTAGCCTTTCATTTCTAAGCTTTTTACGCATTAGTCTAAAAAAGTCAATATGTTGACTTTTGAGTTGACTTTTAGGTTAAACTTTGACCCAAAGTCAAACCAAAGTCAAAATTTGGTTTTTCGTATGAAAAATTCCAAAATAATGTCAATTTCACTTCTGCATTGTCATTTAAAAAAAAACTCAAAGTTTGACCCCTTAATTGACATTTTAGTATTTAATTACTAAAATGTTAACTTTTGGTCAACACTTTGACAAAAAAAATTAAAAATATAAAAAATCGTCAAAAACATCTTATTTTCATTCCAATGTTATTTTGGAATTGACAATTTTTCAAAAATCGATTTAGAACCAACTTTTTCCCAATTTGCGGATTTTAGTTCAAATCTGCAAAAAATGAAATTACTTCGTTGCTAGTTATTTTTTAGAATAACTTTCTTTACGACATTTGATCTAGAAGTCATTCCACATCCAATTTTAGAGCCAATTTTGCAATTCCAAGCCAAAAGGTAAAAACCCCAATTTGTGCCCTCATCAGTGATTCCGATTGATTCTTCATGATTAATGCATTTAAGCCATCAATGAGTCTATTTTCTTATATGAAACTCAAATCCGATATCAATTTTGAAAAATTCACATGAATTCAAGTTGATTTGATCAATTTGGCCAATCGAAGGCTTGCGAAATCAAGCTAAATTGATCTAATTGACACAATTCGACTTTTGGGGTCTAACTCAAGACATTATGAGAAGGCCAATTTAAATACATTGGAAGATTTTAAACCTATCTAATTGAACTAATTGATTGTTTTTAAAACCAATTAGGTTCGATTAGAATTTCACCAATTAAGAACAAAAACCCTACAAATTGCATAAATTGATGAAAATCCCCAATTTGTGCGAGACAAATCAATTGGGATAGGATTAGCACTACCCACGTTATAATTTGGACAAAATTGATCAGTTGAGACATCAAGAATGAATTTAACCAAGTTTAATAGACTGGTTTTGAGTGGATTATTCTAATTTGGCTCACATATTGGTCAAATGGACAAGAATTCTTTGCAATTTAGTCCTCCAAAGGATAAATTGGATCGGATTGCACAAAATAATTTGCAAAGGGATTAGCCAAAACGACTGAACCAGTTCAGACCGACTTGAACTGGTCCAAATTGGCTCAACGGTCAGATCAGCAAGAGTGGCTCGCCGGCAAGGATGGCCGGTTTTCTGGCCACCTTTGGCAGGTTCCCGACCACCTCCAACTAGCCAAAGCCTTAGTCGGCCACACACCCCCCTGGATCTTAAAATTACTAAAATGCCCTCATGATCCAACCAATAGAATAACACCTTAATCATTAAGGAAGTGATGTGAGCCCTTGGATTAATTATATGTTCATTTTTCCCTCAAAAAATTGGGAGGTCATTTGGAAATCAGATCTCTCTCTCTCTCTTTGCCGGATCCTCCACCAGCCGGTCCGGCCACTCGCTAGCCTCCTTTTGGCGAACTGCCAGCATGCCAATGTCCGTCGAAGGTCCCTCTAGCCGGTTGCAAATTCGGCCAACGCCTCTCATGGCCGGAGCACCGCGATATGGTGTTATCTTCTTCCCGACTCCATCATCGGCGTAGGAGCCAGTGTCCATTCCCGCTGGGTTAAGTGGTTGAACCGGCGGTCCGACGACATTTCAAGGCGGTCCGAGCCTCTCAAAAATCTTCCTCAAAGTGTTCACGAAGCTGTAGTGGCTAGCTTACGCCAAAAAAGCCATCGGAACCTCTGCTTTTAACTCACTTTTACTTCTTGTTCGTGTTATCTTCTTAGGTCACATTTTCATTTTGATCTTCTTGTGTTGCGATATAGATATGAGGAACTATATTTGGTGCCATTCCAAGGATCACTGGTGACCAAAATAGCTTGTCCGAGCTCAACACGATTATCACACAAGGTATGCACTCTTACTTCCTGTTTTGTGATTTTCGTGTACTAAGAAGTTAGTATACTTCTGTTGCCGATTTAAATTCGAAGATTCTAGAATCTGACGAAACATTCACCTAGAGTTTCAATCTTGACTTCCTGAGCTTCGATTTGATATATCACATGCCTTAAACGGACGTCGTTTGCTATGTGAAAACCTCATCGTAATCTCAAGTCAGAATCTAGAATGTTGAGTTTTCGATCTGTTCTTGTGTTTTTCCTGATTGACATTTTTTTGTTCTATGATTTCTCTGATTTTCTACTATTGTTATATGAGGAAACTTCCTCATGAAAGTTGTAGAACATGTCTTGATCTATCTAGCAAAAAAATTTCAGAAAATTTCATGCTGATTTAGTATGCATGATTGATGCTAGAAGTCACGTCATCTAGTATGTGATAATCGGTTTCAAACTGACATTTGCATGTTCCACGATTTTTATAATTTTTTGTATTCATAATTTTGAAAATATTAATTCATAAAAGTTGTACAATACACCTTGATCTACAAAAGGTCATAATTTAATGCAATTCCATATTGATTTGGATAGTCGGATTGGTCTGTGATGAAGACGTCAAGATTCTGTGCTTTGATCTAAATTTTTTCAGTTTCAGGGACCGAACTGGTTTTGCAATTTTCATAAAGTTAGGGACCTTTTTTTGAAAAAACTCAAAACTTCAAAGTTTAGGGTTTCATTATGTAAATTGGAAAGTTTGAGGACCTAATGGCAATGTTTGGGGGGTCAATTTGCCAAATATTTCGGATAAGGTCTTCTCAGCCTAAAAAATGGTTTGCAAATGAGTCATCGGTGAAAACCAAATTTTATAAAAAAATCAAGGGTTTTTTAGCAAAAATTCAAAACATGAAAGTTGTTAGAAACTGGGTATCTTAACCGTTCAAAAAATTTGGCAGGATTTAGATAACATTTGTTATGTTTCTCGCAATTTTTCAAACTTTATAACATAATTGGGTCTAGCCTGTTAGCCTGAGCTAAATTTGCATTTTCGAAAAAAATCAGTTGCTAATTAGGAAAAGTGGTCTTTTTGAACTTTAATTCCCATTGCCTAAGCTTTCTAAAGACACCTGATCTGCATCATTTGGACATCATTAAGCTGATTAACCACATCTGAACAGAAGTGGTCCGAATTTGATAATAATAACTGAATAAGTAGTCTTCTTATGAGGTCACTTCCCAATGTTTGATTGATTGACAAACAACAACCATGGGCCTAAATATATGCTTTACTCATTCTTATGCATATGATTGTTAGATGTATATCTAGGCCTGATGCATGATTGTTGGGTTGCCCATGGTGATCACTTAGACCCGATTTTAGGGGTTAACAGATATGAGCCATCATTTTGTAAATGCAAATGGTGGCTCATTATCATTAACCATTAATCAATCAATATTAGTTGATTAAGTGGGTGAGATGATCGAAGTGCACGTGAAACAAAGGCTGATTGCGAGGCCCGTTTGAATGTTTGTGCCTTGCCTTGTTTAAGTGTTATTCGAATGTATGGTATGAATGTAAAACCTACACCTGTGAGGCGGTCCATGGAGAAGATGGTCAAACAACTTTGAAGATGGCGTCCAAAGACCAACGCCCAATCTGGTTTTGATTTGTACATAATTTGAGTTACCTAATCATGTCTTGGGTTTTCTATCCGCATTGTAATAGACACCCGATGAGTTGCAGGTTTTCTTTCGTCGCTTTAGTTTAATTTGTCATTTCAATACCTTGGTTGTTTACTTTACAAACTTGTCTTTTCAATTCATTGTTTGTTAATTTTTCCTTTTCTAGACTAAGATAGGATTAGTTTAGGACTTTAAATGGAAAACACAAAAACAAAATACATGATCACATAGTGGACTAAAACTTTGGCATAAAAATGGTAAAAATAAATGTATGACAACTTAGACAATAACCATGTTAAGTATAGCGATATCGAAAGTGCGTTAGTGGAAACATTAACGTAAACAGTCCCTAAACCTTTGATTTATGGTTTTCGTGGAAATCGCAACGAAATTCCCGCATTTCAGTTGGGGATTCTAACTGATCTCTGACCTAGGCTAGTGGCGACTCCTAATTGCTAAAAAGATAAAATCAATCTGCTGTCACGCGAGGTATGAGCTAAGAGAAAGCCCACGTTCGTGATAAATGGACCTTATGGATGAACAAAAGATTGATACTTCGGTAAGCCGTCTTTTATGATGTGTCATTTGATCTATTTCATGAACACTTATCTCTACATCCACTTCCCGAGTTCGGACCTCAAGAGGTAGGTCACGATAATCACAAATTGGTAAACATGTGAATAACGAAAGGGTAAAACCCAAAACTAGTACACCCGTCAACTACCACATATTATCCAACTCAGCAATTTGACGGTAAAATTTAATGAAAACTAACTAATAGTAAATTTATCACAGGTGTACCGGTTTTGGATTTTTGGTGATTAAAAAATTAGTTTGGGGTAAATTTTTCATAGATGTACTGGTTTGGTATTTTTCGTGGTATTAACCCTTATATTAAATTAATTTCACGTGCACATAATGAAAGTTATGACTGTTTTTATCTACATTGTTTTGAGACGTGGCTCCGTGCCATCAATTGAGAAGATTTTTAAATACGGAATTTTATATTTCATTCCAAGTGAAATTTACATGGTGCTAACTGTCGTTTAATACATAATATGTATGTATACAAATAATTACAGTCAATATTGATGGCTTTATTGGTAATATCTAAAGAAACTTTTTAAACATTACTTTACATAAAAAATCAAGATTGTCACTCCATACTAGTAGCCTCCCAATAACATGGAAAAGTCTTTATAATAGTAAAAGGGATAAGTGCATTAAAAGTCCCAAAACTTGTCATCAAAGTGCAATTGAGTCCTAAAACTTTCAAAAAGAGCAATTAAATCTTAGAACTTGTCACAAAGTGCAATTGAGTCCTAAAACTTTCAAAAAGTGCAATCAAGTCCTAAAACTTATTAAGTTAGTCTAATTAAGTTCTTCTTTTGATTGCACTTTTTAAAATTTTTTAGGACTTAATTATACTTTCGCAATAAGTTTTAGGACTCGATTACACTTTTTGAAAGTTTTAGGACTTGATTGCACTTTTTGAAAGTTTTAAGATTCCATTGCATACAAGTTTTAGGACTTCTAATGCATTTATCCCATAATAAAAAGAGAAATACTTATAAGACTGTCATTAATCTATTGTGAGAATAACAGCCTGTTTTGGGCTACAAAAAAAAATAAATATCAAATAATTGAAAATCGTTGTGGGGTCTATTCTTTTAAAAATTTGTAGCTCACAACATACGATTATTCTAATAGTAAGCCAAAGACTATTATGCTGGCAAAATTCTAATAAAAATCATCTACTTTTTTCTAAGGCTATCAAAATAACCCGATCAAACACGACCCGACCCAATCAGACCTGAAAATTTTCGTATTGGGTCGGGTTGGCCTCAACTTATTTAGGTAACAATAAAGATAATTGGGTATTGTTTTGAATTTATTGGGCTCGGGTACCCAAGTCCAACCTAAACAAGGAAACCTTTAGATATCTCTTTTACGTCTCTCTCACTTTCTTGCCTCTTCTACGATCTCTTCTATGATTTCTGAGTCCTCCATCTAGGGCTTCCGCAGCCTTGCCGAGGGCGAGACCATCGAGTTCTCGATCGAGTCCGATAGTAATTGCACCGGCGACATGACCAGCCCCAGCGGCGCCACGGTGTAGGGATTTATGCTCGACTCACTCCAATCTCGATTTGCACCGCCCGTTCTCTCTTCCCCTTTTCCTACGGAAGCCATCAAGGGTCCGGATTGAAGCTTGGAAATGGTGACCTCCAGACTGTCCTCGGTGATTGCGGCAGCCGCGGCGGCGGTGTCCATGCTCTCCATTCGTGTGTACGTTGACGCTCCCTTTCGCTTCCCTAGTTTCTATCCTTCTACGCCACCCCCGTCTCCTCCATCGCAGCACGCCGAAGATGGCCCTTTTGGTGCGGCCTCGCCAGCGAAGCCTGAGCCTCTCGAGGAGCCGCGAGGTGCGGGGTTCGACTCGGAGGCATTGGAGAGGGGAGCAAAGGCCCTTCGTGAAATCAACAGCTCTCCTCATGCGAAGCAGGTCTCTAATGTTTCTTTTTTTTTTTATGTTCGATTGTTGTCTTCGGTTCGGTTGCAGAGGAACTCGAGACGGGTTGATGGCGAGCGGGTATGAAATAGGAGGTTCTGATGGTGGTCATTTTGAATTTGGAAATTAGAGATATTCATTTTTGGGCGTGGAATGAATTTGGCAAGTTTTTTGAGGTGATGAGAAAGTAAGAACAAAATCGTTTGGCTGAGTTTGAAACACGGAACTTGACCTAGATCAACCTGACCCGTTCACTTGGCTATATCTTGTTCGGGTCTTGTCTCGGGTCGGATCGGGTATCATGAAAACCTGACCTGACCTGATCTATTGACGGCCCTACTTTTTTCTATAAAACAAATCTGAAGGGGATTGTCAATCATATTAGGCATACTAGTAAACATAACAATCACCAACTTATAGTTGGTCTTAATTCCATATTTTCAAAAGATTTCGGATGGAGATGTGATGAAACCAATTAAGTTATCGTACAAAATTAACATAAGGACTAGTTTTTAACACTCAAACAAAGTACGAGGACTAAATTGGATATTCCTAAAAGTACGAGGACAAAAAATGCAGTTTTTTAGAAGTATGTAGTGTAGGCATTGCGTGCTGATTTGCTGATGTTAAATTAGCTATCTTGTCCGCATTTTGGTGGAAAAATTGAATTTTGTCCTTAAATTGCCGCCTAAGATAAGTTGCAGGGCTAAATGTGTTACAAAAAATGGTACAAAGACTTCAATTTGAGTAATAGTAGGAGGACGGGTTTTGTAATTTTCTTAAGGTTAATACCACGAAAAACCTCAAACTGGTATATTTATGACAATTTTACCCTAAACTAATTTTTTGACCACTAAAAATTCCAAATGGTACACCTGCAGCTAATTTAAAGTTCAGGGAATGATTTATGAATTTTCAATCAATCTCTGAGGTAAGGGCTTGAGAGATCTAAAACTCGAAAAGAATTTTTGAATTCGATTCTTATGGAAATGGAATCCAAGTCTAAGTAGAATCATGATTGAAAAGTATCCATTAGTCATAGTCGAAAAAAAAATAGATAGACCAATTTGTTGATTCCTTACAATTCATTGATTCAATTCCTTTAAAAATGTTGACACCCAAAATTATCCCTGGTGAGAGTGGGCTGTTTACAAGTTACAAAAGATATAAAGTTATCCAAAAACGCCACAAGACAGGCCCAGAGGCATAAGAAGGCTTAAAATTATCGACAGGACACGTCATAGAGGTGTCGACAAGTTCGAAATCATGAGCCTTGCATGTAACGTCGACAAATCTAAAGATCATGAGCCTTGCACGTGACGTCGACAAATCCAAGAGCACGAGCCTTGCACGTGACATCGACAAATCCAAGATCACGAGCTCTATATGTGATGTCAATAAATCTAGGATAGTGAGCTTTGCACGGAATCATGGTAATACGTGGCAAAGAATTTATTTACACGTGTCAAAAGGGAGAGATATGATCGTAGGCGTAAAGATCAAGGAAGAAATAAAGAGACACATGGAAGAAAATTAGCTATTATGTGATGCCCAAAGAGCGCGAGCAATGTCGACAAGTCAGGAATCAGTTAAAGTGCGAAACGTAAGGAAGTGAAAAACAACTATCAAGGGGAAGTAGGTCGACAATTATCAAGCTGCTCTATAAATACTCAAGGATTTCCAACATAGAGGGGATCTTCTTCGACAATCACAACACATCTTTTATCTAGTCTTTACCCTTAACTCATTAGGAGTAGTTTTAATCATAGCCTTCAGATTCTTTGTCGTAGATTTAATTCCGACGAGGGTCTTTATCAGGTTCAGCATTGTTGATTAAATTCCAATGTTATGCCACCAGTTCAGCGTCGTTGATTAAATTCCAGCGTTGTGCTTAGAGTATAGCTGTTGATTAGATTCCAGCCATATTCTCTTAAGCTACGTCATTGATTAAATTTTGACGTACTTTGAATGTATTGTTGAGTTTGTATCATATCAAGTCAGGGTGTAAGATTTATTGGGATTAATTAATGCATTTGACATTCTTTGTCGAATCTTAGCTCAAGACTCGGTCCCCTCTAATAAAATTCGAAACGCAGCATTCGGTGAAAGATTTTCGACGGAATAAAAACCGGCGAAACAACTTTTTGGCACGCTCGGTGGGACTCCTGATTGAGTTAAGTAGAGAGAGTGCTATGCCATGCACTCGTAGTAGAACCAACTCGGATAATACTACTGACGAACAAGCTGCATCGATGGCGGAGGATAATACCCGTGCTGAGACATCGTCCGCTCAACTTCTTCATACCGAGGTAGCCAACCAATCTCGAGAGGAGGTTACAGATATGTCAAGGCAGCATGTTGAAAATAGAAGGCAAACTAAGCTCACACCAGTTGTACTTTCTACCATGAGGCGGACTATTGAAGAGACTCAGAACGAGTTCGCTGATTATGTGGTAAGACGTATGACTGAAGTGGTTAGGCCTTTGATTATTAACACTTATCATGAATGTACACAAGGTCAACATGGAGGGTCCATTGCACCAACCCAACTGAGAACAGGGTCCTCATCAACATTGGGGGGGTCCTGCTATACAGTTTAGAACAATGATGCAAACTACGTCTACGATCCCACCCATTCGAATATTACCAAGAGGTAAAACCTTGCCAATAGGACCCAACGAAGGATTACTGCACACTAGCGCCGACCCAAATGGATGAATAGCTCGACAGTTGGTAGTCGATGAAAACCTCCAAAGAGGACATCAGGTTGCTCAGATACAAGGCCCTCCTATCATTCAGGTAAGTCGTCCACCTGTAGTTCTAGATGCTCAGAATCTTGTAACATCCTTCCCTAGGGGGCAAGAATAAATCCAACAGATAAATATCCAACCGCAACGTCAGGCATCTCAGCCTGTGGCGCCTAATATGAATCAGCATTTTCCACCCCCTATGGGTCCAAATGGTCAAGTACAACAACCATTGCCAGCACACTTAAATCCACCAGTTAACCCACCTCTGGTTGTTCATAACATACCACAACTAATACAGCCACCACCTCAACAGCAGCCGTTCTATCAATTGCCTCATCAAAATCCGAACCAGCTATTGCCACCTAATTATGTGGTAGCTCCTGTGCCCGTCGTGGGTCCATTACGAAATCAATTAGCAGTGGATCCTGTGATGAGAGGATTTAGCCATGATATGGCATACCTCCCAAACATTTATAGGAAACCATATCCTGATTGGATGGACATTATACCATACCCAAGAGGTTTTAAAATGCTAGAATTTACATTGTTCACTGGAGAGGAAGATCAGTCCACTTTTGAACATGTTAATCGTTTCCTGGCTCAATATGGTGATGCGGCTCATGCTGATTATTGGAAATTGAGGTTATTTCCTTTGTCATTATCAAAAACCGCTTTTACGTGGTATACTGCTTTACCTGCGAATTCGGTTACATCATGGGAACAAATGGAAAGGTTATTTCATTCCCAATTTCAAAGGGTTGTGCTGGATTTGTCAGTAGCTGATCTCTCGACCATGAAACAGTTAGTTAATGAGTCTGTTGATTAGTTCGTTTCCAAGTTTAAGAGAGCAAGGAATAAGTGTTTAGTCCCTTTACTTGAAAAGACTTTTGCGGACCTCACTTTTAATGTATTAAAGTTTGAGATTCGAGAGAGAATGGTTGGACAACCATATTCAAATATGTTCTAGTTGTCAACCATAACTACTAAGCATGAAAGTCTTCTCCAGGAAAAAGACAAATGGTATGGTCGACGGGGTGAAGTGCGTTGGGCCGATGCTGACGAGAGCGAGGATGAAACCGAATCAATAGATATATCAGATGTGGCTCTCGCAAAAATGGTGATCGACAAGCCATACATCTGCAAAGCTTTAAAGCCAGCAAGAGTTAAAGAAAAATCCAACCTCATGTCCAAGGTTAAGGAGCCCATTTTTTATTCTTTCGATATTAATAAGACAGAAGAAATATTTGACTTATTATTAGCCGATGGACAGATCAGGCTGACGGAGGGTCAGATTTTACCCACCAAAGAAGAATTAGCGGGAAAGAAGTATTGTAAATGGCATCATTCATGGAGCCATGCCACCAATGACTGCCTTGTATTTAAAAGAAACGTCCAGGAAGCTATTAAACAAGGGAAGATAAAATTCTTTGAAGACAAAGGTAAGTTCCCGATGGAAGTTGATGTTGATCCTTTTCCTGTAATGACAGGAATGGTGTCATTAAGGGCAAACACTAAGGGGCATCAGCCACGCCGTTTTTGCGAAAAGTTTAAACGACTATTGGAACAAGAGAAACATTATTCCAAAAGTTGAAGACGTCCGATGAGTGAGGTTCTCGACAGATTTCATGATTTGGCACTTATTGATTCATATTGTGAACAAACTCTTTCTAAGGGTATTAATCATCATAGAAATTGTCGAGGCCGTGGCAAGACTATTAAATCATTCAAGCAAAGGTACGAAGAAGGTGATTCGACTATTGGTACTTTAGGAGAGCCTAGTGGTAAATATGATTATTATGTTAGTTATGCGCCACCACCTTCATATAATGGGAAGATTGAGCCAAGTGGATGGGGTTCTAATTTTCCTGATCGGGAAGATCTTTACACAGACCCTCGTCCATCATATCGATAAACTCTGAAGGTGCCAAGAGACCTACTTGTAGGTCAATGGTATGAGGCTAGCCGAACTCAAAGTCGTAGTTCGAATCTGACGCGGACTCAAAAAAGAAGAATGCTGCGGAAAAGAAAAGAATATTAGCTCAAACAACAGGTAAATCAAGTTCACATCAAGCAGGTTAAACCAGTCTTGATTGCAGAGCAAAAGGTCAAGCCGAAAAATCCTAAGCATGGAAATTTAGTCTGGAAACGAAAATTAGGAATGCAAGCGTCGACATCCGATCGGCCTCAGCACTCTTCATCGAAGCAAGACATTGAGTCAGCGCGATATGAACCACAACAATTATCAAGATCGATTTCATCATTGAGCTCTTACATAGTTCGAGTATGCCTTCCATCAAACCTTCGGGTGATGATGATGGAGCCAGATCATTCGGCAAAGGCTATGATGGAAGAGAAGGAACAAGCTGAATTTCACTTTGACATTGAGGAAGTAGTAGAATTTGAAAAGCCTCCACCCAAGGGTTCAAATCATTTAAGGGCTTTGAATATCAAAGCAAAAGTTAATGGCCGACTGGTGTCTCGAGTATTGGTGGACGGAGGATCTATACTGAACCTCATCCTATATCATTTCTATAAGAAATTGGGGGGAGGTTATTCCATCAAATATTCAATTGTCCGACTTTACTGGAGATATTTCTGAAGTTGAAGGAATTTTCATTGCCGACTTAACCGTGGGAACCAAAACTTCAAGAACGTCTTTCTGCGTGGTTGATGTAGATGGGTCTTACAATTTGCTATTGAGCCGAGATTGGATCTATAGTAATCAATGCGTACCATCAACCCTCCATCAAATGCTAGCATTTTGGAATAGGGATAAGGTAGAATACGTCAAAGCAAACTCCAAATCACAGGTAACATATGCACGTGCATCTCCAACTTGTCAATTGGCACTGGAAAACAGTATATCCATTAGTTTGCCACCTCTCGTTGACCCCAATAGTATTGCATTTTGCTGTTTCGACAAAGAGATCGTTGAGTGGGTCCCGAAGAGTCAACTGGCAGCACAATTAAATGAGGTTGTCCATGGAGAACCTTATATCATTAAAAGACCTCATTGAGAGGTACTCGGCCTATCGGGCCGAACTTGCAGAACAATTCGCAAAAGTTGTTGACGGGATCCTTGAATTTGAGGATTCACCCATAAAAGAGATTGAAAAATCAGTTGAAGCTCAAGATCCGTTACAAGAGGTCAACCTTGGGTTAGGTGATGAATACTGTCCTATTTACATAAGTTCGTTGATCGATGACAACTTCAAAACTCAGCTGATAAGACTCTTGAAAAAGTATAAGGATTGTTTTGCCCGGAATTATAAAGAAATGCCTGAATTAAGTAGAGATGTCGTCGAACACTGACTATCCATAAAAAAGGGGTTCGGGCCTCATAAACAGCTGCCCAGACGATTCGCCCCGGAGGTTATCCTTAAAGTAAAGGAAGAAGTTGAGTGATTGTTAGCAGCAGGTTTTATTAGGACGGCATGGTATGTCGAGTGGTTATCTAACATTGTTCCAGTAAAGAAAAAGAATGAGAAGATACGTGTTTGCATTGATTTCCAAGACTTAAACGCAGCTACCCCCAAGGATGAATACCAGATGCCAATAACGGATATGCTAGTTGATTCAGCTTCGGGAAACGAAATTATGTCATTAATGGATGGTCATTCAGGCTACAATCAAATATTCATCGCTAAAGAGGATGTCCATAAAACTGCATTTAGGTGTCCTGGGGCTATTGGCACTTTTGAATGGCTCGTTATGCCATTTGGATTAAAGAATGCAGGGGCAACTTATCAAAGGGCCATGAATTTTATTTTTCATGACATGATCGGCGAATATATAGAAGTCTACATCGATGACATTATTGTTAAATCAGATCAGGTATGTCATTTAAATTATTTAGAACAAGTTTTTATTAGAATGCAGAAATTTGATCTGAAAATGAATCCATTGAAATGTGCTTTTAGAGTAAGGGCTGGTAACTTCTTAGGGTTCTTGATTAATCAAAGAGGAATTGAGATCGATAAGAATAAAGCTAAGGCCATCTTAGAATTGCCGCCCCCATAACCAAAAAGCAACTTCAAATGGTTTTAGGAAAGATAAATTTTTTGCGTCGATTTATTGCTAACCTGTCAGGAACAATTAAGGTATTTTCCCCATTGTTGAAGTTGAAAAGTCATGAAGAGTTTGTATGGGAAGACAAACATCAGCATGCTTTTGACCAAGTCAAGCGGCACTTGGTTAATTCGCCAGTATTGATGCAGCCAAGAGCGGGTCAACCATTGAAATTATACCTGGCTGCTACCAATACTACCATCGGATATATGTTGGCGCAGGAAAATGGTGAAGGCAAAGAACAAGCGGTGTATTATTTAAGTAGGATGTTAAATGATCCTGAAATAAGATACACTGTGATTGAGAAGCTATGCTTGTCGTTGTTTTATGCATGTACAAAATTACGTCATTATATGCTGCCGACTACAGTACATGTGATATGTAAAATAGACGTGATTAAGTACATATTGACTTGGCCTATTGTTAGAGACTGAATTGCTAAGTGGGCAATTGCTTTAACCGAAATAAATCTGGTCTATGTACCACTTAAAGTAATAAAAGGACAAGCCATGGCAGATTCAATTACGGAATATCCTGGAGCACGAGATGAAAGTTGTGAGGGATACGTTCATATGGTCCCATGGAAGCTTTACTTCAATGGATCCAGTACCCCTGGATCTGCTAGGGCAGGGATCATGATAATGTACCCTCATGAACAGAAAACAAAACTTATGTTCAAAATGAATTTTGAATGTTCCAATAACCAGGCCGAATACGAGGCCTTAATTGTTGGTTTGAATATTTTGGCCAACATGAAAATACGTTTCGTCAAAGTTATAGGGGATTCTCAATTGGTGATAAAGTAATTATCTAAGGAGTACCAGTGCCTTAACGAGAATATTAGATCTTATTACTCACTGGCCAAAGAGCTCCTAAATCGCTTTGACGACTTTGAGTTAATCCATATTAAAAGAGAGCATAACACGAAGGTCAATGATTTGGCACAAATGGCTTCCGGTTATAAAATATCAAAAGAGCTTGTTGACCATGTGATTACTCAGACCAAGGTCTTACCATCGATGGACAATAGAATCATGTTTACACAGTCAATAGAAAATCTTGTCGACAACACGACTGTCGACAAAGTGGTGGCCCAAGATTGGAGAACTACGTTTATAGAGTATCTCAATAACCCAGTTTCTTCTGATAGAAACTTCAAAAGAAAGGCCTTTAATTATTTAATGATTGGAGATGAGTTGTAACGTAAGACTGTGGATGGGCTGTTGCTCAAATGTTTAGGACAACAGGAATCTGTGATAGCAATGGCCGAGGTTCACGAA
The DNA here is from genome assembly GCA_031216235.1 of Syzygium jambos. Lineage (NCBI taxonomy): Eukaryota > Viridiplantae > Streptophyta > Magnoliopsida > Myrtales > Myrtaceae > Syzygium > Syzygium jambos. The sequence goes on from CM062222.1 coordinate 18,601,056, forward strand.
GGCATATGTGGAGGCCATCAATCAGGGATAAAAATGAAATGGTTACTCCGTCGATATGGTTAATTTTGGCCAACTATTACCCGAGACTGTATAAGTTATGCTAAGGGATGTGAAGCTTGTCAGAAGTATGGACCCATTCAATATGTTCTTGCAGCCGTGATAAAGCCTATTATCAAGCCTTGGCCATTTAGAGGATGGGCTATGGATATAATAGAAAAAATCTACCCCCCTTCATCAAGAAAATATAGTTTTATTCTGGTTGCTATCGACTATTTTACCAAGTAGGTTGAAGCGATTTCGTATAAGAATATAACACAAAAGACAGTGAGGCCCTTACAAAAAAAAAATTCCTTACCAAAAAAAAAAGATAGTGAGGGAGTTCATCGAGGAGCGTATTATCCATCGATTTGGTATTCCAGAATCTATAACTACGGACCAAGGCACGGTTTTTACTGGATAAGAGGTGATTAGTTTCGCTAAGGCTAAAGGTATTAAAATAATTCATTCAACTCCTTATTATACCCAAGCCAATGGCCAAGCTGAAGTCTCTAACAAGGCCATTATTGCACTAATTAAATGACATATTGAGGATAATCCTAGAGAGTGGGATGTGTTGTTGTCAACTGTATTATGGGCTTATAGAACGTTTAAAAAGACTGGAACTAGCCCATATATGCTTACTTATGGACAAGAGGTAGTTCTCCCTGTCGAAGTTACGATTCAATCCCTACGAGTTAGACTTCAAAATAACTTGGCCAAGGAAGAATATGATGAGTTAATGTTCGCTAACGTCGATGAGTTGAGAGAGAATAGAGCGACTGCCCTGGAAAAGCTAATACTCTAGAAAGATAGAGTTGCCAAAGCATATAAACATATTAAGCATAAATAGTGTGACATTGGCGACTTAGTATGAAAGACCATTTTGCTAACGAGTTTGGACAGTGAAAGGTTTGGTAAATGGTCACCAACTTGGGAAGGACCATTTATGGTAACCGAAGCATTTGTCGGAAATGTTTATCGACTAATGCACATCGACGGAAAGGAATTTCCCCATACTATCAATGACAAATATTTGAAAAAAATATTATCCTACTATGCGAAAGATGTGAGATATGGAGGACGAAGAGACTGAAAATTTTGAGCAAATCCAGTTTCATTCACAGTCAAACGACAGATAAAAAAAATAAAAAAATAAAAAAAAGTCATTTCTATTTTTCTCCTACTCTTCTTCTTCTTCTTCTTCTTCTTCTTCTTCTCATTCCTTCCTTCTTTCCCCCCCTCCGAATCCAGACCGGCTAGCAATCTTCATTCTCCCAGCCCGAGGCCAACGTGCTCTCTAAAGCGGGCCACGAAGTGCTACATCCGCTCCTCTAGGCGCTGATTCGCCGCTTCAGCCTGCTCTTTGGCCTCTTTGAGTTTGGGGAGCATCTCATCTATGTTCGATAGCTATTTGTTAAGCCCTTGGATGACTTCAAGGTGGGACTCCACCAGTGCATCTGACCTCTCGCCCATTCTACCCAAGGATATGGAAGCGGAGTTGACAAAGACTTCACAACGAAGATCCATCGAGAGGTCCATCTTGATTTCATCCTTCTCGGGGCAAGGAACTTATCACCTCAGTTCTTCTCCGCCCCCCGAATCCGCACAACAATTGGCTCCTGGTATTTGTTGAGAAGCTCTCGGAAAAAGTGGAGCTGGCCCTACACGTCACAAAGTGTGTTGTACACCACATCAGCATGCTCACTTTCCTCCTTGATACTCTTGGACAAACGCTCCATGACGAAGTACGCACGGATGGCCCTCTCATTGTCCCAGAACTGGGACACCCCATGCTCGAAGACGGTCACGAACTCCTCATAGTCTTCAAGGAAAGGATGATAGGAAGGTAGGTCATCGGATCTCCTCTTGCGATTAGCTTCTCAACCTTAGACACCGCCTGGGGCTTGACAACCAGGGTAGCGTAAATCAGGCTTAGGTAGGAGATAATCTCCTTCCACAAAGCCTTGAACTTACGGTTACTCGAGGTTGATGACGAGGCACTGGACTCCATCGACGATCGACACAAGAAAGAAAGGGGATTTCTCTAGAAAATGAGGGATTGAAATTCAAAGTTGAGTGGTGAAGTTTTTGCGATAAGCCCACTATTTATAGCCCGTGACTAGAGTCTTGAATCGTCACGAATCGATACGAGAAGATTGACTGACACGACGAATATCTCGATGGGCACGTTCTTATCCGATTGATCAGTCCAAGATATAGGGATTGGAATGTTTCGAATAATGGGTATTTATTCCTTGAAGGTCACGAAGCAGGATTTGGGAAAAAACGTGCCGATAATTATTCCCAATCGTTCGATGATTTACACATGTACAAATGAGATTCAATTACTGCTCAGACGGATATCCATACGACGGCAGGAGTAAATCACATCGATATAAAGTGATTATGCGTCATGCCGATTCATTAAATGCAAGTATAGAAGATTGGACGCAGACGTCTTTTCAAAAGCATGGAGAGAGGGTAGTTCAGTCAATAATGCCATCGGAGCAGGTGTAGACTATGATTATCCAGATAAAAAGCAAAGCCGAGCAATAAAGATATTTACATCAGTGCTACCCTCGACATTAATGACATGAAAGGGAAAGAAAAAGAAATTGAAAATTAAACGAAATGTTGTTCAGGGCCTAGAATGAAGCCATGAAGTTGGACTTCTCGATCACAGTTTAATTCCAGGATTTCGTTCTTTCTGGCTTGGTTGTCCTCCACCTCAGTGCTTAATTGTTTCATGGTCACTTCGAGGTTCAGTATAGTCTTGCTTTGATCAAAGAGCGTCGATAGAGAAATACTTTCATCGACACGGAGTACCTCAAAGACCTTACGGGCCTCGACTAATTCCTCTTCTTTAAGACTCAAGGTCTTCTCTTTGCCCTCGATGTCATTAACATATTCAAGCCCTACCTTAAAAGTCTTCATAGTTACATCAAATGAATCAGAAAATTCATGGAGAGCAAAGTCCAGAGCTCGACAAGGTAAAGGATAAGGTAAATTAGTCAGATAGCCGAGCAAGGACCTGACTTTACTTTCGATCTCTGGGACGTCACAGATGACATCGCACCCTTCCTTTAAAAGCCCACAAAAGTTGAGCTCCCTTCGAGCGAATCTCATCATGATTAATGGAAGGGAAAAAGTTGCTTACCGAAAGACGTTTACTCCCAATGACTCGAATGTTGTTAACCTGAGGAGCTTTGAGGAAAGAATGATCTATAGTAGAGCTCACTTCATCCATCGGTTCACTTAAATATTTGCCCATGTCGGAGAAAGATAATGATGGAGTGCTCGGAGATAAAGGCATATCAGGCATAGGGAACCACCTAAAAGGATGTAACAATCTCATTGGGAGCAGGGTTATCCTCGACAAGGCAGAATCCAGGTCTTCAGGAAAAATCAAAGCCTTATATTCATCCCACCATTGATTAAATGACATTGAGTCATACGGAGTGGTGAAATTATCGACAAGTTTGAATTGTCTCAGGATATATTTGGCAACCTCATTGTAACATGACAAGGCATCATCCCGCGGAGACAAAGGATAAGGGAAGTTCACTGAGTAGATAATTGGCATAGAAATACCTTGCACCAATCCGAATTGACGAGCACAGTAATGAGGGTTGTATGTCTCGAAGCTAATAGAAAATCTTCCCCCAAAAGTGAATTCCAGTGGAAGATCTGTGGGAACAAAGATGCTTGTCCAAAATATTGAGGTATCATGTTGTATAGTTGATAAATCACACACGAAGTTTACGCTAAACCTATGAAAAGTGAAGTCTTTCAGGGTAAGCAGAATACTCAGAAAGTATTCTAAGATCAGAAGCCCTCCAATTGGCTGGAGGAAAACGCTGCAAAACTTCTAACGTCCAAAAACAGTCTCTATGGGTTGCTTATGTGCATTATACCAGTCGACAGGTATAGAACCGTAAGATGTGAACAAATGAGGAAAATAGGAGCGAACCCATCCATACAATATCCACAGTAGACCAATAAAAGGGTCAGGATGCGCACTAATCAATGAAGATTGTGCATCAGCCAGACCTCTATAAAAAGCGGACAAGGCCATTCGACCTAACCCCACATCAACACCCTGAGTAAAGGCGTATGCGATGTCCATAAACCTACATGATATGGAGGTAGTGCAAAAGATATATCAACAGAGCCAACAAAGCAGGAATGCAACATGTTCTTGAGGCGTTATGAGTCCGTCTGACTTGCTAAATTCCTTGATAAAGTTAGAAAATGAGAGATCAACGAAAGAGATACCACAAAAATCTGGACATGACCACGATTTCTGATTATAAAATTCTACAAAAGGTGATAGGCCAGTCAGTGACTACATATAGAGCAAAATAATGGTTACCGGACCAGGGGGCAAGAAAAAGCAATTAGTCGATAGTGAACAAAGATAGCAAAGAGCTCGGATAAGCCCATATTCCACAAGATCTATGGAAAGACAGTTTAGTGATAAGGCTTCCTCTATCTTTGCCGCTTGCCAAATACTGGACATTTCTGGTTTCATCCTTTGGTACCACCGAGAGAATTGTTCGTCATAGCACGGATATGAGTTGAAGCGAGTGTTTGGTGATGCCTAAGCAGAGATGCTAAGTCAAGATCGACTAATGGGAAGAACTTCCTTGTAATGACGTGGAAAATGCTCGGTAAAGATGGATGGTGGGGGTGTCGATTTGAGATGCGGACCTAGGATCACGTGATGAGCTTTTGCATCATAATCCATAAAGGATAAGGAAAGGCGGCCTTGTCGTTCAAAACTCTGAAGTTTCTCAAAACAATTCAGGCGAAGGAGAGCTTGAGCATTGGTTGGGGAAAAAGATTAGTTAGCCATTATGATAGGCCAAGTGACGAAGTTTGTTAACGGCTATTAGGTATTTATACTAATCCGTTTGATCGATAAGTTAGGCCCACTAACTGGAAACGTGCACATAAACGGAGGCGCAAGACTCAGGATCCATTATCAAAGTTGGTTATGAATGATCTTGGCACACGTGGGGCACTAAATGAAAATAAGGATATTTTATTGAGAAGAAAAAGGTTTATCCAATAGAAAGTCGTGAATCCCTATTTGGAGCAAAAACAATTGAGACTCTAATTTATTCATTTTGAAGTATATGCACCTTTAGTTTGATGGTGTTCTATCGCAGAGTTCACCACTTGTATGTGCTCTTGTTGCTTCAAACTTCTCAAGACACTGACATGATGACGCAGTTCTTGCTCAATTTCTGCCTGTCGACAAATCTTTATCTCCTGCCGTCGACGAGTCTCCTCGAGGACTTCTGTAAGACGTCTTTCCTTCTCGACAAGGACCTTTACTTTGTCCATAATAGCCCGAAGGGACTCACGACGAGTGCTTATTGTTTTACTAGCCTCCTTCACATTATCAATCGGCTCTTCATGTATTTCTGTGGGAATGGATGCCTCTCGTACGTGGCCCAAGAGTTGTTGATACTTATCGAACATAGTATGAAACTCTTGGAAGAAAATCTTAAGTTGTTCCCTGAATGCCGAAGGAAGAATAGACACGACTCCGATATTGTCATTCCCAAGACGTTCAATGAGAAGTTTGAACTGCTCTGAGGCTGCGGCATTATACGACATCCTTGCAAATCCTCCTATAGAGAAGTCTAAAAAGCATGTCAACTCCATCTTCTTCTTGACAATGGCCAGTTATGATTGACTAGAATGAGGCGACAAGTCATATGGATTAAATGCCAAAATAAATTCAGCTTCGTTTATAGCATGCATTGCGTTGCCCGTATAAGCGACGGTCGGAAGTTGGTGAGACAGACGTCGATGATAAACCCTCAGCAGAGTTAGTTGTGAAAGCCGAAGTTACAAACACTAGAGTAGACGTCGACGAAGAGACTGTGGAAGGATTGACCACATTAGCCGGAATAGTGGTCCGTTGAACCATAACACTTGTCAACGGACTTGTCGATGGACCGCATGCTATAAAATCAGAATGACATCTCAGTATTAGGATTAGAATTGAAGACAACGTAATATTTGAAAAGCATGTACCTGTCTCAGGCATAGTTGTCTCACGTCCAAGAGCGACAGTGGTCCCTACAATGGAATCAAGGACCGGAGCAGTTCGGATGAATGAAGAAGTAGTAACAATTGCTGGTATAACTAGAAAAAGAAGAAGAATATATATATATATATATATATATATATATATATATAGTAAACAAGACAAGCAGAATACACCAGACAACAACAAAAGTTTACCAGGGGTCATAATAGTCGATGAACCAGGCTTAGCGAAGAGCTGTATTTGAGATGCCATCGAACCGGTAACAAAGGCATTAGAAGATGTCAAGGTAGTTGCAGCCGGTGCGATGCTAGAAATACCAGTCTATGGAATTGAGATGTTGCTAATTTGCTCGATAGAAGGAAGACCAGTAGATGCCAAAGTGGTGATAGGGTTCTGAATTATAGGAGCATGGATGCTATCTCTCAAACCTCTATTCAAAGAAGCAATGTGCTCGGCAGATGGTTCAATAGATAAAGCGCTGAACTTCTTTCTTGGAGAAGAAGGAGAAGATCTTCTCCTTTTCCTTTTTAGCGATTATACCATCTCTTCCAATATTTCTTCTTCAACAATCCAAAGGGGAGAAAGACCTTATAAGCAACGAACCGATATAAAAGAGGACAAAGTAAATTGACACAGAGGAAGAAAGATAGAGGTTTACCATCAGTAGGATTTTCTGCAGCATCGACACCCTCTGCATCAGAGTTTTCTTCTGTTTCTAAGATAAGAGATGAAAGGTTAGAAGATACATCAGATTAAAGTTAAATAAGAACATAGAATGATGATGTCTATACCTTGAGTAATTGGTTTCTTAGAACCACTACGCTTTACATGACCAATTGCGGACCGGAGGGCCTCCTCGTATGTACTCTCAAATGCAAAGGAATACCACCAAGTTTGCCATTCAGCAAGGTATCCTGGACGGGCCTTGAAACCATTAGGAAGGTCTACACTATAATAGGTATGCATTGTGTTGGCAATCTCAATACAACAGAGAAGTGGGCTTCGACTCTTGAGAGAATATTCCTTCTTCTTGGTTCCTTCCGAAAAGCCCATTGAGTAAGGAATTGGCATGGGAATTGCTTGCCAGAGTCCAAATTGCCTGGCACAATATTGCGGAGAATATACCTCAAACCCAGGATAGAATCGACCCTTCAATGAAATCCATATGGGAAGATCTACTGCAGACAAAGCATAAGTCCAGAAAAGCCTATAGAGGTTGAATCGAGCTGGATCGAACAAATAGTCAAACTCTCCATGGCCATATTTAAAGAAAATAACTTGGTCATGATTCAATTCAAGGAAAGCTCGGAGATAGAAAATAAAAGGAGGCGCTTGAGAAGTAATATGTCGAGGGGAACAGCTTAGCAATCGACAACCTAGAGGTAGAGGTGCAGGTTTTCTATACCCTTGTAGAGATAGATGAGGAAGGTGACGAACACTTTTACCAAAAAGGGAAGGGAAATACAAAGCTATCCATGCTTGAAGTATCTAAAAAGCGCCTGAAATAGTTCCAGAATGTAACATCCTGAATTTCGACCTATTTCCGGAATCAATGAAATAGATGTTATTTCTCATTTCATTTTAGTAAGTCTCGCTCGGAACTAATCATTCTCGGGATACTAACCTTCAGGGAATGGCTACCTAGGGAAATGTACGTGGACCTAAGAACTCGATCATGAGTCGACCTTCGGTGACGATCGAGGTCGCCATGACTCGAATAACCCTAGGTCGATACGCGTAATCCCTAAACAGCCGCCCGTTAGTGAGAGACCCTAAAATTGAGATTGGGCGATTTTGATCGCGAAATTGGATCCGGACTTGGCTGTCGATTTTCGGGGTCGTGCGCAACTATTTTTACGAGGACGACGTCATTTTAGTGTGGCCAATGATATTTGGGGTTGGTATGGTCGAAAAATGGAAATTCGGCCCGGGACTGGAAAGTTACGACTTTGCCCCTAGGCCTATTATTGGGTATTCCGAATTTTGGGAGATTTTGGAAATTAAATTTGGGGATTTATTTGTGGATAAATATCAGCCAATTGAAAGACCAAAATGCCCTTGGATATTTTGGCTTAGGAGAATATTGACCAAGTGAATGAGGGGCAATATGGGAATTTAGAAAAAATGGTCAAACCCCCCTTTAAGACCAAAAATTTCTCTCTCTCTTCTCATTCCCCTCTCTTCTCACGCAGCCCCCCCCCCACCAACAGAACACTCTCCCTCTCTCCCTCACCAAAAACTCCTCTCATCTTTCTCTCGGCCTTGGACCGCCGATCGTCGCCGGAGCATCGCCGGAGCAAGCCGCCACCGCCGATCGCCGCCGGCCAGCTATTCCACCTTCCCGCTCTAGCCGAGTTAGCCTAGAGTCCGGTAAGTCGCTCCCTAAACCTCGCCTAGGACGTCGGGTATTTCTCGGACTCGTTTAGGTGCGGTTTAGGGTGATTCGAGGTTGATTAAGGTCTTGATCATGGGTTTTTGGTGGTTGATCATGGCTATTGATGGCTGAGTATGGCTGTTAGTGGTTGTTGTGGGTTGGATTAGACGTCGGGAAATGAGTTTTGGCGGTTGGAATTCGGTAGAAATCGGTTCGGGTTTGAATCCGTGAGGTTCGGGGTGAGTCGCGGATTCGCGGTTACTGTACCCACCCGGTTTGCTATTTTTGTAAATAATTTTGTGGGCCGAATTTGGGAAAGGTTTCTTCATGAAAGTTGTTGCCAACATCTTGAGGTATAACATACTTTAATTTGGGAATTTTTGGAGATCATTTGATGCCATTCGGAAGTCCATCTTTGGACCGAAATAAAACTGCCCGATTTACTGTTCACCCGACCTTCTGGTCTGTTCGAATTTTTATAAATTTTTCCAGGCCTATTTTCAAAATACTTCCTTCACAAAAGTTGTTGGGTACATTCGTGGCTATAACATATAAAAATTTCAAAGCTTTTCAAGGTGATTTGGGTGTTGAAATAAATATATTTTGAGGACGAAACGGTCTGTTGGAGCGAGTTGATTTTCGTCTGACTTCAAGCGACCAAAAGAGGTGTTTCTAGTTGGAACTGAGTTTCTAGTTCTTCACGGAAAATGTTCAGCAAGATGTTTTACGCAACGTGTCCAAATTTTAGAATTTTTGGAGTTCGTTTACTATTTATTTTGATGGGATTTCGGTCACTATTTAGGGTTCAGTTTAGGGGTTTATGTGGCTGTTTTGGGGGCTGAGATGAAGGCTGGTATTTGGTTGTCGTGGGCTGATTTGGGGACTGATTTGGCGAAGAAATTGGTGAGGATTTGTAGGCTCGATGATGGCTGTGATGTGTGGAGCGATCGCAGTTAATTTGTATAATTGATTGGAATTATTGTGATTGTTTGGAAACTGAATTAGAAGCTGGATATTTGTTGGTTACGGACGGATTTGGCAATGAAAAATTGAGGTTTAGTAGATTTGGATAGGGCAATGATATTGTGGATCGATCGGGATTCATTTGTGTGATTGAGTGGAATTGTTATGGCTTGATTGTGCTTAATTGATCAATTGTGTTGTTTGTGATTTGTTGGCTGAATCGGGATTATGTGTTGGACTGAATATGGCGTGGCTGTATGCCGTGTGTATGTGGCCGTGAGATGTGAATTGGTGCGTGGCTATGAATGCGTGTGACGTGTGTATGTTTGGTCGTGCGACTGTTGACCGTGTGTAAGTGTGACTTGAGTGGAACGAGGGTATGGAAATGTGGAATTGGTTGGAAAGGATCCATCCTGAGGCGTGTACGTTTACGCGGGACGATGCCGTCCCTGACGAGGTGACGATGCCCGGCCCGACGGGGTGACGATGCCTGACGTGGTCAGAAGACCGTTGGCCTGATGCATTTTACGCGGGCACGGTAGAAGGAAAGTGTGTGTAGGATTCCGTCCTGAGGCGTGTTCGTTTACGCGGGACGATGCCGTCCCTGACGAGGTGACGATGCCCGGCCCGACGGGGTGTCGATGCCTGACGAGGTCAGAAGACCGTTGGCCTGATGCGTTTTACGCGGGTGCGGTGGTGGTGGAAAAGTTGAGAATGAGAGGAAATTGGCTTGAGGTGTGAGGATTGTGAAAGTGATGCATGGTGTGAGTCAATGTGCGAGTGTGTTTGTATCGCGTGATGTAGTGCGCGATTATGGGGTAAAATCTGCTAGGCATGGTATGGGACGTGCCCAAGTGGGTTTTGCTTTATAATCGAGGCACGCGCGCGGCTGTGATTTATTATTGTGGTATAATTGGCGTGTGTATTGATATGTGGAAATTGTGTGATGGCATGTGTGCAAGAATTGTGTGTTGGGATTGTGGGCTAGCATGCATGGTGCGTATGCAGAGAGTCCAGGTATGTGTGGATGTTTGTTTGCTGGTTGTGTGGTTGTTTGGTTGCGTGTTTGGATGTGTCTGGAATTACGTGATAGCCTAGGTGGGGCTTAGGTTGTGACTTATTGAGATGTGATCTCATGGTTGTTTCAACCAAACCATTTCAGAGCCCCCGCCTGAATGTCGAGATTGAGGTCGCCTCGGAGTCGTCAGGTGAGCAGACAGCTGCGGAGGATTCAGGTGGTGATGCCGAGGACAGTGAGTCAGAGTGGACGCCTTCGAGAGGGCGTAGGGGATAGTTCTGGGAGGAGAATGCGCCCCATGTTTGGATAGTGTTGACCTAGAGAGCTGATCTTGATATTTTGGTGGTTTGGAGTGTATAGTTCGGTGTGTTTACAAATTATTTTGTGGTTTGTATTGGCGGATGATGTAAATATTTGGAAGTGTAATATATGCTTGGTGGTTTGTCGATTTGTTCCTTCCTGGTGTTCTCCAATTTTATTGTCCGGGATTTTTGTTTGCTTCCGCCGCGATTTAACTCTGATGGATCGTTGGGTCGGCGACGTTATTCCTGGGACGTCGCACTCTTCCGACCGAGGAGAGGGATGTCGCGGGCTCGATGGGGTTCGGGGCGTGACACAGAATCCCCGAACTTCATTGCTCGAGAGGTGTGGGTAAAACCTCTATATAAAACTGCAAGAATAAGAGGGGCCAATGCAAGGCGTTGTCCTGCGGCTAAGGCTGCGGCAATTTGCAAATAGTCCTTGCAAACTTTAAGGGTAGGACTAAAAAACACATATTTTGATAACCAAAAGAGCAAGAAAAAGAGACGCTCATCTTAGATAACAGGACCCGAAACTCAATAAAATCGAGACAAGAAATTGCTATATGCCAGAGCATCCTCAGAGATAAAAGGAGTGGGCAGTACAGGCAAATCCTCGACGGCGTGACCAATCAATTCAAAACCCGCTATGACAAACACATCGAGCATAGTAACGGACATGTGGCCCCAAGGAAAAAAGAAATAGTTGCTAGAAGAGGACCAGAAAGTGATGGCGAAGCCCAATAATCCACGTTTCAGGTCATAAGACAACATACTAACCTCGAGAGCGATATCGATTCCAGCAGCTATCCATAAAAGTCGAGTTTCTTGGTCGGCCTTCAACCGAATAAACCATTTGTGAAAATCTTCTTCGTAAGAAGGGAAACTTCGAAATCGAGAAGACCCGATGGATCACACATCCGTAATAGAAGAATGTTGCAGTGCCAAAGTCTCATTGTGTTTATACGGGAAGTGGAACTGGAGATTCATAGGTATATTGAGATGGTCCATGAAACTGGGGCTAGAGAGAAACAGTTGCATTCATCCTCGACAGCCTTCGGTAAATGAAAAGAGCAATCACCAGCGCACAGATCATCTTTAAACTTATCGAAAGCTGCGATGTAATCGCTGGCTGAGTATTCAGACTTCTTGGACACCATAAGAAACAATGGATCAAGATCGGAAAAAAGGCTCAAGAAAGGATTTTTAGGGTTAAAGAAGAAGATGCGACGGTGAAACAAGGCTTTTACAAGAATGAAGAAGACGATTTGAAAAGTCACAGCTGTTCGGGGGAGATACGAGATGACGTGTTCGAAGGGTATTGGATGAAGAATTCGTAGAGACTACTCGAAAGGACGTCATAGGATAAAAAAGCATGATCATCGCCTAGGGATTCGTACATAGACAAGGTACACCTTTAAAAGAAATAAATTCAAATTTATTCCTTTTAAAAGGGGGCATATGTTGACACCCAAAATTATTCCTGGTGAGATTGGGCTGTTTACAAGTTACAAAAGATATAAAGTACGGCCACATGGCGAAAATCCAAAAAGGCCGCAAGACAGGCCCAGAAGCATTAAGAAGGCTTAAAATTATCGATAGGATACGTCATAAAGGTGTCGACAAGTTGGAAATCACGAGCCTTGCATGTGATGTTGACAAATCTAAAGATCATGAGCCTTGCGCGTGACGTTAACAAATCCAAGAGCATGAGCCTTGCACGTGACATCGACAAATCCAAGATCACGAGCTCTACACGTGATGTCAATAAATCCAGGATAGTGAGCTTTGCACAGAATCATGGTAATACGTGGCGAAGAATTTATTTACATGTGTCAAAAGGAAGAGATATGACCGTGGGCGCAAAGATCAAAGAAGAAATAAAAAGACTCGTGGAAGAAAATTAGCTATTACGTGATGTCCAAAGAGCGCGAGCAATGTCGACAAGTCAAGAATCAGTTAAAGTGCGAAACGTAAGGAAGTGAAAAACGACTATCAAGGGGAAGTCGGTCGACGGTTATCAAGCTGCTCTATGAATACTCAAGGATTTCCAACATAGAGAGGATCTTCCTCAACAATCACAACACATCTTTTATCTAGTCTTTACCCTTAACACATTAAGAGTAGTTTTAATGATAGCCTTCAGATTTTTTGTCGTAGATTCAATTCTGACGAGGGTCTTTATCAGGTTCAGCATTGTTGATTAAATTTCAATGTTGTGCCACCAGTTCAGCGTCGTTGATTAAATTCCAACGTTGTGCTTAGAGTATAGCTGTTGATTAGATTCCAGCCATATACTCTTAAGCTACGTCATTGATTAAATTCTGACGTACTTTGAATGTATTGTTGAGTTTGTATCATATCAAGTCAGGGTGTAAGATTTATTGGGATTAATTAACGCATTTGATATTCTGTCCAATCTTAGCTCTGGACCCAGTCCCCTCTAATAAAATCCGAAACGCAGCGTTCAGTGAAAGATTTTCGACGGAATAAAAATCGGCGAAACAAAAAATATCATATTTTCATTTTAAAAAAAGATTATTTTTATTTACCAGGAAGGTTTTTGATGAAATTTTTTTCTTGTCTTTTCTACTTGATCGTCCACAACTATCTAAGAATCGAGTATGAATTGCATACTTCGTCGGAAAAACATAATAGGCCACTCTGCACAAACACTTTGATTCCCAGAAACCGATTGGCAAATGATTTCACGATGAAATGAACATGTCGACAAGCATTAACGAGCATTTCTTTCTCTTCTTATGGGTTCCTTCCTCAATCGATCTCCATGGAAAAAGGTATTCCTTACCTCCCAGTTTGTATTCCACATCCATATCCTCTTCCTCTTCTATTTCTCTTGTTGCTCCAATTTCATGTTAAACTTTTTTTTTGTCTAAAGAAAATTGTATTCATTGCTCAAAAGGATACATGAGAAGTACAATGATTTTTATTGCAAAGAAAATCAAAGGAGAGCAAATCTCATAATACAACAAAACATAGTCAAATTCAGAAAACAAGAAGGATCAACAGAGCATTGACAATGTTAAACACATACTTATTCCATAAAAACGGATTTGTCAAGCAAAGTAATTGACAGTCAATCACTGGATCTCATATCACCATCAATGTTAAGCACACGTCGGAAAGTCCTTCTCCAATAAATACAGCGTTGCCTGTTGATGATGCATGCCTAGGTTCGGCTTTTTCTACACCATCGCCAGATGGAGACAACCAAAACGGGTTGAAAAACCAAAGATCTAACCTTTGGAATAGAAAATCTTTGTGGTTCGATGAGACATCAAAATTTCTATGATTATCAATAAAACTAGAGGCAGAGGATTTGTACATGGACAGAGCATAGGGTATCGACTCCCCGAAAACATTATTAAACTCCAAATATAAATCGGAAGAGAATAGCTCTTAGATCTATAACTAAATTAGGAGTTCAAATTCTTAGATCTAGAATTAGACCGGGAGAAGAGAACTTATAGATTTAGATTGGGAGAAAAAAAAAACAAGAAAAGAACGAATGGACTTCAATAAAATCAACAAGAGGGGAGGGTGAGACTAGCTCAAACCCTCCCCCATGACTGAAGCTTGAAGAAGATGATGGAGAGAGCAAAAAAAGAGAAATTTTTCGGCTTTTGGTGTTAATCCAGCAAATGTTGAACTTTCAAATGCTGGCTTTGCGTGGCATTATCATCTCTCCTTTTTTTTCTACTCAACACCTCCATTCTACTTCTCACCTCTCCACATTCCCCCCCACATTTCCTTTAGTGTCGTTAGCTCTCCCTTATAAAGCCCATAACGCTGGCCTCGAGCTCTTCCAGCCCTGCTCGGTCTCGACGGTCTCATCTTGTGGCCCGTTGATCCAAGACGGACCTCATCATGTAATTGACATTGTTTGTGCTCATTTGTGTTGTCAATTCATCAACATAGATCACCTTGCGTTACCTTCAAGCACTATCCACACCGACTTCGACGAGCTCATAATACTTCTCTCAATTCAACCCCCCTTGCCCACTCTCCGTGCTCTATAGTTGGCTTGTTTGTGTTAGTTACCCAAGCCTTCCAGCTCGGATCACATCCTCGTCCAGTAGGGGTGAGCGGTTCCAGGTTCCGGGTAGGTTCCGCCTGGAACCTGGAACCTACCCTCGGGTACAGGTTCCTCAAAATGAGGAACCTGGAACCTACCCGTTGAAACGTGGAACCTGGAACCTACCCTGTCATAGGTTCCAGGGTCGGTTCCAGGTTCTTTTTTTAATTTTGTTTTGAATTAAACAAAAAGAAAATAAACGCAAGAATCCTTCATACTGCAAGCAGCACCTAAGACCATTCTTTCCAAAGTGTTATTTTATTAGAATTCAGTGGAAACAATGGAGGATATGACAGATAATACACATTCCTATCATATAGCATGCCTAACAGAGCTCTACTTGCAACTCGCATGTAAGTGAACTGTCATTTGCAACACAAGCAAGAAATCTTGACACAGCAACTGCATAGCAAAAGTGACGAAGACTCCATATGTTAATTGTCGAGGACCCAAATACTAAAAAGGGATCATGATACAGGATTCAGAAAATCTGAATGAAAGAATTCGGATGTGCTTGCACGATGTGCACAAAGAAAGATGACAATTTGCAGGCTGTCGCTTCAGTGATCATGCCTAAAGCTTTTGAGTGAAGCCATTAAGTACTCTTAAAGCGTCCATGAAGAGCAAGGAAGCCCAAGATCAATTCGCACAAACGTCTCTCAGACCCCCATCCCCCTAACGTTCCAGGTTCGCAAGAACAGTTCGAAATTCCACCGAACCCTTCTTCTCGCGCCGCTCTCCTCAGTCGCAACACCGAAAAGGCGCAAGCCACTCTAATCCCACAGCCCACGAGAGCGCCTTCCAGCTTCCGAGCCCCGTTCTAAGCCAAAATCGCATCGACCATCCAAAATCTAAACTACCCCAGAAGCGAATCCCGGAGAGGGAGGAGAATTGCAGGCAGACGGTGGCGTCGAAGCTCGAAGAAACCGAGGATTGGAAGGGGGAACGACCTTACCCGAACTCGGTTGTCGCCAAAAGAGTCCGGACGGCGAGACGACGGCGGCCGGCTCCTTTCGCGGCGGTTGTCAGCTCGGACTGATCACAGACTGTGATTGTAATGAGCTCGACGGAAGTGAAAGAAAGAAAGACAAGAGTGTGTGCGTGTGAAGGTGGACACGCTTTTCATTTGGGGCCAAGTTCAGGCTGCTGCCCCTCTTCTTGTTGCCGCCGCCCCCAATCTGCTGCTGCGCGCCATTGTAGCTCGCCCTCGCGGCCAGCACCGCCGCGGCGGAGCTCCTCTGCTGGGTGCGGTTGATGAAGACAGAGGAAAAGCCGAGGCGACGCCGAACGGAGAGAGGAGATGCAAGCTCGTCGAGTCGTGGGTGTGCGGCGTGCCAGAGAGAGCAAACTGGAGGAGGACCGAGCGAGGGGAAATATGGGGAAGAAACAAGAAACTAATGAAAGTTAGGGTTTTTAGAGGGTAAAGTAAATCGGTTCCGGTTCCCGGTTCCGGTTCCCGGTTCCGGTTCTTAGGAACCGGAATTGGGAACCGGAACCGGAACCGGCGGTTCCTAAAAATTTGGAACATGGAACCGGAACCTATCACCTTGGAACCGGGAACCGAACTGGACCCGCCGGGTCCGGTTCTTCGGTTCTCGGTTCTACCCTAGAACCGTGCTCACCCCTATCGTCCAGCCCGAATTCACAACCAGCTTTCCACACATCCTCCGGGGGCCAAATTGAAAGATAATCATGTCCACTAATTTGATGTATATACGTTATGACTGTCATGCTTGGTCAGGTCTTTGAGATTAAAGACATGGGTTATGCCAATATCTTTCGGTAGATTAGGAACATATGTATTTGAGTTCATTTTCTTCAGAACTTTAAATGGGCGAGCACTCTTCGAATGGAGTTTTTGTATGCACCTTTCGGAAAATGTTTAGGTCTGATACGTGTCCTGATCATCAAGATCAACAAATGTGCTAACGTCAGCTTGAGCTTTCTTCAAACTTCATCATTAATCTCCTTTAGAAATTAAATAATATTGTTAAGATACAGATGTGAGTTGTGCTAGAATATCCCACATCGGAGAAAGTTAATATATCCTAGTTGACCCATATTTAATTAGCTTAAGTTATTGAGTGAAGGTGGATCCAGGCTTTTGAGTGAAGATGGGTCCAACTAGATAAGTTGACGGACTCGGATTTGAGCTCTTCCTTGGTGAACTCCTTTGGTGAAGGTATCGGGCTTCTACTGCGCAGTTCCAACAAATAGTATTAGAGCCAATGGTCACACCGATACACGTTTCGAATAGGTCACCAATTAATCATCTTAATAATCTCCCTCTCACATGTGAGCTCATTATTAGGTCAGTTCCCCCTAAGATATTCACCAAATATTGATACACATTGCTAGTGGGTCACCAATCAACCATTTCACTTTGATACCATTTGTTCGGAGTGCCGATTAGCTCAGTTACGGACTAACAAAGATATATTAACTACTCCACACCGAACTAATTCTCTAATGTTGGACTTTCTAACAAAACTCATATGTGCATGTCAACAGGTATTGCAAATGACTAAGTGCTTGATTCATTCAACTTTTCAGCGAAGTAGGTAATAAGATGACCCTCTTGACTAAGACGCCTCCAACACTAACATTAGATGCATCGCAAGCACTTCAAACAACTTGGAGAAGTCTGGAAGGTGTAAAACAGGAGCTGTGACCAGCCTATTATTTACTTCTTCAAAATCTCTCTCAGCCGATTTTGTCCATGTGAACTCTCCTCTCTTCATGCAATTAGTAATAATAGGCGCCATGATAGTGCCGAATCTTCGATGTAGCGTCTACAGATTGAACCCAAACCGTGAAAATGACGATCTTCATGCCATGAAGTAGAAAAGGGCTTGTCTTTGATAGCTTCGACTTTTTCTAAAGGGATCAACTTTCACTCCTTCAGAATAAATAACAAAATCCCAAGAAATAGATCGAGAAGTCACAAAAAGACACTTCTTCAAGTTTACACAGAGCTTTTCTTGGCTAAGAACTCTCATAACTTCTTTGGCCCGGCAAATCAGGAAATAAGCAACAAGAAAGTAAGCTATAAAAGGCCGAAACACTTGCATTATAAACTGGTGAATGAAATTGCAATAAATCAGTGTATTAAACACATGATGTAACTGCATGCCCCATTCAAGAGTAGAATATATTATTTCAGGTTGAGACTTCTTAAACAAGTGAATATTATCTGAGCGCTATCTCTTAAACCAAATCACAATAATTGGGTTTGCAATACGATTGTGTACAAGCACATGTTTAGGTGGTAAGTTGGTGTCGTAACAGCTAATAATGGTCGACCTCCGTTTGGACCGAAAATACAGGAGTTCAGGTACATGACGGTCGACTATGGTCATTTCTGTTCTATCATTTAATTCATGCGAAACTAGCCAGTCATGTAAAAGAACCGTTCATTTTAGTGAGAGAGAGAGAGAGAGGAAAAGGTGGCAGGACTTTAAAAGTGATAGGTCTTACGGAGGTGTTTCTGCTTTAAATACACATGCAATGCTAGATCAGTCCTAAAGTACAGGTGGGTTTTCACTATTTAGCTTCCAAGCCAGATGAAGCGTAAAAGGGAAAAAGGCCAAAGAAAGGTAGAGTTGGACTCATCTCTGCATTGGTAAATATCAGCTTGTGATCACATCACTTGCAGCACCTTGTTGGTCCATCATTCTGCAAGAGTGGCCCCCGGCCCGCGTGGTGGAGACTCGAAAGCCTTCTTAAATGAATCAGCTTGAGCTCTAGGTTCATTCTGTCCTTCCAAAGAAGGAAAAATAACGAAGAGGAAGAGAAAGAAAGGTTCTAAAAACCTTATGAATAGGCTGGTTTCGTCTACCCTGTTGATGAAAATTGAATACTTCATAGTGCTTCGAATTAAGTAGTTCGCCCCCCCAATATTTGTGCTTCGAATTCTGATGAGGAGAATCGTCTGTCCATGTAAATTTACAGGAAAAAGTTGAACAGGTAATTGTGTTTGAAGATCATTATGGGTGGACCCATTTTGCTTATCTGGTGCTAGCTTTCACATGAATGTGCTCATGTATAGCCCACACAGAGAAAGATGGACAGGAATGAATGCTGACATTAATTGTTGGGCCGAGGTGGAGTGCACGACTCAGTGGCAATAAGAAAAACCATGGCGAGTCACTTGCATTTGTCTTGTTCTCTTCTTGAGTTTTGTATGGAAAAAACTAGGTGATTCTAGCGTTAGCCAATGGCGTATATGAACCCCAGCTTGGAACTTTTCCTTTTCACAATGAAGGGTGAAAGGAAGTATCCATCGCTAAATCATTTTCACATTCCTCATTTAAGCTTGCAAACCGAAGAGGCTATCAAAATTACATCTAAACCTATTATACGAGTGTCAATTTAGTCTTAAATGTTTCAATTTTGCTAATTTAATAAACTTTTGCAGAAAATTCCAATGTAGTTATTTCTACCAATTTTTGTCGGAAATCGTTGACGTGGTGGTGTGCCACCACGTAGGACGGCCGGCAATGACAGAACCGCAATGTTAGTAATTTCTAATAAAAATTGACCGGAAGGACTATATTAAAATTTCACGTAAAAGTTTCGGATTAAATTGGAAAAATTGAAAAGTTTAGGACTGAATACACATCCGCACAATATTTTTAGAATTGATTGGGTAATTTACCCTTTGCAAACTGGTAGACTTAGTGATTTGCTATGTACCTAAATAATAAATATAATGTAGAGTTACATAACTATTAGAGAACTTGTATATGGCATAAAGAACATATCTAGGACGTATCATGATTCGAGATACCGATGTAATCTAGTGGGTCCATCATGATCGTTGATCATATGGTCGTCACATGTGAGTCTCATACAAACGGGGATTGTAATTGATTCGAATCCACAGACCTGTGTCCATTCCAGAGTTTGTTAGTTTATTGATAGTAAGAGTTTCAATTCATCGCTCTCTATTGAGCGATAAGTCTTGCACGGACCTTGGTGCATGAACCCAAACACATGATGGCCATTGATGAACTCTAGCGAAAGAAAAAATAGTCTTGTCGCTGTAAAAATCAACTAAAAAATGGCGTTTGATAGAAAGGAATGGGGTGTCATTGACCGATTTTCCTTCCTTCCTTTCAACATCCCGAATAATTGGATTAAACTTATTGTGAGTTGCATTTTTTCAAACTTCCTTAAGTGTCCTCCTTAATGGTGGCATGATCGAAACGATTCAGCCATCCCGTGGCCTTAGACAAGGCAATCCTCTTTCCCCTTATCTCTTCATCATCTGCATGGAATCTCTTAACTATATATCTTATTGAAGAGCAATAGGAAACCTATCAGAAGTGTAGCTTTCTTAAGGGATATCAAGTCGTTGACTTATGTTCCGTACGTTCTCGATCCTCAGAATGCAACGTCGGCCAACCAATAAGCCTAGCAGCACATTCACATCAAGAGGCCAAACGTCAGTTGACTTCACAACAAAGTTGCCAACTTTGACTTGCCAACCAAACTAACAGTGCGAATGCTTCGATTTAGTCGTGCCTTCACATGGGACGGCAGTTCCAAGTTCTCCTAGATTAGACCAACTAAATAAAAAATTCGATAAAATATTTGTCGGACGCGAAATTTGGAAAATCATTAGAAAAATGTTACTACAAGTATGATTTATCATTAGGAATATGACGTGGAAAATGAAAGATGGAGCACCCCGTGGCCACGATTACGGCAGCGGCCCATCAACCGAGCCGCGACACATGGCCGCCGAATGTAGCATACCCATTGCGAAATTCAGGTGCAAAACCCATCATAGTCAATAAGCATCACTCGACCATAGAGCAACTTTACTCAGTTATCACATCAAGTTACAGTTGAATGACTTGCTTCTCTCGTACCTTTCCTCACTATAATCTACGAACAAGTGCGAACTGCTATGGACGGACATATATAGAATTGCGTTGCACACGAAGCACCAGACATTACTAGCACAACTAGCAGATACATATATTAAGGTGGCACGAATTTCGTTTTCCCATTAAGCTTTGTGAGGAAGAAGCCGGACCGGGAGCCCCTTCGCTGGCATAGGCATTGGGTCGACGATGATCTTCTCATCGGCGAGCAACTTCTCCCACTTGAACCTCTTGACCAAGTTGTACATGAACACGAGTATTTCCAAGCGAGCATACTCCTTTCCCGGGCACATCCTGGGCCCTCCCCCGAATGGGACATACGTGTACGGCGCGGGCCCCTTCCCGTCAAATCTTGATGGGTCGAACTTCTCCGGCTCCGGGAAGTAGTCTGCATTCCTATGCGTTGAGTGTGCGCTCCAGTATAGCTGCGATTTTTATGGAAATATTTAATCACAGTTTGATGCTTTAGGGATTTTAATTATCCAAAGCATACGATTCGCAACGTGCACGGCTCGAAGCATGGGTATAGAGAGATCCAGATACCATGTTTTCCTTTCTATCGTGGATGTTCTTGCATTGCTATTGGCATCAATCGACTACTATATCATGTCTATATTGAGGGTGAAAAGCTCACCTTCCACCCCTTTGGAATGGAGAAGCCATTGAAGATGAAGTCGTTGAGGGCTTCCCTGAATGCGCCCTGGAGTGGAGGGGCGAGCCTCATGACTTCACATGCCACGTTCCACGAATACTTCATCTTCTGAATGTCGTCCCAGTTCAACAGCTCGCCAGGAGCTTTCGATTTTGCGATCTCCATTTGTTCTGCAAAAAATTAAAATAAAAAAAAAACCATTGTATCGAGTTGTTATAGACATGGCAGCGACTAAATCACTTAGTCATTATCATACAATGTTCTCTATGTTATATACTATGCTATCAAATGTCATAATCTGAAGATCAGAACACTTATGTCGTCATTAAGTTGTTGCGTGACATGTCAAGCTCATGTCCAGCTTATCATATGATGATCATTATGACGATAGTTACTGGAGATAAAAACCTGGAAACAAATGGGGTCGTAGCTATAAATGACACGTGGATGAAATTGAAAGGTGGACGGTGGTGCAATCAAGAGGTAGGGAATTCATTTAAAGCCGTCCCTCAAACCTAATTTAACACGCGCGAGTAGTTGGGCCATAAATAAATCAGAAACGTACGTAGATTCACGTGGGGTAGATTTTTCTTTTTCTTTTTTGCTATTAATAGAAATATTAATAATGCATGGAGAGCAAAAATCTCGATAATGCATAGAAAAACTGAATTTATAGCATTAGCATTTATAGGTAAAAAAATTAATCTTGCTACTTAATAATATAAATTGTAGAAATTATTAGATTTAAGGTAGTGGTATATGAAACTCCTTTTTGTTTTGGACTTAGATGCATGCAACTAATATATAAACTTTTGGACTCTTTTAAATGATCCCATGATAAAGTGTTGATAAAAAGTAGTTGGTGCATGCAACTCTCTAGATAGAAAAAAATCTTCTATCCTTATATCGTCAATAGCTTTCGCTGTTGCTTTATCCAGCGAATGTGAAGGCAAATCACGTCCACACGAAACACAAATTAATTATATTAGGTCTCGTGTGAAATTTATTTAATCTCATTTTACTATAGTAGAGTACAATTAGAGGTCTGATGTGCAATCGGTCGCTATGCCGATCGCCATGGTCTTAATTCCTTGTGTCGCTAAAAAGTAAGAAGTGTGATCTACGGTCTATGCTAACCTAGTCGATTAAGATATCTTTACGGTCTAATTATTAAATTCCTCATATACATACATACATACATAATAGCTTGTTTGTGTCAATAATGTTGACTTGAAAGCTTTGGAGTTTTTTCAAAACCCAAACCTCTGCAAGTACTCTACAAACCAGTCTCCTTAGCTTGCGTTTCTTACTTTCTCTTGTTCCCTTCACGTTAGAATTTATAGTCAAAACAATGACCTTATGTTGACAACCCATATATGAACAATTAACAAGTTGGCGAGATTTTCCAAAGGAAAAAAAAAAACAAGAGTTTAACAATTCTGATAGCTTCCGGTATACGTGCGGATGGATTCAAATGATTGGTGCCGGAAGAATATATTAAGGAAAAATTATCGGAACTTACCGTTGTAAACTCCATCGTAGACTTCAGGAAGCTCAGCGAGATACTTGACGATGAAAGTGCAAGCAGCGCTCGCCGTGTCGTGCCCGCCAACCAACAACCCTAGGATCTTGTCGGCGATGTCGAGCTCTTTCATGTGCTTCCCGTCTTCGTCTGTTGCCAGGAGCATGTGCGACAGTATGTCCTGCGTTGCCGAGGCCTTCCCTTCGGTCAGATCGATCTTCCTCTGCTTGATGATCGCCCTCAACTCCTTCCTGATGAAGTTGGAAGCGTGCTTTGCGCGGTTCAGTGGCGTCCCCGGCAGGTCAATCGGCAACGAGAACATCCCAGAGGCCAGGACGTTGAAAGGGTCGGCGAACTTGGCAACATGGTCCGGGTCCTCGACGCTCATGAACAAGCGGCAGGCCAGCCAGAACGTGTACCTCTTGGCGAGAGGGAACACGATGATCTCGTCCTTGCCCTCCCACCCCATGGCGAAGTGCCGCTGGGCGATATGGTCCATTATTCCGATGTACCTGTTAAGAATATCAGATCCAAAAGGTCAAACTACCAGATAAAGAGAGACTTATAAGTATAAGGAATATGTAAATCCCATAGATAAGCGATATGAGATATTTAACAGTACCTTTGGAGTGCCTCGGGCTTCATGAAGTTGGGGAGCATCTTCCTCATCTTCTTGGCCTCCTCCTTGGAGGAGGTCAGGGTGGAGGAAGGGAAGACCTTGTTGATGGAGTCAGGCCACCACGCGGTGACGAGCTTGTTCTCATTGGAGAAGAGGAACTTGTTGCCAGCAGCGCCGCACAGGATGGCAGTCGGCTCAGCGAGGAGGGAGGTCTTGAAGACCTCGGAGGAGTACCGGGCGATGCGGTCGAAGATGAACTTCTCAGGGTGGCCCTTCCACCCAGAGGACAGGAACTCCAGGGTCTCGCCGACGAAGGGGAGGCCGGCCTTGCCCGGCGGGAGGTTGGCGCCGGTGAAGTGGGCGATGTGCTTGTAGGTGATGAAGAAGAGGGAGAGGGTGATGAAGGAGACGAAGAGGAGGAGGAGGGAGAGGTAGAAGTGATCCATGGGTGGGCTGTGTTTGCTTCGACACTTCACAGCTTGCGTTAGTGAGATCCGTGTGGTGTTTTATAGGGGGAGAGTTTGCTTGTGAAGAGCGTGGGGTGTGTTCATATTGGTTTGTGTTGGCTAGGGAACATCGTGATGGTAGCTAGTCAAACGTGGCGTGCTCAAGGGAAATTCACAATCACACTTTAGTGGTCAAGTCATGGCAAAAAATGATTTTCTTCTGCGAGTAGGTCGAAAGGTCCTCTTTTGCGTCCTGGACCATAACCATATGAATTCGTGGGAAACCAATTTGTAATAAGGTTTTTCAAATTTTCAATACGACAAATGAGACATATAGGGGCCTAACAAGAGTTCAGCACGTTATCTTTTTTAAGATTTTGTTCTGTAAATTGATATTTATACACCTAAACTTTTCCGTTATTGCGCAAAATCGGGTTCGAACCAACTGGGGACATATTTAGATTTTAATAATTTTTTTTAATTTGAAGTCCAAACAAAATTGACTAGCCGGCTTTCTATTAGTATATTGAATGAGGTTTGTGAAACTTCAGCGCTTACGAAATAGACAATAAAAGATTTGTAAAGCGGATCACGTTGTTGACCACGAAAATGGCACGCCTAGGATCACCATAATCAGAAACCGAAACACGTTAATGGAGAAATTATCGATTCGCGTACCTGCCTTGGAATCCATCGAAGTTGACGCGGAATTTGCGACGGTTTCCGAACACGAACTCAAATGCTTCTCTCTTATACCCTTCGTTAGAACACTGGCCTAATAAGATTACTACTCATGAGAAGAAAGTTCT
Source organism: Syzygium jambos (assembly GCA_031216235.1). Lineage (NCBI taxonomy): Eukaryota > Viridiplantae > Streptophyta > Magnoliopsida > Myrtales > Myrtaceae > Syzygium > Syzygium jambos. The sequence continues at coordinate 18,625,848 of CM062222.1, forward strand.
CTTTTGATTCGTATGTGAGTCAGATTGTGCATCATCAGGTTAAGGGAAGGACTTGAGCGCTATTTATAGAGTCTTCAACCACGGGCTCTCTCATTATGAGCCGGGCCGTACTCGGCCCACACCAGCCAGCCCCATATTAGACTTATTAAGAACCAATTTATTTTACCTTTTATTAGATCAAACTAATTCAGTTAATTTCAATTAATGAAGCCCACATTAGGAAATTCTTACATTCTCTCACTTCGGCAATATTAAATGAAACAGAACTGTGTGCGCACCCTTATATTGATCTAGAGATTATTCTTAATAGTCAATTCGATCCCATAAAATCTCAAACACCTAATCATGGCGGTAATTGCATGTACTCACGCAGAGCCTTCCATGATCACGAGTGCTTTCAACTTTACTGATATGGATTCAATATGGTAATGTGTCAAATGGATAATATCTCATAATGAGTGATATTTCATGTGTTGTCCTTTTTGTTAGTTCAAATTCTCTCTCCTTAAGTGTCACAAAACCTAGTATGTCACTAGAGAATATCTTTCATGGTTCCAACGAACCTTCATATGTCTTACCTGGATAGTTAACTGTACTTTATGCGTAACAAGACATATCGTTAAAGCTAATACCAAAAATGCCCGATAGCCTGTACTCAAGATTTATATAATGCCTCGAGATTTTCATCAAATATGTGTACTCAACTTGATAAATCTACATTCACAAATACCTCATTGAATACAAAAGAGTTGATACATATTCAAATATTACAAAATGTAACAAAATCAGATACAAACTTCATAAGAGCAACATAAAACTAAACAGCTCTCACTAATTAACAGTATCCCATGATACTCCTTATCCCATGTTAATGACATATCGATCAAATACACAAGGGCGAAGGCTTTTACTTAGCAGATCTGCAATCATATCATTTGTTGAAATGTGCTCTACTACAATGTCACCAGTCTGAACTTTTTCCTTTATAGTCAAGTACTTATTCTCCATATGCTTAGACCCCTTGAGACCTCTATTGTTGTTAACAAACAACACTGCAGAGTTATTGTCACAGTACAACCGTATAAGCCCATCCACAAAATCAAATACGGTCAACTCCTTAATAAGGTTCCGGAGCCAAATTGCCTGAGTAGTGGCCGAAAAGCATGCTACAAACTCTGCTTGCATGGTAGAGGATGTCATTGATTTCTATTTCTCACTTTTCCATGATACTGCACCTCCTGCTAACTTAAAGATGTAACCCGCTGTCGACTTCTTTTCATCCTGATAGTCAGCAAAGTCTGAATCCGAATACTCGACCAGCTATAGGTCCTGAACATATTTGTAAATCAGCATATAGTCTTTTGTCATCTTTAAGTACCTCAAAACCTTCTTGGCAGCAATCCAATGATCGTGTTCTGGATTTGATTGATATCTACTTAGAAGTCCTGTTGCAAAAACAATATCTAGTCTAGTACATACTTGGGCATACATAATACTCCCAAGTGCACTAGCATAAGTTACATTCTTCATTTGGATTTTTTTAAAATCTGAATGAGAACATTGTGACAGACTCAACTTATAACCCTTATTGACATGAGCAATTCCTAACTTGCATTGCTACATGTTGAATCTTTCTAAGATACGATCAACATATGCCCTTTAAGATAAACCCAATAGCCGGCGATAACGATTCCTATGAATCTCAATGCCAAGGACAAAAGATGTCTCACCAAGGTCCTTCATATCAAAGTTCTTTGACAACATACGCTTTGTCTCATGTAGTAAACCAAGGTCATTGCTCGCAAGCAGAATATCATCCACATAGAGTATAAGGAAAATGAATTTCCTCCCACTAACCTTGCAGTATATGCACTGATGTATTTTGTTCTCAACAAAACCAAATGAAGCGACAACACTATGAAACTTCAAGTACCATTGTCTAGAAGTTTGCTTGAGACCATAAATAGATTTTTTCAATCTACATACAAACGTACCTGAATCATCTGCCACAAAGCCTTCGGGTTGCATCATATAGACTTCTTCATTAAGGTCTCCATTGAGAAAGGCAGTTTTAACATCCATCTGGTATAACTCCATATCGAAATGAGCTACCAATGCCATGATCTCTCTGAAAGAATCTTTATAATAGACTGAAAAAAAAGTTGCTTCATAGTCTACTCCTTCTCTCTGAGTGAAACCCTTGGCTACCAGTTTGGCTTTAAACTTCTCAATCTTTCCTTTGGAGTCTTTTTTAGTCTTATATACCCATTTGCAGCCAATGGGTCTATGACCTTCAGGTAATTCAATAAGTTCCCAAACTCCATTATGCTTCATAGGCTGCATTTCATCTCTCATTACATCCAATCACAGTTCCGACCAAGAAACAGCTTCTGCATAATTCACTGGATCAACCACAGAATCGATATCATAGTCTTGCTCTCCTATATAGACAAAATAGTTCGGTGGTATAGCTGATCGTCTCTCCCTAATGGATCTCCTTACTGGAACATCAACAGCCTCATCCTGCACCTAAGAGTCTTGAGGAACTTCATTAGTAGCTGTTTCGACAACAGGATTCTGAGCCTCAACAGGTTCAGTCTGTGGTCTGAGAGTCTCCATAATTATCTGTTTGGGAGGAGATAAAGATACAACATTACCCACTGTACTATTATCCTCAATAGTCTGTGAGCAGTTACTTTTTTCGGCCACATCAAACTCCAAAAACTTGGCTGTCTGTGATTCCATAATTTTTGTGTCTCTATTGAGATTATAGAACCGATATCCCTTCGAATGATCCGGGTAGGATACAAAGTAACACTGAGTGGTTCTAGAGTCCAACTTACTTAATATTTTATTTATATAACTTCACTTCTGCAGGACATCTCCAAACTTAAAGATGGTTTAAGTTAGGCTTACCTCCAGTCCATAACTCAAAAAAAGTCAATGGAACAGTTTTAGTGGGTACGCGATTCAAAATGTATAAAGCTGTTTTCAAAGCTTCACCCCACATAAAATCAGGTAAATTTGTCTTACTAATCATACTCCTCACCATTTCCATAAGGGTGCGATTGCACTTTTCGACTATACCATTTTGCTCAGGACTCCCAGGCATAGTAAACTGAGCCACTAGCCCAAAATCTTCTAAGTATTTGACAAATGGCCCCTTAAGCTGTCCGGCATCGCCATGCTTGTCATAATACTCTCCACCTTGGTCAGATCTAACAACCTTTATGACATTTTCCAACTGTTTCTCAACTTCAGTCCAAAAAATCTTGAATTTGTCAAGAGACTCAGACTTTTCTTTAATCAAATACAGATAGCCATATCGAGAATAGTCATCAATAAATGTGATGAAATAAAAATTTCTACACAAGGTTGCCATGTAGGGTCTACTTATGTCAGTGTGAAGGACCTCCAACAGGTCAGAACTTCGGACTGCAGTTTTCTTCCTTGTCTTGGTTATTTTACCTCTACAACAGTCTACGCATATCTCTAAGTTATTTTTAAGAGCAGGCAGGATGTTAGTCTTTATCAGCATTTCTACTCTATCCTTAGAGATATGACCAAGCTGTTTATGCCACAATGCATAAGACTGTTCCTTAGGTAGTGGTCTCTTGGAAATAACCTTTTCAGCCGTATAAGTGACGTATATATCATTGGGAGACAAACACAATCTGTACAATCCGTTGGACATATAATAGCACCCAACCTTATTTGAATTAAGAAACAAAGAAATAATATTGTTCTTGATTTCAAAAGAGTGGCCATACATGTCCAAACACGATACCAAAACTAAGTTCTGTCTAAATGACGGTACATAAAAAGTATCTTTCAATATTAATCTAAAACTAGAGTCTAGAATCAAGATTACATCTCCCACAAACACAATATCGGCTTTCTCGTTGTTTCCCACAGTGAGTCTTGACTCATCTTGATTTGGCTTCCTCCGGTTATGAATCCCTATATGGTAAACATAACATGATTAGTTGCACCGCTATTGAGCCACCAAGAACTAGATGGTGCTTCTAATAGGCTGGATTCACAAACAAGTGCCAAAGAATCATTACCTATAGGCTCACATTTGGATAACCAAGCTTTAAACTTTCCACAGTCCTTCTTTATATGACCTTTCTTCTTACAAAAGAAGCAGCGATCACCATCCTTTTTGAAGAATGTTTTCTTTGGACCTATATTGTCAGATTGACTGGTAGTGTCATGAGTACTTTTATGAGTACGATTTCTAGACTTCTTATCTTTCATTTTATGGGAACCAGAAACATATAAGGCTAGATGCCTTTTTTCCTTCTTAAGTATCTCTTCTTCTGCCACCACCGTTGCTATCAAGTCATTCACTGACCAAGTCTCATCTTTGGAATTGTAATTTGTCTTTATAATTCCAAAATCAGGTGGAAGGGTGTTCAGGGCTTGATGCATAATGCCAGCATCAGGAATGGAAACATTAAGAGCTTGAAGTTTTGTCTTTAGGTCTACCATCCTAAAGATATAATCTCTAACCCCAGCAGTACCATCATACTTCATATTAAAGAGCTTTTGAAGAAGTGTACCAATCTCAGCATTAGATGAAATGCGGTTTCTAGCCTCTAAGGCTACCATCATTTCTTTAGCAGTATAATCAGTTGGCAAACCACTTTTCAAGTATTCTTAAATGGATTTCTTCATTGTCAATAAGCAAATCCAATTGCTCTTTTCCCAGGTAGCATAGTCCGTTTTTTCAGCTTCAGGACTGGTGGCCGTGATATCTCCCGGCTTATCCTTTGTAAGAGCAATTTGAATATCCGCCAGCTCCATTCCAAATAGAAAATCCTCTTTCCATTTCTTAAACTTCAACCCAGTAAGGACCTCAATGGAAATATAATTCCCGTTTACAGAAAAGGTGATTGGTAAACAAACAAACAATATAATTAGCATCATGTGAGTACTTATCCAGAGAGTTACATATATCATTACATAATCACCTTTAGATAGAAAATATGATATGTAGTTGTACACTCTCCACATGATAACGGCCATGAGAACATATTCTAATCTTTCGTGAAATCATCACCTTTGGATATATGAGCCACTAAGATCAGTCATTTCTCAAGCACATGCTATACATATACCCCTCCATGAACCAATACAAGATCACCTCTTTTGGGAGTATGATCACGCAATAGAACAGGAGACATCCCACCATAATATGAGACCAATATTTCTCAAACCTAGTCAAGTGTGCTGCTTTGGCGGTCACTACCCAACTGAATCTTTGAAAATCTCTCATACCAGGAATATGAGCTTTATGTATCACATTCACTATATACATGTAATGCTAGACGTAAAGACAGGAGCGTATGTCTCTGAAATTACATGTCATGCTAATTATATTATTCCATTCGTTGATAGACAATGAATTACACTCTACACAGTCCTTATGTGGTGATATACATGTGAGCTACCATATGTATTTCCAAAACCATAGAAAAATACAAGAAAATACGCAAAAATACCCTAAAAATACGTGCATATAGGGTTCTATATGTATTTTCACATATGTAAAAGCTTCAAACATGTAAAATAAATACATCACAATGTAGAGAATCTCGATACGAGCGCGTCGGTACCAAGAACGTCCAAAACGGACGTCGGACGCGCCCTCACGCGCCGTCGGAAGGCGCAGCGCGTGCGCGCGTGTTCAGCCGGTCCGACCGGTTGACCGGTCCAACTGGTCAACGGTCAACAGACCGATCTGACCAATTGACTGATCGGGTTAAACCGTTGGGTCGGGTCGAAATTAGGGTCGGGTCAACGACTGGGTCGAGTTAGGATCTAGGTCAATCGGATTCGCACCCTCGCTGACGTCATACTGACGTCAGCTTACAGTTATCAGTAGAAAAACACGCCGGTTAGGCACGGCCGCGCGTGGCCGTCACGCGCCGCCGTGCCTATGGAGTGTGTCGGCGCATGCGGCCTCATTCGGTGACGTGCCACCAGTCATTCTTCTCGTCTCGACGAGTAGATTCCGAATATGTAATAAAATTTGACATTCAATCGACAAAATATTCCGAAAATGGGTAAAAACCTCTCAGACATAACGAAAACGGTCATAATCCGCATGTTTCAGCTCTAATCTATGGCAGGCTCTAATACCACATGTTGGCCACGAAAATGGCATGCTCAGGATCACCATAATTAGAAACCGAAACACGTTAATGGAGAAATTATCGATTCGCGCACCTGATTTGGAATCCATCGAACTTGACGCGGAATTTGGATGGTTTCCGAACACGAACTCAAGTGATTCTCCACTATACCCTTCGTTAGAATACTGTCTTAATGAGATTGCCACTCACGGAAGAAAGTTCTCTCTTAATCCGTATGTGAGTTAGATTGTGCATCATCAGGTTAGGGGAGGGACTTGAGCGTTATTTATAGAGTTTTCGATTACGGGCTCTCTCATTACTGTCGCGACCTAAAAAAATCGGTAGTATGATCTTAGGCTAATGGATTACTAGATCAATTAAATTAACTAACCTAGCTCGAGTTCTCCCAAACTCTACCAAATCGCAACTTAGGTCCAATTGTGAGCATGCAAATATTTTCAATGGGAGTCGCCACTAATCATTTAAGGTAGGTTGATTAGAAACCTAAATAAAATAGCGGGAGTACTATTTTATTTCTACGAACCAGAAATTATAGATTCGGGGACTTGGTTACGCTAGATTCCCTAACGCCCTTTCGGTACCAATTTCAAGAAAAATACTCAATTTGACAATTTTGATAAATCCTGACTTAGAGTTCAAAGGTGCAGAAATTTTTATTTTCACTTATTTAAATAAAAGCTAACCTATATGTAATAACGTGCAAAAATTGACATGCGATTAATGCAACCTAACATGCAAACTATATATCATGCGACGACGTGACCTATTTCTAATGATGGGCATATTAATTTTTTTGTATTTTTTTAATGAAATTCGGAATTAAAAATGCCAATTATCTAAACATGCAATTTTAAACTAAAGAAATTAACCTATTCTAGAGTAATCTTTTCGTTTTTTTTTATCAAAATTCGAAATTAAAATCAAGTAAAAAATATATAACCGCTAAATCTTTCGAATTAAGTTTCTATCTGAAGCTTGACAGATCGCTCCTAAAATTCGAAATACCTGCTATGGAAATAACTCTATCTAAAGCTCGATAGATAGATTTATTTTCACGTGTGCGGTTGCGGATTAGGAAATTTTTCTAATCGATCACATCTTGAAAAGATTTAGATATCTCAAATATCTTGGATATATTCAAAGGATTTTGAAAATTCTAAATTCTATCCAAATTTGATAAGATCAGATATCCAAGATTTCAAAAAAAGGAAATAAATCCTAATTGAAATATTGCCTATTATCTAAATATGCAAGATTAGATATCAATAAGCACAAAATAGGTAATAAAATATTCAAATCAAATTGGGATAAGATGATTGCCTGATTTGTAGATTTCTTTTCTAACTTGAATTTGCAGTGGATCGGGATTGTGACCGGCGGTGCGTCGGAAGCGGCGGCGCAGTGTCGGGAGCGGCGACGGCGTCTCACGTCTGGCCACGGGCTTGCTGGTGTTTTGCTGCCGTGAAGGATTAAACTCGGTGGCGTCTGGCGGCGGCGACGCACGAGAGGCGGTGCACGAGCGGCGGTGCACGAGCGATGGCACGGCGTCGAGAGCAACGGTGATGGTGTCTCGTTGGTGTTGCTCACGGACAGCAGGATGGTGTTTAGCTGGGGACCTCCACGGCTTGGACTGGTTCTCGGCCGAGAGTGCTCTCGGTGGGCTTGGATGCTTAGCCGACTATGGTGGCTGGTTGTGACGCTTTAATCACAAAAGAATCAAGACTACTCAAGAACTCACTGGACCTCCTGGACATTTGCTGCTTGCAGTTGCTATTGATTGGTCGCTGGATAGAGAAGAAACGAGCAGGAGCCGTCACGTGAAGGTGGAGATCGTCAGGATCAGCTGGGCTGCTGCTTCGGGGACACTAGAAGGGAGAAACGTTGGCAGAAAAGTGACGAAGTCAACCTCTTGGACTCACGGGGTTCAGCCTTCAACTTGGACAAGTCTTCAACTGGGCGGGGGAAGTGACTAGTCTGATGCTTCGGGAAGATGCTTCGCTGCAATTGCAGGTTCAGCGATGAAGACTTGCTAGTGTTGCTCATGGTGGCCGGTTGGAGGAAGAAGTTATCCTGCAGCGTTTAAGGTGACCGCGAGGGAGAGCAGCACCGCTGGGGATAAACTATAGAGTCCTTTGGGCACTGCGGAACAGCAGTGGCAGCGACTCGAGTACGGCGGAGGGGCAGCGCGGACGCAACGGATGCACCCGAGCACAACCGACTCTCTCTCTTTCTCTCCCTTTTGCTCTCTCTAAAAATCTGATTTCTGAAATTATGAAAGCTCCTCCTTTGATTATGAGACATAATTAGCCGGGCTTTCTAGTCCTAATGGACTTAGGTTTAGGCTTTAATTTAATTCTAAGTGGGCTGAATTAATTTGGGCTTTTCTTTAATTAAGCAGAATTGGCTAATTTAAGCTCAAATTAAGACAACCAAGCCCTTTTGCGTGTGATTTTAGGCCCATGCTTTCCGAGTGAGCCGAGTCTCGTTCGGTGCCCGAGCTCGATTTACGTGATGAATTTTAAGCTCGCTTACCACCGCCGATCCGATGCGAAATGCAGTTAATCTATATGAACCTAAACTTTATGCTATGCGATTTGTAATATTTTTGTTCAGGGGTTAAAATTTAATCCTTAATTTTCTATGCAATTAATCACTAAATGATGCGCCGAAATTTAGGTGTCAACAATTACGGGCTGGGCCGTACTCGGCCTACACCAGCCAGCCCCATATTAGACTTATTAAGAATCCATATATCTTATATTTATTAGACCAAACTAATTCAGTTAATTTCAATTAATGAAGCCCACATTATGAAATTCTTACACATGTTTTTGACATGTAACGTGTTCAAAATTATGGGAGCCTTTTTCATTGCGTGTATTGATAGATACACACCGTTTGAAGATAATTTCAATCTAATTTCCAATCATCGTGCTGAATAATTTGTTGTACACTATACTAATCTCGATAAAGAAAATGTTACACTAATTCTTCGCTTTCGCTGCCCGTGTGTGTGATGGGAGATCGAGACGTGCGATTTTCTTGGAAGAAAAATCGGGATATGTGTGTCAAAGGTAGAGCATGCGCAACATGTAAGTTGAAAATTTGCTAGTGAGCTACAAGGATATTGAATATTGGTTAATAATATTTTAATGTACTCTTTACTTTTATACATCGAGAACGACAGCATTTCGGATCATTTAAGTGGTGGACACCAAGTTTAAATGTTGGCTTTCTATAAATGAAACGTTCTTATATGACTATTCTTAATTCACTATTATGAGATTAACGGTCTGTTCTGGGTTAAAAAAAACAAAAAATAAATATTTAGAAATTATTGTGGGGTCTACTTCTTCAAGATTTTGTGGCTTGCAACATGACATTACTCTCATAGTGACTTGTAGATTGTTATGTTATCAAAGTCCTTCTATTATGGTATTAATATATTTATATTTCAGAAAATGTTATGGTTGTAATGCATGTCTATATTTCTATTACCATGTGGTCACATGATAAGAAGTTTGCAAAGTTTTTTTCATGGTAAGTTGTTTGATTTTGTAGGTAAACTAGGTCATTCTTGTCCCATTAAGGTGTGATTAGAGCCGGACTTTGACCGCAATATTTTGACCGGATGCTATGGGCCACGCACGCTGTTTCCATAGCCTTCTCAATTAGTATAACATCGAAAGAATCGCCAGTTACCACCCGCCTGAGTGGCGCTGCTGGAGCGCGCACTCTTTCTCTTGCAAAAGGTTGAGTGTTCGAATCCCGGGTGCCGCAGGGTGACTTAACCACTGGCACGTGTGTGGTGGCTAGCACGTGTCGCCCCCAGGGTTTACTCCCCGGCTGTCGGCCGTGCGGGGGTTCCCTGGATTATCAAAAAAAAAAAAAAAGAATCGCCAGTTGAATTTGACCAACTGTAGAGAGAGAGAGTTTGGTCAATCAAGTTTTAAGCATCGCTTCTGATTCCATTGAGGATAGTAGGACAAGGTGATCACCTTAAGCCTAGCATTTAAAGTGGGCTTAAGATGCTTTTTAGCTTGATGGACATTGGGAAAGAAGGGTGTTGAACTTTCCTTTGTCCATCTTTTGTACCAAACGTTGACATCTTGCTCTGGTGAAACCCAAAATTTAATTGGTAATTTGATTTATCTCTTCTGAATTATAGAACCTTTGAATCGATAACTTTCCATGCATTGGGAATGGCGATGGAAATGTTTGAAGTTAATGCCAAAATTTGTCGCTAGTAGATGGAAAAGTTCTTGCATAGAGTATATTTGGCCGATAACGTATTGAGGATTGTTGCGGCCTTTATCGAGGTGAATCACCAAGAAAAAGCTGCTAAGTAGGCACGAATTCATGAAAGAGATGTGACATGGCTTAGTGCATATTCTTCTAAACTCACACCAATCGCAATTTGGGGTTTCGATTTAATCATTTTTAAACATTCAGTTCAATTCATTTAAGAGCCGCCAATAATCTATTATGGATTACTTAGAAACCCAAGTAAAATGCATGAGAAAGTTTTTCCTTTGCCAATCACAATTCATGGATACAATAACATTTATGCAAGAAGTCTTGACCAATTTTAATAATAGATCACTAACTTGTGATGGGTGATCATGCAAATGTGCAAACAAATATATAACACTCAATAATCAAAGTGGTATATAAATTCCTTGAGAAGATGAAAGAACTTTGATGCGCTAAGTTATAAAAAAAAGAAGCTCCATTTGCAAGATGTTAACTAGGAAGGATATGATGTATGCATGACCTAAACATGATTTTTAAATGTAATGATGCAATGCTAATTAAATTTTTTGGGGGTTTTCTTGTTTATATACATGAGTTAATTTAAATATTATGACTCTATGCATCAATTTTAACATACATTAAAGAGCTAGTATGACATCTAAATGACATGTATACTATGTTAATAAAATAAATGCAACCTATATGCAACACTAATGACATGAGATAAGATTAATCATTAATTTGACCATATTATTTAGGGTTATTACCACGAAAAATCCCAAACTAATACAATTATGATAAATTCACCCCAAACCAATTTTTTGACAATCAAAAACCCCAAACTTATACACTTGTGACAAATTTACTCCAAACTAATTTTTTTGACCATAAAAAATCCAAAACTGATATATTTGTGACAAATTTACCCTTCGTTAAATTGGATGAATACTACAAAAAATCACAAATTGGTAAATTTGTGACAAACAAAGCGGTAAAACCCTAAATTAGAACATCCGTCAACTGTCACATGTCATCCAACTCCAGTAATTTGATAGTAAAATTTAACAGAAACTAACGGAGGACAAATTTGTCATAAGTGTATCAGTTTGGGGTTTTTTGTGATAAAAAAGTTGGTATGGAATAAATTTATCACAGATTTACCAATTTAGGATTTTTCTTGGCATTAACCCTATTATTTAAGCCACGTGAGAAAATTTTTGTGGTTTCTTTAAAAGACTTGACTCTAGGACACTAATGAATAACGCCTGAGATCTCAACTCTTTTAGATATTCCTTTTTGTAACGTGAATAATGCCTAAGATTAGACATGGCCACGGTTTGGAACCGGCCGGTTCCGGTTCGTGGCCATGTGTGAACCGGAACCGGAACTGCCCCTAGCGATTCCGGTTCCGGTTCGAAACCTGCCGGTTCCGATTCATAATTTAAAAATTAAAAAATAAATTATGAAATAAAAAATAATGAATTATAAAAATATGAAATAATGAATTATTCAATATAAATTATAATCAAAATGAAAATTGTAGGGGTGATCGGTTCCCGGTCGGAACCGGGAACCGAATTGGTAAAACCGGTCCTTTAATTTTAGAACTAGGAACCGAACCGATAAACCATAGAACCGAGAACCGACCAATTGGTCCGGTTCTCGGCTGTCCAATGGAACCCTTTGCTCTTAACTAGCAAAGAATCATAGCCACAAAAGGCATACAACTTAACATATTCATGGCTTGGCTTGGGTTTTATAAACAATCCCTTTGATGGTCTCTTCATTCTCATTCGATGTGGGACTCTTGGCATTTACATGAAGACAAGCCAAGAGTCTTATATTGAAGGTGTTCAAGGCAAGCCAAGACTCCCACATCGAATGGGAATGAAGAGACCATCCAAGGGATTGTTTATAAAACCCAAGTCAAGCCTTGTAATTAGAGTTTAATACACCCAAGCCAAGCATTGTAATTGGAGATCAATGTACTTACAATGCATAGCAATTAGAGTTCAATTTGTTTTATTAAAAAAATTAAATAATGAATTTTTTTAAAAAAAATTCATTATTATTTTTTTTAAAATAACTCGGAATCGGAACTGGCCCGTGGCCTACGGGCCTGGTTCCGGTTCCGAACCGCAGGCCCGGTTAATAGGTCGGCCCCGGGTTTGACTGGACCGGTTCCGGACTGAAATCGGCTCGTGGCCATAACTACCTGAGATGTGGTTATCAACTAATCTACATGATATGATTATTTTTATCGAAACACTTAACACTAAATTAAGTAACTCACTAAATGACCAGCGATACATGACATGCATATAATGAGACTAACTAATCCTAAATGTTTTGAAAAAGAAAATCCTATATGCAATTTATATGACTTAAATGACATTATTTATTTTATTTTATTTTATCGAAAGCTATAAACTATCCTAAGTCTAAATGAATTCTAATATGCACTATCCTAAACATGAATTTTGAATGCACCTAAATTCTAAATAGGCAAGTGACATATGTTATGGGATATATGTGTGACAATTATTAAACCTTAATATGTGACGTCGTGACAAAACTTTTCCGATGGGATCAGGGAAAAGGATGAGTTTAGAGATATTTTCCAAAGGCGGCCAAAGGCCCTCAATTAGGCGTGGGCTATCCTAAGCCCATAGCTCGCGTGACATTGAATTTCGTTTTAAGTTTTATTTAACCCAGGGGATTCTAGTAGTTGCCACTAGTCTTTTAAGATCGGATAGAAACCAAACGAGACATGAGAGTTTAGTCTCACTATGTATGCGATCAGAGATTAACTAGGTTTGGGGACTTGATTACGTGAATCGTCTAATTAGCACCGTTTTGGTTCCTATTACTTGGTTTGGTTGTTCATCTAGGTGATCGAAGATTTTTAATCAATTATGGTCCTAAAGGTCTTTGAGTCGCTGCGTGCTCATACAATTGTGCTTTTGGGGTTTGTTATGTTCCTAGGGGTAACATAATCATGCTAGAAAGGAAAAGAATAAACACTGTATATAAGTGTGGGAATTAAATACTCGATTATTGAAAGCTCGACCAGCCGCCGGCCGCCAATCACCAATTACATTCAATCACTCATGTAACCATTCAATTCAAGCGATTAGCAATGTCACGCAATCAATTAATAATCAAGAAATTTGAGTTCGGCTTGGGAATTTGATGTTAATCAAGCAATCCAATTTCCCATTCACCTCATAAAACTAGAAATTGATAAATTATCGCTAAGAAATCATTAACCCCTACTTGAATGTTCATCATGCAATTGCTAAGTCACAAAGCGACTAATTAGATTCTAATCCCCTTTCCTAAACTAACCGAGAAGAATTCATGCATCATTAATCACAATTAAAGGCAGTCAATCATTTATTCACTCATGGGCAAGGCCAATTAAACATGCACTTAGGCTAATCATCCTTAGAAATCAAGAAATCAATTAGTTGCCCAAATGGATAACTTCTTTGTTTTCCCTCTGTTTCTGCCCAATTATATTTTGACTCAATTGACTAACCTAATGAAATCCAAGTTGATTAGTTTTAGCGCCTAATGAAGCTTAGGAAGTATATTTTAACTTTCATTCAGGTCATTTCCCCAAATTGTGGCCCAATTAATACAGTTTAAATCCGACCTTGTTCGGACCCTGTTTTTGAAAACTATGGGAAAAATATTAAACAAATTCAAAATGGCACCCAAATTTACGGACAGCTAGATTAGGGCGTGTTATTCAACTTTTACGTTTTAAGTTTTTGCAAAAGATTCCTCTAAACACTAGAAAACTTACGGTTAACACCCAAGACTCAATCTGGAACGATTTTCGAGGCCAGTTCCGACCTTGTCCGAATTTAATTAAATTGACCGCCTAAAAACTAAGTCAAAACTAATAAGATTTTCCATATTTTCAATTCCGAATCCCCTTAACAACTTTCATTTTTTTAAAGTTTTTGCAAAAAAGACCTTTAAGTATTTTTATATTGCAAAACAAGTTCGATCGATACTGAATCAGTTTTCACGGATCTGACATAGTTTTATATCTCTAGAAAACTACAAATATCCACTACAAATCTCATGACGACAAATTCTCCTAATTAGTTGCACATATTTTTCGAAAAAAATCGAATAACACCATAAGGTCGAATTAGAGTTACGATTTCCCATTAATCCATCGTAGCTTGAAGCACCTTCAACCTCCTTAAACCTAAGTCCTCTTCATTTTTCTAGAACTAGAACACCTTCAAACTCATCCTATGCACATGCAAACCAACCTTCAACTTTTCAAACTCATAAGGACATCCAAATCATGAAACAAGCCAAAGGAACTTTATGCAATCAACTCAAAAATCCACTCTAATTACTCCTGTACAACATTCATCTAACACACATCAAGTCTAGGGCAAATTGATATGAAAATAAGCATCGAAACCATACCACAAATATTCGGCCACCTGAGATTTAACAGGCAAACATTCAATTGAACATAAGCTAAGCTAGATTCCTAAGGACTTTCATCTAAACATATGAATCCTAGCTTGATTAACATGCAATTGGCTCAAATCAAGTTTGATACTCACCTAAGGTGGATCAGGCAACATACAAATGATGTCC
This sequence comes from Syzygium jambos, assembly GCA_031216235.1. NCBI lineage: Eukaryota > Viridiplantae > Streptophyta > Magnoliopsida > Myrtales > Myrtaceae > Syzygium > Syzygium jambos. Next base: position 18,640,895 of record CM062222.1, read on the forward strand.
TATACTCCCCTAAACATGCAATTGTCTCTTGATTCTATCAAATGATTTCAATTTCTTTAGCAATTTCATTACGATTTCAAATAATTCCATCATATCCTAACTTTTGGATTGATCATAGGTTGAAGACATCGCTTCAATTATACTATGACCATCCTTAGTATCATTGGATAATCACATGGAATTATTACAAGAGAATTATTGTTCTGACCTTGAATTGATGATCGGTGAATAACTTCGCAATTCGGTCGGATTCAAGGAACTCCGGTAATTAACTAGCTAGGTGCCAACCAAGGCTAGTTCGAGTTTCGTCGGAGAAGGTGATCGTACAAGGGATATGGTGGAGGAAAGTCCGAATTTTGCTGGTGGTGGTGAGGAACTCTGGCGGAATGAGGACGTCATGGAGAGGCTAAGAGAGAGAGGAAGAGAGGATTTCTGTAGAGAGAATTTTTTGAAAATTGCGTGCATGTGATAGTGCAAGTAATTCATAAAATTCGGACATTAGGGGAACAATAGAGAAAGTGAGGGAAAAATTGGAGGGAAATATGAATTAAGAGCAAATAGTGACCCTACACCTCACCCCATGATCTAAGGGCCCTAATTCAATTCTTAATGGCTAAGAAATGCTACCATTGGCTCTTGCTAGAGCATTTGGATGGGTGACATGGCACCTTGGGTGGCTAGAAAGGACCGGGTAAATGGATGGCCATAATAACTCCTTGGAGGCTAACTCATTAACCAAAGTCCAACAGTTTCTCCTTGCTTTGTTTTGATGGGCTGGCTCAATTTAATAATGGGTTGGTGGACTGGCTGGGTTCGGCCAATTGGGCCGATTAGAATGGGCCAGGTCAACTATGGTCAAATTGAGTTGACCCGTTGTGACATCCTCCATCCGACGATGACGTTTAATTACGTAACATTAGACCGTTAATCTTGGACAAGTGGACACAAGCTAAGTATTGGAATTCCAACGAAGGCCTGTGCCAAGACAAGCCCAATGGACTTGTTTTGCCTTGTTAGGCGCCAATTAAGAGGGTAAAGCCCATTCTAGCCCACATTTGACCCTTTTGTGATTTTTGGAAGATTGCACATTAATGTGCCATGTGCATGACTGGTGTTCCAGTTTTATTAACCTATGCTTTAGCATTTAATGCCCTTAATTACACCTAAAAGCCTTGATCAAGAAGAGACAATATTGTTGGTCTTGCTAGTGGGGGTTGGGCGCCACTTTAGGGGGGCAAACAAGAAAACTAGTTGGTTTCCCATTTGAAGCATGCGGTCTTTGTCTTGCATTTATAAGAGTTGATAGAGATATTTGAAGAAGGCTTCTTGACCTTTCATTCACTTGATTACGAGGGTTTTAAGAGAAGGTTAGGCTAGCCTAAAATTAGAGCCATTGAGTGCAAAGTGAATTATTGGCTTCTCTCTCTTCCTTACAAGAGACTTAAGGGGAAAGACTCTTGCATTTCTTTATCATCTTCCCAGTTTTCACTCTCGCTCACTCTCATCTCTCTCTCTCTCTCTCTCTCTCTCTCTCTCTCTCTCTCTCTCTCGCATGCCCTCTTTGCCATCCACCACCGAGTCGTGCCGTCCTTGCCATCGCATCGTGGTCATTCACCGCCGCCGCATCGTGGTCGTTTGCCACCGTCGTGCTACGCCGTTCACCACCGTCTGTGCCGCGACGTGCTGTTCGTGCTGTGTTGCAGCACCGTCCGCTTGTCGCCATCGTCGCCGTGCTACCGCGCCGAGCTGTCCTCATCCTCATTTTCGTCGAGCCGTCCTTGCTGCCGAGCCGCTCACCGTCACTACACCACCATGACACCATCGCCGTTCGTTCGTCTTCATCCACAGTCCAACCGGTTTCGTAAATTGTACTTCTAATCCATGGATAGGGCGTCATTTTGTGCGTATCGGACCTAGGTTGAGTATTGTTTGAGCTTGTTCTACCATGACATTGCTTGTGCCGTAGGTAGATCATCTATGCCTTGGTTCGGACTTGGTTCTTCGTAGTTGGATTAAGTTTCGAGTTTAGGTTTCATGATTAATAAGGTTGATTATTGCTAGTTCTAGAAAAAGGAAGCCCGTATAGCAATTTTGTAAGGTTTGCTCATGAAATATTTCTGCTATTCTTGTTCTCGTTAGTAATTGCCGGGTGAAATTACTTGTTTCCTTGATGCACATATATGTTATGGGGATCAAGGTGAAGTGTATGTGCTCATGTGATTGTTTGGTATAATATAAGTCTCATGTTGTTATATAGTTATGGGTTTATGAGAAACCGATGTTGTATGCCATTTTGCATGTGTCTATCATTACAAGGAGGTTTGTAAGTGAACTGTGCAATTTTGCATGTCGAAGGATTGCGGTTGTTCACATGTGATTATTTTAGTATATTTTTATGTGTGCGGAATTTTAGATGTTCTAATTGTGTGAGCATTAAACACTCTTGCATTGGCCAAAGTGAAAGACAATAATTGGCTTGAGTGCTTGATATGCTTGCTTGATCACATAAATGGTTCCGTATCAGTATGATTGTGGAGGATGATGCTCGATGGATTTCGATTGCCGTTTGCGGATAGATTTCGGAACAATGCTCTTAAGTTAGTGCCATCTTCAAATGAGGTCAAGATGTTGCCTTACCCAATGGGGCGGGACAATGCCTGATTACGTCGGAAGACCATCGACGCGAGTGTCGGTCGTGGCTGTGAGCGATCGTAACAATTGGAACACGTGTGGATGCGTTGTGCATGAATATGTGATAAGCATTATTCTTGATTACTATATGTAATTGCCGCATGCCAATTGGAAGCGAGGCTTCACGTATGATTATTTGTGTGAATTATATGTGCCAACAGGAGGTAAGAATTCACGTGTGATTATTTGATTGTGTTTTTGGCATTGCTGAGAAGATGAGGCTCTCTTTCATTTAATTAGATAAAGCAAAGCAAAGGGTTTGCTATCGGTTTGCCATCGACTTGTGAAGTCCTATGTTTGGTGCATTTCCGAGGCGAGGTATCCTCTTCTATGAGGCTTAGAGGATTTGCTTATTGAGTTTTACTCATTTGTTGATGTTCACTTCTTTTCAGGCTCATAGGTATTGATAGTCGCTTCGTCCGTTTTGGGTACCCTGTTATTAGGGATGTGGATGTTACCAAATTTGTGGTAGTGGGAACTGATCTAACCTATAATAAGTGTACCACTATGGTATGGGTCGATGAGGGCCTATAACACTTGGTTCTTCATCGTTTTGTGGCCTGGTTCTTATGGTTCGATGGGGATCTCTTTGATATGTGACCTTAGCAGAGCCCCAATGGACTCCTTGGTGGGGAATCCTCTCGATGGCACTGTGAGGGACCTCGAGTCTGACCCAGACTATGATTTCGAGCCCAAGCCATAGAGAATCGGTCTCCCGTGGTGGGACCACTTTTTAGAAGCCACCCTCGTAGATAGATGAACTAGGTCTAACCCCGACCCCTTTTGATTGAATCGGAAAAAGGCCCGTAGTAGAGGGTTTGTATTTAGCTAACATCCGATTATTAACGATGCATATATATATTGTGCTTTTGTGTATGTGTTTTCCATGCTATCTCCTTTATGTTGTTGGTTGGGAGATATTGAATTCGCTTCTGCATGCGCTTAATTGAAAGATAAAATGGATGGGTCAGCGACTCCTCTTGGGACATCGCAATTTAACGACCTCGCGGGTGTCGCACGCCTGAGGCCTAGGGAGATTGGGTGCGGGTCGTGACACTCGAGATCTCCTGATTATCTAATTCTCTCTAAATTTCACTATAATCTTGGCCATTTCAATTGGTTTGGCCCATTAGATCGAATTGGGCTTTGGCCAAGTGGGCCAAACCGGGTCGAGTCAAGTGGGTTGACCTGACCCAACCCCGTTAGTCTCAATTTGTCATTTTCACTTAATTTTCCCAAATTACTGTGATTTTTCCAAAATTGATGTTGAAATTACATTAATTTGGCCTAATAGGATTTAAATTGTGTTAATTTACTTTATTGTGAAGGATCAACCCGGGCCCTAAACTTGCGCTCAAACATTCGCAGGCACATTTGAGCTTGAATTCTTGAAATTAGGCTTGAAATGTTAATTGTAATAGCACCCGAATCAAATGTCTAAAAATAGAACCAAATGAGTGAATTTTGGAATTTTCTAATCAAGGATTAAAGTCTTTGGTTTGATCGAAAAGTCAACTTTTGATTTTTTTGTAAAAGCTAAGAACTGAAAGTCTAACTATGTTTGCAAAGATAGAATTGATGATTTTTTTTTGTGATTTTCTGAAATTTTACGAAATGTTGACAAAGAGTTGACCTAAAAGTCAACCTTTGACTTGTTAAGAAGACGACACCTAAGTACAAATGAAATTAAAGGGAACTTGAAAGACACTAAAATGATTGTTTTTGATCGAGAAACAAGCCTTCTCGCGATCAGGGATCCTAAGTACGAGTTTTTACCTTTATCGGACTTATCGACTAAAATTTAGATATCAATAATATGCATTAAAGGATATGTCTTAACCAAAATTCATTAACATAATTCATTGACATATTATTTCAAAGCAACTAAAGCATATTTAATCAATCAAGCACCACATTACAAATCGCACATGAGACAATTTAGGGGTCTAACCTTTAGGCTCAAATGTTCGATGCCCTAACACAATTGATTAAATGTAATGAGATAATTAAGACATACTCAATACCTTAAAGTTTTACTACTAAATAAAATGCATCGAAACTATATAATAAAATTATATTACTGCATAGATTAAACCAACCTATAGACTTACCTTGATTTAGGGTTTACATAGGTTAACCACAAGAGTTTGACACGAGGTAGAGGGGTAGCCGTTAACTCGAAGAAATGCCAATGATTTATGGGGACTAAAGGCAATGATCTGTGATCAATGGAGTAGCGATGTTGGAGATTTAGCAGGCATAGCGAGGGTGTTGGACGTTGCAAGCCACTGAGGAAGCTCGCCTGTTGGGTTGAAACACCACCGATGCGAAATTGAAGGCTGGAACTGCTACAAAGCGCTGCTGGGGGCTAGCTGAAACTACTGGGACATCGGGTTTGGTGCCGGGATATTGAGAAACCTGGGAAGACCACTGAGATTGAAAGGGGGCTCACTGGCATTGACTAGCGGGGTACTGGATGTGCTAGAACACCTGTAGGAACAACCGAGAGCTTGCCGTCACTAGTTGAATGAGTTGGGATTTGCCTAGGCTTCTTTGTATCGTGAGAGTTCACAGCACTACTATTCGCGGTGAGAGCTCATCAGGAAACTTGCTATTGGGGCTAATAATACAAAAATATGTGGGTTTAATAGATTGAATGAGAACCATGAAGAAACTTTTGCTGAATATAACATTTTAAACTTCACCAGCAACAAAAACATATTAACGTAGTCAGTTGTGGTGCCAATCAAATGTTACTGATAATAGGAGCAAGTAATGCTGATAATAAAGAGATAAAAGATAGCACACATAGATTTATAGTAGTTTTGCTTTATCCCCAAAGCCTACTACGTCCCTCTCCAAAATAAAGCTAGAACCTACTAGTAATCTTCAAAACAAGTTACAATTAGCAAGTGTTGCTCCTATCAACTGATAGATCACACTATCGATTAGGACGCAATCACTGCTCTTACATTTGTACACTTGACTTTATCAAGATTGCAACTTAGTAAGAACACTACACAAAGAATAATCAACAATATAGTCACTATCAACAAAAACAAAGCAAAGAAGAAAACTAAAAAACACTTGACTTATTTTGTGCATTACTACCCAAACCTACTACTTCTCTTGGACTAGATATATAGCCATTCAATCTTAGATGATTGTTTCCAACTCAACTCCCTTAAGTAGCTATTGTAACTACCATTATCAGCAGCAGAATGTCTCTCTATCACTCACCAGCGTCAAAATGGCTCTTTGACAGTAGTAGTTTTCCAAACCAGTCAAATTGCTCTTGTCAGAGTCTGTCTCTTAGCTCAGAACTGTCAGAACTTCTCCTGATCAACTCCAGTGTTTCTGATATGAATTCCAAGCCTTTGTAACGGCTATTTTTAGTATGGTCAATATTCCAATCAGATGAGCAAGTGACTAGCACCTCTAGGACTTGATAGTAGCACGGCCCATTACTTATAATCAGGATTGCTGATTATCATTAGTTTATTAGTGCTATTCACGGTTGTTGACACCTAAATTTTGAAAATCCAATTAGTCATTCATTGCATAAAAATTAGGGATCGATCTCGGTCCCTAAAAAAATTATTAATTAATTAGTTAAATTGCATATAGATATTAGGACCATTTCATAGTTAATTAGGCCCATATAATTTGCATTGGACCAACAGCGGATGGACTTGAGTGAAATGATTCTGAGCTTAATTGGACTAAGCCCGCGGTAATGAAAATTTGACCTAGCCCATAATCATTGGAGGAATTTGTCGAGTTTGGAGACTGATTTGTCTTGGGGAGCAATTAAAGAAAGGAAATTGCAGTCATGCAAGATTTGTCCGAAGATGTGCTAAGCAAGATTGTGGCCGAGTATATTTTATCTCAATGTTCAAAAGGAAAGTGTGGTCGATAATTCTGGGCATATCAAAAGCATGTATTAAATAAAAACAGCTGCCAAATTGAAAGAGGAAGAATTCGGTCAACGAAATTGAAGAGAATATTTGATTGAAAGAAAAGGGAAGGAAAATATTCACTTGTCCCGCAAGGAATCAGTGAAGAAATATACATTCTCTGGACGTTGACATGCAAAAAAAGAAAAAAAATCGTGAAGAGGGGGGGTCTCAGTTAAAGAAATAAAAGGAAGGGAGAGCTTCGTTCATAAAGGGCTCTAGACATTCTCACGAAAAAAAAAAAGAACAGAGGGGCTATTACAGAGGATTTTTGAGAGAGAAATCTTGAGTGGATCCTCTCTTCTCCGTCGGGGGCTTCCAAGAATTCACGGCAACAAGATCGCTTCATTAAAGGCGCACAATAGAAAAACATAAGGGAGAAGACGAGTAGAGCCAGAGAAAGGAGCATCGCGGCTGAGTCCCTTCACGGCCGTGACCCCGCTGAGCTTCACCTTCTGTGACAACGACCCTGCTGCCGCTCGTCGTTGCCGCTTCACGTCTCCGCCTGTTCCTCTTGGCGTGACGGGCCTTGCTGAATCACGAAGCAGCAGCCCCGCATCTAACTTTGCCGACTATTCCGTCGACGAAGTCGCTGGTCTTTCGCTGCACTTGCTGCCTCCCATGACCCACACCACAGCGGTTCCACAGTCTCATCATTCCGGCATCGTTGCTGCAGCATCCCAGATTGTCCCTGTTTCGTCGACGCTTCCTCGATCCAGTGCAGGTTCTTCCTATCGTCGTTCAGCAATACTCCAACGAATCCTGACATTCAAACTTGGCATCCAGCAACGTTTCAACAGCAGAGGCTCCTTCAGACTTGCACCGCTTGAAACTTGTCCTCACTGCAGCTTGTTCAATCTTTAATTTCGCAAAGGCCACTCACGAATAGCAAACTCCCAGATTTGGTGTCTCTTTTGACAGGTCTTTTCTTTTTCAGTGAGTGTCCACAGTTATTGTAACGCCGAATCAAGGTTTTCCCAGCAAACTTTCAACGGATTCAAGCTTGACCAGAAGAAAGCCCGCAAACCTACAGTGAACTTCCGATCATAGCAGGCCTTAGACAATTCTCCAGTATTGTTCCTCGATTCTGTCGTTGCTGTTAAGCACAACCGAGAGCACCCTTCTGCCAAGTCAAGTACATAGCGGAGGAGTCCTCACTGCAAACGCTGACGAGCTACTCATGATCCATCGCTAGCCCCACGCCGAGACTTGCTGCTTGTGATCCACCGTGAGCCACCATCTGTTGCGGCCACCGTCGATTCGTCGACCGCTAGTCTCGATCCGCGATTCCGATCCGCCAGCAATTCGAATTTGGAAAGTTATTTGCGCATTTAGGTAAATATCTCATCCGAATCAATTTGGATATTTTATTGCTTATTCCATGTTTATCGTTATCTAACCTTGCAATAGACACTATTTCAATTAGGATTCATTTATTTTTTGGAAATCTTGGATGGGCATTACTTGTCAAATTTGGATAGAATTTGAAAATTTCAAAATCCTCTGAATATATCCAAAATATTTGAGATATCAAAATCTTTTCAAGATGTGATCAATTAGGAAAATTTCCTAATCCGCAACCGCACACATGGAAATAAATCTATCTATCGGGCTTTAGATAGAGTTATTTCCATAGCGGGTATTTCGAATTTTAGAATCGATCTGTCAGGCTTCAGATCGAAACTTAATTCGAAAGATTTAGCGGTTATTTTTTTTTGCTTGATTTTAATTTCGAATTTCGATAAAAAAAATACCAAAAAGATTACCGTGGAATAGGTTAATTTCTTTAGTTTAAAATTGTATGCTTAGATAATTAGCTTTTTTTTATTTCAAATTTCATCAAAAAAATACAAAAAATAACATACCCGTCATTAGAAATAGGTCACGTCGTCGCACGACATATAGTTTGCATGTTAGGTTACATTAATCGCATGTCAATTTTTGCATGTCATTACATATAGGTTAGCTTTCATTTAAATAAATAAAAAACCCAAAAAAAGGAAAATTTCTGCACATTTGATCTAGTAATCCATTAGCTTAAGATCAGAAATGCTCGATTTGATTTTTAGGTCGCGACAGCTTGGCGACTCTGCTGGGGACAAATTTGAATTTTTTTTTAAAAAAAAATTTAAGGAGGACTTAGGCCAAAAAAAAATTTTATGAAAAAATCACTCGATTTGACAAAATTTGATTGAATTCTCATTCTTAGGTGTTAAATGGTTTTGCAAGATGGGAGTTATAAGGGGAGTAGTGATTGGCTAACCCTTTATTTTGCAGGCTTGGTGGAGTGGAATTGTGATTTAATTTTTGTACTATTTGTTGACACCTAATTTTTAGCCGATGCGTCATCAAAAATAAAAATTCGAGATTATGGTTTCCGATCGCGACGGAGCCCGTTTCTTGAGCAAAAAGTGTCGTTTTTTAATTCCGTCTGTTGGATTAGTTTTTATAAGCGATTTTCTATCCATTTCACACAAAAACCTGAAAAGTCAAATGGTTGACTTTGGCGTTGACTTTTTGGTCAACCCTTTGACCAAAAGTCAACCCCAGGTCAAATTGGGGCTTTTTGCATAAAAAGATTCCTTTCAAGTCCAATTTCACTTTAGAAGTGGAAATTTCAGAAAAATTCAAAGATTTGATCATAAAATCAAGCTCCTAGTGAAAAGTCAACTAGGGTTTGACTTTTGGTCAAACCTTTGACCAAAAAAATTGAAAAATTGAAAAATCCCCAAATCATCTTATTTTACTTTCAATTTACCTTTGGCATTAGAAATTTTACAAAAATCGATTTTGAATCAACTTTTTCCCAAATTGCGGAAATTGATTCAAATCGGCCAAAAATGAAATTACTTCATTTCTAGTCATTTTTTAGATTAGTTTTCTTCACGACATTTGATCTAGAGGTCATTTTATATCCAATTTTTGAACCAATTTTGTGATTCCAAGCCAAACACAAAAACCCCCAATTTTGGCCCTGATCAGTGATTTTGATCGATTCTTCATGATGTGCGCAATTGAGACACGAATGAGCTTAATTTCTCATATGAAACCCAAATTCAAAATCAATTTTGGAAGAATCACATGAATTTGGGTCAATTTGATCAATTTAGTGTTCCAATAATTAGGAAGTCTATGAGTGATTGGTCTAATTAATGCAATTCAACTTGACCCACTCTAGACTTATGTTCAATTTGATGAATTGAGACTCAATTTGGTTAATTAGACCTCAATTACACTTGTTAGTCTAGCTCGGTCATGCAATTACCCAAATTCAGAGCTAATTGACTCAAATCGATTTAATTCAAATTGAATTAATCCGATCAAATTAGTCATTTTCCGGTCGAAAATTTTGATGATCGATAATCCGATCGGGCCAACCAAGGTCAGTCACATTCTTTTGAGTGCGAAAATGACAAAATTGACCTTAATTGAGAATTACAAAAAATGACTAAGAGAAATGACCAAAATACCCTTCTTCAAGGATTAAACAAATTAATTAGGGGATTAGCAAATCAATCATGGCCATTCATCTAAAATTGATCATGACCATCCATGATGCCATGTCATCAATCCTTAGCTATTAAGGAATATTCTTAATCATTAAGGATCCATTTTGAGCCATTTGATTGATCTAAGGGCTAAAATTCAAAGTTGGGGAAGGTATATAGCATTTTTCCCTCCAAAAATTAAGGGGGATGCTCATTTTCAGATCTGGAATTTCTCTCTCCTCTCTCTCACTCTCTCTCTCTCTCTCTTTCTCTCTCTCACGAGCTCTCTCTCTCGCCACTCCCTCTCGGCCGCCGGCCATCCGGCGCCTTGCCGGCCTCTTCCCGGCGAGCTGCCGCCACACCGGCGTCCCCCACGGCGGCACAAGGCTGGTCGCAACACCAGCCACCTCAGCTGGTGGCCGGAGCTCCCCCCTCCGGCGAGTTCTTCATCTCGGCATCATCACCGGCAATACCGCCGGTGATGTGACCAGCAGCTTCAACCGGCTGATCCGGCTCTCCGGCGACCTCCTCCGGCGATTCCGAGCCTCCGACTACATCCCCCAACGTCCTCAAGTTGCTGTGGTGGCTGGCCTCGCACCGAACAGCCACCGGATCACATCATTTTCCTCAACTTTTACTGATTCGTTCATTTGATTGAAGACGAGTTGATTCTCACATTATTTCTTGCAATCTATTGTCGTAAATCGGACGAGCTTTCCGAGGTGTCTCCGTGCCATTCCAGGTCTGAATACGGAGGCCGGATCGCTCGCTTGAGCGTTGGATCATCGTGAGACAAGGTAAGAACGTTTGAACTCAACTCTGTAATTTCGTGATCAGAAAAACCTGCTTGCTTGAAATGCTGATTTGAGATTGTTAACGTCGAAATCTGAGGAAGTGATAAACTAGAGAGTCGTAGAACTCGTCTTAAGCTTCGATTTGATATATCATATGCCTCGATCGGACTTCATTTGCTATGTCAAAACACATTTAGAAGTAAGAATCAGAATCTGGAATATTCTGTTCATGTTTGTTCTGTTGATTCCCTGACTGACGTTGCGCTGTTCGTTGAATTTTATGATTTTCTATGATCATTTTCTGGAAAAACTTCCTTCATGAGAATCGTAGAACACATCCTGATCTGTTCACCATAAAATTTTCACAAAATTTTGAACATGTTTGCCTAGTACGATTTGCAACGTCATGTGCATATAGATCTGGTATCATGCTAGTTTCAGTCGACCTTTGTGTGTTCTTCGTTGTTCATAAATTCGTGTGTTCGAGATATGAAAAAATTTTCTTCACGAAAGTTCTTCCTGAGATCAAGATCTTTCAATTGATACTAATTTCATCAAAATCGGAGATCATTTGAATTTTCAAAAGGAATTTTCACAATTTGATCAGAATCTGTGTTCAGATCTGATTTTCATTCCTTTGAAGTTCAAAAGATGTTTCTCCGAATTTGATGAAGTTAGGGTCCTTTTTTGCAAAAAATCAAAACTTCAAAGTTGTTCATTGGGGTCTCATTATGTCAACTGAACATTTTGAGGACCTAATTGCAATTTTTGGAGGGTTGATTTGCTTGAAAAATCTTCTCGGTCTAAAATTTCATTTGCAATTGAGTCCCTCGCGAAATTCGAATTTTATAAAAATTTGGAGGGCTTTTTAGCAAAAACTCAAAACACAAAAGTTGTTGCGCACAGGGATTTCTAACGGCACAAAAATTTTCGCGCGTTTTTGATAATTTTTGTTATTTTTCCCGCCTTTAATTTGAAATTCGTAACTGAACCGTGTCCAGCCTGTCACTGAAATTTAATTGAGCATTTTCGGGAAAATTGGCTAGGATTTAGAAAAAATGGTCTTCATGACTTTTGTTCCTCATGTTATAAGCTTTCTAATGACACCTGATTCGCTTCATTTGAATGTCATTAGGATAGTTAATCATGCTTGAACAGAATTGATCCGAATTAGATGTTAATTGAATAAGTGGTCTTTCTCATAAAGCCCACTTCCCCTTGCTTGATTGGATTCAAAACAAGGCCCATGGGCTTGAATGCATGCTCATTTATGATCAAGCATGTGTTTGTTAGATGAATGTTAGGCCCGGTGCATGTTCGGCGGGTAGCCCATTCATGGTCATTAGAACCCGACTTTAGGGGTTAATTGATATGAGTTACCGTTTTGTGAATACAAATGGTAGCCCATTATCATTAACCATTAATCAAACAATGTTAGGTGTTTAGTGGGTGATGAATCGAAACGCATGAAAAACAAAGGCCGATCCCGAGGCCCGTGTTTAGTTCAATGATTTGTTTGCATCATTTTCTTTATGTCATTCGTCATGAATGAATGTATGAATGTAAACATCGACACCCGAGAGGCGGTCCATAGAAGAATAATCCGAAGTGGTAGAAGACCAAGGTGATTGACCGATGTCCAATCCGGTCTCAATTTGTACTCATTCGATGATGGTTTCAAACCGATGTCCAATCCGGTTTCAATTTGTACTTAATTCATTCATCCCCGACCATGTCTCGGGATTTCAATTTGTGTTGTAATAAACACCCGACGAGTTGCGGGTTCTTACTCTTTACTTTCTCGCACTTAGAATTAGCTCGTCCTTTTAATATTTCGAGTGTTTACTTTACGTAAGGTCTTTCAATATAATTGATTGTTTCTTTCTTTTTCTAGACTAAGATAGGATTAGTTTAGAATCTTAAATGAAAATGCAAAAACAAGATGTATGATCACCTAGTGGACTAAGACTTTGGCATGAAAATGGTAAAAAACAAATGCATGACGATTTAGATAACAACCATGTTAAGTTTAGCGGTACCGAAAGGGCGTTAATAGAAATATTAACGTAAGCTAGTCCCCGAACCTTTGATCTCTGGTTTTCGTAGAAATCGAAACGAAATTCCCGCGTTTCGGTTGGGTATTCTAGCCGACCCCCGACCTAGGCTAGTGGCGACTCCTTAAAAAATAAAAATCAATCCGCTGTCACGCGAGATATGGATTTAGGGAAAATCCACGTTCATGATCAATGGATCATATGGCTAAGCAAGAGATTTACACTTCGGTAAAAATCATTTTTTTAAGATGCCATATGAAACATCTCATGAACACTTATCTCTAAACCCGCCTCATTCCGAGCATCGGACCCTCGAGGGGCAGGTCGCGACAGGCTTGGCGACTCCGCTGGGGACTAGGTTACAAACCTAAGTGGATTAAAGCCGTAATAAACTTGTTGGTTGTTATCTCACTTGTCTACATTTTGTAGCATCGACTGCATGTCAAAGTCACGTGGAAAATGAGGTTAGTCCACTAACCATGTGTTAAATGGTTTTATAGGTGGGAGCCATAAGGGGTGGAGTGAATGCAAACCTTTTGTTTTGTAGGTGGTGTTCGGATGAATGTCGAATGTATGAGATTATATTGAAGTGTTGTTTGCTTTAAAATTAAATGCATGTTTACTTGCTTTAGCACGACACAAATGCACCCACATCCCGCGGTCTAAAACCCCGGATCGCTTTAGGGTACCTCTAGGAGGTATTAAGAGTGGAATCCGCATGTGAATCCATGTGGTAATCCATTCTTTAATATCGCTCATCTTGATTAGTAAGAAGTGCACCGGCCGACGTTAGTAGCGGTGGGTAAACTCTTCTTATCTAATTAAGATGGGGACCTTAAACCTTTAGAATCCTACCCTTAGGTGTCAAAACTCACATGTCCTCATGCGATGTGTCGATGTGTTTGCCATTTTCTCTTCATGGTAAGGTTGATTGTATCGTTCTACAATTTCAATTATGCCATTTCAATTCCACGTTATATTCTTTTCTATAATGCGCGGTGATTAATCTCGATGCCCCAAATTAGGGTTAGTCAAAATGGATATGTCGGAGATTCGAATCGTCCCCGTTCCAAGAGCTCTCGTGACTATGTGGGAAAGCCTCGAGTCAAAGCATAAAGAATACGTGGAAAAGAGGATTGGATATCTTCCCGCACTCTTATACATCGAGCCTCGGATCGCCATGATCAAGGCATTGTCTCATTTTTGGAACTCGAAGACATCCACTTTTGTGTTTGGTCGAAATGAGTTGACCCCTACAATTGAGGAGTACGATATTGCCATTGGTAGGGTCGGGTCTTTTGGTCTAGTTAGTCCTCCAATAGATATAGATCCTATAACTCTTTTGAGCCAATTCTTAGGAATCGACATTCTCCAAATCAAAGGCGTTCTTAGAGGAAATTCCAATGCACTCTCTTTCACATTCCTAGAGCAACATTTTTCTAGCTTGCCAAAAGAATCGGGTAATCAAATTCCTCGAGTTTTTCTCTTAGCATTCTTTGGTTTTGTGATTTTCCCATTCACCAAAAAGACTATGGATCCTTTGGTAGTTCACATTGTCAACCAAGTGTGTATGTTCAAAAGATTCTCAAATATGATCTTAGGCGAGACCTTCGTATCACTCAATAGGTTCAAACAAAGCAAAAATGGTATCTTTAGAGCCCCAATAGGTTTACTCCAAATTTGGTTGGTCTCTCACCTCAAAGATTTTGGTTTGAGCTTAAAAATCATAGATGTGTCCAAAGATTGTCATCCTATCTCGCTTTTCCGAGAAAAGGAAAAAATCTTTCCCTTTTGGTCATTCTCAACTTGGTTTAGTTTTTTCAAGAACCTTGTTCCAAATCAAATTCAATGGCATGTTCGTTGGCTTGGAAATCCCGAGGTGCGCCTTAATAACGGATCCGACAACCCAATCCCACTTTTGGGTCTTACGGGGTCTACGTCATATTACCCTTTTAGGGTGATCCGTCAATATCGCGCACTTCAAAAGATTCCACCATTCCTCAAGCTGGGGTTATATCATTTTGACTATCGCAAAGATGTCATCCGAAAGGATCAAATGACTGACGTGAAGGAAATGGTCAAATCTATCATTGATATGTGGTACAAATGCCGCCCGGAGCCTATTCTCATTACCGATGAGTCAGAATTGGAAGGAGAAATGAGGATACATCATGCGTTGCCGGAGTACATACACCGTCGACTTGAGCCCGAGCTTAAAGTGGATCTCCCTAATATTCCCGAGAAGCCAACTCAACAGCAAGCTATAGCCGCCAGAGCTCTTATAGAAAAGAATGAAGCTTTAGCCGAGGTTGAGCGTTTGACCCAAGAAAACAAACGAATTCGCCTCGCATCTAAGGAAGATTCATTAGGATTTGGGCTATATTCCATGAGGAAATCTCCTTTCATGTAATTTTCCTTTTATAGATTCGATGTATAGGGTTTCCTTTTTACTCATTTTAGTAATGATGTAATAGGATTCTCTTCTTGTCTTTAAGGGATTGTATTTCACAAATTTTGTTGTTAATAGTGAAATTTCCCTTTGTGTGTGTTTTATTTTCCGAGATTCCAATGGAATATAGATGGGGCATCTTGATTAATCATCGCGTGTTATCCCTTTAATTGTATAATTTCTTGTGAAGAAATTATGATAAGAGATTATTCACGTGATATTGGGATCATGAGAATATTTCTTATCTTTATTTCATCCAAAGAAAATATAAAATTGAAGGGTTTTATATTTTCGTATCAATTCATTTTCCGTATACTAATTTGATTTCTGTTTTTTAGAGAGAGTATTAAAATACGGTTGAATCGCGTTTTATTATACGCACCCGTCGCCAAACAAGGATGGAGAACGAAGACACTCGTGCTCGCGTTATTACCATCGAGAATCAAATGGCGCAAATGATGGCGCTCTTAGCCGATCTTGCAAATCAAGTAAAGAATTTCACTCCCGTGGCTCCTGCTGCTGCGGCTTCTACTCCTAATGCGCCCACTAGTGCGCCGGTGATAGATCCAGTTGACAAAGGACCTGTTGAAGAGGTCCCCTTTAATGCCATTCCTACCGTCATCGATTTGGAAGCTCCACCTAAGGAGTCGCCTGTCGCTCATATGGATGAAGAGAGTGCGAGACGCCTCGCAAAATTGGAGGAACGCCTGTGCATGCTGCAAGGTTACCAACTCCAAGGTTTTGATAAGCTGTCGCCTTTTACAAAGGTGAAGGTCCCTGATTTTTACAAGGAGCCCGAATTCTCAAGGAAGTACGATGGAACTGGGTGTCCTAAAACCCATTTGAAGTATTATTTGAGCAAGATGGCTCGTTATTCCGATAACACCCCTCTGTTGATCAACAATTTTCAAGATAGCTTGGCCGATTCCGCCTTGACATGGTTTATCGAATTGGATTTGGAGAAAATTTGCACCTGGGAAGATCTTGCAGATGAATTCCTTCAACAATACAAGTTTAATACCGAAATTGCTCCAACCCGTGAAGAGCTGGTCCGGGTTGACAAAAGGAGGATTGAAACTTTTAGAGCATATGCCCAAAGGTGGAGAACTATGGCGTCTCAAGTCAAACCTCCGTTGTCCGAGAAAGAGATCATGCAGCTGTTTCTTCGAGCATTACCTCGAGAATACTTCGACAAGATGTTTAATAACACTTGCTTTAATTTTCCCGCAATGGTTGAGTTGGGAGAGCGTATTGAAGGAATAATGCGGGAAGGTCGATTGTCCGAGACGACAACTCGCAGATTTACCTTAAAGAAGGATAAAGAGCCAACTGTGGAGGTTGCCTATATTCAAAATCCTAATGCTCAAAAGCCATCAAACACACCAATTCAAAGGTCTGTTGTGGAAACAGGAGGTTCTTCCCGGAATTTTGACCGAAAAGGGAAAGCTCCGCAAAGACAATTCACTCCGTTACCAAGACCTATGTCTCAATTACTACCGATGTTGATTGAACAAAGGCTCGTAGCAAAAGAAATTCCGAGAGACAACCCACCGAAGTTCGTTGGGTTTGATTTGGCAAAATCTTGTGTGTATCACATGGGTGAGAAGGGCCATGATGTGAACAATTGTTACACTCTCAAGGTCAAGATTCAGAACCTGTTGGATAAGAAGATCTTGTCGTTTAAAGATGCCACGCCAAATGTTCAACAAAATCCGCTCCCTAATCATACCGAAGCCGTTAACGTGATATTTGGAGATGAGAATGAGAAACCTTTCTTGTTCGATGTGACGAAGTTGGAAGAGCTATTGACTATAGCTAGAGATCAACCGAAAGAAGGAAATGTATCCCGGGAGGAGAAAATGTATTGCTTAGCCAAGATGTTTGCTTTAGGCATAATTCAGCCTCTTCAAGAAAGGAAGCCCGAAGGGTCTATCGAGACTGCTGTAATTGATTTGTCGTCAGAAAAATTCTCATGTAAGTTCGCGGGTGAAGCCTCATGCTTTAAGCCAAAAGATGATGGGTACGAGCCAGATGTCGATGAACCGTGGATTGACACTTATTCCGATAGTGATTCGGAATGTGAGAGTAATAATGCCTGTCGAGATCGTGAATTTATGAAGAAGGCTATTGAGAAAGGTGAAATTGTTGATACCCTCGGACAGCCGAGTGGTAAATATGACTTTATGGTCAAATATACGCCATCTCCAAGTTTTTTCGTTGACCTAAAGGATATTGTTCCCGATGGATGGGGAGGCATGGATGATGAAGGCATATCCGCCAATGAAGACAAAAAGTATGTTTCTAACATGGATTCTGATCTTAGCGTTAGTAAGACTCATTGGAACCGCGAATGTGTAATGACCGCTTGTAAGCATGATGAGGCGGTTGATACTCTAAAGCAACCAAGTAGGAAGTATGACACTTTTGTCAAATGTTTGCCTCCGCCAAGTTTCTTCGTTGATTTGAAAGACATTGTTCCGACTGGATGGAGTGATGACGGAGATAATGAAGAAGCTCTTTCCGATGCTGATTCGGAATTTGAATATCATACCTCCCACTGGGATCGGGAGTTCGTTAGGAAAGCGATTGAAAAGGGCGAAATTGTTGACACTCTCGGACAGCCAAGTGGAAAATACGATTTCATGGTGAAATACTCTCCTCCTCCAAGCGCTTCTATCGACCCTAAGACTATCGTCCCGAGTGGATGGGGGTCCGAATTTGAAGACGATGGCATGGTAGCCATGATTGATCCTGTTGTGATTGAATTAAATGCAACTTGTGAAATCCAAGTGCATGTTATGGAACCTGTGGTTATAGATCTAATGGCCGATGGCTTCGGAAACATAGAGATCTCTAATGAAGATGTTGGGCCTGTGGTGATCGAGTTGCCACCGAAGAAGAATGAGAATTTGAAAGAAAGAATTCCTCCTGTTTATGATTCCAAGGCAGTTCCATGGAATTATGAGTCTAATGAGATAGACGCTGTTACTCGGTCAGGCCGATGTTTTCCATCTCGTGAAGGTGTCGAGAAAAAGGCTGTAACCGAAGAAGAGGCGGAACAGCTTCTCAAAACTCTCAAAACGAGTGAATCAGAAGTGATCGAGCAGCTAAGGAAAATGCCGGCTCAAATCTCGCTACTTGAGCTATTCAAGTCTTCCGAGAAACATAGAAATGCTCTCTTAAAGGTTCTTAATGAAGTACATGTACCCGAAACAATTGGAGAGGTACAGTTGGAAGAGTTTGTAGGTGCTATCCTTCTTAAGGATCAAATTTCTTTTTCCGAAAAGGATTTGCCGCCGGAAGGGCGAGCACACTCTAAAGCATTATACATCTCTGTTCAACATTTTGATACAAGGATATCAAGAGTTCTTATTGATAATGGTTCAGCTCTCAACATCTGTCCGTTATCAACTTTGCGCCGTCTAGGTGTGGGTATGGATAATGTTCGTCCTTCTAAGACTCCAGTCAGGGCCTTTGATGGCATGAAAAAGGAAGCTCTTGGAGAAATCGACTTACAACTGATGATTGGTCCAGTTATGTTCGCTCAGAAGTTTCAAGTGCTTGATATCCCAAGCAACTTCAGTTTGTTGTTGGGACGACCTTGGATTCACGCGGCGGGTGTTATACCCTCAAGTCTACATCAGATGATCCGTTTTGTCGTTTGTGGCAAGATTATAACGGTCCATTGTGAGAAAGATTCCGAAACTTTCAACAATACTGCGATTCCTTATGTGGAGCCAGAAGTAAAAGGAGAATCAAGCTACTACTCGTTTGAGTTAGTGTCAGTATCTCATGTGCCCGCGGGCACTGTTATGAGGAAGCCTCACTATTCAAAGGCGGCCCTTATGTCTAGCAAAGTGTTGATCGAGTACGGATTCACCATTGGCAAAGGATTG
This sequence comes from Syzygium jambos, assembly GCA_031216235.1. Classification (NCBI taxonomy): domain Eukaryota; kingdom Viridiplantae; phylum Streptophyta; class Magnoliopsida; order Myrtales; family Myrtaceae; genus Syzygium; species Syzygium jambos. The sequence goes on from CM062222.1 coordinate 18,660,223, forward strand.
GGAAAGCTGTCCCAAGGTATTCTCACACCTATTGAGGTGACTAAGAGAAAGAAGCGAGAAGGCTTAGGTTACCAAGGCGATCAACAAGATCAAGGTAATCAGAAAAATCCGAGCATCAAGGAAAAGAGTTACCGACGTTTACTCCCTCCTCCGTTGAAAGATTTCTTCCCTGGACCGTCAAAGTTCCTTCAAGATGAAGAAGCAGACATTTATGATATCGTCGACCTATTTGAAGAGAGTTTTGTGGGTGCCATTTCCGAGAGCTTCGAGGATGATCCACCTACTGATCCCGCTGTGTAAGGGATGTTTCCATGTTTTACTTCGTTTTCAGTTGTAATCCATTTAATTCTCCCCTGCGAGGGAATTCCATTTGTTCATTTGTTTCGTTCATTTCAAGTGTTGTAATAATTCGGATCACGAGCTTCGGATCCAAAACACTATATAGCATTCACTTTCAATTCAATAAAAACATATGCATGTTTTGTTAATAGACGTGCAAAAGTATACCAAACCAGCCCTATGATGATGCTTTGAGGCCTGGACTTTTGCACGATCTATAATTTTCAAAATATGTTTTTTGGAACAAGGATGTCCAATGATATGAGGACGAGTTCCCCTTGAAATTTTCGAAAATTTGGAATTCGAAAAAATTTGTTTTCATCACATCTTCATGCATTGCATTTCTTATCTTCATATACTAACCATTTTGCTTGTTGCATCTCAGGCATGACACTTTGCATAACCATAGTAGTCATATGCATGGCTTGGATTCATGTCCAAAAAACTCATACGAATCTGATTATTCTGATCCCGAAAATGAAGAAGATTCCCAGGCTATTAAAAGAGAATGGATCCGACATGAAGAATCCGTACCTCCTACAGAAGAACGAACTGTTGTTGTAAATTTGGGCGATTCAGAAAATCCCAAAGAAACAAAAATTGGAACAGGTCTCTCTCAAGCAGATGCCGATCGACTGATCGAACTATTGAAGGAATATCAGGATGTCTTTGCTTGGTCATATGCTGATATGCCGGGTCTGGACCCCAACATTGTGGAACACACGTTGCCTCTTGATCCTACCATTCCACCTAAGAAGCAGAAGCTTAGGAGGACAAAGCCAGAATTATCCAAGAAGATTGAGGAAGAAGTCATGAAACTGTTAAAAGTGGATTTCATTGAAGTCACTCATTATGCTGATTGGATTGCTAATGTCGTCCCAGTCATGAAGAAAGATGGGCGAGTTCGAGTATGTGTCGATTACCGCGACTTGAACAAAGCAAGTCCCAAAGATGATTTCCCATTACCACATATTGACGTCCTGGTCGACAGCACCGCAGGATTCGAATTATTTTCTTTCATGGATGGTTTCTCTGGTTATAACCAAATCCGAATGAAGGAAGAAGATAAGACTAAAACATCATTCATCACCCCATGGGGGACATTCTGTTACAAGGTTATGCCCTTTGGCTTGAAGAATGCAGGGGCAACTTACCAAAGAGCCATGGTGACATTATTCCATGATATGATGCATAAAGAAATTGAAGTTTATGTCGATGACATGATCGCTAAATCACGACAAGGTGAAGACCACATTGAAGTCTTGAAGAAACTGTTTGATCGACTTAGAAAATTCAAGCTAAGGCTTAACCCCGCCAAGTGCATTTTTGGGGCAAAGTCTGGGAAGCTCCTTGGATTTATGGTTAGTAACAAGGGCATCGAGATTGATCCCTCGAAGGTGAAGGCCATTTGTGATTTGAAACCTCCTTCTACTGTTAAGGAAGTTCGAAGCTTGTTGGGAAGATTGAATTATGTTGCAAGATTCATTTCCCAGTTATCAGAAACAGCCAAACCATTCTTTAAGCTGTTGAAAAAGAATGCCAAAGTTGAATGGAATGAAGATTGTCAGAAATCCTTTCAACAATTGAAGCAATATCTTTCACAACCACCAGTTTTGGTACCGCCCACTCCGGGTATACCTTTGATTTTGTATCTCACCATTCATGATGAGTCTTTGGGAGCTATGTTAGCGCAGAAAAGACCAGAGGATGGAAAGGAACGCGCTATTTACTACCTCAGCAAAAAGTTTACTTCTGGTGAAACTCAATATCCAGAAGTTGAGAAAACATGTGTAGCCTTAATTTGGGTATTACACAGACTACGGCAATACACTCTTCATCATCGTATCCTACTTGTGAATGAGAACGATCCTATCAAGTATCTGTTGGAAAAGCCTGCACTAGTTGGAAGGCTTGCCAAATGGCAAATATTACTCTCTGAGTTTGATATCCAGAGCATGTCTCAGAAGTCCGTCAAAGGTCGAGCCATAGCTGATATGTTGGCAGAAAATCCCTCAAAGTCAAATGACTGGGATGAAATTGATGAAAGAATCCATCTGGTGTTACAAGACAAGTGGGTTATGTATTTTGATGGAGCCGTTAACCTATCCGGTTCAGGTACTGGAGCAGTCCTGATATCCCCAACGGGTCAGCATTATCCAGTAGCCGCAAAGTTGGTATTTCCTTGTACCAATAACATTTCAGAATATGAAGCTTGCATCCTCGGTCTTCAATTAGCCATCGATATGAAGATTAAGAGATTACAAGTTTATGGCGATTCCGCACTTATTATTCTCCAAACAGGAGGTGAATGGCAAACTCGTGATTCGAAATTGATTCCTTATCATGAATATCTTAAAGATTTGGTGGAGGAGTTCGAAGATATCTCGTTCGATTATTTGCCAAGATCTCAGAATCAATTTGCTGATGCTTTGGCAACATTATCCTCAATGTTACAAGTAACTGATGGATTGAACGTTGACCCTTTGCAAATCGACGTTTTAAAGAAGCCTGCATATTGCATGGTTATAGAAGAAGAGCTTGATGGTCAACCATGGTATTATGACATCATGAATTACCTTCGAGAAGGAAAATTTCCTCAAGGAAGTCAAGCTATGGATCGAAAATACTTGGCTAAATTAGCTTCCAAATTCTTTCTTAGTGGAGGTGCTTTGTACAAGAGATCTTTTGATTCGGTCCTGTTGAAGTGCGTAGACACCAAAGAGGCCAATTTATTAATGAAGGAGATACATGAAGGAGAATGTGGTCCTCATATGAATGGTCATCTTCTAGCAAGGAAGATCATGAGGCTAGGTTATTATTGGTTAACCATGGAAGCCGACTGCATTCAACATGTCAGATGTTGTTATCAATGTCAAATTTATGGGAACAAAATCAATGCTCCCCCAAATGAATTACATCAAATGTCCGAAGCATGGCCTTTCTCAATGTGGGGGATTGACATTATCGGACCAATCAATCCTAAGGCGTCAAATGGACACCGCTTCATTCTAGTGGCTATTGATTACTTCACCAAATGGATCGAAGCCAATTCTTATGCTCATGTCACCGCGAGAAGTGTGGCAAAATTTATTCGTCGAGACATTATTGCTCGATACGGGGTTCCCGAAGCAATTATCACGGATAATGGGTCAAACTTGAATAACAAAGTAGTGGATGAGCTACTCAGTAAGTTTCACATTCGCCACTTGAATTCTTCTCCTTACCGCCCACAAATGAATGGAGCTGTTGAGGCGGCAAACAAGAACATAAAGAAGATTCTGTCCAAGACGGCAGAAAATTACCGAGATTGGCATGATCGGTTGCCATATGCGTTAATGGCTTATCGAACTTCCATTCGCACCTCGACTGGGGCAACACCATTCTCATTGGTATATGGAATGGAAGCAGTTTTACCTGTGGAAGTGGAAATTCCTTCATTAAGGGTACTTTCGCAAATAAAGCTTTCCGAAGCAGAGTGGATTCAACAGAGATTTGAACAGCTTAATATGATTGATGAGAAGAGGGTAAAAGCCCTATGCCATGGACAAAGCTATCAAAAGCGAGTAGCTAAGTCATTCAACCGTAAGGTTCGACCCAGACATTTTGAGATCAATGATCTGGTTTTAAAGAAGGTCTTACCCATTATTCCAGATCGTGGAAAGTTTACCCCCAATTATGAAGGGCCGTATGTCATCAAGAAAGTGTTGCCTGGTGGAGCATTAATTCTTGTAGAAATGGATGGCCGAGAGTTGCCAAAACCTGTGAACGCAGATGCTGTCAAGAAATATTTTCCCTGAATAAAATGTTTCGAGTTGCTTTGGACTGAATCCAAGTCTCCTTAAGAACATTTGCATCATGCATTTCATGCATACATGGTATTTTTGCATATTTGTTCATTTTGTAGGTACTCAACTATTCCCCAGGGAAGCTATTCCAAACCTCAAGGAATCAAGCCCGAGGAAGTTGCTACATCAAATCAATCTTCTCCCTAGAATTTAGGAAGTAGATCCCATGTGTGAAGACCTTTTCTGTCCAAAAGGTTTTTCAAGTTTGAAATAAAAATCCCCAGAGGAATTAAAAAAAAAAAAAATCAATCAAATGTCTTGATTTATCAAAATTCCTCACAGACGGGAGATTTAACCAGATGATCCTTTGAAAAACAAAAAGAGGATTTCTTAAAAATGCCAAATGGAAATGCCTAGGATGATAAAAGGCAAGCCTTTGATCAAACACGTCCCTATACTCATTTTGAGAGAATTGAGCGAAAAAGTCATGTCGTAGGACGTAGGATTCGTTCACATTGAATACATGGATTGAAATGATAAAAGGCATTTCATTTCTCTATCCTAAACACTCATATTATCCTTTGCTAGCCATTTTGAGCCAAATAAGGAGAATTCTCAAAATACCCCTGTCAAGAACCACCCCACATTGGGGCAAAATAAGAAGTTATGGTTGATCATTTTTGGAGCAAAAAGATTAAGAAAGATTTTATTGCTTTCACTTGCATCAACCTTCTTGTGATAGTTTCAGATGGATCTTTATAGAAGCTCGAAGCATCCCAAAGTGAAGAAGAGCATTCTTTTCATCTACCCCAAACACAATTATCCTTTGCTTAGCCAAATTGAGCCTTAAGCATGTTCATTTCAAAGCCCAAAATGATGATTATCTCCCCACATTGGGGCAATGCATATGATTTACCAAGGAGATTGAGAAAAATTGGTGAATATGTATAAAATGTCTCGAGAGTCCAAAGAACTCAAAAGATAAATATTAGGGGGCATGAAAAAGCAGTGTGCCTGGTAAAAGCAAGGCCGATGCCCATGAAAAAACATGTTAAAAGCAAAAGCAAAAGCAAGAAAAAGCAATATGCTTATGCTTAAAACAAAATTCCATTTGCATAAGATGCTTAGAAAGAGCAAAGCTCTTATGTTGCAAGAAAAATGGACTCTCGAGACAGTTTGGTTTTCAAGAATCAAATAATGTCAGATTTGAATGATTTGGTAATGATGCCAAGATAATCATCATTCTTCTTTCAAACCCATTCTATCAAATTTCAAGCCTTTTGAGCCTAACCCGAACCGACATTACAACCCTCTCCGAAGTCTCTTCCGATTGGGATGGTTTGAGTTAATGTGAAGATTTCACAAAGGAACTACCGCTAGAAGGAGTGAAAGTAATCCTATCTTATCTTATCTTCAAGGTTCTTGACTTGTAAACCCGTTGAAGATGTTGATGATATGTTTTCTTTTCTTGGCCTCAAAGCAAATACCCTTTGTGTAAGCCCATGACCAAACCTACATTACGGTCCTTTGGAAAGACCTTTCTGATCAATCAATTTGTATTCAATGTGAATGTTTCCGAAAACCTTTGACATAGGTTCGTGAGGCATCACCAGTGAGAATTGAATAGCTTTCCCACATCGATGAATGGGAATCAAAGCCTTTATGAGAGCCAGTGTGAAAGACCTTTTTGATTAGGTTATTTCCAACTTGGCATTTTTTACCTAACCTCTTTAAGTGGTTATTCGAAGATCATTTTGTTAAAATTTCCTCTTAAGGATTTTGATAATCTCTGCCTTTCACCAAGAGTTGAAAAATTCCGTTTGATTTGTTGTTAAACAATCTCGGAACTCTTCTTTTCAAAATATCTTTCCCCAGTGGATCGGTTTTTGGTCAGCCTAAACCATACCCTCGGTTTTTGGTTAGCCTAAACCATACCTTTTACCATCGGTTTTTGGTCAGCCTAAACCATACCCTCGGTTTTTGGTCAGCCTAAACCATACCCTCGGTTTTTGGTCAGCCTAAACCATAACTTTCATCTTCGGTTTTTGGTTAGCCTAAACCATAACTTTCATCTTCGGTTTTTGGTTAGCCTAAACCATAACTTTCATCTTCGGTTTTTGGTTAGCCTAAACCATAACTTTCATCTTCGGTTTTTGGTCATCCTAAACCATAACCCTTGTCTTAGGTTCTAGGTCATCCTTAAACCTTGTCCTTAGGTTCTAGGTCATCCTTAAACCTTGTCCTTAGGTTCTAGGTCATCCTTAAACCTTGTCCTTAGGTTCTAGGTCATCCTTAAACCTTGTCCTTTGGTTCTTGGTTTTCCTTAAACCATAGATTTCCCATAAAACCATTTCTATTTCTTTTCTTCCTTCATTCCACCCCGTGAGAGAGAGAAGAACACATGAACGGTCTGACAATCCAACGGTAAGTGCTTCAGGTAAGACTCTGATCAAATGTCTTTGTCTTTATTTTCTTTTTCCCAAGCGGAATCGACTAAAAATTTGCAGGTGCCAATTGGTCTTTGAGCGAAACCTCTTCGAACTCCCACTCAAAGAGGGGCAGCTGTTGACACCTAATTTTTAGCCGATGCGTCATCAAAAATAAAAATTCGAGATTATGGTTTCCGATCGCGACGGAGCCCGTTTCTTGAGCAAAAAGTGTCGTTTTTTAATTCCGTCTGTTGGATTAGTTTTTATAAGCGATTTTCTATCCATTTCACACAAAAACCTGAAAAGTCAAATGGTTGACTTTGGCGTTGACTTTTTGGTCAACCCTTTGACCAAAAGTCAACCCCAGGTCAAATTGGGGCTTTTTGCATAAAAAGATTCCTTTCAAGTCCAATTTCACTTTAGAAGTGGAAATTTCAGAAAAATTCAAAGATTTGATCATAAAATCAAGCTCCTAGTGAAAAGTCAACTAGGGTTTGACTTTTGGTCAAACCTTTGACCAAAAAAATTGAAAAATTGAAAAATCCCCAAATCATCTTATTTTACTTTCAATTTACCTTTGGCATTAGAAATTTTACAAAAATCGATTTTGAATCAATTTTTTCCCAAATTGCGGAAATTGATTCAAATCGGCCAAAAATGAAATTACTTCATTTCTAGTCATTTTTTAGATTAGTTTTCTTCACGACATTTGATCTAGAGGTCATTTTATATCCAATTTTTGAACCAATTTTGTGATTCCAAGCCAAACACAAAAACCCCCAATTTTGGCCCTGATCAGTGATTTTGATCGATTCTTCATGATGTGCGCAATTGAGACACGAATGAGCTTAATTTCTCATATGAAACCCAAATTCAAAATCAATTTTGGAAGAATCACATGAATTTGGGTCAATTTGATCAATTTAGTGTTCCAATAATTAGGAAGTCTATGAGTGATTGGTCTAATTAATGCAATTCAACTTGACCCACTCTAGACTTATGTTCAATTTGATGAATTGAGACTCAATTTGGTTAATTAGACCTCAATTACACTTGTTAGTCTAGCTCGGTCATGCAATTACCCAAATTCAGAGCTAATTGACTCAAATCGATTTAATTCAAATTGAATTAATCCGATCAAATTAGTCATTTTCCGGTCGAAAATTTTGATGATCGATAATCCGATCGGGCCAACCAAGGTCAGTCACATTCTTTTGAGTGCGAAAATGACAAAATTGACCTTAATTGAGAATTACAAAAAATGACTAAGAGAAATGACCAAAATACCCTTCTTCAAGGATTAAACAAATTAATTAGGGGATTAGCAAATCAATCATGGCCATTCATCTAAAATTGATCATGACCATCCATGATGCCATGTCATCAATCCTTAGCTATTAAGGAATATTCTTAATCATTAAGGATCCATTTTGAGCCATTTGATTGATCTAAGGGCTAAAATTCAAAGTTGGGGAAGGTATATAGCATTTTTCCCTCCAAAAATTAAGGGGGATGCTCATTTTCAGATCTGGAATTTCTCTCTCCTCTCTCTCACTCTCTCTCTCTCTCTCTTTCTCTCTCTCACGAGCTCTCTCTCTCGCCACTCCCTCTCGGCCGCCGGCCATCCGGCGCCTTGCCGGCCTCTTCCCGGCGAGCTGCCGCCACACCGGCGTCCCCCACGGCGGCACAAGGCTGGTCGCAACACCAGCCACCTCAGCTGGTGGCCGGAGCTCCCCCCTCCGGCGAGTTCTTCATCTCGGCATCATCACCGGCAATACCGCCGGTGATGTGACCAGCAGCTTCAACCGGCTGATCCGGCTCTCCGGCGACCTCCTCCGGCGATTCCGAGCCTCCGACTACATCCCCCAACGTCCTCAAGTTGCTGTGGTGGCTGGCCTCGCACCGAACAGCCACCGGATCACATCATTTTCCTCAACTTTTACTGATTCGTTCATTTGATTGAAGACGAGTTGATTCTCACATTATTTCTTGCAATCTATTGTCGTAGATCGGACGAGCTTTCCGAGGTGTCTCCGTGCCATTCCAGGTCTGAATACGGAGGCCGGATCGCTCGCTTGAGCGTTGGATCATCGTGAGACAAGGTAAGAACGTTTGAACTCAACTCTGTAATTTCGTGATCAGAAAAACCTGCTTGCTTGAAATGCTGATTTGAGATTGTTAACGTCGAAATCTGAGGAAGTGATAAACTAGAGAGTCGTAGAACTCGTCTTAAGCTTCGATTTGATATATCATATGCCTCGATCGGACTTCATTTGCTATGTCAAAACACATTTAGAAGTAAGGATCAGAATCTGGAATATTCTGTTCATGTTTGTTCTGTTGATTCCCTGACTGACGTTGCGCTGTTCGTTGAATTTTATGATTTTCTATGATCATTTTCTGGAAAAACTTCCTTCATGAGAATCGTAGAACACATCCTGATCTGTTCACCATAAAATTTTCACAAAATTTTGAACATGTTTGCCTAGTACGATTTGCAACGTCATGTGCATATAGATCTGGTATCATGCTAGTTTCAGTCGACCTTTGTGTGTTCTTCGTTGTTCATAAATTCGTGTGTTCGAGATATGAAAAAATTTTCTTCACGAAAGTTCTTCCTGAGATCAAGATCTTTCAATTGATACTAATTTCATCAAAATCGGAGATCATTTGAATTTTCAAAAGGAATTTTCACAATTTGATCAGAATCTGTGTTCAGATCTGATTTTCATTCCTTTGAAGTTCAAAAGATGTTTCTCCGAATTTGATGAAGTTAGGGTCCTTTTTTGCAAAAAATCAAAACTTCAAAGTTGTTCATTGGGGTCTCATTATGTCAACTGAACATTTTGAGGACCTAATTGCAATTTTTGGAGGGTTGATTTGCTTGAAAAATCTTCTCGGTCTAAAATTTCATTTGCAATTGAGTCCCTCGCGAAATTCGAATTTTATAAAAATTTGGAGGGCTTTTTAGCAAAAACTCAAAACACAAAAGTTGTTGCGCACAGGGATTTCTAACGGCACAAAAATTTTCGCGCGTTTTTGATAATGTTTGTTATTTTTCCCGCCTTTAATTTGAAATTCGTAACTGAACCGTGTCCAGCCTGTCACTGAAATTTAATTGAGCATTTTCGGGAAAATTGGCTAGGATTTAGAAAAAATGGTCTTCATGACTTTTGTTCCTCATGTTATAAGCTTTCTAATGACACCTGATTCGCTTCATTTGAATGTCATTAGGATAGTTAATCATGCTTGAACAGAATTGATCCGAATTAGATGTTAATTGAATAAGTGGTCTTTCTCATAAAGCCCACTTCCCCTTGCTTGATTGGATTCAAAACAAGGCCCATGGGCTTGAATGCATGCTCATTTATGATCAAGCATGTGTTTGTTAGATGAATGTTAGGCCCGGTGCATGTTCGGCGGGTAGCCCATTCATGGTCATTAGAACCCGACTTTAGGGGTTAATTGATATGAGTTACCGTTTTGTGAATACAAATGGTAGCCCATTATCATTAACCATTAATCAAACAATGTTAGGTGTTTAGTGGGTGATGAATCGAAACGCATGAAAAACAAAGGCCGATCCCGAGGCCCGTGTTTAGTTCAATGATTTGTTTGCATCATTTTCTTTATGTCATTCGTCATGAATGAATGTATGAATGTAAACATCGACACCCGAGAGGCGGTCCATAGAAGAATAATCCGAAGTGGTAGAAGACCAAGGTGATTGACCGATGTCCAATCCGGTCTCAATTTGTACTCATTCGATGATGGTTTCAAACCGATGTCCAATCCGGTTTCAATTTGTACTTAATTCATTCATCCCCGACCATGTCTCGGGATTTCAATTTGTGTTGTAATAAACACCCGACGAGTTGCGGGTTCTTACTCTTTACTTTCTCGCACTTAGAATTAGCTCGTCCTTTTAATATTTCGAGTGTTTACTTTACGTAAGGTCTTTCAATATAATTGATTGTTTCTTTCTTTTTCTAGACTAAGATAGGATTAGTTTAGAATCTTAAATGAAAATGCAAAAACAAGATGTATGATCACCTAGTGGACTAAGACTTTGGCATGAAAATGGTAAAAAACAAATGCATGACGATTTAGATAACAACCATGTTAAGTTTAGCGGTACCGAAAGGGCGTTAATAGAAATATTAACGTAAGCTAGTCCCCGAACCTTTGATCTCTGGTTTTCGTAGAAACCGAAACGAAATTCCCGCGTTTCGGTTGGGTATTCTAGCCGACCCCCGACCTAGGCTAGTGGCGACTCCTTAAAAAATAAAAATCAATCCGCTGTCACGCGAGATATGGATTTAGGGAAAATCCACGTTCATGATCAATGGATCATATGGCTAAGCAAGAGATTTACACTTCGGTAAAAATCATTTTTTTAAGATGCCATATGAAACATCTCATGAACACTTATCTCTAAACCCGCCTCATTCCGAGCATCGGACCCTCGAGGGGCAGGTCGCGACACTATTGAAGTGGTGTTTGCATATAATTGTTGTGCATGATTTACAGTATTTGCACTACACCACACACAACCTGTGACCGAACCTGGATCACACCCATAGTTTTAAGATGGTATTTGGATGGTTCTTTAACCTTGGCGGTAAGACTTCGCTAAAGGTTATCCCATTTGGATTCCGAAAATTTTTTCAAAAAATGGCTCAAGGGTCGTCCTCATGCACGTGAGGCTACAACGCATGGAGGTTACCCTTGTCGACCGAACCAAGCCGAAGTGATTGGACCCGACTAATCATGACTATGGTATGCGAGGCTGCGACTAGTCATGATGATTGTATGCGAGGCTGCGACGCGTCGTTTTGTTCATCATTTTTCTTTGCAAAAGCCATTAGGATAGATATATTAAGATTTAAACTCACGATTCATGTGCGTGTCTCTGTGATTGACATTTTTTCCCAAAGACGGTAATTTCTCGAGCTTTATCTTTGGTTTTTTGTATCTTATTTTGAGTCGATCCATGGTTTAGGTTGAGTCTTTTGGCACGTGGTCTATATAAGAATGGGTCGCCTTGATATCCGTTTCGTGCCTACTCCGAAGCTGGAGCTCAAGAAGTTATGGAGCCAGTTGAAGCCAGATGGTTAGCAGTACGTTCTCAAATGCATTGGATTCATGCTGCCCATCCTAGACATAAATGTTCAGAGTGGGGTCATGCAGGCACTCACCCATTTTTGGTGCCCCTAGACAACCACATTTGTGTTGGGAGGTAAGTTTGAGCTCACATCAACTCTGGAAGAATACAGTATTGCCATTGGGAAATCAATTGAGTTGGATATAATTGAACCACCCATTAAGGTAGATCCTGTGGTAGCGCTTGCTGAATTTTTGAGTGTGACCAAAAAAGAAATTGAAAAAGTGCTAAAGGATAATTGTCAAGCATACCCACTATCTTTTCTTATTGAATGTTTCGAAAATAGCTCCCTCCTTATGAAATCCAAGATTTTTATCTTAGCCTTTTTTGGATTCATCATTTTTCCATTCCGTCAAAATGCTATTGATCCTGTAATAGCTTGGACGGTAAAACTAATATGTGGTGGAGTTAGTTTCATAAACACAATTTTGGCAGAGACTTTCATATCTCTGACACGATTCAAAAAAGAAAAAGATAGAACTTTTCGAGCCCCGATTGAGCTTTTGCAAATATGGTTTTTCTCACACCTTTCTCAATTTGGGGAAAATATGACTGTATTTGAAATGGGCATGACTGATAACCCTATTTTAAGGTTCAAACAAATACAAGATCAAACTAAGAGTTTGCACTATACACAATGGGTCCATTTGTTCAAGGATCCAAGCTCTAAGATTTTCCTTTGGCAAGCTGTGTGGTTTCGAGAGGTTGAGGCTCGACTATACCATGGCGATCAGAAGCCCGTACCTTTGATGGGCATTTATGGGGCAACCAGCTATCAGCCCCTTAGGGTTACACGTCAATTCCGAGTTCTGCAGGATATCCCACCTCCACTTAGGCCCAATGAATTTCAAGTCCAGTTCGAGAAAGGCGAATCCTCCAGAGTCGAGCTTAGGCGTCATTCTGAGGCTTGGCAGAATTGTTCCACTCAGAAGCTGATTTGGCCCGCAGATGAGCCCACCGGAAGGATGAAGCGTCACTTTGCCACGGCCCGGTATATTCAGTATCATACCATCCTTGCTGACAGTACAGCATACCCTTCAGACTCAAATCAAAATCAGCGAAGAAAAGGCGACGAAGGCCCAGGATAAGGCAGATGCTCTGGCTGAAGAGAATGCACGATTACGGCGTGCCTTGAAAGCCCATTCGTCTATAGATCACGTGGCCTTTAAAAAGAGGAAGATCGTCTGATTTCTAGTTTGGTTTAGGGAGTTTTTCTTAGGATGGAATGTTAGCTTACGTTTGTACTTCATACTATTGATGTTTTTTGTTGGTAATAAATGTTGCCGAACGATTTTTATAAGAATTCTCTTGAGACATTTTTCCATTTTGAGCAATTCAATGAAAAACGTGGAGCTATAATTTGTAAATTTTGGAATCAATCCAGGTCTTTATTGAATAAAACAATTTGGAATTTCGGGATTTACTGGACGAATCGGTCGTTCGAAAGAAATTTCATCTTGAGGGTCTAGAGGATGTCATGGACCAACTCGTTATTCTTACTCGTTGTATTTATTCCATCGTTACTTTTGTAGGTAATTTGCCACGGATCCCCCTCATCCTCATAATACTCGATCGGTGACCAAAAGAAGGATGACCAATCAAGCCGAGATTGCAGCCATGATTGACGAAAAGTTGAAAGAATATATGAATACAATCAATGAGCAGATCACGGCCGCCATGTCTAAAATGATGAGTGATCTCATGGCCAAGCAGCAGCAGATCAATGCTGCTTCTCAATCGGAGATTCCACCTCTAACCCGTCCAGGCCTCCGCCTTGACAAATCTCCTGCAGTAAACACTAATCCAATCCTTCAATTAGATGACGCCATTTTGATCGATACTAGTGCTTCTCCGTCGGTCCCTGTTCCTCATTCACCCCCCAACGATGAAAATGCCAAGTTGTTGGCCAAACTCGACCAGAGGTTACGTGAAGTGGAGGGAACTCAAAGTGTTCCACCTGTTGATTTGTCCATTTTTACCCGGGTCCAAGTGCCTGATAAATTCAAGATGCCAGCCTTTAAAAAGTACGACGGCACCTCGAACCCAATTCAGCACATCGATATGTACCAAGGGCTCATGAATAGATATGTATCTAACGGACCCCTAATGATCCAAACCTTCCAAGCAAGCTTAAAAGATGCTGCAATGAGGTGGTATACCAACCACCAGATCAACCGGAAAGACTCGTGGGAAGAGGTGGCAAACCTTTTCGTCAAACACTTCAAGTTTAATCTCGATGTCATCGTTACAAGGGAAGACCTGGAGAGAGCTGAGCAGAAAAAGGGCGAGACTCTAAAGGAGTATGCCACTCGTTGGAGGAACATGGCAGGGCAGATCATGCCTGAACCCTCAGAACATGACTTAATGAAGTTGTTCGTGTCCACTCTACCGCAGCCAGTTCGTTCACGAATGTTAGTAACGGCCACCCAATCTTTTGGCCAGTTGATAGCCATGGGAGAGGAGATTGAGACCGGGCTCAAGAAAGGATGGTATAGTGAGTCAGGTTCATCAAGCAAGAGATTTACTAGTAAGAAGGATAAAGAGCATGTCCCCGAAGTCAACATGACCTATGTGCAGAAGACGCCAGCTTAGGCCCCGAAGCTACAATTTAGCACTCAGCAGACAACCTCTTATGGGCGGCAAGGCCAGCAGGACCTATGCCAACAGCGCAAACCCTGCCAGTTTACTCCACTTCCCGGGACGTTATCTCAGGTACTGGCGGTGCTAAGAAAGAAGAACTTGCTGAGTTCAGAGCCACAAAGATCTAACGCTACCAGTTTTGCAAAGTATGATCCGTCGAAGAAATGCGATTACCATAGAGGTGAGGTTGGGCATTCGACAGATGATTGCCAAGTACTCAAACATCGAGTGCAGGATCTACTCGAGACTGGTGCATTTGCACTACAGCCAACCGGTAAGCCCAATGTGCAGAATAATCCACTCCCTAATCATTCGAGCAGTACAAATGTTGTCCTTGGCCCGGGAGTCAAGCAGGTTCGAGGCTTCAGGGTCCCTCTCGAAGATATGTTCGATGCTTTAGTCCGAGCTGGTTATGTTTCGACCGATGAGGTGGTGTCACTCGGTGACATAAGAAAGAAAGTGGATGAGGTGGTGAGAGAAGGGATGATTGGGACAACGGATGAATTCGGGATAATGGCCGCTACATCCCAAGTCATCATTGATTGGAATGAAGAACTCGCAAGGATGACCAATGAACAAGTGAAGTTGGATCCTGACATGCCCGCCCTCGAGGACGCCTCTGACGATGACCTCGGGATCATTATACCCGACACTCCGGAAGTATTGATCCTGGCATCACCTCAGCCCTACGCTTATGAGAGTGACAAGATGGTTCCATGGTCGTACGACGTTGATCTGATAACGAAGTCAGGGCGAACTTATCCTGATAAGCAACCGGCCAAGCCAGTGGTTGAGAAAGAAGCAAAAGAATTCCTAGCTGTGATTAAGGCTAGTGAATATAACGTGGTTGATCAGCTGAGAAAGTTACCTGCACAAGTCTCGTTGTTGGAACTTCTCCAGACATCAGATAAGCATCAGAGTGCTCTAATGAAGGTGTTGAGTGAGATTCATGTGCCCAAGACTATTGAAGAAGATAAGCTAGAAAGGTTTGTCGGGACGATCCTCCTCAAAGATCAAGTAGTATTTTCTGACGAGGAAATCCTAGTTGAAGGACGTGGTCATAATAAGGCGCTTCATATATCAGTGAAGTACAAGGAGACTCACATGGCTAGGGTGCTTGTTGATAACGGGTCGGCTCTGAATTTATGTCCGTTGGCTACTTTGAAAAGGCTGGGCATTCCTCCATCTACCATGTAAGCAGCCAAGACTTTTGTTCGAGCCTTTGATGGAGTAAAGAAGGATGTCATAAGCCAGATTAATTTAAAGCTACAGATCGGACCTTCAGTGTTTGATATTCTTTTTCAAGTGCTGGATATCCCTTCTGCTTTCAATTTCTTGCTGGGACAGCCATGGATTCATAATGCAGGCGCAGTACCCTCTAGTTTGCATCAGAAGATCAAGTTTGTGGCTGAAGCAAAGTTGGTTACAATTTATGGAGAGGAAGATCACCGAATCTTCAATGCAATATCGATCCCATACATAGAACCCAATCATGTTGAAGAGGATAGCTATCATTCATTTGAGATAGTTCAAGTTGTTCAAGCTTCCTCTGATATACCGTTGCCCGTTCTCGAAGTTTCTAAAGCAGCTTTCATGGTGGCCAAGGTCATGGTTGGTAATGGTTTTAAGCCAGGTCAGGGTCTTGGGAAGGAAGGCCAAGGCATTCATGCCCCGATCGAGATAAATGGACAATCCCACAAAGCTGGTTTGGGATATCATGGGCAGGGAAGCCGCGAACAAAGTAACGATTATTGCAGAAGCCGAATAGGAGCAGGTCAAAGTCCCTTACCACCTTCCATCAATGACACCTTTCACTCGGCTGGAGTTGTAGGAGGATATGAGCATCGAGGATGATCTTGGGCTTATCTTTCCTGAGTCGCCACAAGCCCTAACTGACTCACCTAAGAAGCACAGTAAAGCGATTCTGGTCAGTTTGTCTGACGATTCTGAGGATGACCAGCCACCCTGCATTTTCAAGAAGCCGGAGTCGAGGGTGGTGGCTTTGACTTTAATGATGGTATACCCTACCTCACCGGTTGGTTTGCTGAGACCTCCGTTGGTGCAATCACTGAAGGACCACTTGAAGGGATGGGCGCTAGCCCTCAAGAGTAATCATTTCTAGTTTTCGTATCTCCCCTGCGTGGGAATCTTTATTGCTTTTTTTTTATTTTCATTCTAATTCATGTTGCACTTAAGTTTTTCAATCCAATAAGATGTAATACATTGATTCGATATCAGTAAAATTACAGAGGTTTTTATCATTTTGAATCTTGTTGAAGTGCCCCAAACCAACCCGATGACGATAACCAACGATTGAAAAATTTGTCATCTACGGTAAGAACTGAGGGTTGGGCTTCTCAAGAATTCTCGTTTCGAGGTCTTCGAAAGCAAAATGAATTTAAAAAAAAAAAGCAAAGAACAATTTTCAAAAATTGCATGTAGTTAAGCCCTGTCTTGTCTTTTTGATCCATTTCTTTCATGTTTCTGGACTAATCTCGAGGCATGCGAAGGGCCGGGAATCGTGAACCCTCATATATGTGATGCAAGCCAATCCGATGACTCAGATGATTCTAATCTGAATGATGAAGAGATACGACGGAACTTAGAAATCCATGAGAAATCTAAGCCTCTGACCACCGAAGAAACCGTGGTGATCAACCTCGGCGACACGGAGAATCCTAGAGAGGTGAAGATTGGGGCATGTCTTCCCGAAGATGTAACCAAACGCTTGACCCAGTTGTTGAAGGATTACCAAGACATCTTTGCCTGGTCTTATGCTGACATGCCAAGTCTTGATCGATCAATCGTCGAACATTATCTACCGACTGATCCTTCGGTTGAGCCTGTGAAACAAAGGCCGCGAAGAGCTAAGCCAGAACTGGTAAAGAAAATCAAAGAAGAGGTCATGAAGCTTCTTGACGTGGGATTTATTGAGACTACCCAATACTCAGAATGGGTCGCTAATATAGTCCCAGTGATGAAGAAAGACGGTCGGGTTCGAGTATGTGTTGACTACCGAGATCTGAACAAAGCTAATCCTAAAGATGATTTTCCACTCCCATACATTGATGTGCTTGTGGACAGTACAGCTGGATTCGAACTTTTCTCCTTCATGGATGGTTTCTCAGGTTATAATCAGATCTTGATGAATGAGAATGATAAGTTGAAAACAGCATTTACCACTCCTTGGGGGACATTTCATTATAAGGTGATGCCCTTCGGTCTCAAAAATGCTAGGGCAACTTACCAGCGGGCAATGGTCACGTTGTTCCATGACATGATGCATAATGAGATCGAGGTCTATGTTGACGATATGATTGCGAAAACTCGACGTGGAGAAGATCACATAGAAACCTTGAAGAAATTATTCGACAGGCTTCGTAAGTTCAAATTGTGCCTCAACCAGGCAAAATGCGTGTTCGGGGCAGCCTCCGACAAACTACTCGGCTTCATTGTCAGTAACAAAGGGATTGAGATTGACCCATCAAAAGTGAAGGCCATTTGTGAAATAAAATCTCCCTCTTCGGTGAAGGAAGTTCGTAGCTTAATGGGTAGATTAAAATATATTGCCAGATTTATTTCTCAGCTATCTGAGACAGCGAAGCCTTTCTTTAAACTCCTCAAGAAGAATGCGCTGGTTAGATGGGATGAAGATTGTGAACTGGCATTCGACAAGATTAAGCACTGCTTGATGAATCCTCCAATGCTTGTTCCACCAACACCAGGGCAACCTCTGATCCTGTACCTTTCAATCCACAGTGAATCCTTAGGTGCCATGCTTGCTCAGAAAGGTGGAGAGGATGGAAAGGAGCGTGCGATTTATTATTTGAGTAAGAAGTTCACCGCCTCTGAAATGAACTATTCTGAAGCAGAAAAAACGTGCGCAGCATTGGTCTGGGTACTGCACAGGTTGAGGTAGTACACTTTGCACTATCAAATATTGCTTGTGACAGAGTGTGATCCCATCAAATACTTGCTTAATCAACCCGCTTTGGTTGGAAAATTGGCAAAATGACAGATTCTAATCTCAGAATTTAATGTTCGATTCATGTCCTAAAAATCAGTCAAAGGACGAGTAATTGCCGATGTCTTAGCTGAAAATCCTGAGAAAAATGAGGATCTGGATCCGTTAAAGGATAGAGTCGAGTATGTATGGACCATGTATTTTGATGGAGCCGTAAACTTGTCAGGATCAGGTATTGGGGCAGTTTTAATATCTCCAGGCGGACAACATTATCCGGTCGCAGCGAAACTGATATTTCCTTGTACGAACAATATTACCGAATATGAAGCATGCATCCTCGGGTTACAAGCTGCAATTGAAATGGGAGTAGGTCGACTTAAGGTGTTCGGGGATTCAGCCCTCATTGTTCTTCAGACCGTTGGTAAATGGCAAACTAGAGATGCTAAGTTGCAGCCCTATCACGTCTATTTGGAGGAGTTGGTGGAAGAGTTTGAAGGCATTTCGTTTGAATACTTGCCAAGAACTCAAAACAGTTTTGGCGATGCTCTGGCCACATTATCGGCAATGCTGCGAGTGACAAGTGGGTTAGAAGTTGAACCTTTAAAGATAGAAGTCTTACAGAAACCGGCTTATTGCATGGCCACAACAGAAGAGCCTGACGGCAAGCCGTGGTATCATGATATCAAGACATATCTTCAAACATAGGAGTTTCCTGAGAAAAGTACCGCATCTGACCAAAAATATATCAGGAAAATGGCGTCGAAGTTCTTCTTGAGCGGAGAATGCCTATATAAACGGTCCTATGATTCGATTTTATTAAAATGCGTTGATTCAACCGAAGCTGTTCATTTGATGCTAGAAGTACATGAGGGAATATGTGGTCCGCACATGAATGGTCATATGCTGGCAAGGAAGATAATGAGAATGGGTTATTACTGGCTCACTTTAGAGAGTGATTGCATTCAGCATGTTCGAAGTTGTCACAAATGTCAGATCCATGGTGACAAGATTAAAACTTCTCCGAATGAATTACATCAAATGTCTGAACCATAGCCATTTTTCATGTGGGGCATTAATGTGATTGGCCCAATCAATCCTAAAGCGTCAAATGGACATCGGTTTATCCTGGTCGCTATCGATTATTTTTCGAAGTGGATTGAAGCTATGTCCTATACGACAGTGATGGCCCGGAATGTGGTGAAGTTCATTTGTTGAGACATCATTGCTCGATATGGTGCACCTGAAACTATAATTACTGACAATGGGTCGAATCTAAATAATAAATTGGTGGATGCTGTGTTCAAGGAGTTCAAGATCAAACATCTGAATTCCTCTCCGTATCGTCCGCAGATGAACGGAGCAGTTCGAAGCAGCCAACAAGAACATCAAGAAAATTTTGGCTAAAACAGCTGAGAATTATCGTGATTGGCATGAAAGATTACCTTTTGCACTTATGGCCTATCAGACTTTTATCCGGACATCTACAGGGGCAACTCCATATTCTCTTGTGTACGGTATGGAAGCAGTTCTACCTGTTGAGGTTGAAATTCTTTCGTTATGTATTCTTTCACAGGTACAATTGTCAGAAGCAGATTGGATCCAGCAGAGGTTGGACCAGTTAAACATGATTGATGAGATAAGGCTTAGAGCTCTATGTCATGGCCAGTGCTACCAACAACAAGTTGCTAAATCTTTCAACAAGAAAGTCAAGCCTCGACATTTTCAGGTAGGTGACTTTGTCCTGCGGAAGTTATTGCCGATAGTTCCTCTTGCAGAAGGAAAATTCGCCCCAAATTATGGCGGCCCGTACATTATGAAGAAAGTCCTTCTAGGAGGTGCTTTGATTTTGGCAGAGATGGATGGTCGTGTTTTTTCCAGTCCAGTTAATTCTGATTCTGTGAAGAAGTATTACACTTGATTTGTACTCATTCTGACTTTGTTTCTATCAAGTTTCAAATTGAATTTCATGAATCAATTGATGTTACTAAGCTTTGTTTGAGGAAGGCTTTTGATCTGGCAATCTGTTTCTGTCCTAATGAAGCGATCATATTGCATGAGGGACTTTAAGATGACGAAAGACAAGACATTTCCATACATGTTCTGAATAATAATCTCTAGTGCGAGTTGAGTGAAAATTCCGTGCTGACAAGGTAAATGATTATCTCACGAAAAGTATGACGACCAAAATGATGAGAGGCATTCATTTCCTCTATCTAAACACTACAGGTTATCATTTGCTTAACCTCTTTGAACGGAGTTTCATTTCTTACCCCTGTCAGGAACAACCCCATATTGGGGCAATTTCTTAGAAAGTTCAAAATGGTATGAATTTTCTTGCTTTCACTTGCATCAATCTTCAAGTATATTTATTGCATGCAAGTTCTGTGTTAGCTCGAGTGCCTTAGATATATGACGAAGAGCATTTCTTTTTATATCCCTACACATTATACCCTTTGCATACCCAATTTGAGCGGTGGATTCATTTCAACCCGATTGGTGATCATTTTGGTAATAAACAAATGAAATCATCTCAAAGTAAGGGAGCTCGAAAGAAAATTCATCAGAAAGGACGCAAAAGGACTCCATTAAATCGAAGTTCTCTCTCTTGGAAAAATATCTCGAAAAGAAAATCTCTCTCTCAAAAAAAAGGGGGGGAAGAGAAAAATGAGAGAAAAAGAAAAGCTTCAGTAAGAACTGAGTCGATATGCAAGATCATTCTTCAAGGAAAATACCATTTGAAGGTTCATTTGTGGAGCAATTGCTAGAAGGGATGATCACCAATCTCCATGTTCACAATACCCCTTTTGATGGAAATAGGCCATTCATTTCAAGCCTACCTGAACCTATGTTACAACCTTTACCGAAGTCTCTTCAAAATAGGGCACTTGAGTTAACGTAAAGTTTCAAATGCTTATAAATGTTGCTCGAAGAAGTGCGAGCAAGATTTTTCTATCTCATTTTTGCAGTATTCCTGACTTGTAAACCCGGAGCAGCTGGTGATATCAATTCTTTCAATAGCCTCGACTCGAAGAGTCTCTTTTGCTAAGCCATTGACCAAAACCCACGTTTTAGTCCTTATAAAGACCTCTTAGATTGGCGAAGCCATACTGATTTTGAGCATATCCGAACCCTTGTCAAGCACGATGAGGAGAGTTTGAGTGATTCTTATACCCGCATCAAAGATCGGGTCAAAAGCCTTTCATTGAGAGTGAGTAGAGAGTCCTTTCTGATTAAAGGTTTCTCATTTAATGTGATCAAATTGTCAAAAGGACGAAATGATTGTTTTTATTAATAAATTCCCTAGTGAAGCTTGGTAATGCAAGCAGATTCATGAATTATGTTTTTTATGCCCCTGCGCATGTGTTGTTTTAACCTTTCTCAGAAAAAAAAAGGAGCGATGCCATTGGCTCCGTCATAAGAAGAATTCAGGTACGTCTGCTAATTATTCTTCATTGTTTCTCTCTCCGGAATAAGAGAAATTATCTCTCTCATATGTTCACCAAGTGGAACAGGTGACATTTAGTGTTGCTAAGTGGAGTACGCGGCACACCCCATTTCATGTTTGCTAAGTGGAGTACGCGGCACCATAATTTCTCATTTGGTGTTGCCAAGTGGAATACGCGGCACACCCCATTTCATGTTTGCTAAGTGGAGTATGCGGCAGCATAATTTCTCATTTGGTGTTGCTAAGTGGAGTACGCGGCACACCTCATTTCATGTCTGCCCAGTAGTACAGGCAGCATAATTTTTCAATTTATGTTCACCCAGTGGAATATGTGACACAACCAACCTTATGCTCACCCAATGGAGGGGTGACATGATCCTTTTAGTGATTGCCCAGTGGTATAGGCAACACATCCCATTCTTTCTTTACATCATGCACTATTTCGCATATGTAGAAAACTACAGGTAACAGATAGGCAATCCAGTACCTCGAGAACCTTACTTCTAGTGAATCAGAAGTTTGGAGATCGAGGGAAGTCAAAACATTATAAAGCTTTCCCTCACTTGGACGCTTTTTGTGCGATTCGTATGTAAGGCTCTTTCACCGCTCTACACGAAGTGAGAAGCCTTAGCATACGTTCTTTATTGTTTGGATATCATGCATCATTACATTAAAAAAAATAAAAAAAAAATAAAAATCATTCATCATTTTGCATAGTCTAAATTTAGGTCTCAGTCTTTGAACGAAACCTCTGCGAGCCTCCACTCAAAGAGGGGCAACTCTTGACACCTAAATTTTGAAAATCCAATTAGTCATTCATTGCATAAAAATTAGGGATCGATCTCCGTCCCTAAAAAAATTATTAATTAATTAGTTAAATTGCATATAGATATTAGGACCATTTCATAGTTAATTAGGCCCATATAATTTGCATTGGACCAACAGCGGATGGACTTGAGTGAAATGATTCTGAGCTTAATTGGACTAAGCCCGCGGTAATGAAAATTTGACCTAGCCCATCAATCATTGGAGGAATTTGTCGAGTTTGGAGACTGATTTGTCTTGGGGAGCAATTAAAGAAAGGAAATTGCAGTCATGCAAGATTTGTCCGAAGATGTGCTAAGCAAGATTGTGGCCGAGTATATTTTATCTCAATGTTCAAAAGGAAAGTGTGGTCGATAATTCTGGGCATATCAAAAGCATGTATTAAATAAAAACAGCTGCCAAATTGAAAGAGGAAGAATTCGGTCAACGAAATTGAAGAGAATATTTGATTGAAAGAAAAGGGAAGGAAAATATTCACTCGTCCCGCAAGGAATCAGTGAAGAAATATACATTCTCTGGACGTTGACATGCAAAAAAAAGAAAAAAAATCGTGAAGAGGGGGGGTCTCGGTCAAAGAAATAAAAGGAAGGGAGAGCTTCGTTCATAAAGGGCTCTAGACATTCTCACGAAAAAAAAAAAGAACAGAGGGGCTATTACAGAGGATTTTTGAGAGAGAAATCTTGAGTGGATCCTCTCTTCTCCGTCGGGGGCTTCCAAGAATTCACGGCAACAAGATCGCTTCATTAAAGGCGCACAATAGAAAAACATAAGGGAGAAGACGAGTAGAGCCAGAGAAAGGAGCATCGCGGCTGAGTCCCTTCACGGCCGTGACCCCGCTGAGCTTCACCTTCTGTGACAACGACCCTGCTGCCGCTCGTCGTTGCCGCTTCACGTCTCCGCCTGTTCCTCTTGGCGTGACGGGCCTTGCTGAATCACGAAGCAGCAGCCCCGCATCTAACTTTGCCGACTATTCCGTCGACGAAGTCGCTGGTCTTTCGCTGCACTTGCTGCCTCCCATGACCCACACCACAGCGGTTCCACAGTCTCATCATTCCGGCGTCGTTGCTGCAGCATCCCAGATTGTCCCTGTTTCGTCGACGCTTCCTCGATCCAGTGCAGGTTCTTCCTATCGTCGTTCAGCAATACTCCAACGAATCCTGACATTCAAACTTGGCATCCAGCAACGTTTCAACAGCAGAGGCTCCTTCAGACTTGCACCGCTTGAAACTTGTCCTCACTGCAGCTTGTTCAATCTTTAATTTCGCAAAGGCCACTCACGAATAGCAAACTCTCAGATTTGGTGTCTCTTTTGACAGGTCTTTTCTTTTTCAGTGAGTGTCCACAGTTATTGTAACGCCGAATCAAGGTTTTCCCAGCAAACTTTCAACGGATTCAAGCTTGACCAGACGAAAGCCCGCAAACCTACAGTGAACTTCCGATCACAGTAGGCCTTAGACAATTCTCCAGTATTGTTCCTCGATTCTGTCGTTGCTGTTAAAAACAACCAAGAGCACCCTTCTGCCAAGTCAAGTACATAGCGGAGGAGTCCTCACTGCAAACGCTGACGAGCTGCTCATGATCCATCGCTAGCCCCACGCCGAGACTTGCTGCTTGTGATCCACCGTGAGCCACCATCTGTTGCGGCCACCGTCGATTCGTCGACCGCTAGTCCCGATCCGCGATTTCGATCCTCCAGCAATTCGAATTTGGAAAGTTATTTGCGCATTTAGGTAAATATCTCATCCGAATCAATTTGGATATTTTATTGCTTATTCCATGTTTATCGTTATCTAACCTTGCAATAGACACTATTTCAATTAGGATTCATTTATTTTTTGGAAATCTTGGATGGGCATTACTTGTCAAATTTGGATAGAATTTGAAAATTTCAAAATCCTTTGAATATATCCAAAATATTTGAGATATCAAAATCTTTTCAAGATGTGATCGATTAGGAAAATTTCCTAATCCGCAACCGTACACATGGAAATAAATCTATCTATCGGGCTTTAAATAGAGTTATTTTTATAGCGGGTATTTCGAATTTTAGGATCGATTTGTCAGGCTTTAGATCGAAACTTAATTCGAAAGATTTAGCGGATATTTTTTTTTTACTTGATTTTAATTTCGAATTTCGATAAAAAAAATACCAAAAAGATTGCTCTGGAATAGGTTAATTTCTTTAGTTTAAAATTGTATGCTTAGATAATTAGCTTTTTTTTATTTCATATTTCATCAAAAAAATACAAAAAATAATATACCCGTCATTAGAAATAGGTCACGTCGTCGCACGACATATAGTTTGCATATTAGGTTACATTAATCGCATGTCAATTTTTGCACATCATTACATATAGGTTAGCTTTCATTTAAATAAATAAAAAACCCAAAAAAAAAAAAGAAAATTTCTGCACCTTTGAACTCTAAGTTAGGATTTATCAAAATTGTCAAATTGAGTATTTTTCTTGAAATTGGTATCGAAAGAGCGTTAGGGAATCTAGCGTAAGCAAGTTCCCGAATCTATAATTTCTGGTTTGCAGAAATAAAATAGTACTCCCGCTATTTTATTTAGGTTTCTATTCAACCTACCATAAATGATTAGTGGCGACTCCAATTGAAAATATTTACATGCTCACAATTGGACCTAAGTTGCGATTTGGTAGAGTTTGGGAGAACTCGAGCTATGTTAATTAATTTAATTGATCTAGTAATCCATTAGCCTAAGATTAGAAACGCTCGATTTGATTTTTAGGTCGCGACAACGGTCAATCTGTAGTGAATGACTTGCGATCAATCATCCAAGGAACATAACGGCTTCTTCGGCATACAAAGACTTCCAAGAGCATTAGCATACCTGTTGATTTCTAGTGTTTACTTATTAATCGTATCAATTTCTAATGACCTCTAAGAACATCACATCCCTATTGATTTTTCATCTTCACTAAACTCACCAAAATCATTAGTATTGTCATAGTCCCCCCATCTCATATAAAAAAAATAACTCTCACCAACAATCTACTATCCCAATAAAAATCCAATTTTTTTATCTTCTGGTCCTTTCAAGCATATTGGTTATTATAACTATTACCGAGCTGTTCACTTTCTTGGTCCATCCAAACTTTACCGAATATGCTCCTAGGCTTGTTTACTATCACCAAGTCCATCGAACTATTCACCATATATTGGTACCTCCAAGTCATCATGAATATCGCCGTTTATCTCGACTTGTTCACCCTAG
Organism: Syzygium jambos; assembly: GCA_031216235.1. Taxonomy (NCBI): domain Eukaryota; kingdom Viridiplantae; phylum Streptophyta; class Magnoliopsida; order Myrtales; family Myrtaceae; genus Syzygium; species Syzygium jambos. The sequence goes on from CM062222.1 coordinate 18,686,052, forward strand.
ATTAAAGCCCTTACAAATGTTCATCCTATCTCAAGACCCTTCTAGCTTGTAGACATCTTAATGCCTAATACCTTATTCACCCTTGATATTGATAGCGATCTTTCCATATCGGCATAGAGCACTCAATATATCAAGATCACCTTATAGGATATCAAATGCATTGTGGTTTGTATATGTATTACCTAGCACTATTCAACCAACACACATTATTAGCATTTGGTTATTTTTTCATCTTTAAAACCACATAAGGGGTTTTTCTAATATTTGTAAGAACACACAGAGAGTGAGGGATATGATTAGAGACTTGCCGACGTTGCTGGTTTATCACCGATGCTGGACTGCTTCATGGGAAGGCTTGGGAGCTCGCTGATGTGGCTTGAGCATATACAAGAGCATTTAGGACTTCTTGGGTGGCAATGAGACGTGATGTGGACATGAAGACGAGGCATGACAATAAAGATATGGCAGTGCATGAGTAGGAAGCAAGGCAGTAACTATCGCGAAGCCTTGTTCTCCTCCTGTGCATTACGTATGTATATTAGAAAGCAAGGTAAGGATATTTGATGATATTCAGATTTTTCTAATTTTTTGATATCTTTTCTTGATGATTTTAATGGATTCAAAATGTTTTTAGACTCACCAATGTTCATAATTAAATGTTCAGAATGAATATCAGTTTCCTAAATCTCTGTTTCTTACCAATTGACATGCCACTTCTCTTTTTTATACCAAAATTTTTAAACCTATGCTTTAGTTGAGATATTGGTTGGCTTTGATATCATCGATTTTAACCATATTCCATTAATACTTAGGTGACTTATGCCCATAGTTTATTAATGTTTTGGTGACTCATGCATATATTTCATTATTGCATCGGTGATTCAAGCAAATACTTGGCTATAGAAGGGGGGTTATCCTTCTCTTTCCATCAATATATCTTCTTGTGGCTAATTTCTTTGGGCAAAGTGAATTCTAACTAGCCTCTTGGGGGCCATTTGAAGCTCATTTATTGGAGCACTTGCCTTTTAACTAAAGTTTAAAATTTCTTTTAACCTTGATTAATTATTGCTCTTTCTTGATAACTATTGAGAACCCTTTAAAAATCATCTTGCCTTGATTGTATGGCAAGCTTTCACTTTTCAACAGTAGAGGTTCCACTTTATTAACTTTCAACCACCAACTCACTTCTTCAAGTTTTTGTTTTCAAAAACCCACAAATAGAAACGAAGGTCCTACACTCAAATTAATCAGAGAGTTTCTATTTCAATCTTTTTAGACCTAAAGCCTTGACTCCGAAGCCATCTTCAAGGAATTGAACATTCTAGGGGTTAAGTTAGCTTGATCTACTTAGTGCTCTTGAGTTGGTTGGTTGATGTGTGTTATTTTAGTTTTAGTAAATTTGATGGTAAGTGTAAATATGTGCAATAGTGGTGTGTTGAGATATGTTGATTTGATTATTTTGATGAGCGTTTACATGCTTAAAATGTGTTAGATCGATTTTCTTAAGGTGTAGTAAAGTGTTGTATGTGAAAATGATTAACATGAACTTGAAAGTATTATTTTGGTATATTTAGACCTAACTATCATTGGTAGTATCCCCCTTATATGAACTATTTATATTTAGTAGCTGAATATCAACACTTAATGTTCAGACTCACCCGTCCAAAATGATCACCTTTTATTCATATTCACCTATTGAGTATTATTATTTAGTGTTCGAACTCACCCGTTTAGAATCATCATCTTCTGTTTAGATTCACCTGTTAAGTAGTATTATTTAGTGTTTAGACTTATCCATTCATAATCATCACTTACTATTCAGTTTCACATGTTGAGTGTCACTACTTAGTGTTCATATTCACCTATTCATAATCATCATCTACTGCTCAGATTCACTTGATGGGTATGCTAGATATTGAATTATTGAATGTGTATGCATAAGAAATGGAAAAGAGATAAGCATGTGGATATCACTATCCATGTATGTAATCATTAAAAAAAAACAAGGTAATGATATAGATGAAAATGTCTTTTGAATTGGATGTCGATTGTTGAAATGAGTGTTGGTTGTTATTCTTGATGCAAGGAAAATCATGCAGTATTAATGACGCATGCAAGACATCATATGACTATTTTTGAAAAGTAATGTGACATGTAATTTTGTCGCCCATATAATGATGCATGACGATGCCCCACTTGAGTCAAGATGCCCTGCTGTGATCGGAATGCCTCAAGAGTCAAGATGCCTCATGAGTTCGGATGCCCATGGTGGAGTATATGGGTTGCGAGATGCCTTGCTGTGTGATCGGGATGGCTCGTGTATGTCGGGATGCTCCGGGAGTGTTCAGGAACAGAAGTACTAATGAATATAATACATGTTTGTGCAAGTGCATATATTCACAAGTCATTAATAGGTGGTAACCATGCATTGGTTGACTAATACATTTCATTGTGTTGATAATTGTACAATGAAATAAGAAAGCGGGTTTATGTATTAAAGTGCATTGTGTGTCATTAACTACATAGGCACGATAAAACTGTGAGGTTTAGTATGGAACGAGCCAAAAAAGACTTTACCTCAATGGATACCAAAATGGGAGCCCCTTTGGAAGGTGTATAGTTTAAAGACAAACTAGGTGGAAGTTGGTGGGCTTGTAATGACTCGATTTGATGAGGGAGGGAGTGGTCACCAGGATGAGAGGGCCTAGACAAGGAGCGACTCCTAGTAGGTTTTTAAGATAACAAATGGGGCAGGAATGAACTAATTGTACACTGAATAAGGGGAGAATGTGTTTGGGATGCCTCAGAGATCTTTTGAATGCCTCGTGAGTTAGGATAAGAATTGACAAGTGATGAGTATGAACTTGGGCAAAAGGACACTATTGGTGCCATAACTTGTGTATGGAGATCACTTTGGTGCCATAACTTTTTTTCGGATCACTTTGGTACTAAAATCGGAGAAAAAAAATTACTTTAGTGACTCCGGCCAAAATTATGGCCAAAAAAAGAGCCACGTCAGATTTCCGGCGAGCCATGTCAGCATTGGAAATTAATAAAAAAAGAGCCACGTCAGATTTCCGGCGGCCATGTTAGCATTGGCACTAAAGTGATCGTTTTTCAAAAAAATTGACACCAAAGTAATCCAAAAAAAAAGTTATGGCACCAAAGTGATCTCCGTATACAAGTTATGGCACTTGTGGTGTATTTTTGCCTATAAACTTGTATTTGGATATAGATGAGCTTCATTGTCACGCCCCAAACCCCAACGGGCTCATGACACCCCTTCGATGGCCGTATTGATCGCAACATCCCGAGACGCGTTGCCGACCCAAACGAAACACGCGAAGACAAACGTAAACGGAAGTAGAAAACAAACAACCCAAACAATTAATAATGACAATGGGATAGTAGATGCACAAATCAATAAACTCATAACATATACTTGGCATAGGCTTACAACCTTCATTTACACCATAACCTTCCAGGCTACTAACTTTAAACCACATTCATCAAAAGGGCGGTGGTTGTTAAACTTATCTCCTCTACAAAACGGGACGCTCAAAAGACAGGATAACTTGACCCATCTTCGATCCCCGAGGTACTCTGGCGGAGTCTCCAAATCAATCATGGATGCGGATCTGAAATTGTTTGCATTACAGCAATGAGAATAACTCTCAATAAGTAGACAACTTATACCCCACCTAGGCCAATGCGTACCCATACGAGTCTAACATGCAATCCACTGGCCCACACAATCGAATCAACACAACAAACTTATCTCGCCTCAAACTACATGCCAATTCTGCATAGTAGTAAATAACTATAATGCAATAAAATCACATGAACATATCAAAATCATACAAGCATCATACTCACGTATGTTCACCCAATTCAATCAAGCACATTTCGCATCGTGTCTAGCCACTTTTCACGACTCGCGTCAACACACCTCAAGCCAGTCCTCCGATCAATCCAGGCCCTATCCCTCAGTGGACATTTCACACTTTCTCATGACTCGCGTAAACACACCTCAGGTCAGCCCTCCGATCAATCTGGGCACGGTCCCGCGTAACCACGCCTCAGGTCTAACTTTTCCTTTACGGACTACCGTCAACACGTCTCAAGTCCGTTCTCATAGGCACACAAGCCACACATTTCAATCAATTTCCAAGGATCACCGCCAACATGTCCCAGGTCTAATTTTCCTTTCACGAACCACTGTCAACACGTCTCAAGTCCGTTTTCATATGCACACAAGCCACACAATTCAATCAATTTCCAATGACCGCCGTCAACACGTCCCAGGTCTAACTTTCTTTTCGCGGACCACCGTCAACACTTCTCAAGTCCATTCTCACATGCACACATACCACACAATTCAAGTCACGAGCTCATCGCACTAGCCCACCAATCAAACATTTGAGTCGGTCCAATCAAACGTCAATTTCATCCACAAACGTCACGACAATCCGATCATCACACCCACATAAATCAACCATAATTTAAGCCTCACAATCATTACAATTTAATCTAACAATTACGCACATACAAATATTACCCACAATCCACGTTTAGCCCCTAAACCAGTACTAATCACACCCTAAACAAGTCTAAAAATACCCATTATACCAAGTAGGGTTTAGGAAGTTATTTACCTAAATTTTTCTTGGGAAAAATCCACACGGGCTCAAAATGGCCCAGGTGAACAGTAACGACTCGGCACGAGCGAGGGCACGACGGGCAAAATGACTGGCAAGGTGCTCGGCCACGGCCGGGGCTCTCGGCCTGGCCCTCGGCCACGGGCAAGGGTAGTCTGGCCACGGCTGGGTTGCTTGGCCAGTGAGTTGGGCTGCCTGGCCGGTGAGCAGGATGGCTGGCCGGCGGCGGTGAGCAGTGGCGACGGTGATGAGTAGTTGCGACGGCGACGCATTGGCGAGCTGGTGGGCAGCGCGATTTTCGGTGATTGGCTTGGCCAAAGCACGAGCAGTCTGGCCAAGGCGGCAGCGACGACGGCTGGGGGGGTTGAGGTGGTGTTGTCAGATGGAGCAGCGGCGGCGGCTAGAACGACGGTGCGTGGCGGCGATGAGCTCGGCCAGAACAGAGAGGCAGCGGTGTCATCGTCGGGCAGCAAGGACAACGGCGGCGACGACAACGGTGCTAGGCAACCAAGATAGCAAGCATGGCGGCGGTTGGTGGCAAGGGGAGCTGGGTGGTGGTGGTGGGAGCAGCGGCGGCCGGCACGACGGCGTGCGGTGGCAACTGGCGAGTTAGACAGAGGGGAGAGTAGCTCGGGGAAGGAGGGTCGGCGGCGAGAACGGCAGGGTCGGCGACGGTCAGGGGTGGTACGGCGACGGCCGCGGCGCGCAGTGGCTGCGGCGAACGGCGATGGTAGGCGAGCAGTGGAAGGAGGAGAGGACGATCGACCAGCAAAAGGAAGAAGTAGAAGCCAAAGAAGCAGAAGCCAAAGAAGCAGAAAGAAGAAAAGAAGAGAAGAAAGAAAAGAAGAGAGAGGGATAGTAGGTCTTTGCATGGCAGGGCGAGGGGACGTTGCATGGGGACGAGAGAGAGAGAGAGAGGGGATGGGCGCAATGGGGAGGGGACGTAGCAGAGAGAGAGAGAGAGAGAGAGAGAGAGAGAGAGAGAGAGAGAGAGAGAGAGGGGCAAAGTCAACGCACTTGAGTGCGATCCGACGGTCCCCATTCAAATCCAAAAACGATCCAATGGCTCACAAAAATCCTAATTAATTATTAGGAAAAATGGCAAGAAGATATTAATAAAAACACACTACAAGGGAGGTCTATTAGTTTAAATTCGCACCCGGTCAAAATTTCACTTTTCACATAGCCCAGGCAATATCGAGGTTGGCCACATTAATATCGACACCGTCCACTTAAATTCGTCACGAAAATCCAAAAAATTTGACACCAAAGTTCAGGCTCTAAATAACGGTCAAATTCGATCAAGTGCGATTCTAACGAAATCTCTAATTTAAAAATAATCCAAGAGTGATCAATTTCGGGGGAGATTTTATTATAAGTGCACTGATGAAATACACGTTTTATAAATCTAAAAAATGGGCCGAAATTCGAAATATCACATTCATGACGAGTATGGAATATATATTCCATGTGGTGAGGTACTAGGTGATATTAGTGCATCATGATACAATATGACATCTGCTTGCTTTTGAGTGATTGAACTTGCATTATTGTTAATGGTTTTTATTGGCATATCATTATTGAAAGAAAGAGCGCTTGCTTATGCATTTGACATACATGGTTATTGCCTTGAACTCATGTTGTTGATTGGTACTGGATTGAGTGGTAAGGTGATTGTCTATCTTAGACCTAGAGATTTCATTTAATAGGCTTCGACTCACCCCTTATTTTTCAAATGTGTAGGATGGTTCCTTGGGGCATAGCGATTGAGGGGATGATATGATATTGGAGATCATCAACCTCATAGATAGATGGTGGTTTGGTTGATGTTTAGGCTCATTTTGGGGATAGTATGAGAGTAGGGATGCTAGTAGACCTGACCTTCTTCCTAGGACTATGTATTTTGTTGTAACTACTAGTGTTTGCATAAAGTTGAAGGTATGTATATTATGAAACTCGCATGATTTTCTTGTAGGGATGTTATAAAATATTTGTTGTGCTTTCACATGCGTAATTACAAAATTAAGTAATTGGAAAGAATCGATGTCGTGCGTAACATTCTGGGCCGTCATATTTTGGTGGTCAAAAAATTAGTTTAGGGTAAATTTATTATAGGTGTATCGGTTTAGGGTTTTTCGTGGTATTAACCCCTAAAGATTTAATCGACAAATACTCGAAACTCATTCCAAGAATTTAAATATTTTTTAACGAAATATCTAGAACTCACCTTAGATATTCAAAAAGGCTTAGCCAATACACATATGGAACTCATCCCAAGAGTTTAAAATTTTCTTTATGAAATACCTAGAATTCATCTTAGGCATCTGAAAAATTTAACCAATAAACACTCGGAACTCACCTTAGGAGTTTAGTGAATAGACACTTGGAACTCACTTTGGATAATTAAAGATTTCTTGAAGAAATACCTAAAACTTGTTGGTTATATGCACTAAAGCAATCATGTAATAGTTGCATGTTAGGGATTTCAGTTGTTTTATTTAATGACAAAAACAAATTCATTCATTGTCCCATTTATATGAATGAGTCCATAAGATCAGTTGCGACTCAATTTATTCTTAAGGTGTTAAGAATATGTGTGACTGGTTCAAAGTTTAGACTAAGTCTTTAAATAGTTCTCGATCGATGGATCATCATGATCATTGAGAGGATATTGATGATCCTGTTGAGACCAATGTATTCTCAAGCTTCGCCGTTGAGTATTTAATACCTAAAGGAATGATGAGTCACAAGTAATTGGGTATTCTGATACTCAGGCTAGAACTTAGGTGCTTGTATCGGTCAAGTTCAATGAACATGACATACTCATAATGATTAGCAACATGGAAGCTTTTAGCGGGGTCGATGACTAATCGTCTAGGCTCTAGTCTTATGTAAAATCCATAGACTTGAGACACGTTGTTGAGTTGTATTTTGGATGGTTGTGGTTCGCAAGTGCACATATTGACGCTTCGTTGAATTGTCTCTATACTTGATCGTCATAGTTTGTTCATATACGAAGGCACATGCGTGCGCAATACGAATCTATTTCTTGTTATATACAAGATACAATAATGATATCATATGTGATCTAATCGTGACATTATATTGAAATCCTTGGCCAGGGTCGTGACTGAGAATGAATAGTTAATGGCTCATTGAAATACAAGTCAATTAGGTTTGTGTATATGATTGAATTGATGGCTTGACAAATAATTCCATGCCCTTCGTTCAATCAGGACATAGTAAGATAGAAGAATTGCATTACATGGTAGCCCAAGTTGACATGTTCATTATGTTCTTAAAATATTCACACTATCTGAGTAGTTGTGACATATTGCTAGATGTCACTCATGGTTCGTAGGAACTGGATATTGATCGGGACAATCAACTCTCTCGGTTGTACTATTGTGTTAGTCAAAAGTCCTACCGCTAGCTCAGTGATGAACCTAGGGATGACACACACCATAATCAATTCAAAATGACGTTTGAAAGGGAGAGACATATTGCAAATGTGTTTGCAAATTGCGGCAATCAGATTAAGTTGGGCAAGATTAAGGTTCTAAAACAGGTTAAAAATCAAGGACTAGATTAAGGTTCTAAAACGGGTTTAGAATCAACAGCAAGATTAATGTTCTAAAACTGTTTTAGAAAAAAATGGGTAGATTAATTCTCTGAAACGGTTTTAAAATTAATGATCAAATTAATGATCTAAAACGGTTTCAAAATCAATGGACAAATTTATGATCTGAAAAGGTTTCAGAATCAATAACCAGTTTGATGATCTGAAACAGTTTGAGAATCAATGGCCAATTTAATGTTCTGAAATTGTTTCAGACTTAACGGCCAAATTAATGCTCTGTAATGGTTACAGAGTTAATTCTCAGAATAATATCTCTAAAATGGTTACAAAGTTAATGCCCAGATTAAAGCTATGCAATGGTTACAAATTTAATGCCTAGAATAATGCTCTGAAACAGTTTTAGAATCAATGTCCAAATTCAGACTCTAAAACGAGTTAAGACTCAGAGTTAATGGACGAATTGATTGTAATAAATTGGATCTAAGACTGATAATTTGTGATGATTGACATCAATCAAAATATTCACACAAGAACAATTGCTAGCACAGTTGAATTGGTGAACTGTCTTGAATTTCTCTTTACCATTTGACGCGTGGTTGGTGGTGTGTCTGAATTAGTGGTTCGACATTTGTGGGGTTGGAATTGAAGAACATCATAACTAGATTACTTTAGACAGGTCAAGAGGAGATTGGGCATTCATGGTCTGGAACTAAAGAACATTAGAACCAAATTGTTTTGAGCACGGTACAAGGGTAATGCAATTAGCTCTCCTTCTTCTTTTCTATGTGCTTCCTATTAAAATGCATGAACAATATTTTTGAGATATACATGTATAGGTTATTGCTTCCACTACGATTTTTTTTATTTTCTTTTACCTATGCATGTTTTCAAAGATTTCATGTGATTCCAGAGCGATCGAAGTACTTACAGGACAATGGGAAGTAGCTGTGGTCTTCAAAGGGCGCATGTTGCCAGACAGTTAAACAAACATGCGTATGTTCAAAATGGATAACCAATCATAGTCCATCCACGCATCTCTAGAATTATTGCCTGGTGGGTGCTCGACAACAAGGCTAGGGGAATCCTCACTCGAAGATTTGAAATGTCACCTAGAGTGTCCTCGCTTGTAGGACTTGAGGAAACTCGAATAACGAATAACTAAAAGTCCTCACCCAAGAATTTGATGGGTTGCTTGGATAATCAGCAGATTTTTGAGATGGCTCGGCAATCGGGGACTTAAATCTTATGGATACGGGGACTTAATTTCGCTAGATAAATCAGGGACTTGTTCGGGTTGCGATGAGGTGTGGTGTGGACGTGAGGGCAAGGCACGGCAACAACAATGCATGGGACAGGAAGCAAGGCAACAACTATCACGAGAGAAGGCCTTGTTTTCCTCATGCGCTTTATGTATTGTACGTTCTTTTACCTTTCTTGCGTGTATGGTACGTGCGCCTTCTCCTCTTGTGAATGTCCTCTAAATGCATTTATATAGGATTAAGTTTAGGGTTTTCTTATAAGATATCACCTTCCTATTTTAGATCAAAGAGATATCTAAACCCTCACATCTTAAAAACTAAGATATCATCCTCCAATTATCTCTATTTAATTAAAATTCTCAAGAATAACACCTCTCTATATCCTCCAAATTTGGTCACATAATACAATCTTTCCAAGTTTAGAACTCCCCATGTGGAGAGCACGTGTAATTTTCAGCCATACGGATATTCCATGGGCTTGGCGGATTTCATGTCCCTGTGGGCTTGATCTTGAAAATCAATTAAGTTTAGAGCCTCCATGCTTAAATTCGCTCAGCACCAGACTTATTAAATTGAAATTTATGTGAGCTTATTATTATTATAATGCTCCTAATATGCAAATGGAAAATTAATAATTTTTAATTTATAGCCAAGGGTTGACTCCTAATTTTTTATGCTGTGAACAACTAAATGGGGTTCACCAAAATTTAGGTGTCAACAAGGAATATGGGATTCACACTAATTCCCACAAAGAGCCCAATTTGTCACATAATTTTGTATCAATATTATCTATTTCATCATTCCTAAGGTGAGTCTAGATAATATTACTAATGTCACTTTTATTGGCCTCATAAGCAAGTTATGGGCCTTTTGGGAACATTAACAATTAAGCCTTCATCCTATTTTACATATGTCAAACTTTTCAATTTTTTCAATATAGTCTTAAAGTTTTGACCAAAATTCTTATATAATCCTTTCGATTAATTGCTGTAAGAAATTGCTGACGTAGCAATTCACAAGTTGTCCACATCAGTCCACCACGTCAGCATGCCACGTAGAACGGCCAGGAATGGCTTGACATTACGTCATCAATTTATGGTGGAAACACTACAAAAAAACTGCATTTTAGCGACGACAATTAGCGACAACAAAACGCAAATTTTCGTCGCTATAATTTTTTAGCGACGACTTTTGCGACGAACCAAATTTCGTTGCGAAAAACCATGTCGCTAAAATTAGCGACGAAACATATGGCAATTCGTCGCTAATTAGCGACAAACTCTCTCGTCGCTAACACATCTGTCGCAAAACTCAGATATCGCAACTTAGCGACTAGACACACCATTAGTCGCCATTTAGCGACGAACTACACCTGGCGTCGCTAATATTTTAGCGACTACAAGATTATGATCGTCGCAAATTTTTGCGACGATATTTTTCTTGTAGTCGCAAAAATGTCCAGCATGCATGGAACTCAGTATCGCATATTTAGCGACAACAATGTCTACTGCCGTCACCAATTAGCGATAACTCTATCCCCCGTCGCTAATGACGTCCCGAATGCATATTATAGCTCTCGGCCACTTTTAGCGACGACACTGTCATCTACCGTCACTTTTGGCGACGACAATGTGTTCTTCCGTTACTAATTAGCGACGATTAGATTGTCCGTCGCTAACGTTGTCCCGAATGCAAAATGGTATCACTCGGCCACTTTAGCGACAAGGTAGTCGCCGATTCGTCGCCATTTAGCGACAAAGGCTAATGTTCGTCGCCATTTAGCGACAAAGGCTAATGTTCGTCGCTAAACAGCGACGATTAGATTGTCCGTCGCTAACGTTGTCCCGAATGCAAAATGGTATCACTCGGCCACTTTAGCGACAAGGTAGTCGCCGATTCGTCGCCATTTAGCGACAAAGGCTAATGTTCGTCGCCATTTAGCGACAAAGGCTAATGTTCGTCGCTAAACAGCGACGATTAGATTGTCCGTCGCTAACGTTGTCCCGAATGCAATATTGCATCACTCGGCCACTTTAGCGACAAGGTAGTCGCCGATTCGTCGCCATTTAGCGACAAAGGCTAATGTTCGTCGCTAAATCGTCCAGAATAGCGACGATAGTAGATCGTAGCGTCGCTAAAGTTGTTTGAACGATTAATATTTATTTTTTATTTTTTGTTCAGTTCTACCTGATAAGTCATAACATTCAACGCAAAACGAAATATAGAAGCAAAAAGTAAATATCTAAGAAAAGTACCCATATCAAAAAGGTTCAGCAAATGTATCTAAACAATTATCATTCGTACATATCAAAAATGTTCAGCAAATGTATCTACTCTTCATGGTCTTCATCGGTTGGGGGTGCCGGTGGAAGTCCAGTCTGCTCGGCTGCTTCATCCTCATCGTCTTGCTGCGAATGCTGACCCTGCTGTTGTCTCATTAGCATACTCAATTGTTGTTGCATGAGGCGCATTGCCTCATCTCTGGCATCTATGGCATCTAGTCTCTCCTCCATCTTCTTCATTTTTTCGTCTTTCTCTGCAAGTAGATTCTCGAGGTTTTCCACTTTTTTTTCCAGCTCACTCTCTCTTGCGCTGCGCCTTGAACTCGTTCCAGCAGAAGATGTGCCTACCGACTTCATGCTGTCCCGGGCTAACGACCCCAACCCGTAAACCTTCCCTTTCTTCACTGCTGCAGATGCCTGCCACCACAGCTTCTCCTGCTCGGCCTGCGACATTTCAACCGAGGGCGACGTCCCTTCTGTACCCTCGCCGCTGCCACTACCCCCGACACCCGCCGTAGATGCAAGCATTTCATCAAATTTTTCCTACGTACACACTTTAAAAGTTACTAAGCATGCATCACAATCAACTAATCTGCTATAAAATCATCAAGTTCGAACATACCTTAACGCCGTGCCACTGACGAATGATTTGTCCTTTCTCATGAAGGTCCGCTCATATGTTTGTGAGAAGCTGGGCGGCGTTCCCAACACCTTCGCCTAACATACAAAACGGACTTCCAACTAGTCATACAATCTATTAACGGAATAAATTGACAATCTGACAATACTTACCATCTTCCTTTTGTGCTCCGCAACTGTGATGGAGCCGCCGGCATACGTCCCAATCCCAGATTCTCTGGAACTGGAAGTTCGATTAACTTTATTCCTCTCGCTGGCGCGCTTATGCTCCTCACTAGCCCACTTTCTATGGATTTCCCCCCATGACTGATCGTCCATCCAAGCCGGCTGCCTCTGAGTGGTTTTCGCCTTGTTCATCACATTTCGCATGTGATCGCCGGCCTTCTTGTTTAAAATTCTTCTAACCTCGCTATCCATAGATCTGTCCCAATAGTACTTGCGCTGCAAAAAAAAAAAAACGCTAACTCAATTTACCAATACATTTTAGAAATGTCACTAACAAACCGATCTTACACTTACCTCGAACTCTTGCCACCATACTCTCCTATGTTCCTCCGGCGCTTGCGTAATGCATGTATATGGCCCACGCCAAAAATTGTTGATCATACGATACCAGTCCCGCAGGACTACCGTCGCTCTGTAGAAGCTGCATTTGTTAAACATAAAAAATACATAAAACATCTCAAAAACATAAGAAAATCTAGCCTATACAGTTAATAACAAAAAATTATGCACTTTCATCAAATTGTACTTACGAGTCACCTAACGGTTCTATCCGCCTCCTCCCTTCATCATCGATGACCCAATTGTCATCTGCATCTTCGGCGCTTGGCGGTGTCGACGCTTGGCCTACCGATGATCGGGCCGTGATCAAAGGCTCCCCATCAGATTGAGTCTCCTCCGTTCCTTCCTCTTCCTCCTGTTGAGGCTGCGGTTCTGTGGGGGGCGTATCGACCCAAGTGGGCGTGGGCACGAAGGTCCGTCGAGGGGGACTAGCCTCGTCGACCGGCCTGATCACGACTGCCATTGAACGCCCTCCTCTGGCCCGTCCACGTGTATAGACCGTCGGTTGATCAGCAGCCTTACCCTTACCCTTGTTGTTATTTTTCTGATTTGGACGCTGGTGCACATTGGAAAAACAAACTAGTTAGAACAATTTATTTACCAACTAGAAATGATTTATAACCCCATTAAAAACTTACCATTTTTCTTGCAGTGTGTAAATATTGTTCTTCTTCCTGCATAAGGAAAACAACATGCACATTATGCACTTGAGACAAAGGACAGAACGAGAAACCTATTAAGACAGAACGAGAGACCATTATGCAACCAGTCGATGCCAAAAGACTAGCAAATACTAATACACCATGCCTACTCTATTACGAGAAAACAAAGCTGAATGATCAGGTTGTGGCCTTTAAACGGACAATCCCCGTTCACCCTTTCATCAGGTTGTGGCCTTTAAAGACAGAATAGCCTTCTTAAAATGGGAATGATTCCAACCACACCCTTCAGTTTATATTGGGAACAAATGAAGAGGGTAGATGGGCGTTTCTCCGGATTGCAATTTTTTTAATTCATTAATAAATCCTTTAAGTAGCTCAATTATTCAGTTATGTGACATGGAGTCGCTTCTACCAGTTTATGGTTTCAAGTCAACATTGACAAATGCCAATCTGCCAAAACATATAAGCAATCACAATGAATGATAATAACTAGGCCAACTTCAAGATACATCTCATGCACATTCCTGTAACACTCGGCAATCAAAACGCCAAAAGATTTCACAAGCCAGAAACAAAATTGCATAGATTAGAGGCGTATCAGCAATCCCGCGGACAGTAGATATCTGATGTGCACACATACATATACATACATACGTCCTATTTCAAGCAGGCACTAATTGCTCTTGACCGGCTCGGAAGACTTCGCTCCTCAACCATTCTCAGTCTTTAAAAAGAGTCCACGAAATACAGCAAGCTGAGAAAAGTCAAATGTGGACTCTGAACAGAAAATCTCATGATCTAATGAACAATTAGGTGAACCAAAAAAGGAGGACGCGACGACCCAACCGACGGGAGCAGTCAACCTGTGCAAAAGCCAAGTGACCACTCACACCCCAACTAAAAACCACCGGCTCACAAAACGCCTAGCTTAGAAAAAGACACTGAGAATCAAAGCTAGAGGGATAAGCACCGGGGAGCGGGCAGCCGAGCGGGTGGACGAGCGGCGGGGAGCGGGCAGCCGAGCGGGTGGACGAGCGGCGGGGAGCGGGCGGACGAGCGGCGGGGAGAGGGCGGACGAGCGGCGGCGAGAGGCCAGACGAGCGGCGGCGGGCGATCGAGCGGCGTCGGAGGTCTGACTGGAGAGCGAGAGTAGAGGAGAGATAGAGAGAGACAGACTGGGGAAAAATCGATTTCGAACTTAGGTTATCCTGATTCAGCGACGGCATAGCCACGACTCGTCGCTAATTGGCTACAATAAATAACCTCCGTCGCTAATTAGGGACGGAATAGCGACCAAGTAGTCGCTAAAACGCCTGAATCAAATCCATAATTCCGCCACATTTGGCGACCATTTAGCGACAGCATCGTCGCTAAAATTTAACTTTTAGCGACGATATGAGCTCCCCGTCACCAATCAGCGACGAAGATATGTGATCCGTCGCTAATGATGCCCCGAATGCAAATTGTATAGCTCTCGGTAACTTTTGGCGACGACCGACCAAGTCTCCGTCGCTAACATTTAACTTTTAGCGACGATATGAGCTCCCCGTCACCAATCAGCGACGAAGATATGTGATCCGTCGCTAATGATGTCCCCGAATGCAAATTGTATAGCTCTCGGTAACTTTTGGCGACGACCGACCACGTCTCCGTCGCTAACATTTAACTTTTAGCGACGATATGATCTCCCCGTCACCAAGTACCGACGAAGATATGTGATCCGTCGCTAATGATGTCCCCGAATGCAAATTGTATAGCTCTCGGTAACTTTTGGCGACGACCGACCACGTCTCCGTCGCTAACATTTAACTTTTAGCGACGATATGAGCTCCCCGTCACCAATTAGCGACGAAGATATGTGATCCGTCGCTAATGATGTCCCCGAATGCAAATTGTATAGCTCTCGGTAACTTTTGGCGACGACCGACCACGTCTCCGTCGCTAACATTTAACTTTTAGCGACGATATGAGCTCCCCGTCACCAAGTAGCGACGAAGATATGTGATCCGTCGCTAATGATGTCCCCGAATGCAAATTGTATAGCTCTCGGTAACTTTTGGCGACGATCGACCACGTCTCCGTCACTAATTAGCGACAAGAACAGGGTCCGTCGCTAATGTCGGACCGAATACCAAATATAAAGCTCTCGGCCACTTTTGGCGACGACAAGGGTATGACCGTCGCTAATTAGTGACTATTGTTTATGGTTTGTCGCTAAAGATGTACCCCATTGCAAATTTTATAGCCTCGGCCTTTTTTGGCGACGACATTGTGCGTCGCCGTCACTAATTAGTGACTAAATTAGCGACAAAATTGTCGCTAATTTTTACAGAACACACCTAATTACCTTATTATATATTTATATATAAATACACCTGATTCATAAATAATATTATCATATATACCGTATATACTGAATATTAATTATAACACAATAAACCATAAAATACGTTATACATGTCATAAAGAAGAATAGTAAAAGTTTCAAAACCCAAAGTCGTTGTCATTGTCATCTTCGTCGTTGTCATGATAATCGTCGTCTTCTGCATCTTCACTATGATCATAAAACTCGTCTTCGTCTTCGGTGTCCTCGTTTTCCTCATCAGTGTCCTCGTCATCATCGGTAATAAATTCATCTTCTTCAACACTATGATGCAAGTTCGATTGACGTACTTCACTTGCATCAACATCGATCAATGCTCCATGTGGGTCTTGTAAAGATGGAATGTTATATTCATAAGGTTCAGCTGTGTGCAGAACGACCTCTTGCTGATATGCTGTATCTTTCCAGTGTTGTTCGATCTTTTTTCGCGCTTTGATTGTACATGCTGCCAACCACTCAACTTTGTCCTGTTTCAAGCTCGGATATGATGCGTAATAGACTTGAATTGCTTGTTGTGCCAGTACAAATGGTTCGTATTTCATATATTTTCTCTTGTGATTAACTTCAACCAAATTAAACTTCGGATGCACCCTCATTCCTTTGATAGGGTCGAACCACGTGCATTTAAATAACGTAACGGCCAATGGTGGACCAGGGTACTCTACCTGTATGATAGCATCCAACAAGCCGTAAAAGGCCTCCATCAAACTGCTCCCAGATCGAACACAGACGCCACTATTCATCGTGGCCTTTCCCTTGCCATATTCTTGCGTGTGAAAATTATAACCGTTGACAAAATATGCTGGCCAAGTTCTTGCTATGGCTTTTGGACCCAATGACAGATGATATAACAACCCTTCATTCTCGATCATGCCTGGAATATTGTGAACCTAATGACACATATGAATAAGTTATTCATATATGTATGTATACATAGAGTATTGCTTAATATCAAAATTTGATGAAAACTACAAGTTAACACTGCACGTCGATCTTACATAATTTTTAAACCATGCTGCAAAATGGTCATTGCACAAACGATCGAGCTCATCAGGCGATACTCCTGACATGGATGCCCGAAACATTCTGTTCGATTTGAGCCAAGAAAGAATAATTTATTAGCGAATGGTTAGACACAATATATGTGTATATACATTCACATTGTGAGGTCTAATATGAAATGCTTACTGAAAGTATGGCTCCACTTCTGGACAATTCAATAAAATGTATGTGTGGGCTGCATGCATTTCTTCCCCCGTTATATAACGTAACTTACATACGCCGCTTGGTCGACCAAGATAATTGAAAATGGAGAATGAGTTACAATCCGAATCTAGCGGTCCCTCGTCGTTTCGTCCTGGTCTCCGCCTCTTGCATTGCACGTGCGACTCAAAGTAGTATGATGCAAATGTAGTCACTTCTTCAACAATGTATGCATTACAAATTGAAGCCTCCACACATGCCTTATTCTTAATTTTTTTCTTCAAATGATACAAAAACCTATATGGAAAACGACATTTTAGTTCAACATCGTTGATCGGTAGTTTCATATCTATACAAAATGAAAAACATTGTTACCTCTCAAATGGGTACATCCATCGAAATTGGACGGGACCTGCAAGTTTTGCTTCGTATGGCAAATGAACTAGTAGATGCTCCATTGAATCAAAGAACGATGGGGGGAATATCCGCTCCAAGTTACACATGATGATTGGAATATCTTTCTCCAGCTTCTCCATGTGTGATGTACGTAACATTGTCGAGCAAATATCATAAAAGAAAGTCGTCAATTCAGTAAGAGCGCCCCAGACGAAGTTTGGCAGAAATTCCTTCAACGCTATTGGAAGTAGTCGCTCCATAAAGACGTGACAGTCATGACTTTTCATACCTGACAACTTACATGCATTCAAATCAACACATCTCCCGATGTTTGAAGCATACCCATCAGGAAATCGGACAGATTTCAACCATGTTAAGACTGCACGTCGCTGCTCCTTGGTCAATGTGTACACTGCTTTTGGCTTTGGTCCAATACTGCTTGGCTCCACGTCTAGAGTCGGCCGATCACAAATCTCTCGCAAGTCTTTTCTTGCATTTAGGTTGTCCTTTGTTTTGCCAGGGACGTCCATCACCGTGTTGATGACATTCTCAAAAACATTCTTCTCTATGTGCATGACGTCAAGGTTATGATGAACAAAGTGGGTCTTCCAATATGGTAAATGCCAAAATATACTTTGCTTTGTCCATTTATGCGTAGAACCATACGAATGAGGTATGCATTGCGGGGCTTCAACAACGGTCGGGAAGGTTTGGACTCGTTCCCAAAGTTCATAACCGGTCAACCTCATTGGTGGAGGTGTCCTTTCAATCCTTTTTTTGACGAACTCTTTCTTATTCCTTCTAAATGGATGATTCATCGGTAAGAATTGTCTGTGGCAATCAAAGTAACACGCCTTCTTACCATGTTTTAATCGGAACGACTTTGATTTCTCCATACAAATCGGACATCCTAACAGGCCGGCTGTGCTCCACCCAGACAACATTCCATAAGCTGGGAAGTCATTTATCGTCCAAAGAAGCGCAGCCCTCAATAGAAATGTTTTATCGGTGCAAACATCATAGGTTGGAACACCAACATTCCATAGTTGTTGCAACTCTTCAATCAATGGTTGCATGTAAACGTCTATCATCTTCTTCGGGTTATGCGGACCGGGCACGATCAATGTCAGAAACATATAAGGTGTCTTCATGCACATGCCAGGAGGGAGATTGTACGGCGTTAATATGACTGGCCAGCATGAATAGTTTTTTCCGGTTTTACCAAATGGGGCAAACCCATCACTACATAGACCTAGCCTGATGTTCCGTCGCTCCATTGCGAAATCTGGGTATGTTCTATCGAAATGTTTCCAGGCGTATGCATCGGAAGGATGACACATCGTATCCTCTTCAGTTTCATGGTTTGCGTGCCAACTCATGTGTTCAGCAGTAGCTCGAGACGCAAACAACCTTTGCAATCTAGGAATTAACGGCAGATGAAACAATTGCTTCACTGGTCTACGTGTATGGTTACCACCATGCCTCCTTTGAACCTTGTATCTAGGCTCACCGAAAAACTTGCAAGATTCAGCAGATTGATATTCTTTCCAATACAACATACACCCTGCGATGCAGACGTCAATCCGCTCAACCGGAAGACCCAGGTCATGCACTAACTTCTTCATATCGTAAAAGGAACTCGGCATGTTGTTATCACGGGGTAATGCTTCACGCATTATTTCCACAAAAGAATTGAAGCAGTTCTCTGACACGTTATGCTCGGCTTTAATACTTAGCATTCTTGCCGTGACCGATAGCGTTGAGTGGTTGTCACAACCTCCCCATAAAGGTTCATCCGCTGAACTCAACACGTCACGAAATTTATGGCACACACTTTCTTCAAATGTTGTGTCACCAGAATTCTCAAACTGTGATGTATGACTGGAGCTTCCATGCTCATGGGTGCTTGTTTGGTTCGTTTCCCATCCAAAATTTTGAGCAGCTGCATCAAGCACCATTCTCTGATATGGATTTAATTCATCTCTAGCACTACTACATTCTTCCCGTACACAAGGCAATTGGTGAGTATTGCGATATTCCTCGGGAGACATAAATGGTTCACCATGGCAAGTCCAATTGTAGTAATTCGGAGTGAAACCGTTTCTATAAAGATGCTCTTCAACGATATCATATTCTTGGAATTTACTGTTTTTGCATTTTTTGCACGGACACCTTAACTTACTTCCGTTCATGTATTCAACTTGTGAACTAGCAAACGCCATGAATTTTTCCAACCCAGCACGAAACTCATCGGTTAATCCTCCACGCCTAGGTAAGTTCTTATTATACATCCAAGACCTATCTCCTTCCATGATGCCTACGATGAAAACCCGACTCAACAAATGTCAAGATTCATTACGGTATTTTAACAAACATATGGGGGGTGTCACATGTATCCGAGTCGTTTAACCCCATATTAGGCTTGAAATCAATCTCGTGTAAACAACAACGTATAACGGCAACACAACAACGCGTAATAGACAGAAATATCAGTCAAATTGAAAGAAGAAATAACTTACCTTGAAATTAAACAAGTTGGGACAATGGTGTACTTTTTGCGGTTTCTTCAATCGCGAATTTCTCACTCCCTTAAGCTTTTCCGATTTCTTCGCTAAAGCATACGCATCTCCACCTCCAGGTAACTTGTACTTACTCCAAGTAGGCGTCGGGCTCTCGTTCAGACAGAGAGGAAGAAGAGATCGAGTGCTGCGAAATGAATGAATCGTCTGTTTTGTTGCTGATATAAGCTATATTTAGCGACGAAATATGTTTACTTCGTCGCTAAATAGCGACTAATAAACTAAATCGTCGCTAAAGATAGTCGATATTCCGCGACTAAACACAAGTCGTAGGTAAATATAGTAGCTATTTAGTGACGGTACTAATATCGTCGCTAATTTGAGACGAGATTGCGACAACTTAGTCGCTAAACTGTCCAGAGACCAAGAAACGTAAAATGTAACATTAGATCACATTAGCGACGAAGTAATTACGATGCGTCGCTAAACTGTGTTTTTGCGACTACCAAGTATTTTCGTAGCTACTTAGCTATGATAAAAATGCCGTCGCTGAATGTAGTCGCTATTTAGCGACAGAAAAGCGTGATAGTCGCAAATTGGCGACGACATCTTTATCTCGTGGCTATTTAGCGACGAATTAGCGACTAATTGTCTGTTGCCGTCGCTATTTTCGGTAATTGGCGACGAAATTAACTTGGTCGCTAATTTCGTCGCCACTTAGCGACTATTTGCCTTTTGTTGTCGCTAATTAGCGACGATACTGTTGTCGTCGCAAATATGTTGTAGCTAAATTACAGTTTTTTTGTAGTGAAAGTGCAATGAAGGGCTAAATTGAAATTTCGCTCAAAGATTAGGACCACAATGGCAAAAATTAATAAATTTATAACTGAATTAGCATTTGTACAATAAATGTAAGATTGATTGGGTTTTACCCTAAACCTTTATGGTCATAGATAAGTTAAATAAAGGATTATTGTTGCCCTTTAAATTAAATTTAGTCTCTCATTTGGTCGGAAACGAATCTCATCATTGGTGAGCTTCTTGAATTAGTTTTAGAGATTAGTAATTATGAAAATAACATTATTTCCATCCGAAAGCCAGAGTTATTATCATTGAAAGTCAACTTACCCGATCCTCTAAACAATCTTTCACAATCCGAAATTATTTGCATTATTTGTTAGGTGTGTAGCGTCTACCGCAAATGGCGGATCGAAGAAAATAAGTTAAAAGGGCAAAAGCGCTCGGATAGGAAAATCGAAGATCCAGTTTGGACATTAAACCGATTCAATGGAGTCGTCACCGGTCATTTTTCTAAAGAAAACTAGGATGATTGAAAAATCCGGGTGCACGTGTGAAGGTACCGGTCAATTGCAAAGGACCCAAAGAACTAAGGTCTGGGGATTCGGTTACCCATGGGGAAGGATTAGCACTCCACGGCGCTCTTTTTTGAAAATATACTAGATGACCCGGCAGATATGCACGAGACTTGTGTGCATGGGGAAAAGTGTCAAAAAGTTATAAACTTTTTACATTAGTACCAATTTAGTCCTAAACTTTTTTTTGTACCAATTCAGTCCTAAACCTTTTGCATTGGTGCCAATTGAATCCTAAACCTTTTTTTTTTGTCAATTCAGTCCTAAACCTTTTGTATTGGTGACAATTCGATCCTAAACATTTTGCATTGGTGCCAATTCAGTAATAAACCTATTGTATTGGTGCCAATTCAATCTTAAAACCTTTTGTATTAGTGTCAATTCAGTCCTAAACTTTTTGCATCGGTAACAATTCAGTCATAAACATTTTGTATTAGTACCAATTCAATCCTAAACCTTTTGAATTGGTGCCGATTCAGTCCTCCGACACGTGAATAGCTATTAGTCGGAAAGACTGAATTGGTATCAATGCAAAAGGTTTAGGATTGAATTGGCACTAATTAAAAAGGTTTAGGATTGAATTGACATCAATTCAAAAAGTTTTGGACTGAATTGGCACAAAAAAAGGCTTAGGACTGAATTGGCACCAATACAAAAAATTTAGAACTGAATTGGCGCCAAAGAAAGGTTTAGGATTAAATTGGCACAAATGCAAAAAGGTTTAGGACTGAATTGGCACAAAAAAAAAGGTTTACGTCTAAATTAGCATAAATGTAAAAGGTTTAGGACTTTTTTAACACTTTTCTATGTGTGCGTGCATATGGCAATTGACTAAATTACTTGTTATTCAAAGATGCACGATTAATTTCGAAGCCGAAGACCCGCAACAGTTCAATCGAGATGTAGAGATTGCAAAAGTCACAACTCTATTGAAATAATACCAATTTTGAAGTTGCTCGATGACTACCCTTCTTTTCGTCTTTCGTCGTGTGGCATGGCAAGGCCACCTTATAGCTTGGGGAGCGGGCGACGGCGACCGGAGAGCGGCACAGCGGCAGCGGAACGGAGGGGCAGAGAACAAGGGGATTAGGGGTGGATGTCAATTGTTGTTATAATTGTTAAAAAGCTTTTGATGTTTGCCGGACTGGGCTAACGCCATCAAGCCGACGAAGCCCATAAACGTGAACATATAAAGGCCGAAGGACTTGTTAAGCAATAACTAAAACTTCGAGGGGCCGCAAAAGAAAAACCATACAGAAAAAAAGTGACACGATCTTTGTTGACCCGCACTTGCTTCAAATACGTCATTCAACAAGTTAATTTGCAACTCCCGTTGAAGTTAGAAGAACATTCAACAATCCTCTCAAAAAGTTAGAGACGAGAAGTGATTCTCATCTCCTATACCCTTCTCCTCGGTTGAAAAATGGGGAACGGGGCTTGCCAGGTTCGGTTCTCGGTTTTACACCACACACCGTCCGTTCTATTCGAAATTCGTTCTGAAACCTGTTTTAAAGGGTTTTTATTTTTATTTTTTTGTATTTTTGTATTTTGTTTACAAAAAAGATAGTTATAACCGAGATGGGTTTTGAACTTGGGAAGTTTAGGAAATCTCTTGATGCCTTAATTATTGGGGTAGATACCACCAAAACTTCAAGCTATATCGCTATGACACGAAACTCCCCAACTTTTTTATATCACTAAAAACTTTAAACTTGTCTCCTTTAACACAAATACCCCGACTTTTTTGTGTTGCAAACAAAAAAAATCCCAAATTATATATGTGTGACATATATACCCTCTATTCAATTCCATTCAATATATATTTATTACACTGGTATAAGTTCGGGACTTTTTATGACACAAAAAAAAAGTTTTTGGTATTTGTATGACAATGGATAAGTTTAGGGTTTTTAATGATACAAAAAATGTTTGGAGTATTTATGTCACAGTGAGTTTAGTTTTGAGGTTTTTGTAATATTAACCGTAATTAATATGACACGGATAATTCACATGGTTTAATTTCCTATAATAATAGATATATTGCCTATTGTTACACCAGACTCAGTTCACAAGTCAATCTTGGAACCTACCTTCGATCAAAAAAACCTTGGAACCTATTGATTTCTAATGTACGATTTCGATAAGATAGATTTCAGGTTTTAGATCTAAAACCTGCGCACTTTGAAGCCGATTGCCCCAATAACCAAGAGAAAGAGCCACCTTAGAACTGTTCATCTTAGCAGAGAGAGAGAGAAAGAGAGTCTCTCCACAAAACATGCCTACAAAAATGAGCCTTTCGACGAGAGTAAACACAGAAAAGGCTAATTTCTTGCAACTTTATTGTCATTTTACTTCATGAGAAATTCTAGATGTTGCTAATGATTTATCCTTGTCAACTTGTCTGTACTATCTTTGTGTTTTTACTATATTTGTGTAAAGTTTCCATCCGTATATTAAATAAAGCTAACAATTTCTTAGGCCCCCATTATTATTATTATTTTTAATCACTCAAGTATTTCCAAATACATTGCATATCATTGAATACAAAGTTTTCTCTAAAGTATTTCCAAATACATTGCATATCACTCAAGTATAAACCTTCAGCCTTTTCAGCAATATCGTAAAACTGCACTACATTAATCATACATAAATTAGACATGTGAATTGTGAACCCACTAAAATTAATGTCAACTCATTAACCTTTTTTTAATTT
This sequence comes from Syzygium jambos, assembly GCA_031216235.1. NCBI lineage: Eukaryota > Viridiplantae > Streptophyta > Magnoliopsida > Myrtales > Myrtaceae > Syzygium > Syzygium jambos. The sequence goes on from CM062222.1 coordinate 18,710,283, forward strand.
GTATGATAGGGTGAAAATTAGCCGCATATCGGAATTATGATGTAGCTTAAATTAAAAGTAATTTATGACCTACCTTGAACAAATTAACAAATATGTGGATTAAATTGAACATCGCACGGATAGAGCTGAGGGATCACATGAAGTGTCCACCTTTTTAATATAACAAATGCATATTTCCTCATACAAGATTTGACACGTGATTTAAGTACCGTCGGAGCGTTAACTTGTATCGGTCGAATATGTACTCGCATCACTCCGCTCTATTTCCTAACAGACGACGCGAATCCTGTGTTTGAATCGCGGTTTCCAGCCACGCAATCTGAAGGGGATGCCCACGGTTTCATGTGTGAACGGAATGGTTTGTGTGTATTTATTAAAAGTATTCGGGTATATATTCTAACATTTTACATAGGTTCTGTTTTGAATAATTTGGATAAGATTTTCTTTGAAAATGCTCACTTGCATCACTTGCAAAAATTAACCAACGAAATTTTTTTTTTGTTGTCCACGAAAATGTATAGATATACAAAAATTAACCGCCGCGTGCGGTTAGGGTTTCCGTCCACCGCGTGCGGACGCCCAAAGGCGTGTCGACAGTGATTGGACGTTGGCGAATTCATTCCCCCACCGCCGCGTGCGGTTAGGGTTTCCGTCCACCCCGTGTGGGGGGTGGTGGGGTGGGGTGGGGTTTGGCATTCCACACAAGGAAGGGGACAGCGACGAGCATCTACTTGCATGGGCTTTCATTTAATATGAACAGGAAGCCGACAAAGAAGACCCATAGGGTGCATAATGATATTGGGGGTCCGTACATCCGGGCCGGAAAACTTGGGGTAAGATCACGGATTTTTAGTAGATTTTTCGAAATGTGAGGGAGTACTTAGGGCAAAAAAAAAGCAGCTTTTAGCATGTGTGCCGATCTAAGATTTTGGTGATTTGGTATTTTTGTGTGGCAATGAAATTCGTGCTAGGGTGAACGTGGCGCGTGTGTATGGGATTGTAAAGTTTTTACGAGACGCAAAATTCGCTTGAGGGGTAAATGTGGCATGAATGTATCGGTTTAGGACTTTTTGTGGCAGGGGTGAATGTGGCGTAGATGAACCGGTTTGGAACTTTTTTGTGATGAGAAAAATAGTTTGGAGTAAATACAGCACGAGCGTATCGGCCTGGGGATTTTTCGTTGTGTTGAATCTAATTTTCATAAGCTGAATATATAACCAGACTTGAGTGCTGTGAATGAAAAGTAAACTTGTCAAAATAGGTAATAAACCAATTTATTAATCCATATTTATTTAATGGGATGAATTGTAATATGGGTTAGTTATATTTAATAAACTTGGGCAAGATCACGGATTTTAGTAGATTTTTCGAAACGCGAGGGAGCACTTAGGGGAAAAAAAAAAGGGAGTAGCTTTAGCATGTTTCCCAATCTAAGATTTTGGTAATTTGGTATTTTTTGTTACAAGAAAGTTTGTGTCGAGTAAATGTGGCACGTGTGTATGGGATTCTAATTTTTTTGCGAGATGCAAAATTAGCTTGAGCATAAATGCAGCATGAATGTATGGGTTTAGGACTTTTTGTGGCTGGAAACTTAGTTTGGGGTGAATGTGGCGCAGGTGAATAGATTTGGAACTTTTTGGTGATGCGAAAAATAGTTTAGTGTAAATGCGATACGAGCATACCGGTTTGAGGATTTTCTATTGTTTTGACTCTAATTGGATATATAACTAGACTTGAGTGCCATGAAAGAAAAGTACAGTTGTCAAAATGGATCACAAATCCATTTCTTAACCCACATTTAATGGGCTGAATTATTATATAGGTTAGTTATATTCGGTAAATAGGTCATAAACGGATTTAAAATGGTAAAATCCTAAATAATATGGATGTAAAATGGGTTTATAATTTATTTATACCAAATCCACCTCTATGACTCTCTCGCTCTCACCCTCATTCGATTTGGTGCTCATTTACTCTACTCTCTCATATCGATTTGGGTAAGATTTTTTCTAGATTAGGTTAAATATGGAAGTGTTTTAGTAATATGAGTTAGGTTGAGTATGATTCATTAGATTTGTGTTGCATGAAAATGGGTCAATTTGTGTCAAATAATTTCAACCCGACCCAAACTCAAACCCGACCCGACCCGACCCGACCCGACCCACCCTAACCTACCTAGGTCTATTAAAAATAGATACACGAATTAAGTAAGATAATTAATAGAGTCCAATTCCTTGGGGGAACACCGCGTGTTTATTGCTTATTTATTAATCTAAACAACATGGTACTGCTATTTGACACGCTCGCTAGTCAAATCGTGCCATTGAGTAGGGTTGGTTTCATTACGTCGATGGTCAGTGCCATCTTGTATAGAGATAATACACCTAATTCAATGAAATGAATTATGTTGGAAAAAAAAGGGAAAAAAATTAAATGGACACTTGTCATCCTATGACAGCCTTGCTTGTCGTTGTACATCGATACGAGTAAAAGAGTCACTTTGTTAGGTGAAGTTTGGTTCCTGAAATTAGCGTCATCGACCGGGAAGGGAGCAGTGTCAAGGAGAATCAGATTTGCTTATGTGCGCAAATAATCATGTCTCGGAATTATATTTATTTTATGAGATAAGTATATTAAAAGTTCTAAAATTTATCATTAAAGTACAATTAAGTCTTCAAACTTTCAAAAAGTGTGATCAAGTCTTAAAACTTATCAAATTGGTACAACCAAGTCTTTTCATTTGTCGCACTTTTTGAATATTTTAGGACTCAATTACATTTTTATGATAAGTTTTAGGACTAAATTACACTTTCAAAATAAGTTTTAAGGTTTTATTATACTTTTTGAAAGTTTTATGATTTCATTGTACTTTCGTAACTAGTTTTAGGATTTTCAATGCATTTATCCCTTATTTTATTTATTTATTTATTTATTTATCTATCTATTTATCTATTAATTAATTGAAATTATTTTGGGGACCTTGAAGAAGTCGAGGAGCCATTTCAAGGAGTAATTTTGTTAGAAATTGACTATAAGATAAAATTCTCTAATAACCCACTTTTTCAAACATGGGAGCAACAACAATTCCTGCATATTTGAACTTGACCTTTGGTGATGTTGTGACTTTTGATCGATATTGAACGGGTTGACTATTTCAAATTTGATGGGCTAAGGTGAAATGTAAAGCATCTTCTCATGATCAGCATTGTTTATGCTCGCTTATTTATTTATTTAGGTACTTTTGTTTTTGGAAAAGTGCTCCTTCTATAGTAGTTTGGGTCGGGGTTATTTTGTTTAGTTCTATGGATTAATGTGAGCAATAAGCCGATGCAAAGTTGACTAACATGAAAAATTCTAATCGAGTTGGGAACTTTGATACTCGAGCTCAACTCGACTTCATTAGAAAACGTGTGAAGCTTCGATGTTCGAATCAAGCTTGATCGAGTTTGAATATGACTCCACAAAGTATTCAATTAAGGTGCACCGATCACCAGGTATCTAAGCATGATTCTTGAAGTTACAAACTCTCTCAAAACTCAGATAGACTTGGATTTGAGTTTCGATAGTGCAACAAGAACGAAGAGAAAGGTTCTTCTTATGTTGCATGTGCTTTACTATAAGTACATGTTTATGGTACTATGTGTACTACTCGATTAGGTTTTAAGTAAACTATTACAAAGCCGACCCTATTTTACTCCATCAACTCTTGGTAGCATTAGGTTTAGTGGGTTATAACACCATCCACATTTATAAAGCTATTATGAAGCTCAAAAACTTAGATGAGAACTTATCCACGGTAAATCTTAGGTGTTGCTTGACTCCTTTGTATCTCTAAGTAAAAATATAAGGATATCATAATATAAAAGTTAGAATCTTTACAAAACCAATAGGTCGGTTTAGCACATAGCACTGATCAAATTCTCCACGAGATCAAGTGCAAACAATTCCATGTTGGGCGAACCTTTGGGATTTTAGCTTGCGTCTCAATTAACTCTCGAGATGAATAGAGAAATTTCATAGCTCGAGGTTTACCTACCTAAGGTGGCCCGCTTCACCGCAAAAAAAAAAAAAAAGACAAGTAGAGCACGTATATGCTAACTTAAGTTGAGGTTTCAGAAATAGCCCAAGTTAATATAGGCCGAGTCCAGTCAATAAGGGACGTGCAAGAAGAGGGGACGGCCCATATTGCACTCAACCCTGCAAAGTGTTTCAGAGACCTATTCGTCTTTACTAAAGTGAGGAAAATCATTGAGGACTTAGGTTGAAAAGGAGAAACTATTCTACTTAAAATCATAGAGTTAGAAAACGGCAATTAAATTCTATAATATATTTTAAACAGAGAAATCGAGTCGTTTCTGTGGTCGGCAAAGAAAATGACTTATGTGGCAATCGAGAATCGCACATTTCATGTCTCAATTCCACTTAAGGTTTAAAACTCGATTAAATCTTCTAACAAAGATTTATAACTTACTGGGATCAGCGTGCTCATTTAGGATTTGATCGCACCAATAAAATTTATAATTTATTGGGATCGGCAATCGAGAACCGCTCACTTCATGTTTCATTTTTTATATGTTATTAGAGTTAGGTCTTGCTCTGGCCTAATTTATTTCGCACATATTTCCTCTCGATCTATTTTTGCGCGAGTGGCCCCCCATCCATCTCCACGTGCAGTTCCTAATTCGGCCCCAGTTTATTTCCTTTTGGAGTTGGAATCTATGGTTTCTCCATGGATCATTCCATTATTAATTCAATATCAAAAGAGCTCCAAGATGTTGAGGAGAAAGGGCATGAAATCAATGAAAAGTAGTAACCAAAGTTCGCAACAATAGACGTTATTTTTAAGACGTAGGTCACATGTTAAAGTGTCCTCCTCCTCCCTCCTGGCCCTCTTGTCCTTGGAGATGGAGGACAAGCATGGACAATACAAAGTCTTTTCGCGCCCAAATAAAGAAGGAATGAAGAAGAAGAAACCAACACTTCTCTTCTTCCCCAACAGTTTGGCGTGGCTACTGATTAATTACTGATACGACATGATAAGGGCATAAAGCTACCAAATTGAGCGTGGCCTAATCATGTTTAGCTGTGTGGCAACTGAGTAAATCCGTCGTGGGACGAGTGAGAGTTGAATGGGCAATCTTGTCGAGGCCATTTCTTGCTGGACGACAGACAAAAACCTTCATGTTTACGATCACGTTTGTGTCTGAACTGTCCACATAAAGAAGTGTCTTTGATGCATTCTTGTTTCTCTGAAACAAGCACAGCAATAATATATGAGGGTCATGAATCAATAAGGTTTTGCATTACTGAATGAATAAATTATAATCTCGTTTTAGGGCTCAGGAATATATTTTGATGAATATGTGGTGACGAGTGATATAATGATTGATTGGTAATATCCCAGTGTGATATATGAATGTGTTGCATGTGATATAATTTCTTGGGATAAATGCAATCGAAGTCCTAAAGTTTGTTGCAATATACAGAATCACAAGACTTTCAAAAGGTGCCAAAGGCGTGGGGCTGCGAGCACTCGTTAACCCTTGTCGACGAAGTAGGAGGCAACTTAAGCCCCCTCCAGCGAAGTGTGTTTTTTTTAACTGTTAAATCTAATTTTATTTACTATTAGGAGCAAAACAACATCATTTTGGTCATTGTTGAATTTTTCACTCACGTAATAGCCACCTAGAAAATAGAAAGCAATAACAAAAAAGTCACATGAGCATTTCCTATCACTAAAATTTGACAGTGTTAACAGAGGTACTTTATTGCACAAATAGGACAGATTTTAGGACTTGATTGAAGAAATTGAAAATTTTAATACTCGATTGAATTTTCTTGATAAGTTTTGAAATTTCGATTGGACAATACCAATGGGTAGAGGGGTTCGATTTTCTTTCTTATTTCTTTTTCCAGAGATCCAAGAAGATTTGTCCATCACATACCAAACTGACTTCGTTAGGTAGGTTGCAATAAAAAAAAATACCAATTTTACAGAAATAAAGTTCTTAATATCTTATCATTGATCAGGTTATAGAAAGCTTTCAAATCATGAACATGGCAAGACGTGGCCATCGGAGAATCAAACGACACTTTCCAACTATTTACCCAAGCTATGTAATTTGCCGCTAAATGGGGAAAACTAACTTGATAGATATGAGAAAGTATCGTATGCATCGGTGATATCATTCTCAAATGTAACGTAGACACGATTCACCAAATCGGGAGTTAATTTTTGGTATCGGGAGAAATAACGAACTCGGTGATACCTCTCGGCTTTCAGGATCGGAGAATCTATCGTCTCGGATGATGATGAATATTGCTATGGCCTTCGGCGAAGATGACATGACTGTCGACACCCCGTTCGGAATATTATTCCACCGGCAGCTCATCATCCGCAATGTCTCCTCCGACTGAATAATCATCTTCCCTCCTCCCTGGGTTATGGCAACCTCAATGACCTTGTCTGCTCCTAAAATAACCTCAATTTGCTTTAATAGGCCCGACGTATAACTATAACCTACTTGATCAAAATATAAATGGAGACAGAATTTGTACAAAAGATGCACCCGAAGTGCTTACCTTTCAAGATTTTACGCAAGAGATCTGGCGACCCCGCAGAATGATGAATCTTTGGACCGAGAGTAAGCTCATGCAATGACAGATCTTGCGAGCGAACAGACAATTTCATCTCCATCGATGAAAACCCAGATAAGAGATCTTGAAAGGGGTCAGTAAATCTCGTTAAAAAATGCTTAATGCCGTGATTTTCATATTTTTGATCGTTTGGAAACAGGTCAGTCGCTACGATAAGGCGATCATGTCTCTCATCACTGTCTGCCAACACGGTGACTTGTTCCTTGAGGTTGCAACTTGCTTCCAAGTTCTGCAATATTTGGGGTTTGAGAAACCATGGAAGAGAAAGTCCACCCATGCGGGTCGATTCTTGGCACGTCCAAGGCCGGAGATAAAATGGAAAGAGCTTTTGGACGAGGTGTCGGAAACCAGTTTTGAGAGACTTGATAATGATATTAGCACTCTCATTTGAGACTGATACGGAGTTAAGGACCGAAGAATTCATTCGTTGAGGAGTTCTCTTCTTCGAGCCTTCGCGTATCTGCATGGGCTTGAGTCGTCGTCCTCGTCGTTGTGGGTGTTGAGCTGGCATGAGACGAAGAGAAATGGAGAGGAAGAGGGTTAAGAGGAGGAGGAAAGAGAGAAAGAGAAGCTCCATCTCACTGTTCTCCATTTGGGGTGGTGTGAGATGGGGGAGAGGGAAGAGATGATGGGGGTGTGCAGCAGAACTTAGATGTAACTTGTATGACTACACTTGGTTTTATGAGTCTCGGACAGAGGAGTATTATTACTCATTGCATCTATATATTATGCATCTAAGAGTGAGTTCCATCTAGTTGTTCCAAATAACTTAAAATAAAACCAGGATGGAGGAAGAGCTGGTAAATTAATCTTTTGTATTGTTTTTTTCCTTTTATCTTCATTCTGAGCTTTTGTGCAACATCTACGCTCATGAGTTTCCTTTCATATGTCTCTATTTTTGCAAGTAAGTACAAAAATGTCGTAACACGTAAAATTGATTTACGATATCATGACGAATCCATAAAACTTAGTGTAAAACAGTCGTAAAAGGGTTGGTATGGTACACCACAGTACCTTGAAAATCCCAAGTCACTCGAGGTTAGCTCACGAGGTCGGAAGCAGTGTATGCATGACACATTGACCTCTAGTTGCGGTCTGAAGTTTGGGATAGACTGTTTAAAGCCAAGCCCCAAAAAGTTACTGAGTGTTAATATCACGGAAAATCCTAAATTGGTAACGCTCGGAACTAGACACTTACCTATCATCCAAGTTTAAGCAAATTTTGACCGAAAGTCAGCCTAGTTAACATCATGATGGAAGGATATAATTGGGTTGTGTTCTTTCTGACGACATCCAATTTACTCAAATAAGATAGCCAGACTGCGGGATATTGTGCTTTCTAACCATATGCCCGTCCGACCTCGGTGGAGTCGATCAATCGATGAGATAACATAGATATGGTTATTAGCTTTCCAATGCGTTCGGAATCACGTTGATCGGAGTTTTCTCAAGGGAAATATCATGGTTTTTCTTATCGACTGTCCACTCGGTCAATTTACGGAAATTTGCGAAATTGACACTTTTTTTTTAAATTAGTACATATTTTCAAAAAAGGGTATGTGCACTGGAAGTCTTAAAACTTATTACAAAAGTGCAATTAAGTCTTAAAACTTACAAAAAGTTTAATCAAGTCCTAAAAATGATCAAATCGGTGCAATCGAGTCCTTATTTAAACTCCATCCAACTTGGCTAATGAAAAATGTTGACGTGGCTTTTATAATATTTTTGCTCTCTTGTGTGGCGATAACATGCTAAACACGAAACATAAGACTAAAACGATATCATTTTGGTCCAAATATAATTTTTAATACAAGTTTTATTTAAATTAAATTTAAAAAAGCTAAAACAATAAAAATAGAAAAATTAGAGTTAGAACCAGGCGGTGAGGGCTCCACGTCATCACCACTTATGATTGAGAAAATAGTAGAAAAAAAGTCACGTCAGCATTTATGTCAGCCAAGTTTGGACGAAGTTAATGGAAGGATTTGTTTGCATCAACTTGATAAGTTTCAAAATTCAATTGCACTTTTTATAAGTTTTATAACTTAATTATATTTTCGTAACAAGTTTTAGAACTTTAAATGCGCTTATCCCTTTCAGAAATTTTGGACCGTGAGCTTCCCATGAGTGTAAGAATCGAGTCAATCAGATATCAAATGAGAGAAAAACCAGCGGTCATGCCGGAGTTGAATCTTGGGGTCTTTGGGTAATTAATTGGTTTAGGTTATGCCGGAGTTGTCTGAGGAGAACAGGAATCAGGAATCCTTTAATTGCTGCTGTGACATGGTCTTCTCGATCGAGAAGGGGTTATACTATTTGGATAATGATGGTGAATCTCAGCCAAGGTATGAGCTGACGGCGATGGAATGTAGGCTAATGAAAATTAAATATTATTGGATCCCTTTAATTTCACGAAAAATTTACCATCCAAAAATACTTTTCTCATTATTTGATGTTTGAATCCATGAAGAAAATGAATTGACAGAAATCGTTTCATAGTCAACGTAAAATCTACAAAAAAATTTTCATAGTCAATAGAAAATCTATGTTTTAGATTTAGGAAAATGATTTAATATATAGAAATAAAAAATCATCTTTCAAAATAGAAATAAAAAATCGTCTTTCAAAATACAACTAGACCCAGTACTTGGACTTAAGACTCCTGCGCTTGGGCACGAGGACCCATACCTATGCTTGGGTCCTCAGCAGCCGGCCTCAAGTCCATAATAGCGGCTCGATCCCTTAAGGCCAGGCTTTGGACCCTAATGCCCTTGTGTAGGTCCCCATTAGTCGTGCCCTAATACTCGGGTCACTTGCTCATGTCATTGGCACCCCAAGCTAGGGTCCACCGAGGCTATGCCTGGTTCCCAGTGCCCGTGCTCGAGTTCCCAATAATTGGGGTTGATAAACCTTGGCTCCCGTGCCTAGTAACTTGTCGCTTGGGCTCGAGGACCCCGGTAGCTAGGCTTGGTCCCTAGTGCTCGAGCTGGAGTCCTTGGCACTTGGGCTCGGGCATAGGGGGCCAAGCCAAGTGTGACATCTACAATTTTTTATGTTTGGTAATAATATTTGGGTTATAAAGTTAAGTATTAATTAGTTTTGAGTATCGGATGGCATAGATGTAATTTCAAGGGGGTAACTAACTTTGCGACATATGGAAAGTGCAAAGGATGATTTTCCACGACCGTAGTTGCTCAAAGTACAATGCTTTACGATCAAATTGATAGATGTTGACATGTACATTTAATGTGTAGAGTGACAGTGATTAACTTACCCCCATAGTAACTGTTGATGGGGACCAATATGTTCCTAATACATATTGGATAGTTTTCAAGTTTTAAAATTAGATTTTACTAGTAACCGTTATCTTTCAATGATAATTTTGGTAAGTTCAAAATATTTTTTCTGATTTGCCGGTGATTAGAATGGACAATTTCCTTGTTTATGTATCTGAAATACTGGATATCTTTGTAATTTATCAAAATATCGACTTTGAGACTATATAATTAAGCCATTTATCACTTTCTAATTTGAGTACCTCTCACTCAATTTCAACCTAGTGTCTTTAACCCAATGTTATCATTGCTTTTAAACTTAGTCAAACATTCTTATATTTTTGTAAGTCATGTAAGTTTTCCAAGTACATCCCTTCTTGATCGTACGCGTCCTTACGCATCCTCTACAAATAACCAAACTTTAAAAAGAATTCCAACTGGTTCTTGCAAAAAAAAAAAGGAAGAGATCTTCTTATCACTTTTCTCTTCTATTTTCACTTTCCAATCTCTCAAGTGAAAGCAAGGATCCTACTCGTGTTTTTAAAGCTTCAAATTTCACCTTTCAAGAGGGTACAAGGTGGTTAAGGCCTAGGGTTGTCCAAGTCTTTGATCAAGGTGAGTGAAACTCGAGGGACTAAGTTAGAATAATATACTTCGTACTCTTGACTTGGCTGTCCGATGATTGTTAATTTTAGTTTGAACTTTAATGTCAAGCATGAGAAAATTTTGATGATGATGATATGCTAAACTGTTGTGTTCATTTGACTTAAATCGTTGAGTCTCTACATGCCTAGGTTGTGATTAATCAACTTCCATAAGGCTTAGTAGTATGTTAGGTGTTGTGAAACTAAACTTGAAAGTGATATTTTTGTAATTCGACTAAATTATCGATTTACTAGTTAAGTGTTGTTGATTAATCACATCATCGATTATTTAAGTTATCGATGTCCGTGTTATCGATTGTTTGGATTGTTGATGTTCAAGTTGTTTATTATTAAGTTGTTTCTGTTCACTTGGTCGATTCTTTGGGTCATTGATGTTCACATTGTTGATTCTCTTAGCTGTCGATCATATAACTTATCAATTTTCATATGAAATTACTAATTTCTGACTATGTTATCACTGTTTACATGAAAAAGGCAAAAAGGTAAGTGTTTAACTCTTACTTATGTAAGTGATAAATGGAAAAGGGACGGCGATTATATTTCAATAATGAATTGCATAAGATTTTGTTATGTATCAGATGTTGATTTTTTAGATTGGCTATACAGCATATAATAAATGAATGTTGATTTCATTGTTGATATAAGGAAGATCACAAGATTTCAGTATTATTATGTTCACTATTGCTTTATGATTACATATAAAAAGTACTATGTTAAATTTTCGTCGCTTATACATTAGTGGCGATGATGCCCCATGTGTCGGATTGCGTCAGGAGTCGAGATGTCCGTGTATCAAGATTCCCCAAGAGTGTTTAGGATGTTTTGTGTGATGAGATGTTCTGCATGTCGAGATGCCTTAGGAGTGTTTGCGATTCATAGTTAGTCGAGATGAATTGCCAATGCGAAGTATGATATATGTATATTTACCCATAAGTATTCACATGCGCATATTGATGAACTATTCTGCGGTAGCCGTAGATCTCAATATGATATGTGCATCCACCTATTTATTGGTCTTTCAAAGTTATTTTGTACTTGTTTTGTGACATCCCGGATTTTGACTCAATTTTGGGATTTAATAAACGTGTAATTCGTCAGTGTTCTTATAGTAAAATCTCGCCCAGGAATTGATCACTCCCGGTTATTGTTTTAAATTTTGAGATTTCGCTAAAATCGCACTCGATCGAATTTAGCCGTTATTTAGACCCCGAACTTGGCAGTCGATTTTCGGGAGTTTCGGGACGAAATAAATTGGACGGTGTCGAGATTATCTTGGCCAATATCGAGATTGTCAGGAATAGTGGAAAAGTGGATTTTTGGATTGGGTGCAGATTTGGACTAGTAGACCTCCTTCGTAGTGTGTCTTGGGCTATTTTATTTTAGCCATTTGCCCTGTATATTATTTGGGATTTTTCGTGGACTGTTAGACCATTTTTCGAATTGGAATCGGGATCGTTAGGTCGATTTTTAGTTTGAACCGTATCTGTTTGGTTGCGCTCAGAAAATATAAATGAGTCTTTTTCCCTCTTTTCTCTCTCTCTTTCTCTCTCCTCTCTCCTCTGCCGCGTCCCGTCCCCTCCCCCGCGCACGTCTCTCTCTTCTCTCTCTCTCTCTCTCTCTCTCTCCTTCTTTCTCTCTCTCTCTTCCGCTCTGCCGCACGCTACCCCCTTCCCCATGCACACGTCCCCTCTCCACTCTGCATGCAGACCAACCCCCCCTTTTTCCCTGACATCTCTCTCTCTCCTCTCTCCTCCTTCTTTCTCTTTTTCTTCTTCTTCTTCTTCCTTCTCGGCCCGACTGCCCCTGCTCGTGTCGTCCTGCTCGCCGACGCCCCCCGAGCTCGCCTGGCCGTCGCACGCTGTCGTCGCCAGCTCGACCGCCGCGCCGCGCCGCCCGACCAGCTCCGCCGCCGTTGTGTCGCCGCCAGTCGCCTCGGCCACCCCTTCCTCCTCCCTCGCGTGCGCGGCAGCGAGCTCGTCGCCGCTGCCCATCGCGCCCGGCGCCTGCCCAGCCCGCCGGCGCGTCGTCCGGCCGTCGCCTCCGCCCCGTCGCCGCCACGAGACCACCCCCCCTTGCCTCTCCCTTCTCCCGGCCTCCTCCCTGTCCGGTTCCGCCCGAGCCCAGCCAGCTCGCCCTTCGCCGCCCACCGGCTAGCTCGTCCGGCCTCGCCCCGCCGCCGTGCCGTGCTGCGCCGCCCCGCCGCCGCACGCCGCCGCCGCGCCTGGCCGACGCCGCCGCGTCGTTACCGCCGCCGGCCAGCCCAGCCGGCCAGCCTCGCCGGCTAGCCCAGCCGGCCAACCCAGCCAGCAACCCCAACCGGCCAGCCAAGCCGCGCCCGCGCTCGTGCCCGTGCCGTGCCCATGCCCGCGCCTGTGCTCACGCCCGCGCCCGTGCCCGCGCTTGTGCCCGTGGCCGAGCCCATGACCGGGCATTGTGCCCGTAGCCGAGCCATGGCCGAGGGCTGTGCCCGTGGCCGAGCGCCGTGGTCGAGCCCCTCGCCCGCGCCTAGTCCGAACTGTTCACCCGGGCCATTTTGAGCCCGAGCCGACTTTTCCCGGGCCAAAACTTGGTAAGTGACTCCCTAAACATTACCTAGTACATTGGGTATTATTAGACTTGTCTAGGGGATAATTAGTACCGGTTTAGGGGCTAAACGTGGACTGTGGGCAATTTTTGTACATGCGTTATTAATAGATTAAATTGTGAGAGTTGTGGGGCTTAATTAATGACTAATTATGGTAGACTAATTGATAATATTGTTGTGGCATTCGTGGGTGGGCTTGATGTTTGTATGTAGTAGGCGTGAATGACGAATTTGTGGGCAAGTGTGAGGGGCTGTGATGTGAATTGCATTTGCACGTGGGTATTTCATTGACTTGTCTCGGGTTTAGAACGGCTAGGACGCGCTGAATTTAATTATATTATTTTATAATTTGTGCTACTTGAATTTGATTAAATAATATGCTTGATTGGATAATCGTGCGTGGCCGACTTGAACGTCGGGTTTGTGGATTGAGGTGGCGAAGTGTGAATTGAACTGAGTTAAATTGAGTGTGGTGGCATGTCAGTGTGACATTGGTGGAATATAATGTGGTGAGCATGATTGATGTGGATTTGTATGATGTGTTGATTGGCGAATTGTGTTGTGGTGCATGTGCATGAGAAAAGCCCGGATTGATCGGAGGGCTGCCAACCTGAGGCGTAGGTTACGCGGGTGTGGCAAGAAAGGCATGACTAGACATGAGGCGTAGGTTATGCGGGTCATTGGAAGGGGAAAATGTCCTGAGGCGTGGTTACGCGGGACGGAGCCCGGCTTGATCTGAGGGCTGAGCCTGAGGCGCAGTGGCGCGGGTCGTGAGAAAGATGTTCGACCACGTATGCGGATTGTGTGATTGAATTGGCTGGTTGAGCGGGTGACTGAATTGGCTGGTTGAGCGTGTGACTGAATTGGCTGGTTGAGCGTGTGATTGGAATTGGCTGGTTGAGCGTGTGACTGAATTGGCTGGTTGAGCGTGTGATTGGAATTGGCTGGTTGAGCGTGTGACTGAATTGGCTGGTTGAGCGGGTGACTGAATTGGCTGGTTGAGCGTGTGACTGAATTGGCTGGTTGAGAGTGTGATTGGAATTGGCTAGTTGAGCGTGTGACTGAATTGGCTGGTTGAGCGTATGACTGAATTGGCTGATTGAGCATGTGATTGAATTGACTGGTTGAATTGGGTGGATTGATTGAGTGCGAGTGTGGATGGTACTTAAATGATTGTGTTATATTACTGAGATATTATTTCATTATCCTGATTAACTAATGTGTAGAGTGGACAGGTGATTGGATGGCGAGGTAAGTCCATTGATGTGAATTATATATATGTTATCGGTTGGATTACATGTACGACTTGTCTGGGTACGCATTGGCCTACGTGGGGTATAGGAGGTTGCTTATTGAGACTCGTTCTCACGGTTATTATATAACCATTTCAGATCCGCGATCATGAGTGATTGGAGACGCTGCAAGAGTATCTCGGAGATCGAGGACGGGTCAAATACTCAGTATTTGAGTCCCCCTTCGTAGAGGAGTTAAGTTTGCGAACATTTGCCCCTTTTGAGGAGTCTAGTTCCGTTGTTGTGGCCTAACTTAGGGACTGTCTTTTGTGGACGTTATATGTATTTGCTAAGTGTAAGAATTACAGTTATTATTTTGTGCTATTGCTATCCCTTGTCATTGTTAATCGTCCGGGTTGTTTCTATTTGTTTCCGCGCGTGTTTAATCTCTGATGTTTGGGTTGGGTCGGCGACGTATCTGGGACATCGCATTTAATGTTCGACCATCGAGGGATGATCGCGCGCTCGTAGGGTGCGGGGCGTGACATGTTTGGGGTCATTGTTTTTTTGTATGTGTCAAGTTAAGTGGTAAGATGATATCTTATTTTAGATTTAGAGATTTTATTTGCTGAATTTCGACTCACTCCTTTATTTTTAATTATTTGTAGGATGGTTTCCCACTGCTACTACTTTTTGACGCCTTTGTGTATTTTGATTTTGAATACCAAGATGTGTTCGTACTCGATTCAATAGCAATTTATACTAAGTGTAATTCTTTTATATTGATTGACGTACGGTTGTAAGAGTGGATCCTCTATTGATTCGCCACTTGATACTTCAATATCGATGGGGAGTTCGTTGAACCATTTAAGGGCTTCGATTGTCACGCCCCGAACCCCGCGAGCGCTTAACACCCTAAAATGGTCATTATGATGTGACGTCCCAGGACGCGTCGTCGACCCAACATTTTATCTTTTGATTACGCATGCGGAAGCTAAACAAAGCTTCACCCAGACAATAATAATAAACAAGGATAGATAGGAAAACGGTTCACCACATCAAAACATCATTTTAACATTTATTTAATTAACCCCTGGGAATATTTTTACAAGCCCACTCCGGGCATTTCCATAAAATTCTACAAAAAGATGTTAGGCTGGGGTCAATCTACCAAAAGTCAGCTTCCAGGCACCACGAACCATACTGGGTGCGTCAACATGCTAAGGGCCTGAAAAAAAAAATGTTTAACAACCACAAATGAGAAAAAAATCTCAATAAGTTAACGCCTAAGCCCCGTTTAGAAGGCCAACTCACCTCGGAGGTCCCTAAACAGGCAATATAGCATCAACAACAACATTATTAAACAACCACAGGCATCCTTACCTCGCCTTGGTACACTCGTTGATGAAATGAACATGTCTGTCACATACTCGAAGCATTTAAATAAATTTCCCGTGCATCAATGCATCACAGGCGCGCGTGTCTCGATTATAAGACAGAATCCACTTGGGCACGTCCCATACCATGCCTAGCAATTTCTATCACATAATCAGGCACTATGCATCACACGTATTCCAGTTATTACGCCCCCTCGGGGCCACTACACATCAAGCGATCTGCAGCAAGATGGCAGTCTTCCGGTAAAAACCGGGCTCCGTCCCGCCCCATCAGGCACGGCTACGTCAAACGACCTACAGTAAGACGGCATTCCAATACGGCAACATCAAACGATCTACAGTAAGATGGTATCCCGTAAGGAGCATCGAGTCCGGCCTCGAGCCGCGACAAGGCATCCGGGGTATCGGCACTCCAGATTATCCCCAGGCATCCGATAAATCGGGCAACGTCAAGCGATACACAGCAAGACGGCTCCAATGTGTGACCACACGAGCACACAAGCATTCCGGCCAATTATTATCTTCTCAATTAGCCATGCATCCATGAATAGTGCTCACATTCATGCCACACAACAATAACAAGTGGTCACACATGCAAACAGTCAATCGACTTTGTAAACCTCATTTTAAAACATGAATTTACAAAAGCATTCGACATCATATCAATGCCAAATAAACATCATTAAAAGACTAGATAAGTGTGGTTACTGTTTCTAGTAAGTCAGAAATCAAAAAACCAATGCTTTCAAGTAAGAACCAGCAGACCATGGAAATCTAGTAAAACTGGACAGATTTGCATGATTTGGGAAATCAATCTCAAAGGCATAGCAAATGGTTTCCAAAAATTATAAAATTCGAATATGTTATAAACAAGGCCTTCACAAATATTTTCTATGAAGAACACAATCCCAAAATCTTTACACAAAGATCACTTTTGATGGCTCGGAAACAACCCAAAACTGGTCCGCCGGAACAAGGGAACTGAACCGCAAGAAATACTCGTTTTACCAACCAAATCCTTTCAAAACACTTTGAAATTTTTATACGTTGTAGAAATGGATTTCATTTACAAATATTGTGAAGGAAGTATGGTCAAAATCGAACTGGAAATTTTTATAAAAATCTGAGAAGGCACGAAGGTCACGGAATCCACAGTATAAAACAGTTCTGATTCGGTAAGAAATTGGACCTTCGTGTAACCCATTTGAGCTCAGAAAAATCTGAAATTTAAATATGTTATAGATCAAGATCTTGTGAACAACTTTTATGAATAACATTTGTCAAGATTCTAACCACAAAATTCTCTATAAAAATGGAAAGCTAGGGACGTACAGTAGAATCAGTTATGAAACCAAGATAAAAATTCCAAGAAATGCCTTCAACTTTGAGATCCACCACTTCTCAGCCATGAAAATACCACACCAAGAGTTCAAATCAACATCCAACATCTATTTCAACTTAGTCTAACAATCAAGACTCGCCAACGTGCATTTTAGAAGTTTAAACATACTAAAAAAATCACTAGCTAAACTACCCAATGCAAGTTGAACATCCTAAACAAGGGATTAGATGTTAACTTACTCGTCTAAAAACGACGACAACGCGAGGACAACGGCAACGATACGAGTTGTCCGTGGCAGCCTCGGCTTGACACGGCAAGCGGCAAACGGCGGTGAACAGCACACGGCGATCTACGGGGCTCAAGGATGGTGGCGTGAGGTTGTTGGTGGGTGAACGGCGGTGGTGGGGTGATTCGGCCGAGAGAGAGGGAGGGAAGGGAGGCGTGAAAGGGGACAGAGAGAGAGTGGCGTGAGAGAGAATAAGAGAGAAAGAGGGTTTAAATTTAAATCAAGATCAATGGTTGAGATTTGTTCTTGATGCCCAAGCAAGGATCAAGGGCTAGGATGTGTCCTTGATGCCCAAGCAAAGATCAAGGGCTAAGATCAAGCCTTGCTCTCTAAGTTCCATCCAACGGCCAAGATTTAATCTAACAAAGAGGTTTCTAGAAGGGCAAGTTAGCAAATAATTTTCGATGGCATATTCATAAAAATTATGAGGCGACGTCCTATAATTCGAGTGTGATATCCTTGAGCATTCGACACGTAAAATCGGATCATAATTCGTGGTTGAAATCGATCAATCGCAACTATAGTTTATCTCGAACTAACGGGCGGCTGCTCGAAATAAATTCTTCGATAGTCTTTCCCCTTTGGTTAGTATTCCCTAGGTGATCAGGCCAGAGTGAGAATTAACTAATAGAGCGTCGATGAAATCACCATTTCATAAATCACCAAATTTGGTCAAATTTTTCAGGATATCACAATTCTTTCCCCCTTACAAAAATTTCGTCCTCGAAATTTGAATTTACAACTAATTCCTCAAAAAGAAAGGGGTATTGACGCCTCATTGTCTCTTCACTTTCCCACGTGGCTCCCTCAGTTCCATGATGTTGCCACACAACCTTGACTAGAGGAATAGTCTTGTTTCGAAGTACCTGCTCCTTCCGATCCTCAATTCTCACTGGTCTTTCCACATATGACACCCTGTTGTCCACGTCTATCTCTTCGTAATTTAGAACGTGGGTCGGATCCGGCTCATATTTCCTTAGCATAGACACGTGGAATACATCATGTACTTGAGCCAACTTTGGTGGCATGGCTAGACGATATGCCAATAATCCAATTCGCTCCAAGATTTCGAACGGTCCTACATATCTTGGGCTTAGCTTGCCTTTCTTGCCAAAACGCGAAGTTCCTCGAATTGGTGATACCTTGAGGAACACGTGATCTCCCACTTGAAACTCCAATGGTCTACGTCGCCTGTCTGCATAACTTTTTTGGCGACTTTGGGCCGTCTTTAGCCTATCCCTGATAACTTTAACAGCATCCGACGACTGTTGCACTAACTCAGGTCCTGTGATCTTTCGTTCACCAACCTCATTCCAACAAATAGGGGTCCTATAGGGTCTGCCATACAATGCTTCGAAAGGTGCCATTTTAATACTTTGCTGATAACTGTTATTGTACGCAAACTCAACAAGATGTAGCTGTTCCTCCCAACTTCCTTTGAAATCCAAAATGCAAGCTCGCAACATATCCTCGAGAGTCTGAATCGTTCTCTCGGATTGGCCATCTGTCTGTGGGTGAAATGCGGCGCTGTATTGTAATTTTGTTCCCATGGCGTTTTGAAGACTCTTCCAAAATGTAGCGGTGAACTTGGGGTCTCGATCTGACGTGATCGTCACCGGCACGCCATGAAGACGAATTATATGCTTCACGTACAACTCAGCATACCTGTCCATGGCAAAATCCTTTCGCACTGGAATGAAATGAGCTGACTTTGTGAGTCTATCTACCACGACCCAGATGGAATCATTACCTCTTTGACTCCTCGGTAGACCCATCACGAAATCCATCGTGATATGCTCCCATTTCCATTCTGGTATTTCTAACGGTTGCAGTAATCCACCAGGCTTACAATGCTGTGCTTTTACCTGTTGACACGTTAAGCATCTAGCCACGTACTTGGCAATATCTCCCTTCATGCCATTCCACCAATAATATTGGCGTAGGTTCTGATACATCTTCGTGCTGCCCGGATGGATACTATAGTTACTACGATGAGCTTCTGCCAAAATTTCCTCCTTAAGTTTTTTGTCATTAGGCACGCACAACCGTCCACGAAATTTTAAGATCCCATCTTCGGATATTTGAAAGTCAGGTTTTCTCTTAACTTCGTCCATTTGCAAGATCTTTTGAAGTTCAAGATCGGAAGGTTGCGCTGCTTTAATCCTGGTTTGCATTTCGGGCTCAATCCTGAGAGTAGCCATTAAACTCGAGAGGTGACTTACTTCAAACTTGAAATCCGAGTCTCGAATTCCTTCAAATAAAAGCCACTCTTGAACCATCATATGTGCAATTGAAGACTTCCGACTTAGCGCATCAGCTACCTTGTTTGCCTTACCAGGATGGTATAGAATTTCGCAGTCATAATCATTAAGCAATTCCATCCACCTGCGTTGCCTCATGTTCAATTCCTTTTGCGAGAACAAATACTTTAGGCTTTGATGATCCGTATAAATTTGAAACCTTTCCCCGCACAAATAATGCCTCCAGATCTTTAGGGCAAAAATGATTGCCGCTAATTCCAAGTCGTGCGTCGGATAATTCAACTCATGCGGTCTCAATTGCCGGGATGCATATGCCACAACTCTTCCATGTTGCATTAAGACGCATCCTAATCCTTTGTATGATGCATCACTGTAAACTTCATAACCTCCTGATCCAGATGGTAATATCAAAACAGGCACAGTAGTTAACTTCTGTTTAAGCTCTTGAAAACTTCGCTCACACTTATCTATCCATTCAAACTTTGTATCCTTTTTCAGCAATCGCGTCAAGGGCATGGCTATCGCAGAAAACTTCTCTACGAACCTCCTATAATAGCCAGCTAATCCCAAGAAACTTCGAACTTCAGTTACCGTCGTTGGCCTTGGCCAATTCATAACCGCTTCAATCTTAGTTGGATCTACTGAAATCCCTTCTCCAGAAATCACATGTCCAAGAAAAGCCACTCGAGTTAACCAAAACTCGCACTTGCTAAACTTGGCATATAGCTTATGATCTCGAAGAGTTTGCAGCACCATCCTCAAGTGCTGTTCGTGTTCCTCATAACTCTTCGAATACACCAGAATATCATCAATGAACACTATCACGAACTTATCTAAATACTCCTTGAACACCCTGTTCATCAAATCCATAAAAGCTGTAGGAGCATTTGTAAGACCAAACGGCATCACAGTAAACTCATAATCGCCATAGCGCGTTCGAAATGCCGTTTTCGGTATATCTTTCTTCTTGATCCTCAGTTGGTGATAACCTGTCCTCAGGTCTATCTTTGAAAATATCGAAGCTCCTTGAAGTTGGTCAAACAAATCATCTATCCTTGGCAACGGATATTTATTCTTAATCGTCACCTGATTGAGTTGTCGGTAGTTGATACAAAGACGTAACGACCCATCCTGTTTCCTTACAAACAGAACTGGCACTCCCCAAGGTGATGCACTAGGACGAATAAATCCTTTGTCCAATAACTCTTGCATCTGAACTTTGAACTCCTTCAGTTCCGATAGCGCCATCCTGTAAGGTGCCTTAGAAATTGGTTCCGTACCAGGGGCCAACTCAATTACGAATTCTATTTCCCTTTCTGGAGGTAATCCAGGCAATTCTTGAGGAAAAACATCCGAAAACTCATGTACTACAGCAATATCTTGCATTCTTTGCTCCTTGGCTAAGGTATCAACTACAGTTGCCAAATAGCCTTGACAACTCTCATCCAACAACTGAGTAACTTCAAGTGACGAAATTAAAGTAATTGATGGTCCTCCTCGACTCCCGACAAACTCAAAACCAACACTCCCTAAAGGCTCAAACTGAATCATCTTGCGGTAACAATTTACCGTAGCTCGTTGCTTGGTGAGCCAATTCATCCCAATAATCACGTCGAAGTCAAACATCGTTAAGATAATCAAATCTATGTTGTCCTCATGACCGCCAACAGATAACTTACAACCAGTACAACCTACTGCGGAAACTACGCTATCTTTTAAAGGGGTAAAAATACTATAAACCACTCCCAACGGTTTCGGACTTAACCCCACTAATTCCAAAAATTGCTTAGCCACAAACGAATGCGTAGCTCCAGGATCAAACAAAGCATAGGCAGCATGGTCGTGTAACGAAACCGTACCTGTAATGACGGCAGGCGAGTCCTCCGCCTCCTTCCTTGTGACCGCATAGACCCTTCCTTGCACTTAGGGTCGGTTCAACTGGTTTGGCGGGGCATTACTTGCAGGTTGTCCTACCTGCTGCATTGGTCTTTGTGCTCCCGCGGCTTGGCGTGGACAGTCTCTGATATGATGGCCATGCTGGCCACAACCAAAGCAAGCACCCGTCCTAGCAGGACATGGGGCTAATCCATGGCGCCTTCCACATAAGCGACAGGGGCCATTGTTGTTGTTGTACCCTGGTTTCCTCACTCCACCTTTCTTGTTAGGAGGGATGGGGAATCTACCTCCCGCCATTGGTTTCTTCCCAAACCGATGGTTATCCTTGTTTGGCACAAATCGCGATCCAGACGCGGCTGTCCTCTCAGCCAAGTTCCTCTTAATTAATTGCGCTCTCTCATACAGCTCATTATAGTCCTTCAAATTCAGGGGCACCAGTTGATCCTTGATCTCGGGTTTCAACCCATCCCTAAACCTCCTTGCCTTATCTACCGGGTCTTCAATCAACCTTGGGGCATACTGGGACAGCTCTGCAAACCTTGCCTCGTATTGGTCTACCGATAGCCGGTTCTGTCGGAGACGCTGAAACTCATTCATCTTCTGCTCTCGAGCGCAATCCGAAAAATACTTATTGTAAAAAGCTGCCACGAAGGTACCCCACACCTGGGCCGTACCCTCGGGAAATACCCTCCTTTGGGTAGCTTCCCACCAAGTACTAGCATTACCTTGCAATTGATAAACTGCCAACGTCACTTTATCTTCATCTGAGCATCTCAGCAAAGCAAACACCTTCTCCAACTCTCTGATCCAAAGGGTTGCAGCCTCAGGATCACTCGCACCAGTGAACTTGGGAGGTTTAAGCTTTAGAAATTGCTCCACCAACTTATGCATGGGCTGATTCCCATTTCCATTTCTAGCCAACGGAACATCTACAGGTGCTGGTCCAGCTACAGTAGCAGCAGCGGCTTGGTTCTGAGCTTGCTGCCCTACCAAAGTCTCCAAAGCCTGCATAATCCGATCCAATCTAGGATCCTCTGGTGCCATCCCTCTAGCACCGGTCTGATTTGGCACAGTCCTTCTCCTAGGGGCCCTCGGGTTAGGATTGCTCATTTCGCAAGATCTTTACAGAAACCTGCGTTCCAATTCCAATAAGGAATTAGAAATCATGAACAACCTTCTAAAAATAAAAAATATATGGAACCTAACGATCAAGCACAAGCACAGAGTGTTTTCCTAAATTGCTATCCCAAAACCGCTCGCACCTTATCACTCCAGGTCTCGACTAAACTTGGACTCGAGCTGACCTTGCTCTGATACCAATTAAACTAGGGTGTCACGCCCCGAACCCCGCGAGCGCTCAACACCCTGCAATGGTCATTATGATGTGACGTCCCAGGACGCGTCGTCGACCCAACATTTTATCTTTTGATTACGCATGCGGAAGCTGAACAAATCTTCACCCAGACAATAACAATAAACAAGGATAGATAGGAAAACGGTTCACCACATCAAAACATCATTTTAACATTTATTTAATTAACCTCTGGGAATATTTTTACAAGCCCACTCCGGGCATTTCCATAAAATTCTACAAAAAGATGTTAAGCTTCCAGGCACCCCGAACCATACTGGGTGCGTCAACATGCTAAGGACTTGAAAAAAAAATGTTTAACAACCACAAATGAGAAAAAAATCTCAATAAGTTAACGCCTAAGCCCCGTTTAGAAGGCCAACTCACCTCGGAGGTCCCTAAACAGGCAATATAGCATCAACAACAACATTATTAAACAACCACAGGCATCCTTACCTCGCCTTGGTACACTCGTTGATGAAATGAACATGTCTGTCACATACTCGAAGCATTTAAATAAATTTCCCGTGCATCAATGCATCACAGGCGCGCGTGTCTCGATTATAAGACAGAATCCACTTGGGCATGTCCCATACCATGCCTAGCAATTTCTATCACATAATCAGGCACTATGCATCACATGTATTCCAGTTATTACGCCCCCTCGGGGCCACTGCACATCAAGCGATCTGCAGCAAGATGGCAGTCTTCCGGTAAAAACCGGGCTCCGTCCCGCCCCATCGGGCACGGCTACGTCAAACGATCTACAGTAAGACGGCATTCCAATACGGCAACATCAAACGATCTACAGTAAGATGGTATCCCGTAAGGAGCATCGAGTCCGGCCTCGGGCCGCGACAAGGCATCCGGGGTATCGGCACTCCAGATTATCCCCAGGCATCCGATAAATCGGGCAACGTCAAGCGATACACAGCAAGACGGCTCCAACGTGTGACCACACGAGCACACAAGCATTCCGGCCAATTATTATCTTCTCAATTAGCCATGCATCCATGAATAGTGCTCACATTCATGCCACACAACAATAACAAGTGGTCACACATGCAAACGGTCAATCGACTTTGTAAACCTCATTTTAAAACATGAATTTACAAAAGCATTCGACATCATATCAATGCCAAATAAACATCATTAAAAGGCTAGATAAGTGTGGTTACTGTTTCTAGTAAGTCAGAAATCAAAAACCAATGCTTTCAAGTAAGAACCAGCAGACCATGGAAATCTAGTAAAACTGGACAGATTTGCATGATTTGGGAAATCAATCTCAAAGGCATAGCAAATGGTTTCCAAAAATTATAAAATTCGAATATATTATAAACAAGGCCTTCACAAATATTTTCTATGAAGAACACAATCCCAAAATCTTTACACAAAGATCACTTTTGATGGCTCGGAGACAACCCAAAACTGGTCCGCCGGAACAAGGGAACTGAACCGCAAGAAATACTCGTTTTACCAACCAAATCCTTTCAAAACACTTTGAAATTTTTATACGTTGTAGAAATGGATTTCATTTACAAATCTTGTGAAGGAAGTATGGTCAAAATCGAACTGGAAATTTTTATAAAAATCTGAGAAGGCACGAAGGTCACGGAATCCACAGTATAAAACAGTTCTGATTCGGTAAGAAATTGGACCTTCGTGTAACCCATTTGAGCTCAGAAACATCTGAAATTTAAATATGTTATAGATCAAGATATTGTGAACAACTTTTATGAATAACATTTGTCAAGATTCTAACCACAAAATGCTCTATAAAAATGGAAAGCCAGGGACGTACAGTAGAATCAGTTATGAAACCAAGATAGAAATTCCAAGAATTGCCTTCAACTTTGAGATCCACCACTTCTCAGCCATGAAAATACCACACCAAGAGTTCAAATCAACATCCAACATCTATTTCAACTTAGTCTAACAATCAAGACTCGCCAACGCGCATTTTAGAAGTTTAAACATACTAAAAAAATCACTAGCTAAACTACCCAATGCAAGTTGAACATCCTAAACAAGGGATTAGATGTTAACTTACTCGTCTAAAAACGACGACAACGCGAGGACAACGGCAACGATACGAGTTGTCCGTGGCAGCCTCGGCTTGACACGACAAGCGGCAAACGGCGGTGAACAGCACACGGCGATCTACGGGGCTCAAGGATGGTGGCGTGAGGTTGTTGGTGGGTGAACGGCGGTGGTGGGGTGATTCGGCCGAGAGAGAGGGAGGGAAGGGAGGCGTGAAAGGGGACAGAGAGAGAGTGGCGTGAGAGAGAATAAGAGAGAAAGAGGGTTTAAATTTAAATCAAGATCAATGGTTGAGATTTGTTCTTGATGCCCAAGCAAGGATCAAGGGCTAGGATGTGTCCTTGATGCCCAAGCAAAGATCAAGGGCTAAGATCAAGCCTTGCTCTCTAAGTTCCATCCAACGGCCAAGATTTAATCTAACAAAGAGATTTCTAGAAGGGCAAGTTAGCAAATAATTTTCGATGGCCTATTCATAAAAATTATGTGGCGACGTCCTATAATTCGAGTGTGATATCCTTGAGCATTCGACACGTAAAATCGGATCATAATTCGTGGTTGAAATCGATCAATCGCAACTATAGTTTATCTCGAACTAACGGGCGGCTGCTCGAAATAAATTCTTCGATAGCCTTTCCCCTTTGGTTAGTATTCCCTAGGTGATCAGGTCAGAGCGAGAATTAACTAATAGAGCGTCGATGAAATTACCATTTCATAAATCACCAAATTTGGTCAAATTTTCAGGATATCACATCGATGGTCTCCCTGGTTTCGAGGGTGATGATGGCATGTCCATAGGCGAGGTTGTCTATCTGTAATTTAGTAACATGACTTTGTATTGGCAAGTTTTTGTTGCACGAGTTTTTGGTGGAGTATCAACCAGACTCGACCTTCTTCCCAGAGCTAATGCGTTGTATTATGTTTGTCTTGGTACATGTATCAGTACTGTTTTTGTTCGGAAGAGGGAAGATAAAGTAAGAATGAATATGCAAATTATTCAAACTTACCTTTCTCATGTGATGTGTTTATTATGCTTCCGCATACTTAATAATAATAATAATAATAATAATAGTTTTAACAAAAGATCTCATGTCGCATGTCACGTTTTGGGACGTTGCACCAAAGTCCCCAACGACCAATGGCGAATGCAGGGCCCAGTTCTCTGTGCAAATGTATGACTTTTTTATTCTATAGTCTCCCTTTCTAATAATTAGCATGGAATACATGCCATGTACTAATCTGAATTTCTAAATCTCAACTCGACCAACTTGTAAATACAAATGCCTAGGATTTCCATTGCCTAATGTGCCTTCCCTATCTATTCATTTTATGTGGTTAATACTAAAAAAAACTCCAAACTGGTACATCTGTGACAAATTTACTTTCTATTACTTTTTGTCAAATTTTACCATCAAATTGCTAAGTTTGATGACACATGACAGTTGACGAATATATCAGTTTAGAATTTTACCCCATTGTTTGTCATATATTTACCAGTTTGTGATTTTTCGTGATATTAATCCAATCGAGGTTTTTGTGATAAAAAAAATTAGTTTGAGGTAAATTTGTCACATATATATCAATTTGAATTTTATAATGATAAAAAATTATATTTAAGCAAATTTACTATAAATATATTAATTTAAATTTTTTCGTGATATTAATTATTTTATGTATTGCCTTGCCTTCCACCATGCTTACTTTCATTCTCGCTTAGCTGTCTAATTCAGCCTTTCCTTGTCACTTCATGGGACCTTCTCTAATCCTTCATCGGGTACTATGATTTTATATGATTGACGCTCTGTCTTCGCAGTAGTTTGTCGCATTTGAAACCCAAATTTTAGGTTTTGGCCGGCTAATACATGGTCTAGCAGGTCCTGTTTGACAATTGACATGGTACTTTTTGCATGAAAAGTAATTACAAGTTTTAATTTTGTCATTTCGTAGCGCAGTTTACTCTTCCGTGAAATGCCCCACACTTGTCTTCCAAGATTAGTCTACCGGAAAATAAAATTGCAAGTCATTTAGACGGATTCTTATATAACACCAATAATGCATGCCTCGTAAGGAAAGTAAAGTCCTTTCCAAATGATGGAAAACGATTTCCAGTCCATTTTCATAATTCGGCCAAATATCAGAATTTTTTTTTAATTTTCTTAGAAAGCAACCTCTTGGAAAACTTAATAATTTTTTTTTATGAAACAAACGGAGTATAAGTAACATGACTTATGAATGAAAATTTATACTACCGATGAAATTTAACCTGATTAAGTGAACTTTCCTTGCTGAAACTCTAATCGCGAGAGATTTGATTTTCTTCGAGAAGGGGTTTAAGGCATTGAATGTGGTGCTCCATGTATACATTATCCATTTAGCAATTGAACACTGAAAGAATAAGACAGTTACTGCAATGTTTATGTATGTTTTTTCTATTGAGTCTGTGATTCATTAGTTTTTGCATTTAATCTCCATTTGTTTCACCGGAAAATGATGATTTATAAAATATTTTCCATAAAAATGAATGCTTATATTGCTTACGTAATGAATGAAAGAAAAATATTTTATTTGTCCACAAAAATATTTAAACATAAATTATTGTCGATAATTAACATTGACTAATAATTTCAAGTGGTATACATGATCATTTTTAAAAATATATATATTCCAAATTATTTATTTTTTGATGAAACAAATGGAGCGGTTTTAAAATAGGTTAATACTATGAAAAATCTCAAACTGGTATACTTATGACAAATTTATAAAAAAACTAATTTTTTGACAACAAAAAGCCCCAATCTGATACACTTGTGATAAATTTACCTTTTGTTAGTTTTATTTAAATTTTACTGTCAAATTGCTAAGTTAAATGATACGTGGCAGTTGACGGGTGTACCTATTTAGGGTTTTACCCCTCCATTTGTCACAAATTTATCAATTTATGATTTTTTTGTGGTATTAATCCAATTTAATGGAGGGTAAATTATCATAAATGTATTAGTTTAGGGTTTTTGGTGTTCAAAAAAATTAGTTTGGAGTAAATTTGTCACGGGTGTACCGATTTGAGGTTTTTTGTGGTCAAAATTTAGTTTGAGATAAATTTTTGACGATTATATCAGTTTAGAAATTTTCGTGGTGTTAACCTTTTTAAATATGTTATTCAAAGATAGTTGCTTTTTGAAGAAACAAAAATAAGAGAGTCAGCTTGTAGGACGCTGATCATCATGGTACGGCCAACCCTAACTTAAAAAAAGAAGGGAAAAAGCCACCAAAAGCCCCAAACTTTGCCACCTGTGACACATTTACCTTGAACTTTTTTTTATGAGATCAAAAATCCCAAACTGTGCTATTTGTGACACATTTACCCCAATGCATTTAGTCCATGGGCATTTGGTAAGGTTGATGAAAAACCTTGGAAAGTGCAAAATCCTTTATATTTCTTCTTATATATAATGGGCGTCGAGATTTGGCGATCTAAAAAGTCCATTGAACACCTTGGAAATGACAACTCCTGTGATTTTGTGTACCGTGATTTATTCTGTCCACTACATGTGATGGTATGCTGCTAGGCATTTTTTTGTTTGTAATAGTTGACTTTCTGTGGATCAAATGTTGGAAAAAGTCGGATGATACTACTAGGAGATCGTTAAATTTTCTAAGAGATGACATAAAAAAAGAGGAAAACCCACATAATTCTAATTGGAACTATTGAACCAATAATACCAAGATATCCAAAACTTGAAGTAAAAATAACCAGACTCAAGTATATAACCCCGAAAATAAGAAGTTGAATGACAAAATAAAGACTAGAACACTAGTTCAAGATAAAATGGCCAAATGAAAAACAGTATATTTTGAGACTCCATTTGTTTTCACAGAAAATGATTGATCCAGAAAGTGTTTTTCTAAAAATGATTGTTTACATTGCTTACAAAAATAAATAAACAAAAATATTTTCATTGTCCATGAAAATATTTAGATACTAATTATTATTGATAATAAAAAAATTTTCACGAACTAATTATTTCAAGTGATACAAATAATTATTTTTAAGAAAATATTTTTCAAATTATTCATTTTCCAACAACCAAACGCACTCTAAGCTTTAGAACTACCCGTCCCCCTCAAATATAAACTTGAGTAATGATATCCGTAGGGTCGAAGCAATGATTTTTGACAAGTACTTGTTGGCTCCTTTATAATTCCGTACTTGTATCATAGTTACTTCATTAATTAACGGTAAATCGCAAAAGTCTCAACATGTTTGGATCTCATTTATTGCAAAACAGCACATTATTCGACTATGGTATAATCATGCCCTATCTAGTTGCCTAAATAAAGATGTCTATAGCAAGTGCAGCTCGCTCTAGATCATATCAGATTAATTCCATATTGGTCCCAATCTCATAATTGATTTAGGACATCAATACTTTTCATTATCTATTTGCACCGCTTAAAAGTTGATTATAAAGCTCTTTGTGATCACTGAATATTTTCTCTTTGAAAGAGAGCATTGACTTCACAAATTTCTCTACTATGCTATTAATCCCATGTTCAACCACGACATTCACCCGAGAGCTTGAACCATCGTCTTCGGCTCTATGTCGACATGTCCGACAAGGCGACAACTATGACCGTGTATCTTACACGCTCTCATTTCTGTCTTCATTCAACAATCTCAAATGCAGAATGATCACGCCTCGTAGAACCAGATGCCTTCTTTCCTCTTGATCACAAAGGACGGCCTCTCGAGTAATTATATGTGCTGAAAAGTTTCTCCAATATGCTTACGAGCAACTTCCTTTCCGGTGGAAAGGCTTCAAAGGCAAAAACCATGTAAATGGGAAAGGAGCTTCAAAGGACATTCTTTCTTTTATCCCATCAATGCTTGAACTTTCACTCCACAACAAGTAAAGGACGTGTAAAGAACTGAAAGGATTTCGGTGTAAGAGAGAGAACAGGTCTTTAGCATTTGACCAAATTTCAAAGTTTAGCATACCCTTTATTTCGCAATTTAAACTTTTAGAGCAATTTAGACTGGTCTCGTAGAAATTTCACGTCATGGGACTTTAGCCAATCAATTTACTAATTATACAAATCCCCACGCCTCTTTGATAGCATTTTATTTTCGAAAAACCCGATTAACTTCTTGAAATTGGACTACATTAAGTTCCAGCTTCAACATGGTGATGTTTGACTTTTAATCTGATTGACCAATTAGATCATTTGGAGGTTGAGCAGCCAAAGAATACATGCTGGATTCTCTGGTGAAGGTTCTTCGTGTGTCAAAGTTTACAACAGAGTGTTGCATGCTTTGCCTGTCATTTGCCGGAAAATTTAATAATTGTCGCACAGTCACTGCACAGCTATAATGAACCTTGCCAGGCGAAATCGAGGTACTGAAAAACTAACACCCTTAAAAAAAGAAAAAAAAATTGAATGACAACGTTTTCTTATACTCAAAAATGGTTTGAGATGATTGCTCACTCTAGGCAAATATCAGATAAACTAAATCTACCAGGCCAAGCCAATTACGTTGAAATCTGTTGCAATCTGTTATAATTATGTCTCGATTTTGAGCTCAAATAGGAAAATTTCCTAATTTAAGTAGTTTTCCTATTTTGAATAGGTTCCCTAAATTAAATTATTTCCTAGTTGGATAAGATTTCCTAAAAAGAGATTTCCTAATTTGGATCGAATTCTTGCCTATAAATAAGAATGTGATGTTATTTGTGAAGAACATAAAAGAGAAGCTTCTGCTAGTGAATTACACCATGAAGATATCCAAGTGTTTGAATCCAAGAAATTCTTGTGGGAATAATTTATGTATAATTCTTTCGTGAGATTGAGAGATTATTTCGTAAGGAATCATAGGGTTAAATACTGCATGAGTTATAGGGTGTAATTAAGGCTTGGAAAATACTTAGAGTGTTTGAGTGACTCAACTGTGGTTATAATCTCCATTGTATTGCCTGATCTATAGTAGAATTTTGTGCTGCTCTCACTGTGGACGTATGTCACTACGACCGAACCACATAAATCTGGTATCCGATTTATTTTCTTTTATTCAATCAATTTTACTGTTCGATCACTTGGCTTCGCCAACAGACTCACACCGAACCCCACTAAATAACACAAGTCTCCACCCTTTTTTTTACTGTGATCGATTATGTTCATCGCGTCATCCAAAGGGTAAGTCTATAAAGAGACTTCCTCCCTTGTCATACGTACATGGCAGGCACACTACCACTTGGCAAGAGTCTATTATTCACAATATTATTCTTATGAATTGTATCCTTGTCTTTGTGACAATTCTCATTTTCGCTCCATTCTTTCACTATGTTTACATTTCGGTTCATATTTCAACAATGTCAACCATGCTTTGTGCTCGAAAGATCGAACTTGAAACTATCGGTCATCTCAATTGATCTTGCCTAAGCGCATTCGAGAGGTTCACAACCTTTAGTTAATAAGACAATTCTTGCATGACGGATATGCGGGATTTGTGATATCAATAATTTCCTCTGTTACCAATAATTAATTGCTTGATATTTTCAACCATTTATCATGTACAGCATGACTGCTTGCTTCCCGAGAAGACCTAAGTGAAAGCTAAATAAACATTATTCCTTAGGTGCATTATTTCTAGAAAAGAAGGTATTCCTAGACTTACTTCCTTTGCATGTACAAACGATTTTGGCACTGCATGCCGAGTTGGCCTAGAAAGACTGGTTTAGGGTTGGCTGCGTTAGGGTTTCTGTGTGCGAGAAGTTCATTCAAGCCAAAACTCTTATTCTATAGGATGGAACCCGATTAATTTATTCAAGTCATGTTCTGCGAATCA
This sequence comes from Syzygium jambos, assembly GCA_031216235.1. NCBI lineage: Eukaryota > Viridiplantae > Streptophyta > Magnoliopsida > Myrtales > Myrtaceae > Syzygium > Syzygium jambos. The sequence continues at coordinate 18,742,107 of CM062222.1, forward strand.
GATATGATGTTGATGTACGCATCGTCACGCATATGATCCCCCCGACCACATTTAATAAGTGCATCTTATAAAATTCTCACTCAAATGTCCAAACTTACTTGCCTTAGCTGAAATGAATCCTTTGCTTAGGCTTCGCGATGGCTAAATATACTCACCAATTAATCAAATACGAATTTATTATAGATATGTCAAACTTACAGTCTGGATTCATGAAATAAAATGTTCAACCACGCTAGAAGCTCGCCGATAATCATGGAGTCGGCCAGTCTCTAGGGCTGGCTTCGTTCCTTTTGATAAGCAAGGGTTGAGTCGTGGAGAGTTGGTATGGATCTTCAGCTTAAGAACTCGAATTTCAAAAAATGAACAAGTATAAAAAATTAAAGGGTTGGTGAAGAGGTCAGTAAAGCATTGCCGTCTTCTGATCATTGTCATTTGAGGTAAATCCAAGAAATTGATTTGCTTACTTAGTAAAGATTTTCTGCTTTTGTGGGTTATTTAATGAATTGTGATAACATCATGGCAAGCTATTGATTAGTGCATGCTTCACTCCTAATTCCGCAAAAGTCGTCTCTGCACAATGCTCATGGCCATTAAATAAGGTCCCATGTCATCGTCACCTGTAAGAATGAGAAAAACGCATTGAAAATAAGAAGCCCTAATCGAGAAGGAATTATATATCAAATGTCTTTATATGATCGATTCGCCAAGACAATGAAGCAAATGAATTACTATGTTTATGCTTTATATTGGTCATTGTTGCGTACTGCGTTACTCTATGCGATGTTGCACTAAACATCGCCACTTGACATCTATACTTAAGTAATATTTTTGATGTTGTGTTCCTATCGATGAATAATTGAACTTCAACTAACTTGATTTGTCAACGTGCCAAGGAAAAAAGGGTTTCTATCAGTTGATTGTCATCTTCTCTAGTCTTGGAGCTATCCTATGATCGAGTACAATGGGGCCTTTGGCTAGAGATATCAGGTTGTCATTAATCATTGTAGTTAATCGCGTGATAATCTCCATATGATTACGGGTCCAAGAAGGTAACCTAATCCCTTATGTTATGGATGATTGAGAACCTAACTTTCTGGTTAATTGAAAGCTAAGTCATTAAATAAATGGCAGAAAGGAAATTGCAACACATATGTATGTCAATAAGCTGTCTAGCAAGCTATAGTCTATGGCACTTGAAGTCTACAACACGGCAAGATCGTTTTCAGCAAGATCACTTCAAATTTGATAAGCCTGGTTTTTCAGGAGCAAGTGGAAACGGTTCAATTTGATTGATAGACCTTGAACCGGTCAAAGAATTGACAATTGCGAGCTTTTGAACGCTAAGATTAAGATCGACTGTTTTTTGGTATTTTTGGCTTGAATTTTCTCCTCTTCTTTATTGTATAGTGAACAAAAGAAGGAAAGCAAACCTATTTTCTAGGGTTATATATTGATTAAAAACAAATCCTCTCGCCAAATGATCAGAAAAACAGATCTGTGAGAATATTACAAAATGTTGAGCACTTGGAGATTTTTACGGGGCAAGTCTTGGGTCAATCAACATTTCTCCATATATATCTAGAATAATTAGACTAATAAAGAAAGAAACATGTAAGGAGTGCTAGATAGGATATTGGCATCAATAATGACCATGGAAAGTATTATAATCTTGTAGTTTATGTCAAATGACAACTCTAACTATAAAATTTCGCGGGATTTTTATCAACTGTTTTAAAAGTTCAAACTATCAGACGAAAATGAGAATATAGCACATGCACACTAACTTATACTAGTGGAAAAAAAGAATAGTAAAATCAGACGATATATTCACTTAAAATCAATCATACGACGATACTTGAGGTTAAAACAAATATCGATCTTATTACAGCGAAAGATGAATTTTTTGCATTATATTTAAGAAATCGTAATTTAAAAAAAGAGATCAGTACATTGTGGTCGACATGAGTTAGGCCATTCATTCTTACATTATCAATATCACAATAAATCTACATTGCTTGATCTTGTAAAGTTGCTTGCACTCTTTGCACGCAAAGTGCTTGTCGTTGATGCTCAGCTGCATATGTTTCGCGTGGAACAAGTTAAGTTATAATAGGGTCTCATTCTTGATCCCTGAGTCATGAAAAAGACACTTAGAGCATTTGGGGCTCCCCATGACGATAAGCTTGCACATGCCACTTGTCATTGTTTTGTAGTTTTTCTTTTTTTTATTTTATAAAATTGCTCTTAAAAAGTCTTTCGTTTCAATTAGGTGAATAAAATAATATGGTTTTATGGTGATTTAATTAATTAGAGGGTTGGTTATTTTTTTGGATTTATTTGGGTGACTAGACAAGCCGACAATCATAGTGGTTGATATGTTATTGAATGCAACTGTTGCAATCAAATTGATTCCCTCGAGATATGGGATATTTTGCCGTACATTCCTTCATTCCTCATAAATGAATCATTCTTTTGTCTGTTTTTCATTTTGCAAAAAATAAAAATTAATTTTTTTTCTTTCCAATCAAAATTCACGATATTATTTTAATCTAAAAAATTATGAAAATGACTTGATGTGAATTTACATGTCGATATTTACATTTATGAAAGTTTCAAGCGTTTCGGATTTAAAAGAAAAATAAATCAAAGTATGTCAACCGTGGAATTTTGATCAAGTAAAAAAATGAGAAGTGAAAACCAATGCAGATAGGCCATTTCCGAGGAGAATATACAGTAAAAGTGAATTGAAAAGAAACTCGATAAGTAATGAAATTGCCGATATATCATTTTACTTAGGAGATATTACCGGTTCTTGTAAGTTGAAATCATCTATCTATCTAATCAAATATTGATCATGCACTATTTCGGGAAAAAAAATCAATATGTTGGAAATTACAATATCTTTTACTTATTTAATTACTTGACAAATGTTTCAAGCAAATTTTTAACAAAGCCACACTGATAAAAAAAAACCACGGTTTTAACTAACATTAATGAATGTGTATGTTACTCCTTTACTTAATGCCAACAAAAATTTGATGCTTAAGGGTTATTTTTTATTCAATCTTCTCCAACTAGGTTATTTATTTATTTATTTAAAATACAATCTAAAGTATTTTATACACTATCATTCAATAAATTTCAGAGAACACGATTATTATTTTGTTTAATTTACATTTATACGTATATGCATGGACATTATGTTGACAGTATGTTTATAAATGTGGGGTCCAAATCAAAGCAACGCCAGCCGACAACAAGAACATTCTCCAGCGTCGTTTTGGTCCGCACGTGGGGGCCACATAGTGACGACCTGCATGCCATTTAGTTCCTACCCACGGTACCACGTGAGGCATCCCGTAATACCTTGGGTTAATTATTCAAATGGTTCCTAAATTTTAATTTAATATGTAATGTGATCTCTGAATTTTTAATTTCTTCAATATGGTTCCTAAATTTTAGCTCAGTTTGCAATGTTGTCCTTAGATTTTTATTTAATTTAATGTAATATCTTAACTTTTGGTACATATTCAATCTAGTCTTGGACTATATAAAAATGTTCAATGTTTAATCTAACTCCTGAACTTTACTGAGACGCCCTCGCTAGCTCTGGGTGAGTACACGCGGTTGAACACATCCTCCTCTTCCACACAGAACACCTCCTTGTCAGGAGAAATCGAATGCTAGCATGCGAGAGCCACGAGACACCAAAAGGTTAAGAAACCCTCGCGACCGTAAAAGCACACATCACCAGCACCACAATGGCTTTTAGTTGGACAGTTTTCGAAAACTCATCTTTGATTGTGGTGTGCAAGTTAAAGTGTACCTTTGATGAATTCTTCAAGCTCGGAGGAGAGAAATGAAGTGATGTCGACGGGGTTTTGTGTGTAGAGCCGATAGTCTTCGGGTTCCTCTTCGAGAGCCCATAGATTCAGAGCGAAGACGTAGTGAGGAGCCATTATCGCGTGTCGGAGGATAATTGAGAGAGCGTTTCTCTTCCTTGTTGCTGTTGTTATCGAGATTTGTTCACTGGTCGTCTATGTCAGAACCTGTAACTTTCAAAATGCGGGGTTGGCAAGATCTGTCCAAGCAAGAGCCTCGCAGCCCTCGCCAAGTCTGGGCGAGGGTCGGCTAGCGACCCTCGCCGGCCCTAAGTCCAGAAAAAAAAGTAAAGAAAAGAAGAGAAAAGAAAAAAAAAATTCAAAAAAATATTAAAATATTATTAGAATGTCCACGTCAGCGCTGGCCATGTCACGTAGGACAGCCAGCGTCCCCGTTAGCAATTTCCTACCAAAATTAGCCGGATGAACTCAATTGGTAAAACGTGAAATCGTTTATGAATCAATTGGTATAATTGAAAAGTTTATGACTAAATTGGCACAAGTGCAATATGTTATCGGGTAAGATCATATACTAGAAATTGAAATCAAGCGTCAAAAAACTAACCTGAAAGTAGTATAACCAAATAAGCATAATGTTAATCTGAGCCCAATGAAATAACGTCGTGTCCTTAAGACGAATTTGGCCCCTCAATCAGTACCCGAGGATATTAAACAATCGTCTCTCAGGACAGAACGAATCTCGTTCCTCCGAAGTGATACGTATTCGGAGGACTCCTTCGAACGCAATTTTGCATAATAATCGCACAAAATGATAATGATGAAATGAGAAATGTCTCGAGTGCGTCGAGAAAATGTCTCGTGGGGATATCAATGTCACGAAGTGTTACTATTCCGAACTAAACTGTTCGGTCATATTGAAGTGGCGAAAATGAAGAGTTACGAGCTTTTTGTGAACAGTAGTGAAGGTTCACTTGAACCGGTTTGGTTCGTGAACAGTTGCGAAGGGTTTCGGTTTTTTCGTTTAGGCGAACCGAATCTCATGAATAGACATGTTTGTTTGTCCAAAAAATAAATAATTAATTAATTTCTAACAACGTGTTTGTTCGAAAAAATAAGAAATAAAAACCGATTGAGAATGGACTCGAACCCCGAGCAGGCCGAACCGACGGCGGCGGCGGAACCGACCAAGCTTGGCGTAGGTCCTCTCTCTTCTACAAAAGTGGGATACCCTTGGGGCCCAAATCTATTTGTGAGGCTCAACTATTTGAACCCATTTCCCATCTCTCTTCTATTCAATGTGGGACACTTTCATCCACACATTTTTCATTCAATTCTATGGGATTTGGATGCCAAAATCCCAACACAATAGACTTAGAACTTTTTTTGGTAATTTTCCCTCTATACTTCTCAATATATTGGTCTCTTGATGTACTACTCTTTACGCAACCTGCCAATAATGAAATAGAGAGAAAACATTCTTCGTTTTTAACTCCTCGTGTGTGCTCGATACGGTTTTCATATTGGTTTGGATGCGAGGAGGAGGTATTAAACTTTGGCACGTCACTTGCTTTCTAGATTCATCAAGCCTTCTGGGACATATAACTCAATACCTCACATCGCATCACACTTATTGATAGCATTGGGAACTTCCTCCTTAGACCTACAATCACAGTCACGCATCTTGTAATTCAAAGCTTTTCCAAACATTATAAAGAAAAGCATTCCAAGCTAATTTGTGTATAAAATTCAATGAGAGGATTTCCCTTTGAAATGAGAAGCTCGACCTCCCAAGATTCAACCAATTTATGGATAAAATTTTTGGATATTTCAAACAAAAATTCGGGTATTATATAATAAATTATATTCATTCACGGTAAGAGTCTTAAGTCATATTACTTATACTCACGGTGGAAATTATATCTCATGTGATATGATAAAGAAAATAGACAATCAAAGAATCTCGTGAGTACATGGAGCATCAATCAGCTCAATCAACTTCCTTCATTGCTTCTTTCACGCCATTACATCAATATTGTCCGTCGTCCTCTCCTTGCTAGCTCCACTTCGTCTGTATCCTCCTGTTTTAACCCTAAAATCAGAATGATATTGAATCGGGTTGCATCAAAATATTATCAAGATGAGACAACATATTCTCTAGCTAATTCCTTACGTCCTTCCAAATTGTCGGCAACCCCGCGTTCTTCGCCAGTCTCTTTCCACCAGTTGCGCGCCAATATGACTCTCGGACAACAATGTCGATGCAAGCTTTGTTTATGTCCCCTTCACGAAGACCCCATTGCCTGATCATACCGCGTTTGGTGAGCCACCATGATGAACTTGCAACACATGCACAGAGAGAGAGAGAGAGAGAGAGAGAGAGAGAGAGAGAGAGAGAGAGAGAGAGAGAGAGAGAGAGAGAGAGAGAGAGAGAGAGAGAGAGAGAGAGAGAGAGAGAGAGAGAGAGAGATTTTGGCGTTCATGAGATTTTTCTTCCGTTCAAACCCTAACCAGTTCATCTTTAGTTTCTTATGCCCTAATTAATGATCCTGGAGTTTGGAACAACTGAGATTTTTCAAATGGGCGGAGAGTGAGAGCAATATGATGATGCGATAAGATTATATTTGTAGTATCGCTACAAAGATGTCCTTGTCCTAAGGACCAAACGACAGCTTCCGCTAGTCTACCAAACGTGGCACCGTAGGGAGAATCAACAATCCTCCTCGCCTTCTCTAACCATCACAAGTGGTCGAGCTTTGCACATTTGTGAAATCTGAATTATTAATCTTTAGAATTGACAAAAGAAAGAAAGAAAAAAGTCATTCCACAGAAAGAACAAACCGTCCCTTATCGGGAACCCTAGGCTTACGACTTTTTTGTGACGAATTCGATGTTGACTCGACTTATATTAAACAAGGAGTATTTGAAGTTGGAATTACCATAACTAGCATGTGTCCTTAGGGAAAAATGATTGATCCACTTAATGGTCCTCTTGAAAAAGAGTTTTTTTTTTGCATGTGATAGGTGTTTTGGGTAGATCTCTAAAGTGATTTCTTCTCTAGCACATTAGGAGAAAACCAAATCCTCATCACTACGGGGTGAGCTATAAATACTTACCCGCTGTCGACTGCAACTATCAATGACTTACGCATATGTGATCAAATTAGACACATGTGAATACAGATCGGCACTTCGTGATCTAATCAATTAAACAAGATTTCAGTAAATCGGACTTACGTGAAAACTAAATTCACGGTAACAATTTCAAATTTACGTTAAACAGTTGTTTTTTTTATGTTCTTCAGTACAAACACGTTCAGTGGAAAGGAGAGAGACTGAGGGTTCGAATATCGGAACTCAAGGAGGGGTTGCAAGAAAGTGTCTCCAATTACAGTGATTTGGTGGTCGTCCTACCCAAGAAATCTCTATAGATACTCGATTGGTTTAGGGGTAATATTACAAAAAAAAATCATTATATAACTAAGTGAAGTGAAGTGACTGAAAAATTGCAATTATATGAACTATCTCGAAACTTGGCCCGCAAGCACACAAACTGGAAACAAATGGCCGATGATATTTGGCCTTCAAATTAAGCTCCTTGTAATGGGCCTAAAAAATCTCTCCCTCTCTTTGATTTTTGGAAAGGGATTCTTCTTAGTATCATTGTCCTCGTGTCCTAAATCACATTTGTTATAGTGAGGAATTTGCATTGAGAGAATGTGCTTAAAGATTTTTAAATCAAGAGAAAATTTGGTGCTGGGTCTTAAAATCTCTTCTTTGAAAGTACCATTTTCAGCATGAGAAAGGTGAACTTCACTCACTTGGAGGCTGTTTTCCTTTTTCAAGTTTTCAATAGTAGTTTTATAATCAAGGTTTTTGGAAGTGAGCACAAAAACTTCTTTCTTTAAAACTGAAACCCTTTTTGAAACCTTTTTTTTTCTTTCAAACATATCTTTCAAAAATTCCTAAATCTCTTCATAAGTTAGTTCGAGATTATTTACCTCATTTTCGTCTTCATGGTCGGAGTCTGCCATTAGACAAAGAGTTGCTTCCTCTCCATCACTGGATTCACATTCAATACCACTCCATGATTCAACTTTTAGTGCTCTCTCCTCTTCTTTTCGTATTTCCCTTTCTTCTTGTTGAGCAATGTGTCGCGACCTCCCCGGCGGAGTCGCCGACCTCCCCGAGCCGGCCTTACTGACTATGGGGTTTGGCTAATGGATTACTAAGTTGAACCTAGCTCGAGCTCTCCCAAGCCCGTACCAATTCGCGACTTAAGTTTAAGTTATTAACATGCAAATCAATTTCATTTAGGAGTCGCCACTAATCGATTTTTGGTGGGTCGATTAGACACCCAAGTAAAGCACGGGAGAAATGCTTTACTTCTACGAACTAGAGATTAAATGGGTACGGGGACTTGATTACACTAATTGACAAACTAGTGCCCTCTCGGTACCTGATCTTGTTCAATTCACCACCTAACATGTTCTCGCTAATCGGGAGTCTCAAAATTCCATTCCTAGCTAAGCTAAGGGGAACGACAAACAATATCCAAACCTAGACATGCATAATTACCTACGTGCGAGGTTAAATTAAATGTGCAATTCAAAGTGTGTGAACCAAGCATCGTGCGGTTAAATATGACACTGAACGCACGATAGGGCAAGAAAAATCAATTCCAGAACCCAAATGAATTTTCTGATTTTTGAAAATTGTTTTTTTAAAAAAAAAATTGAATAATTTTTCAATTTTTTTTGAAAAAAAAATATATATATATTTTTTGAAATTCTTTTTTCGGAATTTTTTTTTGAATTTTTTTTTCGAAATTTTTTCGAAGAAAAAAAAAGAAAAAAAATAAAATAAAACAAAATGAAATTTGGGTTTTTCTTCTCTTTTTTAAAATTTTTTTTAAATCTTTTTTTAAAATTTTTTAAAATTTTTTTTAAAAAATATTAAAATAAAAGAAAACGGGTCCGGGTCGGATCTCCACATCCGACCCGGACCGAGACTGACCCGGGCACGCCGACTCGGGTCTCCAGACGGACCGGGCTTATTTATTGAGCCCGGTCTAATAATAACCCCCTTTTTTAACTAAAAAGCCCAGCCCGAAACAGACAAATTTTCTTTAAAAAAAAAAACGAGGGCCCAAGGCCTAACAAGAAAAACAAACATATAAAATAAAAAAAAACGACATGGCCCACTCCGGCCCATACGCCCTACGAAACCCTACCCGGTTCGCGACCCGACTCGCCTGACCCGGTTCACGGCCGCCCCCACGCGCACGGACACCGGCCCCCGCGAGCTCCGGCCTCCGCGACCGATGCTCCGCGTTGATTCGCATCGCCGCCCCGACGAGGGGCGGTAAGCGTCCTCCAGCCGAGTCACCAGTCGACGAACGGCGACCGCCTGAGATCAACCGGTTGATCCTCGGCGAGAGGCCGGTAGGCTGCTCGGCCAGGAAACAGCTAGATCCCGACGGGGGATCGGCTGCCTCACCTCCTCGCGGTCGCGCCCGGACCACCGTCTGACGCACGGGCCTTTTCTGCCAGCGTCAGTGCCGCCGCGACCAGCTCCCAGCCGGGACCATCTGGCGTTCCAGCCCCCAGAGAGGAAATGCAACAAAACAGAGACAGAGAAGGACCGACTTAGGCATAACATCAAACATCTTGCGAGCGTCAACGAAAGCGAGGAATTTTAGCACGATCGAGGTTCAAATACATCCGCAACTCACACGCAACAACACACAGAGCAGTAGGACCGACCCCGGGGTGTCACGGGTCAGAACTCGCGCGAGCCGGATGGCCGCGAGCTCCGGCCAGCGAGCCCCTCCGAAACAGAGCAGAAAAGGAAAAAAGAAAAGGGGAGGGGTGCCGTTGCGGCGTTCCCTACCCGGCTCAGGGGCGGCGATCGGGGGCGACAGATCGGACTTCGTCCGGTAGTCCCGCGCGCCTCCGAGCCGGAATCCTCGGGAAAATCGACCCCGAATCAAAACTCTTAAAGAAAACCAAACAAACAAAACCTACCTAGGGCACGGCCGGGAGACGTGGAACGACGCTCAGGCGCGGCCGAGCTACGAGCAAGCTCGTCACTCTCTTTCCCTTTCTCTCTCGGGTTTTTCTCTTGGATCTCTCTCTCGGTTCCCTCTGTCTCTCTCTCCCGGAATTCCCTCGCCAAACCCCTGATCTGTGCTCTCCCCCTCCGATTTAAAGGCGGCCGGCCACGTGAGGCGTGGCCGGCAGGCGCGCATGGCGCCTGCCACCGCCAGCCTGTCACGGCCGGCCGGTCGCCCGACCCGCTGATCACGCCGGCACTCCCCCGCGCCTCTGGCCTCTGCTTTTTGGCTCCTGCGTTCCTGTGGCTGTGGCCTTCTGCCACTGTTCCGGTCTGCCCCTCCCGACCCGAGGATCGCGCTGGCCTCCTTCGCGCTCCTCTGGCTTCTGCCTCTACTGCGTTTCTGCTTCGGCTTCCGTCATTCCCCTCCCGTACGTTGACTGGGGAGGGGAGGAAGAAGAAGGAGAGGCATGGGCCGGGCCAAGGGAAAAGGGGGCCGGCCCACGCGAAAAAAAAGAAGAATAAAAGGGGAGGAGGGAGGAAAAGAAGAGAAAAGAAAAGGAAAAAGAAAAATAAAAATGAGAATGGGCTACACTAAAAAAAAAACGATGAGAAAAGAGAGAGTGGGCCGACGAACCCGGCCCCGAATTTTTTTTAATTAATTAATTAAGGATTTCATGTCCTAATAGGCCCTATTAATGCAAATGCCTAATGTCTATATGCCATGAAATTTAAATGAAAATATTTTTGGCTTAGGGGTTAAAAATTAAACCCTAAAGATTTTTATGCGATAAAACCCTAAGTAATTTGGGCAAAATTTAGGTGTCAACAGCTGCCCCTCTTTGAAGGGAAGCTCGGAGAGGTTCCTTTCAAAGATAAGAGACACTTAAATTTTGTTCATGGAGGGCATGAGAAGATGCATGAGATGATTGAAAGGCTTGTGTTTGAATGAAGAGGGAGACCTACCGTGTAAGAACGGGCCTTTGGCTACATGAAATCCTGTTATGAGAGGAAAGGGACTCTGGGCTGCGAGAGCTCGCCAGGTCGATAAGGTGCTCCGGGCTACGAAAGCTCGCCGGACAAGGAAAGAGGAAGACCCTGGGCTACGAAAGCTCACCAGGTCAATAAGGTGCTCCGGGCTGTGAAAGCTCGCCGGGCAAGGGAAGAGGAAGACTCTGGGCTGCGAAAGCTCGCTAGGTCGATAAGGTGCTCCGGGCTGCGAAAGCTTGCCGGGTAAGGAGAGAGGAAGACTCTGGGCTGCGAAAGCTCGCGCAGGTTGATAAGGTACTCCGGGCTACGAAAGCTCGCCGGGCAAGGAAAGAGGAAGATTTTGGGCTGCGAAAGCTCGCCAGGTCGATAAGGTGCTCCGGGCTGCGAAAGCTCGCCGGGCAAGGAAAAAGGAAGACTCCGGGTTATGAAAGCTCGCCAGGTCAATAAGGTGCTCCAGGCTGCGAAAGCTCGCCGAGCAAGAAAAGAGGAAGACTCTGGGCTGCGAAAGCTCGCCAGGTCGATAAGGTGCTCCGGGCTGCAAAAGCTCGCCGGGCAAGGAAAAAGGAAGATTCCGGGCTACGAAAGCTCGCCAGGTCACTAAGGGTGCTCTGGGCTATAAAACCTTACCGTGCAATTCCAAGGTTGTAAGCTTATCAATCAAGAAGGTTCCGAAATGGCCACTGCACATCTAATGGAACATGTCATAACAAATGCCCTAGTAGAGAAAGCATATCAGGCGAGATTGATATCATTCAGATGTCATGAAGGACACTATCAAAAGAATAGCATCACCGACAAAGCATTGATTGCATGGGCAAATCAAACCAGTTTCAATTGTTTAGAAAACACTTAGCATAATTCACTATCACAAAATTGCCATTGGGCTTGGGAAATGCCATTGATCACCAAATTCTCTTAGGAGATAAACTTTCGTCAGAAAGACCCTGGCTCATGCAAAGGGGTTCGTTAGATATGCCAAACAAGAGTTGCTTAGTCAAAAAGGGCTTCTCACGAGCTCTCAAAGAAGGCTGTTTGCTCCCATCCATTGATGTGGGACATAGGCATGTTCTCTCTGTATACCTTACACTATCAGTGCCAAAGGCTTCGAGGATCATTCGCAACGAGTACACATTGACCAATCGGAGAGGTCTTTTAAGGACTGTAACGTAGGTTTGGTCCTGGTTTTAACAACGGATTAGCACTATCGGCCGACCAATGAAATAATTACGGAACGACATCTTCGCCAGGTTTATAAGTCAAGAAACCTTAAGATGAGATAAGACAACCTTGCCCCCACTTCTTCAAGCGACAGCTTCTCTGTAAAGTCCCTATTTCCACTTGACTCATCCCAATCAGAAAAGACTTTAGGAAAGGGTTGTAACATTGGTTTGGGTAAAGGCTCAAAAGGCATCAGAAATTTTCAACGGGGTTCAAAAGTTGGTGATCACCACCACATCATCCAATCTTTTCGAAGGCATTCAGCGCTTGGAATTCAGTTTGTCTTGAAAGTCCATTGACTAATCCTTTCGACGCAAGAGCTTTGGTCCTTTCTTTAATGGCTTTTGTATTTGTAATGATTTTTCTTTTCTTGCCAACATTTTTCTTTTGGCATCCCTTTTTACACGAGAGCTCTTCTCTTGATGCAGCTTTCCTTCTTCTTCTTCTTCTTTTTTTTTTTGTGCACTAGCCTTGCTTTTACCAAGCACACTGCTTTTTCATGCCCCAAACTTTCATTTGACTCTTGCTGATTTGAATCTTTTGAGCTTCGAGGACTTTCAAAGATAAGCACCAATTATTTTGATAAATCGTGTGCCTTGCCCCAGTGCAGGGAGACAATCACCACTTGGGTTTTAGAAAATAACGTTTAGGCTCGACTTGGCTAAGCAAATGGTGCGAGTGTTTAGGTAGAGAAACGAATGCTCTTCTTCATTTTGGGATGTTTCACGTTTCCATAGGGACTCACATGAAGTTACCACAAAAAGATTAATGCAAGTGAAGGCAAAGAAGTCTTTCTCGTCTTTTCCTCCGAAGAATATCAGTCAAAAACTCCAAATTTGCCTCGTTGTGGGGTGGTTCTTTATAGAAATTCTTCCCATGTGAAGGCTCAAAGGGGCTTAACTGTGATTGCCTGTAGCGTGCAGGGTGGACGGAAGAAATGTCTCTTTCTATTTTGATCTATGTACTATTGCGAATGAGCCTCTTGTCCTAAAACACGATTTTCTCTCTTTCGCTCCTCTCAAAGTGTTTACGGGTTATGTGTTTGGGAATGGTTTGCCTTTCCTCATCCTAAGTGCTTTTTGCTTGCCATGATTAACGTACTTCCTCTTGTTTTGCCAGGATCACCTGAGTTGATTGATCTCCACATGGAATTTTGATTCAAAATGAATGTTCCGCCAAGCATCAAGATGACTATCAAAAGTTCATTTTCACAGTTTCGACTGCTGTTCTTTTTTTTTTTTTTTTGGTATTGAGAAAAAAGGTACTCACCTGTGGCCTGGTGACTTGCTAACCCCTTAATTAGCCCGCCGGATGCTCGCCAAGACGGTTCAGTCGTTTGGTGATCATTTTGCGGGTTGTTTGGGGCCTACACAGTAAACATGTATGCATGTATGCATGATATGCATGATGTGAATACCCTACAGTGATTCGGATTGCATCGAAAATGGCTCTCAGGCCTTGGATTTCATTCAAGGAAAATACTTTTTCACCGAATCAGCGTTTACAGGGTTTGGCAACTCTTGGCCATCCATTTCTACAATAATTAAAGCTCCCCCAGGTAGAACCTTCCTAACGACATATGGACCGTCGTAATTTGGGGCGAACTTCCCACCTAATTCGGGCGTGACGGACAACATTTTCTTTAGTACGAGATCTCCGGCTTCAAAGTGCCGAGGCCAAACTTTGCGATTGAAGGACTTGGCAACCCGCTTTTGGTAGCATTGACCGTGGCATAAGGCCTTCAGCCTCTTCTCGTCGATCATGTTCAGCTGATCCCATCTCTGTTGAGCCCACTCCTCCTCAGAGAGCTCAGCTTGTGAAAGAATCCTCAATGAAGGGATTTCGACTTTCACGGGTAGGACCGCTTCCATACCATAAACGAGCGAGAAAGGGGTCGCCCCTGTCGAAGTGCGGATCGAAGTTCGGTATGCCATTAATGCGTAAGGCAACCGATCATGCCAGTCTTGATGGTTGTCAGCAGTTTTTGACAAGATTTTCTTTATGTTCTTATTGGCTGCCTCCACAGCTCCATTCATTTGTGGACGGTAAGGTGAGAAGTTCAAGTGACGAATATGAAACTCGCCGAGTAAGCCATCTACAATCTTGTTGTTCAAATTTGAGCTGTTGTCAGTAATGATCGCCTCCGGGATCCCATAACGAGCAATGATGTCACGGCGAATAAACTTAACCACATTCTTGGCGGTGACGTTGGCATATGAGCTTGCCTCGATCCACTTGGTAAAGTAATCAATGGCTACCAAGATGAAACGATGTCCGTTGGAGGCCTTAGGATTAATTGGCCCAATCATATCGATCCCCCACATTGAGAAAGGCCATGGCTCGGACATTTGCCGCAATTCATTTGGCGGCACGTTGATTTTATCTGCATAGATTTGACATCGATGGCAATAACGAACATGCCGGATGCAGTCGGTCTCCATAGCCATCCAGAAATAACCCAGTCTCATGATCTTTCTGGCCAAGAGATGACCGTTCATGTGCGGACCGCATTCTCCTTCGTGAATTTCCCTCATCAACTGATTAGCCTCTCTGGCATCGACGCATTTCAACAAAACCGAGCCAAAGGACCTCTTGTAAAGAGCATTGCCACTAATAAAGAACTTTGATGCTAGCTTCCTTATGTATTTCTGATCCGCTGGCTCACTTCTAGGAGGATATTCACCCCTTTGAAGATAGTTCAGGATGTCGTGATACCATGGCTTCTCATCAGGCTTTTCTGCGATCACCGAACAGTAAGCCGGACGTGTCAGTATTTCGATTTTCAGTGGCTCGATGTCTAATCCCTCCATAACCTGCAGCATTGATGATAACGTGGCCAAAGCGTCAGCAAACTGATTTTGCGATCGAGGTAAATACTCAAAAGAAATCTCTTCAAATTCCTTTATTAACTCCTCAAGGAATTCGTGGTAAGGAATCAACTTGGAATCGCAGGTTCGCCATTGGCCCTCTGTCTGGAGAATGATGAGGGCGGAATCGCCGTAAACCTGTAGCTTCCTAACCTTCATGTCGACGGCCAATTGCAGTCCCAGTATGCAAGCTTCGTATTCTGAGATATTGTTGGTGCACGGGAATACCAACTTGACGGCCACAGGGTGATGTTGACCGGTCGGGGAGATAAGAACTGCCCCAGTCCCAGAACCAGCCAGGTTAACGGCGCCATCGAAGTACATAGTCCACTTATCACTCACTATCTCTGAAACACGCTCCTCTATGGGATCTGGCTGATGATGGCCTTTTGACCTTCCGACGTTTTCTGCCAACATGTCAGCTATAGCTCTTCCCTTGACAGATTTTTGGGTCATGCTGTGGACGTCGAATTCGGACACCAGTACTTGCCACTTTGCTAACTTTCCAGCTAACGCAGGTTTTTCCAGCAAATATTTGATGGGATCATTCTCAGTTACAAGCAGGATCCGATGATGAAGTGTGTATTGGCGTAAGCGGTGCAATACCCACACCAAAGCCACACACGTCTTCTCAACCCCAGGGTAATTTATTTCGGAGGAAGTAAATTTCTTACTGAGGTAATATATTGCACACTCCTTGTCATCGCTTGATCTCTTCTGAGCTAGCAGGGCTCCCAATGACTCCTCATGGATAGTCAAGTAGAGTATTAATGGCACTCTGGGGACAGGTGGCACCAGGATTGGCGGATGAGAAAGATATTCTTTTATTTTCTCAAATGCCTCTTGACAATCAGTACCCCACTTAACTTTGGTGTTCTTCTTTAGGAGCTTGAAAAAAGGTTTAGCTATCTCGGACAGTTGAGAAATGAATCTCGCCATATAGTTAAGTCTCCCCAGCAAACTCCGAACCTCTCTGACTATAGAAGGGGGCTTCAGGTCCCAAATGGCCTTAACCTTCGATGGGTCAATTTCAATGCCTCGACTACTGACCATGAACCCCAGTAATTTCCCAGACTTTGCCCCAAACACACATTTGGCGGGTTTAAGTCTTAACTTGAACTTTCGGAGTCGGTCAAACAACTTCCGTAACACCTCGATGTGGTCCTCTCCGTGTTTGGATTTAGCAATCATATCGTCTACGTAGACTTCCACCTCTTTATGCATCATATCGTGAAACAGAGTGGCCATTGCTCTTTGGTATGTTGCCCCGGCGTTCTTCAAGCCGAAGGGCATTACCTTGTAACAAAAGGTCCCCCAAGGAGTAATGAAGGAGGTTTTACTTTTATCTTCTTCTTTCATCCGAATTTGATTATAGCCAGAAAATCCATCCATAAAAGAAAATAACTCAAACCCCGCAGTGCTGTCGACCAATACATCGATATGAGGCAGTGAAAAGTCATCTTTCGGACTTGCTCGGTTCAGATCGCGATAGTCAATACAAACACTGACTCGACCATCCTTCTTCATGACAGGGACTACATTGGCAATCCAATCAGAATAGCGCGACACTTCTATAAAGCCCACCTTCAACAATTTCATGACTTCTTCCTCGATCTTCTTGGATAATTCGGGCTTTGTTCTTCTGAGCCTTTGCTTCTTCGGCGGGATATTCGGATCAGTTGGTAGAGCATGTTCCACAATTTCTTTATCCAACCCCGGCATATCCACATATGACCATGCGAACACATCTTGGTACTCTTTTAAAAGGTCGACTATCCTTTTGATGTTGATCTCAGAAAGGCCAGCTCCAATCTTGATTTCTCTAACATTCTCCGACTCACCCAGATTTATTGTAATGGTAGGCTCTGCGGTCAACGGCTTGGACTCTTCATGCCGAATCCAATCCTGCTTGATGCTTTTTCGATCACAGTCATCCTTGTCATCCTCGGTCCCAGAAGAATTTTCGTCGAGCGAATCCGACTCACATATGCACTCAGAAGGGTTGGTGGTAACAGTGGAGGGCTTGGTCTCCTCATTTCCCATGATAGCACAGGCAAACTCTCCTTCGAACAACTCGACTAGGCCAAGGATGGCCTCCTCTTCCTGCAGCAGCTTGGGCGGACCCGAAAAGATCTCTTCCAACTCCGGAAGGAGTAAGCCCCTCTGACCCTCCTTTAATCCAAAAAGATTTCCACGACCTCCGTTACCTCCATGATTAGCTAGGCCTATGTGGTTACCACGACCTTCATTGACTCCACGGCCCCCGTAGCTAGTATAGCCTCCACGGCCACCACGACCTCCACGGTTAGCCCGACCTCCGAAATCGCCTCATCCTTCATGATCATCTCGGCTACTAGAATTGCCACCATGATAACCTAGGCCTGCTGTTTTATGCCACTTAGAAGCCTGAATAGGCTCCTTAATGCCTTGTCCATGTAGTCCTAGTCTAGTTCCAGGAATATGACCGTTCTCGAGCAATACCTTACTCGACATCATCGAAGGCTTAGCCACCTCTGGGTTGCGCATGATAGTCCCCACAGGCACATGGATTGTCGACACTAACTCAAAAGTCTGGTAGCTTGATTCAGTCTTGCTCTCAGGCTCTATATACAGAATTGCAGTGTCGTGGAAAACTTTGAAATCGGTCTCTCCGTGAACAGTTATCAACTTTCCATCCACAATGAATTTAACCTTCTGATGCAAGCTCGAGGGCACAGCTCAGGCGGTGTGTATCCATGGTCGTCCTAGTAAAAAAATGAATGCACTAGGAATGTCTAGGACCTGGAAGTTGACTAAAAAAAGAACCGGACCAATCAGTAGTTCAAGCTCGACCTCGCCAACGACTTCCTTCTTCATACCGTCAAAGGCTCGAACGGTAGATTTAGATGACAGAATTTTCTCTTCACTTACTCCCAGACGACGAAGGGTGGCGAGTGGGCAAATGTTTAGTGCAGACCCGTTGTCAATTAGCGCTCTTGCTATTATTCTATCACGACACTTAACTGAAATAAGTAGCGCCTTGGTATGATTGCGACCTTCTGGAGGGAAATCTTCATCGGCAAAAGAAATCTGATCTTTCAGCAAGATAGACCCCACAAACTCCTCCAATTGGGTGCCATTGATGGTTTCGGGAACGTGCACTTCATTTAGAACCTTGAGTAGTGCATTTTTGTGTTTCTCAGAGGATTTGAAAAGATCCGGGAGTGATATTTAGGCCGGCATCTTCCTTAGCTGATTGACAACGTCGAGTTCGACAGTCTTAACAATTGCTAAGAATTGCTTCGCCTCCTCATCTGAGACGGCTTTCTTCTCCACTATCCCTGTAGGTGCATAGCAACGGCCTGAACGTGTGACAACGTCAATTTCGTTCGTCTTGTAATTCCAAGGAACTGCCTTGGGGTCGTAACTTGGGGTTCTGTCCACTATTATATCTTATTCGTCCTCAGGCGGGAGCTCAATCACCATTGGCTCCATGACGCAATCATCGATCTCTAGGGTAGTGAACTCTTCGGCCACCAGGTCGACGACTACCTGCTCGACATCTCCCCCGTCCGGCATCCATAAATCCTCCTCGACAGATAAGTCAATCACCACAGGGGTAATCATGCCAACCATCTCTTCGGGTTCAAGCGGGTCATCCATACCTCCCCACCCATCGGGAACAACATCCTTGGGATCGATGAAGAAACTGGGTGGCGGTGAATACTTCACAAGATAGTCGAATTTGCCGCTGGGCTGACCCAGTGTGTCGACTACTTCTCCATTCTCACGAGTGAGCTTTACGAACTCATGATTCCAATCCACATTGCTAGCTTGAGGCCCAAAGTCCTCGTACAAATTTTCTCTTTCGCTGCTGGCCACAATTAGACTTTCTGGCGCACCCTCATTGGGTAGCTTGTCAGTTTCAATAGGCTCAGCAAGTGTCTCTTCCAACTCTTCCTTGTGAAATGAGTTAACAACAGCCGTCATGGTTGCCATACTATCTTTCTTCGTACTGTAGATTACTCCCATGTCCACCATCTGGGTGATGCATTTCAATTTTTCCTTCAACGGAATATCCTCCCCGTCTTCAAAGTGTCCAGCTGACACTAGTAATTTATAGAGTCTATGAGCATCCACATTAAAGGTCTGTTTACTCTCGCCACCCTTCTCAATAACCACATTGACATACCCAGCATGATTGGGCAACGGGTTTTGTTGAACATTAGGGGTCGGTTCCTTAAAAGATAAAATACCTTTATCGAGTAGATTCTGAACCTTGATCCTAAGGACGAAACAATCATCCACATCGTGCCCTTTCTCGCCCCTATGGAACTCACAGGACTTTGACAAATCGAATCCGGGGAATCTTGGAGGATTGTCCTGAGGCACTTCTTTAGCTATCATTCCCCTTTTCAACAACATGGGCAATAATTTGGACAGTGGCCTAGGTAGGGGAGTGAACTGCCTTGGTGCTCTCCTTTTAAATTCCTGATTCTGATACGCCCTATCTCGAAATACGGACGAGCCTTAAGAGGGTGAGGCGGAGGGCCTTGTCATGACCAGCGCTTGCACATACGCGATCTCCACGTCCTTCTCCTTTCTATTCGGGGCCTTTCGACTAATCCCTTCGCTCAATCTACCATCATGTATGGCCCCCTCTATCCTCTCCTCGACATCTACCAGCTGGGAGAAGGTCAAGCATCTTGAACCCACCAACTTTTAATAGAAATCACTAGGTAGGGCCTTGAGGAAAAGATCGAGCAGCTCCTTTTCACTGAGCGGAGGTCGAACTTGAGCGGCGAGAGTACGCCATCTTTGAGCGAAGGCTCTGAAAGACTCACTCCTCCTCTTTTCAGTTCGGGTCAATACTTCGCGCGTAGGGGCTATCTCGGTATTGTACTTGTACTGTAAGACGAACGCCTCAGCTAGCTCCTCCCACTTCTCGAACTTCTCGGGCTCTGACAACACGTATCATTGCAGCGCAGGCCCTGTCAGGCTCTCTTGGAAGGTCTGAATCATTAATGGGACATTCTGGGCATAGCTTGCCATCCTGTTCAAGTAGTACTTCAAGCGAATCTTCGGGTCTCCAGTCCCATCATATTTAGTGAAATCGAGAATCTTGAACTTCTCAGGAAAGCTCATCTGTGCATATCGAGACAGGTCCTCGATCATATGCTCTTCGTATCCTCGCAACGCACGGAGTTTCTCTTCTATTTTTGCGAACCTTTTGTTGTGTTCCTCCTCCAAACGGGCGGTGACGGCTTCTGAGATGGGGTCTTGTTCGACCAGCACGGGCGTGGAACCTAATGCCTCTTCAGTAACATTCCTTCTTGTAGGCCCTTCCACAGGCTCGGGAATAGCTTGGGGCACGGTCTGACCAGCATTCGGTGCTGCTAATGCGGCCCTCATATCATCGGCGAATCGAGTAAGCTGAGCTGCAAGGTCGTTGATCTTGTCGTCAAGCGCGGCGAAACGGGCGTTCTACTCATCGATATTCATCTGCGTGGCTCTTGATCGTGTCCAGATCGGCGACTGTCTAGAAGCCGTAGCTTTGCCTTGATGGAGAAAGGGATCGCTGGCGGGCTGTCGAACTTGGTGTAGATGCCGCAATCACCGGAAGACCTCTTTCTTCGACCTCTTGATCTCTCAATTCCTCCCTTCGTACGTTGAGTAGACTCGAACGATTTGTGAACACCTGAACAATGAGCGTTTGTGAGCGCACGATTCAAATGGGAGGTTGGCCCATGGCAATGATCTAAGCGTTTTGTGTCCCTCGAGAGAAGAGTTTTTTTTTTTTGAGACATCGAGATTTTGGAATTTTAGACATCATTAAACGATAAATGAAAGCTTCTTAATACTGAAATTAGAAAATAAGATTCTTCTGACATTGAAACAAAGAAGATACACAACGATTCCTAAGCCTAGAGGTTAGAAAGAAAGAAATCACCGAAACATTGAGACTAAGGAAGTACATGAAATTGCTGGAACATAAGAAGAACGAAATTCCCTAAACATTGAAACTAGAAAAGCGATAGAACCTCCTAAACAAGAAACTAGGGGGACAAATTTGGTGAAAGTGTCATCTCAAACTTCTCGAGGTGACTCATTTTATATGCGATGGGGAACCTGCGGCTTTGCGGAGCCGTTTGTTCTCTCGAGTTAACTTCGAGATGCGAGTCTTGTCCATTTCCACCCTCTTTTCAAGATGCTCAATTTGCGCCTTCTGGGATGGCTTGTCAGTCACTTCCGGGACCAGTGGTCGTAGAATGGTCGGAATTCGGTGGGTGTGGATGTAGAACGTGGAGGCATGGTGGACCTCTTCTTCTCCATTTAGCATCTTAGGCACGACGATCCTTTCAGGATGACACTCGCTCCAGGCAATCTCGATGGCACGGATTTCGTCGAAATAATCGTAGTCCGTGTGAGTGAAGCAAGCCTGGACGACCTCCGTCTTGAGAGGTGGGGGAATCTCTTGTAGGGCTCGGTATTGGCGGGCTACCCTGTACGGGTAATAGGAAGTGGCGCCAGAGAGACCAAGTAGCGGGATCGGGTTAGCAAACTTGTGAGCGAAGCGGGCTTCCTCGACCTGGAGCCATTTAGCATGCCATAGAAATGCCTTGGGTTCAGGGTCTTTTAGGAAATTTATCCAACGGGAATATTCTTTGTCCGGGGAATGCTTTTCTAAGACTTGAAACCTCTGTATTGGGTGCCTAAACTCATCTATTTGGAACAACTGCATAAGGTGCCCAAATCCCCTTATGTGAGAAAGAAACCATATTTGCAAAATTTCCGGGGAAGCTCGCATGATTTTGTCTCCGTTTTGTTTAAAACGATTAAGGGACAACAATGTTTCGGCTAAAATCATGTTGACATAGTTTAACCTAGCACACATGTGTTTGACCACCCAAGCAATTGAAGGATTTATGGCATTCTTACGATGAGGGAAGATGATCAGTCCGACAAATGCTAAAATAAAAATCCTACTCCTTTGGGCTATTAGTTGACTTGAAAAACACTCGGCCAAAAATGAGAATGGGCACGCATAACAATTAGCCTTAACGACCTTCCTCACCACCTCGGCCCTAACTCTAAAAAATTGTGACAACTCGGAGATGGGGTCTATACCTATGGGTGGCTTGACAAGCTCGGTTCCAAGAGGCATTCCAATGGCAATGCTATATTCTTCCAAGGTCGGAGTTAACTCGAACTCGCCGAATATGAAAGTTGATGTTTGAGGGCACCAAAAGTGCGGTATTGCTTGCATAACCCCGGAATGGATGTTGATCTTGAGTAATGGGAGGAGACGACCAATCCTCGCCTCGACCTGCCTTTGGCCATTTTGATCCAACTGATCCCACCACGCTATGAGCTCTTTCTTGGGAGTGGAAATGAATTGGACATCGGCTCTCCCCATCGCCTATAAATCGAGACTAACGAACGACCTAATTTGCCATGGACCAACAAAAGGAAATAAATGAATTGCGTAACAGGAAAGATAAATGCTTACGTTATTGAGAACAATGGCGGACACAAAGACACACGCATGAAAGGTGAGGCTCGCTTTCTATCTAAACGGTTGAACAAGGTAAAGTTAAGAGGGTGATTTGACCGTCGCAGTCTTGCGTTGGTGTCAGGTCCTTTTAACTCCGGCTTAGTCGAAAGAGATATCCTATAGTCACGCGGTCTCGCGGACAAGGATAAACACTTACGACATCAGGAAAGAACTTTCGGGGAGAAGAAAGGAAACCTCTACATCGCAGTCTCGCGTTCGAGGTTGTATCTTTCTTAACACCATCCTAAAGCGTCCTATCATGGCCCGGGTCCGACAATATGGTTGTGTGTGCAATAGTGTAGTGCTAAAACATCTAAAGCATGCACAACAATGTATAAGCAAACAATGCTTCAAACGTCCGAGAAAATAAACATTCATTCCCCAAATCCCAAGCCTGCAAAACAAAGGATCGATGGCCAGAACATTCACGTTAGGGATGTATATGAACAAGAAAAATGGCCTAAGTCCACAAAATGTCCCCAGCGGAGTCGCCAAGCTGTCGCGACCTCCCCGGCGGAGTCGCCGACCTCCCCGAGCTGGCCTCATTGACTATGGGGTTTGGCTAATGGATTACTAAGTTGAACCTAGCTCGAGTTCTCCCAAGCCCGTACCAATTCGCGACTTAAGTTTAAGTTATTAACATGCAAATCAATTTCATTTAGGAGTCGCCACTAATCGATTTTTGGTGGGTCGATTAGATACCCAAGTGAAGCACGGGAGAAATGCTTCACTTCTACGAACTAGAGATTAAATGGGTACGGGGACTTGATTACACTAATTGACAAACTAGTGCCCTCTCGGTACCTGATCTTTGTTCAATTCACCACCTAACATGTTCTCGCTAATCGGGAGTCTCAAAATTCCATTCCTAACTAAGCTAAGGGGAACGACAAACAATATCCAAACCTAGACATGTATAATCACCTACGTGCGAGGTTAAATTAAATGTGCAATTCAAAGTGTGTGAACCAAGCATCGTGCGGTTAAATATGACACTAAACGC
This sequence comes from Syzygium jambos, assembly GCA_031216235.1. Lineage (NCBI taxonomy): Eukaryota > Viridiplantae > Streptophyta > Magnoliopsida > Myrtales > Myrtaceae > Syzygium > Syzygium jambos. The sequence goes on from CM062222.1 coordinate 18,765,612, forward strand.
ACGATAGGGCAAGAAAAATCAATTCCAAAACCCAAATGAATATTTTGATTTTTGAAAATTGTTTTTTTTTAAAATTGAATAATTTTTGAATTTTTTTTTGAAAAAAAATATTTTTTTGAAATTCTTTTTTCGGAATTTTTTTGAATTTTTTTCTTTTTTTTCGAAATTTTTTCTAAGAAAAAAAATAAAATAAAATAAAATAAAACAAAATGAAATTTGGGTTTTTCATCTCTTTTTTTTAAATTTTTTTTAAATTTTTTTTAAAAAAATTAAAATAAAAGAAAACTGATCCAAGTCGGATCTCCACATCCGACCCGGACCGGGACTGACCCGGGCACGCCGGCCCGGGTTCGCAGACGGACCGGGCTCATTTATTGAGCCCGATCTAATAATAACCCCCTTTTTTAACTAAAAAGCATAGCCCGAAACAGACAAATTTTCTTTAAAAAAAAAACGGGGGCCCAAGGCCTAACAAGAAAAACAAACAGATAAAATAAAAAAAACGACATGGCCCACTCTGGCCCATACGCCCTACGGAACCCTACCCAATTCGCGACCCGACTCGCCGACCCGACTCGCGAAACCCTAGCGCCCGACCCGACTCGCCTGACCCGGTTCACGACCGCCCCCCCGCACACGGACACCGGCCCCGGCGAGCTCCGGCCTCCGCGGTCGACGCTCCGCGTTGATTCGCATCGCCGCCCCGACGAGGGGCGGTGAGCGTCCTCCAGCCGAGTCACCAGTCGGCGAACGGCGATCGCCTGAGATCAACCAGCTGAGCCTCGGCGAGAGGCCGGTAGGCTGCTCGGCCAGGAAACAGCTAGATCCCGATGGGGGATCGGCTGCCTCACCTCCTCGCGGTCGCGCCCGAACCACCGTCTGACGCACGGGCCTCTTCTGCCCGCATCAGTGCCGCCGCGACTAGCTCCCAGCCGGGACCATCCGGCGTTCCAGCCTCCAGAGAGGAAATGCAACAAAACAGAGACAGAGAAGGACCGACTTAGGCATAACATCAAACATCTTGCGAGCGTCAACGAAAGCGAGGAATTTTAGCACGATTAAGGTTCAAACACATCCGCAACTCACACGCAACAACACACAGAGCAGTAGGACCGACCCCGGGGTGTCACGGGTCAGAACTCGCGCGAGCCAGACGGCCGCGAGCTCCGGCCAGCGAGCCCCTCCGAAACAGAGCAGAAAAGGAAAAAAGAAAAGGGGAGGGGTGCCGTTGCGGCGTTTCCTACCCGGCTCAGGGGCGGCGACTGGGGGCAACAGATCGGACTTCGTCCAGTAGTCCCGCGCGCCTTCGAGCCGGAATCCTCGGGAAAATCGACCCCGAATAAAAACTCTTAAAGAATACCAAACAAACAAAACCCACCTAGGGCACGGCCGGGAGACGTGGAACGACGCTCAGGCGCGGCCGAGCTACGAGCAAGCTCGTCACTCTCTTTCCCTTTCTCTCTCGGGTTTTTCTCTCGGATCTCTCTCTCGGTTCCCTCTATCTCTCTCTCCCGGAATTCCCTCGCCAACCCCCTGATCTGTGCTCTCCCCCTCCGATTTAAAGGCGGCCGGCCCGTGAGGCGTGGCCGGCAGGCGCGCATGGCACCTGCCACCGCCAGCCTACCACGGCCGGCCGGTCGCCCGACCCGCGGATCACGCTGGCACTCCCCCGCGCCTCTGCTTTTTGGCTCCTGTGTTCCTGTGGCTGTGGCCTTCTGCCACTGTTCCGGTCTGCCCTTCCCGACCTGAGGATTGCGCCGGCCTCCTTCGCGCTCCTCTGGCTTTTGCCTCTGCTTCGTTTCTGCTTCGGCTTCCGTCATTCCCCTCCCGTACGTTGACTGGGGAGGGGAGGAAGAAGAAGGAGAGGCGTGGGCCGGGCCAAGGGAAAAAGGGGCCGGCCCACGCGAAAAAAAAGAAGAATAAAAGGGGAGGAGGGAGGAAAAGAAGAGAAAAGAAAAGGAAAAAGAAAAATAAAAATGAGAATGGGCTGCACTAAAAAAAACGATGAGAAAAGAGAGAGTGGGCTGACGAACCCGGCCTCGAATTTTGTTTTTAATTAATTAATTAAGTATTTCATGTCCTAATAGGCCCTATTAATGCAAATGCCTAATGTCTATATGCCATGAAATTTAAATGAAAATATTTTTGGCTTAGGGGTTAAAAATTAAACCCTAATGATTTTTATGCGATAAAACCTTAAGTAATTTGGGCAAAATTTAGGTGTCAACACAATGGGCAATTTGGCTTTATGTGACATGATTTTTTTCATTCATAACAAATGAGATCCTTACTTTTGGAGTCTTCTTTGCTTTTGCATTGTCTCTTTTCTTCTGGAAACTTCGTTTGACGTTTGCTTTTGAAGTTTCCTCCTTTCTTCATAAGGCTATTGAATCTTCGAGTGGATAATGCCATATCTTCATCGTTACCTTCATCTCCTAATGATATTTGATCACTTGTATTATCATGGTTAGCTTTGTATGCAATAACTTTCTTACCTTTTGAATTACCTTCATTTTGTTGTTCTACTTCATAGGACGTAAATGTTCCTATCAGCTCATCCATCGTGATTGGTTGAATCTTCATTGTTTCTCGTATTGAGGTCTTTACATTGTTCTAATACTTTGGCAATGCTCTCAATAGCTTGTTCATATTTTCTCCATTAGTGAACAATTTTCCTTGGTGTGCTAGGTCATTCACTAATTCTGTGAATCTATTGAACATTTGTGATACTTTTTTTATCTAATTTCATCTTGAAAAGTTCATATTGCCCAAGAAGGATGTTCATCTTTGTCTCCTATACTCTCTCAATTCCTTCAAATATCAGTTGAAGTCGATCCCAAATGTTCTTACCTATGACACAAGAAGAAATTATGCTAAATTCAAATAAAGATAATGAACAATATAGCAAATATCTAGCTTTAGCATTGTGACCAGCTCTATTTCGTTGAGCTTCTTCAACAGCAGCGATAGCTGCAACATCTTCAGCTTGAGCTTCTCGTCCTTCTCATCGAACAGGACTGGGATGGGAGCTGTAGTAGGTACGTCTACTCCGCGTTCGATTACATCCCACATGTCGAGATCTGTTGCCTCAAGATAGTCCTTTGCTTCCAATAGCTATAGTTGCTACCATCAAAGTAGGACAGCTTGTTAGGAGAAAGAGCATTATTGATAAAAAACCACTGAAGTTAGCCATAAGAAAAGATCTTTATACTCAGAAGAAATACACTTTAGACAACGAGCAACATGGCTCTAATAGCAATTGTTAGGGCTAACAATACAACCTAGAGTGGGTGAATTGATTATTTCAAGATTTTTTTATAACTTTTGCGGAAAATAGTAAGTGCTAAGTAAATATCAGGTTCAGCTAATGTTTTAGAAATCGTGATCTGATTGTGTACTTTTGTGATTGAAACAAAGAGAATTAGTAGCACACAAAGATATATAGTGGTTCAGCATTATCTACAAGCCTACGTCCACTCTTACCACTAACAACCACAAGTCGGGCTGGAATACACTAGTAATTTACTGAACAAGTTACAATCAACACATACTAATCCTTTCAGAAGATATATTACACTATCAGAAATAAGGTGCTGCTAAGTACACTTGATCTTTTAGCATAATTATAATGTAGCAAGATTCACAGACAGATAAAAGCTTTTGCATATATGCAGCTTGTAGATTTCTGGTTTTGTGCATACATGTTTCTAACATCTTGGCATAAAAAATCTTCTCTTTTATAGGCATCCTCAGTTAGACTATTGGAGATGTCTTGGAGAAATAAGAGAGCTGTTAGGAGTTCATTGGTCCTGCTGTCTAAGGATGGTACTGCCCGTACAGTCTTTCCCGAACATTTGCAAACTACTTAAAATAGCTTCTGTTGTTGTTCTATCGCTGCAACTTTGACATAGTGTCAGACAGCCTACTCTCATTTTTTTTTCTTCTGCTATGTATGTTCGGTTCATAACGGCAATAATGTTGAACCAATGGTCATATTCAATGATCCATTACTATAACAGTATGAACATCCTAATCTCCTTAGCTTAAAGTAAACATCGTCTGGTAGTTGATTGCTTCTTTCCTTTGAAATTTCTCTGTTCTTTATAAGATTTTGGAATCTTTTGGACAACAGAGCAATGTCTTCATCAACACTGTTCTCGTCCGATGTATTATGTTGGGGCTAACAATACAACCTAGAGAGGATGGGGTGAATAGGTTGTTTCAAGATTTTTGAGAACTTTTGTGGAAAATAGTAGGTGCTAAGTAAAGATTAGGTTCAGATGATGTTTCATAAACCGTGAGCTGATTGTGTACTTTTGTGATTGAAACAAAAAGAATTAGTAGCACACAAAAATATATAACGGTTTGGCTTTATCCACAAGCCTATGTCCACTCTTACCACTAATAGTCACAAGTCGAGCTGGAATAAACCAGTAATTTATTGAACAAGTTACAAATAACACACAATAATCCTTTCAGAAGATAGATCATACTATCAAGAATTAGGTGCTACTAAGTACACTTAATCTTTTAGCATAATTACAATGCAGCAAGATTCACAAACAGATAAGAGCTTTTGTGTAAGGACATAGCTTGTAGCAAATTTCTAGTTTTGTGTATGCACGTCTCTAACATCTTGGCATCAAAGATCTTTGCCGCGACCGACCTCTGGTTTTTAACATAAAAAAGGGAAGGGGGTTTCATCTGGTACGCGTTAAGTCTAGGTCTGGGACTTAACATGGGCTCTCCCTAGCCCATACCATATTGCGACTTGTGGTTTAGGTTTTCAACCTACAAGTGATTTTTATCTAAAAGTCATCACTAATCGATTTGGGGTGGGTCGATTAGAAACCCAACTAAGGTGATAGGAGAATTACCACACTCCTACGAACTAGAGATTAGATGAGTTTGGGGACTTGGTTACACTAGTTGAGTGACTAGTGCCCTTTCGATACCTTTTTATCTTGTTCATTTTAAAAAATATTTATCAAATAGTTTGGATTGATTTTAGGACCTATCTCTTAACATGTGAGGTGATTAAATAAGTATACAATCAGAAGTGATTAGCAGTCAATACAGATGTGTAGCCTAGGGTTCTAACTCTAACTAAGGCGACAATATTCAAAATATGGTAATTGACGCGATTGCATTCTAATTAAAAAACATGTTAATAATAATATAACAGTACTAAAAATAACACGTAAAACACTACCGCATAGCCCTATAGGATTATCTGATTTGTACATAATCATTAATCAAATAATTCACATAATTTAGGAAAATATTCAAAAATACTAATTTCTAAATTATTTCCTAATTTTAAAAGAAATAATAAAAAATGATTTTAATTATTTTTTATTATTTATAAATAATAATACATGATTTAAAAAATATTAATTTTTTTATTAAAAATAATAAAAAATATTAATATAATAATAAAATCGGGTTTGGTCGGCGAATCCAACCCTGGTCAATGGACACGATTCAAAAGAGTTGACCTGGGCCGATGTCGTTGACTTGGGTCCTGAACCAGATCGGGCTCTTCGCCCGACCCGGATCTGTCGCGCCGCGCTGTTTTGGGTTTTTGGGATTTGCGCGCTAAGGAGGTATTTCTGTGTAAGGATCTCTCTCAGACCATACCTCACGTGACAGTGGAAGATGATTTTTTATTTAGTCTAGATTTGTGATTTTGGAGTCGCCACTAGTCATTATTGATAAGTAGACTAGAAACCTAATCGAGGTACGGGAGAAATACCACAATTCTACAAACCAGACATTCTGAGTACAGGGACTTGATTATGTTATTGATCCCGAATTAAGGTCCCTAATGCCCTTTCGATACCTAAGAACGATACGATGTCTAACATGTCATGTAAATTTCCAAGGCTTACCTACTAATTCTATCCGTTCTAATCGCAGGAAGAACCAAATAAGTATTAAACGCACAATCGAAGTCAATCAAGTCAATCAATCCTAAGTGGTCTCTAAAAAATAAAAATCAATCAAAATATCCAAACCCTAATGAAGCTCTAAAAGCTTATTCATTTCATGATTTACACTTTTTAGGGTTTTTTAGGTGTTATAACCCTTGAATTTGGGATTTTCTAAAAATGCCGCTTGAGCTTTTCCAAAAATTCAAATCTCACTTTTTATGGTTGGCCACGGTGTTTTTGGACCATTATACAAATTTTCAAAATTTTTAATTTTTTCAGAATTTTTTTCATAAATTTTCCAATTTTTTTTATTTATTTTCTAAATTTTTCACATTTTTTTTTGTATTTTATCAATTTTCTGAATTTTTATGAATTTTCTGAAAATTTTTGAATTTTTATGAATTTTTATAATTTTTTTATGAATTTTCTGTTTTTCTGAATTTTTTCGATTTTTTAAAATTTATAAAATTTATAAAATTTTCTGATTTTTATATATTTATATATTTTTTGTTTTCTAGGTTTTTTTATTATTTTTTGAATTTTTTAGATTTTTTATTTTTTTTAATTATTTTCCCGCCAAGAGACGAATTGGATCGGCCCGGCTCAACCCGGTTCGGCTCGGCCGAATTGGGCGTCATCGGCACCAGTGCGATCATCTTCTCCGGTGGGCACGATGCCAAAACGGCATCGTTTCTAGCTTTCTTCACCGGGGCATTTCTTCGAGTAGGTGGTGTGCATAAGTCTGGGTTTGATGTTTTCGAGGCCGCCAGTTTGTACTCGTCACCGATAAGCCTCCGGCGACCTTTTGGCCATTCTGACTGATCTGCGATAAAATCCATATTACCTATTATCAATCTAGCCTAATAGTTGTGTTGTCGGATGTTTGTCGACCGGCAAAAATCTATTCGGAAAAATCGAAATCATCACTAATATAAGCTAATTTTCATACCTCAAATGATTAATCTAATTGCCTTAACGATCTAAATTGATCAAAATAACGATTCAAAGCATCAAACAAGGATTAAGGGAGGCTAACTTGGGTGGCTTATGGCCACGGCAACACTCCGACGAGGACCTTTAAGCTCTGGTGAGGTGGTCAAATGCATGACCAACTCGGTTTTAATGCATTTTCGATAATTCAAAATGCAAACAAACAATGAAAATGAGGTCAAAACATGTTTTGAGCATTGAAAAACTCAAACTCGTGGAAGAAAATGTTTGATTAACAAGATTGAACTCAAGTTCACCATTTTGCAAATCTGGAAAAAACCGTGATTATGAACAATATTTACCTGCTTCGTTCGATGACCAGGAGGAATTGCCAAACTGATCCGCACCTCAAGAGTTGTTCCTTGACACTTGGTCTTCACCCCGATAGTCTTGGCCTTGTCGGAAAAGGTCTGGATTGGCCGGAAAAGGCTCGAATTCAGGCCTTTAGGACCAGTCGAGTCGACTGGAATAACAAGGGGAGAGTCACGGCCAAATCACGATTCGCCGATGCTCCGCCATCCACGGCGACCCCAAACACTCGTGAGGGAACTCTCGACCCTCTCTCTCTAGATCCTTCTAGTTGGTTTTGCTTATTTCTCTCTCCTCTCTCTCTGGATTTTTGTCGAACACCTTCCCCCCGTCAATGTTCAGTTTTTCTATTTTTTGTAGCTTGATTTCCCGCCCAAATTTAGTTAGAATCGACTTAAAATCAGTTAGGATTGATTCCCCCGCACCAGCTAGATATTTTCCAGCTGACCGAATTGATTTACACGTGTTAGATTAGCCAGAAATGATCGGTGAAGTCGTGGTCTTGAATTAGAATTTTCTAGGTTTGGTGTGACTCGGGTGAGTCGAGTAAGGAAGATGAACAATCCGGGTCGGGTCGGGTGGACCCGATCGACCCGATAGACCCGGGCTGGTCTAAATTAGCTAATTAAGCTCAATTTTGACCCAATTTTAAAAAATAAACCCCAAAATTGAGTTCCCCATCATATTCTGAACCCAAATATATGATTGTCCCCAATTTTTTTTATGATTGTGTCCAAGATTTTCTCATTTTTTGTATTTGGGTTAATAGGTTTTTATTCAATTTGATGTCCAAATGACCTTATTAGGAAAAATTGATGCCAAAATTGAATTACTCACATCTGATTAACCCTAGAAATAATGATCTCATGTTTCGAAAATTTCATATTGGGCACGATTCCCAATTTGGGTTCAAAATTCTTAATTTTCAATCGAATTTTAAGGATTTTTTTATTTTTATATCAAATTGTGCAATTGGACTAACGATTATATAATTCAAGGTCCTAGAATCATTTGTTGTGAAGACACTATGACTTAAAAATGACTAGAAAAAATTTAATTGTATTTTTGGTTTAATTCGGGTTTAATTTTGCCCAATTTTGGGAAAAATATATACCCAATTGAGGTTTTTTTAAACTTGATGATGTATTCATGAAATTGGATTTAAAATAAGACTAATGACTATTTTTATGGAATTTTCTGATTTCATTTGCTATTTTTCTTGATTTTCTCACTTATTTTGACTAAAAGAAATTAAGGAAAAATGATAAAAAATTATTTTTGATTTAGAAATAGGTTTCTAGGCTTGGCCAAGATTCCTAGTCCTAAATTTGAAATTTTTGAAAATATGGAAAAAATAAGCTAAAATTTAGGTGTTAATAGTTACTCATCTTTGAGATTAAGCTCGTTAGAGGTTGATCTCAAAGATAAGGTGACACCTGAATTTTTAGTCAACTCAATGAACAAAATAAGATGAAAGTTTCACAACAACCGATTAGGGATCTTGCTTTTGAAATTCATGATCTAATCCAAAGGTTGTCTTTTCAGAATATAATTCGAAAGGTTCTTAATGATTAAGGGAGAGAAACTTATCTATTTGTGAACTGTCTCTTTGTGGCTTATCCGAGGGCATGAATTGATGATGGTTGTTCGGATTTCATGGTTTAAGGACGAACCTACGAACCATGAACACCTGAGACTCCTCTGTCGAGGGTTTGGAAATTTGCCTAGTTGTTCCTTATTAGTAGGACTTTAATTTGCCTAGGGGCTCCTCGCTTGTAGGACTTTGGATTTGCCTAGTGATTCCTCACCAGTAAGACTTTGAATTTGCCTAAGGGCTCCTCGCTTGTAGGATTTTGAATTTACCTAGGGACTTCTCGCCTGTAGGACTTTGGATTTGCCTAGTGGTTCCTCACCAGTAGAACTTTGAATTTTCCTAGGAGCTCCTTGCCTGTACCACTTTGAATTTGCCTAGGGGCTTCTTGCATGTAGGACTTTGAATTTGTCTAGTGGTTCCTCACCAGTAGGACTTTGAATTTGCCTTAGAGCTCCTCATCTGTAGGACTTTGAATTTATCTAGGGGCTCCTTGCCTATAGGACTTTGGGAAGACTTCAAATAATGAATGCCTTAACCGTGAGTTATGTGATTTTGAGATTTTACTGACCTTTGTATGGTTTTCTTTAGTTGACCAAAAACTATTTTGAAAAGTAGTTTTGAAATTAATCAAAACTGTTTGAAATGTGGTTTTTTCTTAGCTTACCACAAACTATTTGAAAACTTAGTTTTAAGTTGACAAAAAACTTTTGAAACCTGACTTTGAAATATGCATTCTTTGTATTAAATGCATTTCAAGCAATCAAATTTCCTTTTCAAGGAATTATTTGAACAAAATGTTTGCAATCTTTCAAGAAATGCTTGAAATGATCATTTGTAGGACCTTCATTAGAAAGGATTTGTTTCAATCTATGAACTTGGTTTTTTCTTCATTCAATTGAAAGGGGACTTGTTTGATATCCCTCAAAATTTTTTTCTCTCTTAACCAATCCTTAGGTGTTTGGAAATGTTCGTAATGTATACGATCCAATTGATCCGATAAGGTTTTTCGGAGGACTATAATGTTGGCTTGGTCAATAGCTATTCAAAGGATAAGCATTTTGAAGCCAAGAAAAGGATTTCATCATATTTGACTTCGGGTCTACAAGTTAAGAATCTCGAGGACAAGACAAGATATTATTGCATACACTTCTTTGAGTGATGGCTTCATGTCATAAAGTCATGTTTCTTCTCTCAACATCCCAATCTGAAGAGCCTTTGGGGAGAGGTTATATTGTTGGTATTGGGTAGGCTCAAAAGGCTCATTTGTTTGAATTTAGGGTTTTTATGAAATTGATGATCTTCTTGACATCACCACTTTTTCTTTTCTTCTTTTTTCACTAGAGATCTTTCCCTCTATGAGCATCAGAGTCCACTAAACATTCATCACAATCTCTTTTTTTTTGCTTATTCTCACTTGTTGTGATTTATGATCTCTCATGATCTTAACTTTGCTTTGTCATGACTTTTTTGTCGTTTTGAGCTTTCTTTTGCACTCTCTTTTCTTTCTCATTTTTCTCGAGCATTTGGCCTTACTTTTATCAGGTACACTGTTTTTTCATGCCCTAAACTCTTTTGTCTTTGATCTTTTTAAATTCTAAGGACTCTATATTCTGCCCTTTTGTTTCCTATCTATTAAAGTGGATCATATGCTTATACTCTAGTGTGAAAAGATGATCACCAATTTAGGTTTTGAAATGAATATTCATGCTCAATTAGGTTTTGCCAAAGGTAATGTGCTTGGGTATAATAAATGAAGTGCTCTTCTTCCTTTTGGGATGTCTTGAGCTTCCATGTGACTTCATATGAAGTTATCACAGAAAGATTGATGCAAGAGTATGCAATAAAATCTTTCTTGATCCTATTCTCCATAGCTGTCAATCTACAAACTTCCTGATTTGCCCCAATGTGGGGTGGTTCTTAACAGGGTTGTTTTGGGAAAACTTCTCTTACTGTTTTGGCTCAAATTTGATTTGCAAGGAATAAGCATGTGTTTGGGATAGTGAAATGATTGCCTTTCATCATTTCAATCCATGTAATCATTGCGAATATCCCCTATTTCCTTTGGATGAGTTTTTCTCACTCACTTCTCCATTTTAACTTTGAGTGTATAAGGGATGTGTATGGATATGGCTTACCTTTCATCATTTGAAGGTCTTTCCATTCGATTTGATCCTAACTTTTTTATGAAATTTTTCGAAATCTTTTGTCAAATTATGCCTTTTAGGAAACTTTGATGCTTAGTGCATTTTCAAAGAAAGCGTGTTTTAAAACATTTCTAAGTTATTTTCCTTTTTAAAACAATCTGTTTTGTTTTGTTCAATTTAGTGTCATTTTGCTTGGGAAAAAGAAGTTCATTTTTTCTCTTAAAAATGCAACTTCTTTAACACGTGCTCTCATGATTTGAGGATACATGTCTGATCAACTTACCAAGATCCCTCTTGTTTGCATGTTTTTGCTTTGGTTCCATTGGGGATTCTACTTTTATTGCTCTCTTTTTTTTGTCTCCCTGGGGATGATAAAAAGGAAAGTACATTAGAGGATATCAATGGAAAATAGAATTGAAAGTAATACCTCTCTCTACTATTTGATAACTCCATTGGGAATTCTAGAATTATTAACTGGTTCGGATTCTTTTTGCTTTCTTCTGAATCTTTTCTTAAATGTTCGTCTTCATTTCATGGGTAGAAAATCTTGACAACATTTGCATTTATAGGATAGGTCAATTCTGTTCCTGCTATATCTATCAGAATCAGTGCTCCTCTAGGAAGAACCTTCTTGACAATATATGGACCCTCATAATTCGGAGTGAATTTATCGGGAGGATCTGAATTGTTAAAGATGACTTTCTTCACTACTAAATCCTCTGTTTTGAAATTCCTTGGTTTCACCTTTCGATTAAATGATTTAGCCACTCGTCTTTGATAGGCTTATCCATGGCATATAACTCTTAATATCTTTTTATCGATCATGTTGAGTTGTTCGTATCTTTATTGGATCCACTCAGCTTCTAAAAGTTTTAACTGGGATAATATCCTTAATGAAGGAATTTTTACTCCAACAGGTAGCATTGCTTCTATGTCATAAACCAATGAAAATGGGGTTGCTCTCGTTGATGTTTAAATTGAAGTTTGATATGCCATCAGAGCATACAGTAACCTTTCGTGCCAATCACGATAATTTTCGGTCGTCTTGGCTAGTATCTTCTTGATATTCTTATTTGCCGCTTCAACTACTCCATTTATTTGTAGACAATATAGAGATGAGTTCGGATGTCGGACATGGAAGTATTCGAGTAAATCATCTACGATCCTATTGTTTAGATTTTAGCCATTATCTGTAATTATTGCTTCTGGAACTCCATACCTAGCAATGATGTCCCGCCTGATGATTCTTGTAACATTCTTGGCAGTAACATTTGTGTAGGAGTTTGCTTCAATCCATTTAGTGAAATAGTCAATAGTAACCAGGATGAACCGATGCGCATTTGAGACCTTGGGGTTGATTGGACCAATCATATCAATGCCCTATATTGAAAATGGCTATGGCTCAGACATTTGATATAACTCATTTGGCAGTGCATTGATTTTGTCTCCATAAACTTGACATTAACGGCAACATCTCACATGTTGGATGTAATCTGATTCCATTGTCATCCAATAATATCCCAATCTCATAATCTTTTAGGCTAGAAAATGTCTATTCATGTGCGGTCCATATTCACCTTCGTGAATTTCTTTCATGATCTGATCTGCTTCTATAGCATCTACACATCTTAACAGGGTTGAATCAAATAATTTCTTGTAGAGGGTTTGACCATTGAGGAAGAATTTATTGGCTATCTTCCTTATAAACTTGCTGTCGCCCGATTGGCTTTCTTTAGAAAATTCTCTTGATTGAAGGTATCTTTTAATGTCATGATACCATGGTTCTTTGTCGAACTTTGCTTGGACCATCATGCAATGAGCCGGTTATTCGAGAATATTGATTCTCAATGGTTTTATATCCATACCATCTTCAATCTGTAGTAAGGATGATAAAGTTGCAATAACATCTGCAAAATGATTATAAGCTCTTGGGAGATAATCGAATGTTACCTCTTCGAAACTTTCTATCATCTCTTCTAAATATCTGTGATAAGGAATTAGCTTGGCATCTTGAGTTTGCCATTAACCAGTTGTTTGCAATATGATGAGTATAGAATCTCCATATACTTACAACCTTTTTACTCTCATTGAAAGGCTTAATTGTAAGCCGAGAATGCATGCCTCGTATTCAGCGACGTTATTAGTGCATGGAAATACCAATTTTGCAGATACCGGATAGTGTTGGTGTGACATTCCGAATTTCGGTCCATTTTTGGGATTTATAAAACGTGTAATTCGTTAGTGTATTTATAGTAAAATCTCACCCGGGAACTGATCACTCTCGGTTATTATTTTTAAAATTGAGATTTCGCTAGAATCGCACTTGATAGAATTTGGCCGTTATTTAGAACCCAAACTTTGGTGTCGAATTTCTCGGAGTTCTGAAACAAATTTAATTGGATGGTGTCAATATTATTGTTTCCAGCCTTGATATTGCCTGGGATATGCGAAAAGTGAAATTTTGACCGTGTGCAGATTTAGACTAATAGACCTTCTTCGTAGTGTGTTTTATTTGATTTCTTTCGGCCCTTTTTCCTATGTTATTAATAGGAATTTTCGTGAGCCGTCAGATCGATTTTGGATTTGAACCGTGACCATTGGATTGCACTTGAGTGCGATGTTGACTCTCTCTCTCTCTCTCTCTCTCTCTCCCTTCTCTTTTCCACGCCGGTCCTCCCCATGCGTCTGACACCACCCACCAGCTCCCACCAACCCCATCATTTCTTCCTCTTTTCTTTTTCTTTTTCTTTTGCTTCTTCTTCTTTCTTTCTTCTCCTTCTCTTCGTGCTTTCTCCCGTGTGCGTCCGCTTCACCTCCGTCGCTCACCAGACCAGCTCTGCCCGTCGCCACCATGCCGTCTCCGATCGCCGCGCGACCTCGTCCTCTCCCGGCCGAGCCCTTCCTTTCCATTCGGTGCGTCCCTTGCTAGCTCGCCATTGTCGCCGGACGTCCGCCGTAGTCCAAGCCGCCCAGCTACCGCCACCAGCCGCCATTTCCGCTGGGAACCAACCCCGACCTGCCCCGACCAGCCACCACAGCAGCTGTCTCCCCTCGTCGCACCCGTTCGCCGCTCGCCAGAGCGATCCGAGGACACCGCGGACCGCCCTCGCCGCCGCCGTCATCCTCGCGATGACCCCGACGTTAGCCAAGTAAGTTAACCCCTAATCCCTCGTTTAGAGTGTTAAACTTGCTTAGGGTAGTTTAAATTATATTTAGATTAAGTTAAGGGTTGTTTGAGTAAGATTAGTGGATAAGTTATCGACGATTTATTTGATAACCTTTGGTGATAAGTTATCGTCGATGGATAAGTTATCGTTGGAGATCGATGATAGGTTATCGGCGGATTTGGTGATAGGTTATCGAGAATTTGATTGATTAGTTATCAGTAACTGAGCGATAGGCTATCAGTATGTGGACAATAAGTTATCGTCAATTTTGGTGATAGGTTATCGATTATTTTAGTATTAAGATTTCTTTTTATTAAATAAACTATTTTCGGAATTAAATATTATTTTATTATTAAATAAATTATTTTCGGATTTAAATATTAATATTTTATTATTAAATAATTAATTTTCGAAATTAAATATTAATAATTTCGGATAATTTCTAACGTCAAGTTGTGATTTTTATGCTTGAATTGTGATGCTTAGGCTATGTTTTTCCGTGAAAATTAATTAGTATAGCAAATGATTATAATAATTATTTTCAAGAAAGGATTTCAAGCTTTCGAAAATGTATATTTGTCATCGCTATGTCTACAAAATGAATTTGATGTCTTGAGAAAGAAAGCATATTTGAAATGAGATTTACAAATTGATTGACTATTTGTATGTGTGACCACTTGGTTTGTTATGCGGCATTATGTGAGCACTATTCATGGACGCATGGGCTAATTGAAAAGATAATAGTTGGTCGGAATGCTTGTGTGCTCGTGTGGTCACACGTCAAAGCCGTCTTACTGTAGATCGCTTGACAATGCCTGATTTATGGGGGTCTTTCTATTGATCGCTTGACAATACTCGATTTATCGGGTGCCTAGAGATTATCTGGATTGTCGATACTCCGGATGCCTTATCGCGGCCTGAGGCCGAACTCGATGCTCCTTACGGGATACCATCTTACTATAGATCGTTTGATGTTGCCGTACGGGAATGCCGTCTTACTGTAGATCGTTTGACATAGCCGTGCCCGACGGGGCGGCACGGAGCTCTGTCATGTCGTAAGACTGCCATCTTGCTGCAAATCGCTTGATGTATAGTAGCCCCGATGGGGCATAATAACTGGAATACATGTGATACATAGTGCTTAATTATGGGGTAGAAACTGCTAGGCATGGTATGGGGCGTGCCCAAGTGAGTTTTGCCTTATAATTGAGACACGCGTAACTGTGATGCATTGATGTATGCGAATTCTTATTATATGCTCTGGTTACGTGATATGTTTGATGCATCGCTGTGGAATTTGACTACCTATGTCGTGCATTATAAGTGTGCCAAAGCAGGGTAAGGATGCCTGTGGTTGATTAACGACTTGTGTCCAATGCGTGGTCACGTGTTTAGGGACCCCCGTGCGAGTTGGCCTTCTAAACGGGACTTAGGCCGTTAACTTATTGAGATTTTATCTCATTTGTTGTTGTTAAATCTTTTTTAGGACCTTAGCTCGTCGTTGCTTCCTATGTGGTTTGGAGTACCGCAGTTTTTAGTTGGTTATTGAGGGTTAGGCCTGGAAGCTGATATTTTGGATGGAGTAGATTAACCCTAGCCTTTGTCTTTTTGCTGGCTTTTGTGGAAACGCCCGGAGTGGGCTTGTAAGTATGTTTCTAGGGGTTAATCAAGTGAATATTAAAAATGGCTTTTGTTATGACTGGTTTTCCTTTGCTATCCCTGATTTGATTATTGTATGGGGTTTATTGTGCTGGTTATCGTTTCCGCTTGCGTAATTCAAAGATAAAAAGAAAAGGGTCGACGATGAGTCCTGAGTCGTTACATCATAATGACCATAGCAGGATGTTTCGTGTCCGTAAGGTTCGGGGCGTGACAGTGGCCTTTTGGGAAGATCAGTATTGCCCCAGTTCCTGATCCAGATAAGTTGGTTGCACCATCAAAATACATGATCCATTTATCGTTGACCAGTGTCAATATATGATCATCAAGTTGTTCTTCAAGAACTGGCAACATTCTGCGAATTTTCTACCAACATGTCTGTTATTACTCGTCCTTTGACTGACTTTTGGGATGAACTTTTGATATCGAATTTTGATAACAAAACTTGCCACTTTGCCAATTTCTCGACCAAGGAGGATTTCTCAAGAAGATACTTGATCGGATCATTTTCGGTCACTAACAAAACTTGGTGATGAAGGGTGTATTGTCTTAATTTGCATAATAGCCAAATCGATGCAACGCATGTCTTCTCAACTGTTAGGTAATTCATTTATGATGTTGTGAACTTCTTGCTCAAGTAATAAATGGCTTGTTCTTTACCATTATTTGGTCTTCTTTATACAAGCATTGCTCCTAATGACTCATAATGAATCATCAAATATAAGATCAGTGGAACTCTAGGAATTGGTGGTACCAACACTGGTGGGCATACTTGATATTCTTTGATCTTGTCAAATGCTTGTCGACATTCTGCATTCCACTTTATTTTGGCATTTTTCTTCAATAGCTTGAAGAATGGTATAGCAGTCTCAAAGAGCTGATAGATAAAACGGACGATGTAATTTAATCGCCCCAACAAGCTTCTCACTTCTTTTTACCGTAGGAGTCTTTAAGTCATATATTACCTTGATCTTGGAAGGATCTATTTCGATTCCCCTGTTACTGACCACAAATCCTAGTGGTTTGCCAGATTTTGCCCCAAATATACACTCGTTGGGGTTTAATCGCAACTTGTACTTTCTAAGTCTTTCGAACAATTTGCGAAATACCTCAACATGATCTTCTCCTTGTTTGGATTTTGCAATCATGTCGTCCACATATACCTCAATTTCTTTGTGCGTCATGTCATAGAGCAAAGTTATCATTGCCCTTTGATATGTGACACCGGCATTTTTCAAATCGAAAGACATCATCTTATAACAAAATGTGCCCCCATGGTGTTATGGAAGACGTTTTCGCCTTATCCTCTTTCTTCATGAGAATTTAGTTATATTCTGAGAAACCATCCATAAATGAAAATGTTTCGAACCCAGCAATGCTATCCATTAATACATCAATATGTGGAAGTGAGAAATTATCCTTAGGGCTTGCTTTATTTAGGTTGTGATAATCAATGCACACCCGTGCTCGACCGTCTTTCTTCATTATGGGTACTATGTTGGCAACCTATTCTGGATAAGGTACTATTTCAATGAAACCGACTTTGAGCAATTTCGTCACTTCTTCTTCTATTTTCTTCGCCAATTCCGGCTTTATTCGCCTCAGTTTTTGCTTCTTTGGTGGAATACTTGAATCAATTGGTAAATCATGCTCAACTATGCTTGGATCAAAGCCTGACATGTCATCATAAGACCATGCGAATATATATTGATATTCCTTGAGCAAATCTATGATCCTTTTCGCCTCTGCTGAGGGAAGACTTTATCCAATCTTAACCTCTTTGGGATTCTCTTTATCACCCAAATAACAATGATCGTTTTTTCTAACGTGAGTGGCTTTGATTCTTCATGACGGATCCATTCCCTTCTGACCCATTTCTCATCTTCATTATCCACTTTAATATTACAAGTGATCTCTTTGGAAAGATTTGGGTCACATATGAACCTATTATAGATATGTGAATGGTCATGCCTGACATGTAATAAACATGATTAGTAATTTCATACAAAGTAAGTAACGCACGTGATCTCATGAAAAACCCTTTTGGAAATTCATTTTGAAATTTGTTTTGAAAGAATATATAGACAGAGCTAGTCCTCATATCATCAGACTTCCTTATTCTTAAAATCATTTTTACAATGAGGAGCAATATAGAAACCCAAAGCCTCAAGTGTCATGAATGAGGATAATGTTCATTATAGGTTTGGTTTTGTTTCTATATGTCCTTAATAAAATATTTGATCATTTTTATTGAATTGAAAAATGCGGTTACATCTATATCAAAAGGAATGTAAATTGCAACTGAATTGAAATTGCAAATGAAATCACAAGAAATTTGAAATGGCAATCAACAAAATGGAACAGAAAAAAGTTTGTAGCAAAAGTTTAAGAGAATCTTCCTACTCCAGTGCGTAGGTATTTTTTGCCTCAGTTATGATAACGTTGATGGTATTCTCCTCGAATAAACTTGGCAGAACATATTCTTCCTCAGCATGTAAGTCGTCTTCTTGAAGTAGCTTGGAAGGTCCAGGAAAAATTTCCTTGATGTGAATATGATGATATGGAAGCTCTCTAGCTTTGCCTTTCCATATGGATGGAATAATGAGGCGATCACCTCGGACTCTACAGCCTCCATGGTTCTTTCGACCTTGGCCTTGGCCTCGATGGTGATCCTTAGAGTTATCTGGAATATAACATACTCTGTGCTTCATTCTTGTAGCGAGAAGAGTGATAGGTTCCTTGATTTCTGGGGATTTCGATCCAAAACTATTACCGGGAGTAAATCCATACTGGCATAACATCCTTCCAGACATAATGGATGGTGTTGAGAACTCCGGGGATTTTATGATGCAATCAGCAGGAATTTACACCATTGAGATCATTTCGAAGGAATGATAACTTGGTTCTTCTTTCACTTCAGGTTTGACATGCGGTATTGCATTCTCTTTGTAGGTGGTGAAATCTGTCTCCTCGTGTACGGTGATCATCTTGCCATTATTGACAAACGTGACATTTTGATGGAGACTTGAAGGAATGGCACCAGCCATATGAATCCAAGATCTTCCGAGTAACAAGTTGAAAGTCCTTGGAATATCCACTACTTGGAAGTCAATCAGGAAAGGCACAGGGCCTATGTTTACCTCGAGCTTGATATCGCCAATAATGTCTTTCTTCATTCCATCAAATGAGCGCATTGATACCTTAGAAGGTTTGATGAGCTCTTCATTAATCTCCAAGCGATGCAGTATGCTTAATGGACACAAATTAAGTGCGGAACCATTATCGATAAACACTCATGACACCTCCTTGACTCGACATTTGACGGCAATATACAGGGCTTTATTATGGGAACGTCCATCAATTGAGAAATCTTCATCAGAGATGGCAATTTGATCCTTCAGGAGAATAACGCCAACAAAGTCTTCCAAATGTACTTCATTAATCGTTTCCGAGACATGCACCTCATTGAGAAGCTTCATAAGTATTATTTTGTGGCTTTCTAAAGTCTTGAAGAGATCCAACAGAGAAATCTGTACCGGCATCTTTCTTAGCTATTCAATTACCTCAAATTTGCTCGTTTTCATAACCCAAAGCAACTGTTTAACATCTTCTTCTATTACTCTGTTCTTTTCGTGTTCACTTTCCTTCGGGGCATTGCATCTCCTCGATCGGGTTATGGCATTGACTTCTTTGAGAGAGTAATTCCAAGGTACACACTTAGTGTTAAACTTTTCTTTTGGAGGGAAAGTGATGATCACGGGCTGTGTTTCTTCTTCTTCGATCCTTAGCTGATCAATAGGAAGTTGAATAGTGATTGGTGTGACGAGACCCTCCCCCTCCTTATATTTATCTACCCCATCAAGCTTGATTAGAAATTGTGTAATCATAGATATCATGCTTTTATTGGCTTCGTCAGCATCCATTCCACCCCAACCATCAGGTGTGATTGTTTCATTCTTGAATGCCCACGAAGGAGGTATATATTTGACACGGTAATTATACCGGCCACTATCTTGACCTAGAAAATCAACAATTTCATCTTGTCTTCGTGCTTTTCGAACAAATTACCTATCACCTCGGTGAGTCTTTTTCTTCTTTTTATCTTCCTAATCTTCATTCTCCTTGAGATTCAATTGGCTGATCGGGACCTCATCCATGCCACCCCATCCGTCCGGTACAATGTCTTCATTTTTAAACGCCCATGGTGGTGGTGTATATTTGACACGGTAATTATATTTACCACTGTCTTGACTGAGTAAGTCTACAGTTTCGCCTTTCCTGAATGATTTCTGGATAAAAGGCCTTTCACCTTGATAAACTTTTTCTTTCTCCTTTTCATCTTGATCTCTTTCATCTTAAAGTATTTCTTTCATGGGTAGAGCTTTCTTCTTAGGATTGGTTTCATCATCCATACCATCCCAGCTATCCGGCACAATTACTTCATTTTTAAATACCCATGGCGGTGGGGTATATTTCACTTAGAAGTTATATTTTTCAGAATCTTCTCTCAAGTTGTCTACAATCGCGCTTTGTAGGAGTGCTTCTTGACAAAAGTTAGCATCCCCTAATCGAGAAGCGTTAATCTTGACTTCATATTCATCTTCATCGTCAGACCTGATCATTATTTTTTCATCCTTGATCATATTTACTATATTGTGCTTAGGAAGAGGATTCTGATGTACATTTAGCTCGGGCTCTTGGAAGTTCAATATCTTCTTGTCAATGAGCTGTTAAACCTTGTACTTTAGAGTGGGACAATTATCTATATTATGTCCCTTTTCTCTCATGTAATAGGTGCAAGTTTTTGACTCATCGTACCAAGAAAATCTCGTAGGATTGTCTCTTGATACTTCCTTGGCCACCAAATGTCTTTCCACAAGCATTGGTAATAGCTTTGACATGGGCTGAGGCAACGGTATATATTGTCTTACAAGCCTTTTATTTGGCTCAAATTGCCTTGGATTTTTCCAAGCAACATTTGATTGCTTTGGAAATGATACTTGATGAGTACTTGGGCTTGACACTATAGACACTTCTTGGATGGGTTCTTTGTCTTTTTTTCCGGGATAAGGTCTTCGTGCTGTTGTTTCTTGAGCCTTCTTTTCTTTCAAATCCCATTCAATTCTCTCACCTACTTTTGCCAACATGGTGAATGTCTGACAGCTTGATACATAAAGCTTGTCGTAATACTTAGTTGGCAATGATTTTAGAAAGAGCTCAATGAGCTCGTCTTCACTTATGGCGGGCTTTACTTGTGAGGCAACAGCTTTCCATCTCTGAGCATAGGCTTTGAACCCTTCATTCTTCCGTTTTTCGGTTTTGATGAGATCCTCTCTAGTTAGGAATACTTCAACATTAAATTTGAACTGATGAAGAAATTCTCCTGCCAAATGATCCCATTCAGTGAAGTCTTCTATGTTGAGGGCTGTATACCATGCAAAGGCTACCCCTCTCAAATTATCTTGAAATGTACTAATAAGAAGTGGCGTGTTGTCTAAATGTCTTGCCATCTTACGGAGATAATACTTCAAATGGCTTTTGGGACAACTAGTGTCATCATATTTGCTCACGAACTTTGGTTCCTTATAATTTTATGGAACAACCACTTTTGCGTATAGTAAGAACTTGTCGAACCTTTGAAGCTCATAACTTTGACTTGCTAAGCATTCTTCAATTTTGGCCAATCTCTTGACCTCTTCTTCATCCTTTATTTTGGATGTCTTCTTGATTTGATCATCCTCTTCCAAATTTATCACCTCAAGTATAGTCTTTGGAGGATTTTCTTGAACCGATTTTTTGTTTTTGATTGGGTCTTCAATTGGTATTTCAGTAGCGTTTGAAACTTCCATATTTGGAGTAGTAGGATAAGATCCTCAAGATGCAAGAATAAAGGCTTTCATTTCCGCCATCATTGTAACCATTTGGGTCATTTGATTCTCGACTTCAACTAGTCGAGCACAGGTTTCTTCTTTCGCCATTCTAACTTGTAGGCAAGTCCGAGGTTTTTTACCTTCCGTTGCTAAACAAGTTGCTTAGTAAAAAAAAAAACTCGATATCAGCATAGTAAAATGATCATGAAACCTTACATTCTTTTAATTGTATGGTTTCATGATATTGTCAAGGATAAGAAATTTAATACAAATCTTAACTTTGTATAAAATTCTTCATTAATGTTTTTCTCAAGGAATTATACAATTTAAAGAATTGTAATCCATGGTGATTCTTCACAAAAAATATTTCGAAACTTCATTAAGCAATTGTTTCAATCTTGAAAATTTGTTATTACAATGCTATTCATCAAAATAGGAAAACACTAGTTTAAACAAGTCTAGGCATCTTGCTAGCCAAGGTAGCTTCGGCTTCTTCATACTCCTTGACTCGTGTCTCCCATTCTTCTACATCGATCACCACTTCCTCGGGAACATACGGCTCTATACCTAACGTGCTTGGCACAATGTACTTTAGGATATACGGCTCATCAGAATGAGTTGTAATACTTAAAGGTACATAAGGTTCGACATCAATTGGTCACTTAGCCTTCAACCACCTTATATACTCATTAGATGCCAAAAAGAGCTTCATTTCTCCTTCCAAATCTTCCGGCCATTGTACTATTTGTTTGGTTGATCTCTTCAAGGAATTCACGATCCCATCGACCCTTGTTCGCAACTCTTTATTTTTCCTTTTAGGTAGAGGTTCTTGCGGTATCTCAAATGTGAACTCCTCGAGATGCCAAATAGGTGGAATTTGTTGAATCATTCCGAATTGTCGTATGACTCTTAGTGGGCAATAAGTAGTTCCGCCACTCAGTCCTAGTAAAGGCACAAAATTACTGTCTTGGATAGTAATTTGAGCTTCCGTTATCTTCGGCCATCGAATTCTCTATTGAAGCTGGTCGAGAGCTAATGCTCTAATGAAGTTTGCCCACTCACGAAAAGAGTACTTTGGCATTTTGTCTTTGAGTTTCAAATACTTATCAATAGGGTTGGTAGATGAGTCGATCTCTCGAATGCGCATATAACGTTCCCAAGACTGAATATGGGAGATAAACCATACAGAAAATAACCCAGCTAAAGCTTGCAATACACCCTTTTGTTGATTTTGATATTTGTTTAATGAAATGGTGGTCTCCCCCAAGAGCATATTGAAGAAGTCCCATTTTAGGCAAGCTTGCCTAGCAATTACCGTAATGAGAGGATTTAATCCCGCCCTTGATGTGGGAAATAAAACGAATCCGAAGAAAGCCAGAATAAAAACCCTTGCGGAAGTATTTCTTGTTTCTTTCGGCAATTTGGAATAATTATCCACCAAGTATGATAAAGGAAATCTCACAGCATTTGATTTGATCAACTTTTCCACTTGAGGGGTCTTCAAGTTTAAAAATTCAGCTATAACACTTGTAGGTTTCAATCCAACTTGGGGCTCAACGGTTCTTGACTCGAAATCAATCCCAATGGTTATCTTATATTCTTCTAGTATAGGTACCATCTCGTGTTCGCCCAATTCAAATGTGGCAGTGGTAATTTCTCAGAAATGGGATAATGCTTGGCTTAAACCCACTTGGTACTCCAAGTTGATGAGCTTGAACAAATACCTGAGCCTTTCCCTTACATATGCTTTGTTGTCCTTTGTCATATTTACCCACTATGCCAAAAGCTCTTTCCTTGGAATAGAAATGACTTGTATGTCTAGTTGTTCCATTTCGATCTAAAGCATGTAAAAGAAAGTGATTATTATTCATCATGCATTACCAATTGATTTTAATGTCCCCATTTCACTTATATGTCCTTTTAAGGTAGGACAAAGGTTAAATACACTTGCATGCCTCGAAAGTAATGCAAGTGTCATTTTGAATCCATTTAAACCTTAAAAGAGCATATAGTTGAGATCATGAACAAATTCAATGTGTGATGTAAATGCCCATTCTATCATACTCCATTTAGACCATAAAGCCCTAAACTATGGTTTACAACTTCGACTACATTGAAGTGAATGAATAAACATTTGAATTACATGAGAAATCCGCCATGGACCTATATATTTCATCTAAAAATGAAAAAATGGTCAAATGGAGTATGACACCCTAATCATGCATTCTAAAACGAAAGGGCATTTAGACCGAGTATTGAATGTCATTTAGGCATTTTTTAAGAATGTGCCAACTAACATACATAATTGTAAAAGAATGGAATGGAACAATGCTTGCTTACCATAATATTTTTGTTTGGTTTTAGGTATACCAACCACAAAGACAAGCGAATGTAACCCGTGAAGTTTTGACGCCTAAAAAGGGTAGGATATGCTAAGGCTTAAGGTCATCACCTTAATGGATAAGGGATTCCATTCCAATAGACAATCGGCCTAAAGTAATGGAATATTATTCCACCTTAGTGATCGGTATTGTATTTAAACGATCCCATGAACAATCGGCTCATAGTTTCGCTTAAACACATACCTCCTAAGGGTAATCCTAAATGTAGGCGGGGTTGGGCCACGGGTGGTGTGTGCTAATGGTGTTGAATTATCAAAAAAATAAAAATGACCAAACAGCACTTCTAAAATTCATTCAAAACACATTCAATCCCAACACCAGCCTGCAAAATAAGGATTAGCAAAGACTACACCCCTTATGCCACTCGTCTGCAAAACCATTTAACACTATCATTAGCGGGACGTACCTAGGATCCTTGCAAGCACAAAACACAAGCATATCGTTCTATCTAGGCCTAAGTCCACTTAGAAAAGGTTCATTTTCCCCAGCAGAGTCGCTAAGCCTGTCGCGCCACGCTTTTTTAGGCTTTCGAGATTTGCGCGCTAAGGAAGTATTTCCGTGTAAGGGTCTCTCCTAGATCATACCTCACGTGACAGTGGAAGGTGATTTTTTATTTAGTCTAGATTTGTGATTTTAGAATCGCCATTAGTCATTATTGGCAGGTAGATGAGAAACCTAATCGAGGTACGGGATAAATACCACGATTCTACGAACTAGAGATTCTGATTACGAGGACTTGGTTACGTTATTGATCTCGAATTGAGATCCCTAATGCTCTTTTGGTACCTAAAAACGATACGATGTCTAACGTGTCATGCAAATTTCTGAGGCTTACCCATTAATTCTATCTGTTCTAATCGCAGAAAGAACCAAACAAGTATTAAACGCACAATCGAAATCAATCAAGTCAATCAATCCTAAGTGGACTCTAAAAAATGAAAATCAATCAAAATATCCAAACCCTAATGAAACTGTAAAAGCTTATTCATTTCATGATTTATACTTTCTAGGGTTTTAGGATTTTTTAAGGGTTATAACCCTTGAATTTTGGATTTTCTAAAAATGCTGCTTGGGCACTTTTAAAAATTCAAATCTCACTTTTTATGGTTGGCCACGGTGTTTTTGGGCCATTTTGTGAATTTTCAGAATTTTTTATTTTTTTTTCTAAAATTTTTTTAACTGAGAATTGATTTTTTAAATTTTTTCTAAATATTTTTATAAATTTTCCAATGTTTTCAATTTTTATTATTTTCTAAAATTTTCAAATTTTTTTATTTGTATTTTCCGAATTTTTTGAATTTTTATGAATTTTCTGAAAGTTTTTGAATTTTTATGAATTTTTCTAATTTTTTATGAAATTTCTGTTTTTCTGAATATTATCGATTTTTTTAAAATTTTTAAAATTTTCTGATTTTTAAATTTTTATTTTTTTTGTTTTCTACATTTTTTTATTATTTTTTGAATATTTTAGATTTTTTAGATTTTTTTATTATTTTCCTGCCAAGATACGAATCGGATCGGCCCGGTTCAATCCGGTACGGCTCGATCGAACCGGGCGTCACCGGTGCCGGCACCGATTGTCTTCTCCGACGGGCACAGTGCCAAAACGGCCTCGTTTTTGGCCTTCTTCAGTGGGGCATTTCTCCGAGCAGGTGGTGTGCATGAGTCTGGGTTTAATGTTTTTGAGGCCGTCGATTTGTGCTTGTTGCCGATAAGCCTCCGGTGACCTTTTGGCCATTTTGACTGATGCGCGATGAAATCCATATTACTTATTATCAATCTAGCCTAATAGTTGTGCTGTCGGACGTTTGTCGGCTGACGAAAATCTAGTCAGAAAAACCGAAATCATCACTAATATAAGCTAACATTTTCAGACCTCAAATGATTAATCTAATAGCCTCATCTAAATCAATCAAAATAACGATTCAAAGCATCAAACAAGGATTAAGAAAGGCTAACTTAGGTGGTTTATGGCCACGGCGACACTCTGGCGAGGACCTCTGAGCTCCGGCGAGGTGGTCAAATGCATGGCCGCCTCAGTTTTAATGCATTTCAATCATTCAAAATGCAAACAAACAATGAAAATGAGGTCAAAACATGTTTTGAGCATTGAAAAACTCAAACTCGTGGAAGAAAATGTTCGATTAACAAGATTGAACTCAAGTTCACCATTTTGCAAATCTAGAAAAAATCCGTGACTATGAACAATATTTACATGCTTCATTCGATGACCAGGAGGAATTGCTGAACTGATGCACACCCCAAGAGTTGTTCCTTAACACTTGGTCTTCACCCTGATGGTCTTGGCCTCGCTGGAAAAGGTCTGGATTAGCTGGAAAAGGCTCGGATTCAGGCCTTCAGGACCAATTGAGTCGACTGGAATAACCAGGGGAGAGTCACGGCCAAATCATGATTCACCGGTGCTCCACTGTCCATGACGGCCTTGAACACTCTTGAGGGGACTCTCGACCCTCTCTCTTTAGATCCTTCTCGTTGGTTTCGCTTATTTCTCTCTCCTTTCTCTCTCTGGATTTTTGTCGAACACCTCCCCCCACCCTCAATGTCCAGTTTTTCCATTTTTTGTAGCTTGATTTCCCACCCAAATTTAGTTAGAACTGACTTAAAATCAGTTAGGATTGATTCCCCAGCACCAGCTGGATATTTTCCAGCTGGTCGAATTGATTTGCACATGTTAGATTAGTCAGAAATGATCGGTGAAGTCGTGGGCTTGAATTAGAATTTTCTGGGTTTGGTGTGACTCGGGTGAGTCGAGTAAGAAAGATGAACAATTCGGGTAGGGTCGGGTCGACCCGGCAGACCCGGGTTGGTCTAAATTCGCCAATTAAGCTCAATTTTGACCTAATTTTCAAAATTAAACCCCAAAATTGACTTCCCCATCATATTTTGAACCCAAATATATGATTTTTCCCAATTTTTGTCATGATTGTGTCCAAGATTTTCTCATTTTTGTATTCGAGTTAATAGGTTTTTATTCAATTTGATGTCCTAATGACCTGATTAGGCAAAATTGATGTCAAAATTGAATTACTCACATCTGATTAACCCTAGAAATGATAATCTCATGTTTCAAAAATTTCATATTGGGCACGATTCCCAATTTGGGTTCAAAATTCTTAATTTTCAATCGAATTTTGGGGAGTTTTGATTTTTATATCAAATTATGCAATTAGACTGACCATTATACAATTCAAGGCCCCAGAATCATTTGTTGTGAAGACACTATAACTTAAAAATGACTAGAAAAAATTTAATTGTATTTTTGGTTCAATTCGGGTTTAATTTTGCCCAATTTTGGGAAAAATATATACCCAATTGAGGTTTTTTTTAAATTGATGATGAAATTGGATTTAAAATAAGATTAATGACTATTTTTATGGAATTTTTTTATTCCATTTGCTATTTTTCTTGGTTTTCTCACTTATTTTGACTAAAAGAAATTAAGGAAAAATGCTAAAAACTTATTTTTGGTTTAGAAATAGGTTTCTAGGCTCGGCCAAGATTCTTGTTCCTAATTTTGAAATTTTTGAAAATATGAAAAAATAAATGAGCTAAAAATTAGGTGTCAATAGGATCCGACTCAACTTTCCCTCTTTTTTAGACCCTATTCCTTCCCATGTTTTCCCTGTACCGCAGTCGGGACTCCCCTGTTAGAGGGCTTCGCTCAGTTGCCGACTACAACCCAATGACCTCCCCTCTTCAGTTAGCCACGACTCTCGTCTTAGCCAACCTGGGTCGAGAACTCCTCTATTCCTTACCGTGGACCCGATTCCCTTGTTCTGGGGAGCTTCACTTAGCTTGCCTTCTCACCGGGCTGCCGATGGGTGCTGCCTTTTTTACCAGGTGCTCGTCTAGCACTTGGAGAACCATGGCCGATAGCCTCGACTGCCATCAACCCGCTTCTCCAGTCAGCCTCAGCTTTGGCAAAAAAAAAAGGGAGATTAAACTAGATCTCATTGAGGCATTTGGTCAAGCAAGTGGAAGGCGCTGCAAAAACGGGGGGATTTTGACCTATTCTGTGGCCAAGGTCTACTCTGGTGGCTACAGCTCGCCTCTGACAACGAGTATAGACTGGGATCAAGGATGGTACGGGCCGAGATTCGCGTGAAATGGCCGGCGTGGGTCCTAGCCTACCTATATAAGAAAACAGGGGATAATAAGGGAGCTAGGAGGACCTGCAGGTCAAGGTTGATTCTAGGGGGTCGCTGGTCGGCCTCTGGGCAATGGCGAGGCTGGCTAGCTTCCTCTTTAGTTCTTGAAAATGCCCAGCTCTCTCGTTTGCTCTCAATCTTGCTCAAACTCTTTGCCAATTTCTTTCTCTCTCTACACTCTCTATTTCTAGTCAACTCCTCTTTCTCCTCTCTCTCCGCATTTTATACTAGCCGGTGGCCACCTGCTCTGCCCCGAAAGTCCTCTTCATTAAGTGCTCTTCACTGGCCTACCCGCTCCACGACTTTGGTGGCTATGGTTGCGCGGTCAAGTGGGTAATCTGTATTGTCCAGTGGTGGTCAGCTCAAGGTAGGGAAGAACAGGGGAGAAAGAGGAGAGAGGGAGAGAGGCTTAGGCTGGTGGGGAGGGGGGGAAGAGCAGGCTGGGCCAAGTCCAACTCGCGCAGAGGAAAAGGAAAATAAAGGGAAGCGGGACGGGCCTGTGTGGGGGGAAAAAGGAAAGGGCCGAGTCATCCTAACCCGACCCAGATTTTTTTAAAATTTTTTAATTAATTTTAAAAAAAATTTAAGAGAGGAAAAGAAAAATATATTCTAACAATGCAAAATGTACATATGTCTATATGCAATGTAATTAAAACTAAATATTTTTTTTTGGTTTAGGAATTAACGACATTAACTCCTAAATTTTGTGTAATTAATTTTGGGCAATTAAAAATAGATGTCAATAGTTGCCCTTCTTTGAATGTGAGCTCACAGAGGTTGCATTTAAAGATAAAATGAGACCTAGTTTTTGCTTATGCATGTACGATGGATGCCATTTTGGCAGGACCATGGGGCCTATGTTTTAATGATGAAATATAAGATGATGCATGTTAAAACAAATAAAAACATACTTGAGGTTACTCACCTTGCCCTGAGGGTATAGTAAATCCAGATAGTTAATATTATGTGTCTAGGACCCAAACCTATCTTCGGTCACCTTAATGGGGGAAATTGTTTGTTTAGAACCCAAATCTATCTTCGATCATCTCGACGGGATTTTGTTTGTCTAGGACCTGAACCTATATTCGATCGCCTTGACTGGATTTTGCTTAGTCGAAGTACCTGCATCTTGTCAGAGATAACTGGAAAGGCTTGATCTGAATAGAGGGGGTCGATCCCATGTTCAGGAGGGGTACCATAACAATTGTAGGTACATGGTGAACAGAGAAGTCAGTCCAATGTTCGATTGGTGAATAGAGGGGTCGGTCCAATGTTCGATTTTGCCTGCTTAGTACCAAAATCTTCCTTTGGGCGCAGTACAGAGCAATGAAAGTGCCTGCTTAGTACTTGAATCTTTTTGTTCAGACGCACCACAATGCAATTGAAATGCCTGTTTAGTATCCGCACTTTTCATCGGACGCACCATAGGGCGATCAAAGTGCCTACTTAGTACCTGAATCTTTTTGTTCGAGTACACTGCAAGGCGTTCGAATGCCTGCTTAGTCCCCGAAGCTTTCCTAGAGCGCACCATAGGGCGATGAGTGCCTGCTTAGTCCATGAAATTGTCTTCGAGTGCATCACAGGGCAATGAAATCGCATATTTAGTACTTGAATCTTTTTGTTTGGGCGCACCACAGGGCAATGAGTGCTTGCTTAGTCCTTGAAGTTTTCCTCGAGCGCACTACAAGGTGATGAAATTGCCTGTTTAGTACCTGAATCTTTTTGTTCGGGTGCACTACAGGGCGATGAGTGCCTACTAAGTCCTCGAAATTTTCTTTGAGCGCACCACATGGCGATGAGTGCGTGCTTAGTCCTTGAACCTTTTTGTTTGGGCGCATCCATTTGAATGTCTGCTTAGTCCCTGAAGCTTTCCTCGAGTGCACTACAGGGTGATGAAATTGCCTATTTAGTACCCGAATCTTTTTGTTCAGGCACACCACAGGGCAATGAATGCTTGCTTAGTTCTTGAAGCTTTCCTCAAGCGCACCACAGGGCGATGAATGCCTAGTGGGTCTTGTTGACACTTAATTTTTAACTCATTTTTTCATATTTTCAAAAATTTCAAAATTAGGTCTAGGAATCTTGGCCAAGCCTAGAAACCCATTTGTAAACCAAAAAATAATTTTTTAGCATTTTTTTTTGCATTTTTCCTTAATTTCTTTTAGTCAAAATAGGCGAGAAAATCAAGAAAAATAATAAATGGAATCAGAAAATTCCATAAAAATAATAATTAGTCTTATTTTAAATCCAATTTCATAAATACATTGTCAATTTTATAAAATCTCAATCGGGCATATGTTTTTCCCAAAATTGGGCAAAATTAAACCCGAATTGAACCAAAAATGAATTAAAGTTTTTCTAGTCATTTTTAAGTCATAGTGTCTTCACAACAATTGATTCTAGGACCTTGAATTACAAAATGGTTGGTCCAATTGTATAATTTGACATAAAAATAAAAAAATTCCCAAAATTTGATTGAAAATTAAGAATTTTGAACCCAAATTGGGAATCGTGCCCAATATGAAATTGTCAAAATGTGAGACCATCATTTCTAGGGTTAATCAGATGTGGGTAATTTAATTTTGACATCAATTTTGCCTAATCAGGTCATTAGGACATCAAATTGAATAAACCCTATTAACCCGACTATAAAAATGAGAAAATCTTGGACACAATTATAATACAAATTGGGGTAAATTATACAATTGGTTTTGGAATATGATGGGAAATTCAATTTTGGGGTTAAATTTGGAAAATTGGGTTAAAATCAGGTTGAATTGACAAATTTAGACCTACTCGGGTTTGCCGGGTAGGTCGGGTCAACCCGACCTAACCCGGGTAGGTCATCTTCTTCACTCGGATTTCCAACATGTGCACAAAACCCAGAAAACCGACTCAAACCTAGAACTTTACCAATCATTTTCAATTAATTCAGCACGTGTTAATCGATTGTGCCAGCTGGAAAATGTCCAGCTGGCACCAGATGATCATCCCTAACCGATTACAAGTCGGTTCCAACTGAATTTAGGCGGGAATTAATCAACAAAAAATGGAGAAAACTGACGGGAGAAGAGAGAGAACCTGTTCGACAAAATTCTGAAGAGAGAGAGGAGAGAGAAACAATGAGGAAAGAGAGAAAACTAGAGAGAACATAAGTTGAGGTTCCCCTAGCCGAGCGATCGGCGCTTTTCCATCTAGAAAAGCACCGGCAAATCGGCTCAGGCAATGAACTTCCTCACCTGAAACAACCGGCGATCGGTTGATCACCAAGGCCTGAAATGGGTTATTTTTCGACACACTAAGACCCCTTTTTCGTCGAATCCAAGAGCACCGGGAGGAAGTATAAGTGTTAGGGAACAATCCTTAGGGTGTAGATCAGTTCAACAATTTCGTTTGACTATCAAATGACCCAGGTAAAATTCCTTCGCGGTCACAGTTTTCCAGAATTTCCAGAATGTGTTTTAGCTCAAACTTGTGTGTTTCTTCGTGATTTTGTGATGATTGATGCTCAAAACATATTCTGACTTCCTCTTCATCATTTGTTGGCACTTTGAATGGTTGAAAATGCATAAACTGAGTCGGCCGTGCATTAAGCCCCCTTGCCAGAAAACCTGAAGCCTTGTGTATCACCATGCTCTCGCGTGCTTGGGATGGAGGTATTTTTCTATACAGGTCTCTCCCAGACCATACCTCACGTGACAGCGAGGTTTATTTGATCTAAATTTGAACTTGGAGTCGCCACTAGTCATTTACGGTAGGTCGACTAGAAATTCAATTTTGGTACGGGAGAAGTACCGCAATCCTACGAATCAAAGATTCTGGATAAGGGACTTGGTTACGTTAACAATCCCAAATTGAGACCATTAATGCCCTTTCGGTACCTAAGAACGATATGGCATGTCTAGCATATCACACGGATCCTTAAGGTCACTTCACTAATCTAATCATGGACAGACAATTAAGCATCCAAGAATCAAATGCACATCCAATGACAAATTAATCACAGCAACCCTAATTTGATCACTAGAAATGAAAACCTACCTAAATCCTAACAAAGCTCTAATAGCTTATTCATTTCATTTTTTAGGGTTTAGAGTTTTTTAGGGGCTTTCGGCCTTAAATTTGGAATTTTTTCAAATTATGCGACTTGGGCATTTTGGAAAATCCAAAGTTCACCTTTTATGACTGGCCACAATGATTTTTAATCATTTTGTTGATTTTTAAAATTTTGATTTTTTGGTGCCATTTGGACACTTTAAAAATTCCAATTTCATCTTTTATGGCTGGCCACAATGATTTTGGACCTTTCTGTGGATTTTTAAAATTTTTGAAAATTTTTTATTTTTTATTTTCGAAATATTTTCTTTAAATCGAGAAATGATTTTTTATGATTTTCTAGAAATTTTTTGTGAACTTTCTGATTTTTTTAATTTTTTTAGTGATTTTCGAGAATTTTCATATTTTTTTTAATTTTTTTTAATTTTTTTTGAATTTTCCGAAAATTTTTGTATATTTTTTTTAATTTTCTGTAATTTTTCTGAATTTTTGTGAATTTTCTGTAAAATTTTCTAATTTTCTAAAAAATCTAATTTTTTTTTATGATTTTTGTGATTTTAGTATTTTTTTTATTTCTATTTTTGATTTTTGATTTTTGATTTGAATTTTCCCGCTAGGGAATGAACCTGACTGGACCGATTCAGACTGGTTCGACCGAGACTGAGCCACCCTTCGCCGCTGTCGGCGCCGTTTTGCACTATTCTCATTTAGGCATTTTTGCAAATGGTTAGTGTGCACAATTTCTGGTTTCGAGTTCTTGAGACTGCCAGTTCGGACTCACCGCCGGCAACCTTCCGGCAACCTTTTGGCCATTCTAGTTGCACCACGGTGATGTCCTCACATCCTATTTTCAATCTAACCTATTCAGCATGCTGGTGGATGTTCGCCGGCCGGCGAAAAACTGGTCTAAACAACCGAACTTGTGAACTATTTTAAACTAACTACTAATTCCTAAATCGCAATACAGAGCACCCTAGCCATCTACCTCGATTAAAACAAGTATCAAATCATCACACAAGGTACGGGAATGCTAACTTGACTGGTCTATGACCACAGTAAAGCTCCGGCGAGGACCTCCAAGCTCTGACGAGATGGTTTTCGTGCATGACCGACTTGGTTTATGCGTGTTTAACCATTCAAAATGCAAACAAATAATAAATATGAAGTCAAAACATGTTTTGAGCATCAAACATCACAAAATACCAAAGAAATGCACAAGTTTGAACCAAAATGCATTATGGAAATTCTGGGAATCTGTGACCACAAAGGAGATTTACCTGCTTCGTTGGACAACCAAATGAATTTGTTGAAGTGATATATAGCCCAGAGAACGTTCCTTGACACTTTCTCTTCCTCCCGGTGTGCTTGTATTGGCTGGAACAGGTTTGCATGCGCCGGCCGAGACTGACTTTCAGTCCTTCGTGATCAACTCCGACACTGGTTCGTCGATGAGGAAGCTCACCACTCGGACCGATTTGCCGGCGCTTTTTCGATGGGAAAAGCGCTGATTGCTCGATTTAGGAAACCTCAACTCACGTCAACATTTGTTTTCTCTCGTTTTTCCTTCTTTTTCTCTCTATTTTCTCTAGGGAAAATCGTTGAACAACTTCTCTCTTCTTCTTTAGTTTTTTCTGTTTTTGATCCTTGATTTCCCGCTCAAAATTTGGTTGGAACCGAATGCTAATCGGTTTCGGCTGTTGATTGATGCCAGTTGGATAATATCCAGCTGGAAAAACTGATTAAAATGTGCTAAAAAATTCAAACATAATCAATGAAGTCGTGGGCTTGAATGATTTTTTTTTTTGGGTTTTCTCACGAGCTAAGTGGCTGGGTGAGGAAGACAACACTGTTCGAGTCGGGTCGAGTCGACCCGCCCGACCTGGAAATTCCGGTTTTGCTTAAATTCACGAATTAAGCCCAATTTCCACCAAATTTTCGAAATTCAACCTCAAAATTGAATTTCCCAGCATGTTCCGAACCCAAACATACAATTTTGCCCAATTTTGATTATAATCGTGCCCAAGATTTTCTCATTTTTATATTCGGGTTAATAGGGTTTTGTTCAATTCGAGATCTTAATGACCTGATTAGGAAAAATTAATGCCAAAATTGCATTACCCACCCCTGATTAACCCTAAAAATGATAATCTCACATTTCAGAAATTTCATTTTGGGCACGATTCCCAATTTAGGTTTAAAATTCTTAATTTTCAATCAATTTTTGGGGATTTTTGATTTTTTCAACAAATTGTGCAATTGGACTGACCATGATGCAATTAAAGGTCCCAGAATCAATTGTTGTCAAGACACTATGACCTAAAAATGTCTAGAAAAAATTTAATTTCATTTTTGGTTCAATTCGGGTTTAATTTTGTTGAATTTTGGGAAAAAAATACACCCGATTGAGATTTTCTAAAATTGACAGTGTATTTATGAAATTGGATTTGAAATAAGACTAATGAATATTTTTATGGAATTTTCTGATTCCATTTACTATTTTTCTTGATTTTTTTACTTATTTTGACTAAAAGAAATTTAGAAAAAATGCAGAAAAATGCTAAAAAAATTATTATTTTTGTTTAGAAATAGGTTTCTAGGCTTGGTCAAGATCCATAGACCTAATTTTAAAATTTTCAAAAAATATGACAAAAATAAGCTAAAAATTAGGTGTCAACAGCTGCCCCTCTTTGAGATTGAGCTCGTTAAAGGTTGATCTCAAAGATAATGTGACACCTTAAATTTTTAGTTGACTCACTAAACAAAATGGAAATGAAAATTTCACAATAATTGATTAGGGTCTTTGCTTTTTTGAGATTCGTGATCTAATCCAAAGGTTTTTTTTTGAACATATTTTGAAAGGGTTCTTAATGATTCGAGAGAGAGAAACTTACTTGTTTGTGAGAATTTCTTTGTTGCTCATCCAAGGGCATGAATGGATGATAGTGATGATTATGATGATTGTTTTGATTTCTCGGTTTGTAAATGAATTCATAAACCATGAATGCCCGCGGCTCCTCGCCTTAGGATCTGAATTTGCTTAGTGGTTCCTCACCAGTAAGACTTTGGATATTTGTTTAGTGGCTCTTTGTCAAATAGGACTAGAAATTTGCCTAGTAGTTCCTCACCTATAGGACTTTGGATTTGCCTAGGGGCTCCTCGCCTGTAGGACTTTGAATTTTACCTAGTGGTTTCTCACTAGTAGGACTTTGAATTTTACCTAGTGGTTTCTCATCAATAGGACTTTGAATTTTACTTAGTGGTTTCTCACCAGTAGGAATTAAATTTGCCTAGGGGCTCTTCGCCTGTAGGATTTGGGTTTTACCTGGTGGTTCCTCACCAGTAGGAATTGAATTTGCCTAGAGGCTCTTCGCTTGTAGGGTTTCGATAATAGTTTTCTAAAGCTACGGTTTGTGATCACTCGAAGGGTGATGGCTCCGAAGCTACAATCTGCGAATACTTGGCAAGACTATAAAAATCATCATATTCAAAGCTGTAAAATCGCAATTACTCATGAGAATCATCACTCAGAAGCTACAAAAATGAAATTTGCCTTAGAATACATGTTTTGTCTAGTGGCTCCTCGCCAAACAGACTTGAAATTTGCTTAGTGACTCCTTGTCAAATAAGACTTGAATTTTGGAGACCTGCCATGTAATTTACCCGTAGGATTTTGAAATTGCCTAAAGACTCTTTGCTAATAGAACTTAAATTTTGCTTAATGGTTCCTCACCAAATAGTATTTTAAAAAGACTTCAAACAATGAATGTCTGTTTTGTGATTTTAAGGTTTTATTAACCTTGATATGGTTTTTTTAGGGCAAAATGACACTACAAGTGCCATAACTTGTGCACGGCGCTCACTTTGGTGCCATAACTTTTTTCGGATCACTTTGGTGCCAAGTCGGAGGAAAAACAATCACTTAAGTGTCATAACTTTTTTTTGGATCACTTTAGTGCTAAAATTTTTGAAAAACGATCACTTAAGTCCTAAAATTTTTGAAAAACGATCATTTAAATGCTAAAATTTTTGAAAAACGATCACTTAAGTGCCAATCTCCGGCGAGACTCCGGCGAGCCACGTCAGCTTCAGAAATTAATAAAAAAAATGCCACGTCAGATTTCCGACAAAAAATTGTGTATGGCACCGGAGTTGGCACTTAAGTGATCGTTTTTCAAAAATTTTAGCACTTAAGTGATCGTTTTTCAAAAATTTTAGCACTAAAGTGATCCAAAAAAAAGTTATGGCACTAAAGTGAGCGCCGTACACAAGTTATGGCACTTGTAGTGTTTTTTTGCCATTTTTTTAGTTGACCAAAAACTATTTTGAAAGGTAGAATTCAAATTAATCAAAACTGCTTGAAATGTGGTTTTTCTTTTTAGTTTACCACAAACTATTTGAAAACTTGGTTTTGAGTTGGCCAAAACTATTTAAAATCTGATTTTGAAATATGCATTCTTTGTATGCATTTTAGGTAATCAAATTTCTTTTTAAAGGAAGTATTTGAGCAAAATGCTTGCATATTTCAAGAAATGCTTTGAATTAATCATTTGGAAGACCTTCGTTAGAAAGGATTTGTTTCTATCTATGAATTTGGTCATTTCATCGTTTGGTTGAAAGGGGATTGATATGATATCCCTTGATTTTATCTCTCCTAATCAATCCTTAGGTGTTCGGAGATATTCACAATGTATACAATCCAATTGATCCAATAAGGTCTTTCAAAAGGTTGTAATATTGGCTTGGTCAATGGCTATTCAAAGGATGGGCATTCTGAGGCCAAGAAAAGGATTTCATCATGTCTGACTTCGGGTCTACAAGTTAAGAATCTTGAGGATAAGACAAAACAATATTGCATACACTTCTTTAAGTGATGACCTCTTGTCATAAAATCATATTTTCAATCTTAATATCCCAATCTGAAGAGTCTTTGGAGAGAGGTTGTAATGTTGGTATTGGGTAGGCTCAATTGTTTTTAAATTCAGGGTTTTTATGAAATTGGTGATTTTCTTAGCATCACTACCCTTTTCTTTCGTCCACTAGGGATCTTTTCTTAGCATGAACATTAGAGTCCCCTAGACTTCCATTGAAGTTTTCAATCATTGATTTGTTGTGACTTTTGATTTTTCAAAACTTTTGCTTTTCTTTTGACTTGACTCTTGTTATTCGTTCTTTTGAATGTTTTTCTTTCTTTTCCTTTGCTCATTTTTCTGGGCATTGACCTTGCTTTTACCAGGCACATTACTTTTTTATGCCCCGGACTCCTTCGTCCTTGATCTTTTTGCATTCTAAAGACTCTGTGTTTTGCCCTTTTGCTTTCTATTTATCAAAGTGGATTATATGCTTATGCTCCAGTGTGAAGAGATGATCACCAACTTAGGGTTCTGAAATGAATATTTAGGCTCAATTGGGCTTTGCCAAAGGTAAATGTGTTTGGGATATGGAAACGAAATGCTCTTCTTCCTTTTGGGATGTTGTGAGCTTCCATATGAATTCATCTGAGGCTATCACAGAAAGATTGATGCAAGTGCATGCAATAAAATCTTTCTTTATCCTATTTTTCACAAATGTCAACCGTGAACCTCCTTATTTGCCCTAGTGTGGGGTGGTTCTCAACAAGGTTGTTTTTGGGAAATTTCTCCACTATTTAGGGTCAAATTTGATTTGCAAGTGATAATCATGTGTTTGGGATAGTGAAGTGATTGCCTTTCATCATTTCAATCCATATAATCATTGCGAATATCCCTTATTTCCTTTAGATGAGGTTTTCTCTCGTTCTGATACTCATCCTTCCATTCACTCGAGTGTCTATGGGACATGTTTGGATATGGCTTACCTTTCTTCATTTGAAGGTCTCTCCATTTGATTTGATCCAAACTTTTTCTATGAAATTTTTCATGACCTTCGTCAAAACTTCCTTCTTTTCTAAGGAATTCTGATGCATAATGCATATTCAAAGAATGCGTATTTCAAAACTCTTTGAAATAACCTTTTCATGTTAATTTGCTTAGGGAAAAGAAATTTCATTGTCCAGAAAATTAACCTCTTCGAAACCCAAATTTATGAGTTAGGGATACTTACCTGATTGGCTTGTCAATATCCTTCTTGATTGTTTTGCTTCTGCACTAATTTGTTCCATTGGAGATTTGAAAATGAGATGTTCGAGCTCAAATTCATGGGTTATGGATACTTACCTGATTGGTTTGATGAGATCCCTTTTGTTTTCCAACTCCGTTGAAAGATTTTAGAAGTCTTGAGTCATTTCAGATTTCTTTTTATCATATCCTGCCAAATGAACAAACATGTTCTATGGAATGCGTGATATGCACATGTTGTAACTAATGCCAATTTTTCTTGAATGCCCTTTTTCATTTCATGGGTAGAAAATCTTGACAGCATCTGCATTTATAGGATAGGCTAGTTCCGTTCCTGTCATATCTAAAAGAATTAGTGCTCCTTCAGGAAGAACATTCTTGACAATGTATGGACCCTTGTAATTCGGAGTGAATTTCCCATGTGGATCTGAATTATTGGGAATGACCTTCTTCACTACTAGATCAGCCGTTTCAAAACGTTTTGGTTTTACCTTTCTATTGAAAGATTTAGCAACTCTTTTCTAGTAAGCTTGTCAATGACATATAGCTTTTAATCTTCTCTCATCAATCATGTTGAGTTGTTTATATCTTTGTTGGCTCCATTTAGCTTCTGAGAGTTTTAATTGGGATAATATCCTTAATGAAGGAATTTCTACCTCAATGGGTAATATCACTTTCATCCCATAAACTAAGGAAAATGGAGTTGCCCCAGTTGTTGTTCGAATTGAAGTTCAATATGCCATCAGAGCATATGGCAATCTTTCGTGCCAGTCACGATAATTCTCAGCTGTCTTGGACAATATCTTCTTGATATTCTTGTTTGCCGCTTCCACTGCTCCGTTTATTTGTGGGCGGTATGGAGATGAATTTAAGTGTCGAATGTGGAAGTGTTCAAGCAAATCATTTACGATTTTGTTGTTCAAATTTGAACCATTATCAGTAATGATTGCTTCTGGAACTCTATACCTAGCAACAATGTCCC
Source organism: Syzygium jambos (assembly GCA_031216235.1). Classification (NCBI taxonomy): domain Eukaryota; kingdom Viridiplantae; phylum Streptophyta; class Magnoliopsida; order Myrtales; family Myrtaceae; genus Syzygium; species Syzygium jambos. Next base: position 18,804,979 of record CM062222.1, read on the forward strand.
GCCTGATGAACTTTGCTACATTCTTGGCGGTGACACCTGTATATGAATTCGCTTCAATCTACTTGGTGAAGTAATCAATTGCCACCAAGATAAAGCGATGTCCATTTGAGGCTTTCGAGTTAATTAGGCCAATCATGTCAATTCCTCACATTGAAAATGGCCAAGGTTTTGACATTTGATGCAGCTCATTTGGCGGTGCATTGATTTTGTCTCCATAGACTTGACATTGGCGACAACACCTCACATGTTGAATGTAATCTGTTTCCATCGTCATCCAGTAATATCCCAATCGTATGATTTTGCGAGCTAAAAGATGGCCATTCATATGTTGACCACATTCACCCTCATGGATTTCTTTCATGATTTGTTCAGCTTCTTTGCTATCAACGCATCTTAACAGGATCGAATCGAACGACTTCTTATAAAGAACCTATCTGCCAGGAAATTCTCCTTCTTATAAGTACTTCTTGATATCATGAAACCATGGTTCATTGTCAAATTCTGCTTGAACTACCATGCAGTGTGCTGGTCGTTCGAGAATATTGATTCTCAATGGTTTTATATCCATATCATCTTCAGCTTGGAGTAAGGATGATAAGGTTGCAAGAGCATCTGCGAAATGATTATGAGCTCTTGGAAGATAATCAAATGCTATTTCTTCGAATTCCTCCATCATTCCTTCTAGGTATTTATGATAAGGAATCAGCTTTGCATCCCGAGTTTGCCATTCTTCGGTTGTTTGCAATATAATGAGTATAGAATCTCTATATACTTGCAACCTTTTTACCTTCATTGAAATGGCTAATTGTCAGCCGAGACTGCACGCCTCATACTCTGCGATGTTATTGGTACACGGGAATACTAGTTTTGCATATACTGGATTATGTTGGCCCTCTGGAGAGATCAGTACTGCCCCAGTTCCTAATCTAGATAGGTTGGTTGCGCCATCAAAATACATGGTCCATTTGTTATCAACCAATGTCAATATGTAGTCATCAAGCCATTCTTCAAAATTGGCGATATTCTGCGAATTTTCCACCAACATGTCTGCTATTGCTTGCCCCTTGACTGACTTTTGGGATGAACTTCTGATGTCAAACTCAGACAACAAGACTTGCCATTTGGCTAATTTTCCGACCAAGGAGGATTTCTCAAGAAGATACTTGATCAAATCATTCTCAGTCACTAGCAAAATTTGGTGATGAATGGTGTACTGTCTTAATCTGTGTAACACCCAAATTAATGCAACGCATGTTTTCTCAACTACTGGGTAATTCACTTCTGATGTTGTGAATTTCTTGCTCAAGTAATAAACGGCTTGCTCTTTACCGTCATTTGGTCTTTTTTATACCAGCACTGCTCCTAATGATTCATGGTAAATCGTCAAATAAAGGATCAGTAGGACTCCGAGAATAGGTGGTACCAACACTGGTGAGCATACCAGATATTTTTTGATTTTGTCAAAGGCTTGTTGACATTCTTTATCCCACTTTACTTTGGCATTTTTCTTCAACAGTTTGAAGAATGGTTTAGCAGTTTCAGAAAGCTAATAGATGAAGCGGGCAATGTAGTTTAATCGCCCCAACAAGCTTCTCACTTCTTTTACCGTAGAAGGAGTCTTTAAGTCATATATTATCTTGATCTTGAAAGGATCGATTTCGATTCCTCTATTGCTAACTACAAATCCTAGCAGTTTGCCAGATTTTGCCCCAAATACACATTTATTGGGATTCGGTCGCAACTTGTACTTTCTGGATCTTTTGAACAATTTGCGAAGCACCTCAACATGGTCTGCTCTTTATTTGGATTTTGCGATCATATTGTCCACATATACCTCAATTTCTTTATGCATCATATCATGGAATAGAGTTACCATCGCCCTTTGATATGTGGCACCAGCATTTTTCAGATTGAAAGACATCACCTTATAATAAAATGTGCTCTATGGTGTTGCAAAAGACGTTTTCGCCTTATTCTCTTTCTTCATGAGGATTTGATTATATCCTGAGAAACCATCCATGAATGAGAATGTTTCGAACCCAGCTGTGCTATTCACCAATACATCAATATGTGGAAGCGGAAAATCATCATTTAGGCTTGCTTTATTTAGGTTGCAATAATCAACACATACTCGCACCCGACCATCCTTCTTCATTACGGGTACTATGTTGGCAACCCATTTTGAATATGGCACTACTTCGATGAAACTGACTTTGAGTAATTTCATCACCTCTTCTTCTATTTTCTTTGCCAATTTTGGCTTCGTTCGTCTCAATTTTTGCTTCTTCGGGGGAATATTTGGATCAATTGGCAAAGCGTGTTCAACTATACTTAGATCAAGGCCTAGCATGTCAGCATAGGACCATGCGAATATATCTTGATATTTCTTGAGCAACTCTGTTATTCTTTTTGATTCTGCTGAAGGAAGACTTTCTCCAATATTAACCTCTTTGGGGTTCTCCTTATTACCCAGATTAACAGTAATCGTTTTCTTTAACGTGAGTGGCTTTGATTCCTCATGATGGATCCATTCTCTTCTGATCCATTCCTCATCTTCATTATCCCCCTCAATATCATAAGCGATCTCCTTGAAGAGATTTGAGTCACATATGAACCTATTATGAGTGTGTGAATGCTCATGCCTGACATGCAACAAACATGATTAGTAATTAAATATGAAATGAATTGATGCATGAGGTTTAATGAAAAACCCTTTTGCAAAATTATTTTGAAATCTGTTTTGAAGAGATCATGAGAATAGAGCTAATCCTCATATCCTTGCTCTTATTTTGTGCTCGCCTTCTTTTGGGACATAACATCTTCCCGATCTGGTTATTGATCAACTTCTTTAGGCATGTAATCCCATGGTACACATTTTGTATCAAATTTCTCCTTCGGAGGCAAAGTGATAATCACAAGCTACACCTCTTTCTCTTCGATTTTCAGTTGACCAATTGAGAGCTAAATGGTAATTGGTTCAACATGATGCTTTTCTTTGTCAAGTTTATCCACTTCATCAAGATTAATCAATAGTAGTGTAATCATGGACACCATGCTTTTGTCTGCTTCAATAGTATCCATTCCACCCCAACTGTCAGGCACGATATTTTCCTCTTTTGATGCCCACGAAGGTGGCGTATATTTGACACGGTAGTTATACCGACCACTGTCTTGTCCCAGATAGTCCATAATTTTGCCTCGTTTTCGTGCTTTGCGAGCAAATCATTTATCTTCTTGGCGAGCCTTTTTCTTTATTTTCTCGTCTGGATCTTCTTTCTCCTCAAGACTTAATTTATTGATTAGGATTTCATCCAAGCCTCCCCATCTGTCGGGCACAACAGTTTCGTTTTTAAAAGCCCAGGGTGAGGGTGTGTACTTAACACGGAAGTTGTACTTTCCACTGTCTTGACCAAGGAGGTCTACAGTGTCACCTTGCACAAATGAAGTTTGGGTAAATCGCTTTTCATCTTGCTGAATCCTTTTTTCTCTTCAAATTGATCTTCCTCATCACAGAAAGGAATTTCTTTTTGTTTACTGAGCTCATCATCCATACCGCCCCAGCCATTAGGCACAATCACTTTACTTTTAAAAGCCCACGGTGGTAGAGTATACTTTACTTGGAAGTTGTATTTGCCAAAATCTTCTCCCAAGTTATCTATAACTTCTCCTTTTAAGAATGCTAAGCGGCGAAAGCAAGCATCTCCTTGTCGGGCTGTCTTTAATTTGGCCTCATATTCATCTTCTTCATCAGGCCGTATTATTTCTTCCTCTGTAAGGACCATATTCACCACATTGTCCTCAAGAAGAGGGTTCTGATGCACATTTAGCTCTGGTTCTTGAAAGCTTAATATCTTTTTGTCTATGAGTTGCTGAACTTTGTATTTCAAGACTATACAGTTGTCCACATCGTACCCTTTTTCTCTCATATGGTATGTGCAAGTCTTTGACTCATCATACCAGGAGAACCTTGTAGGATTATCCCTTGGCACCTCTTTAGCCATCAATTGCCTTTCCAACAGTATCGGTAGTAGTTTCGACAAGGGCCGTGGCAACGGGGTGAATTGTCTTACGGGTTTTTTCTTTGGCTCGAATGGTTTTGGATTTCTCCAAGGGACATTGGACTGCTTTGGGAATGAAGCCTGATTAACGTTAGGGCTGGATACCATAGCCACGTCACATATAGGTTCTTTATCCTTTCTTCTAAGATACGGTCTCCGTGCCATCGCCTCCTGAGATTTCTTCTCTTTTAATGACCATTTGATTCTTTCACCAACCTTCACCAACATGGTAAATGTTTAGCAGCCCGATATATGCAACTTGTCGTAATACTCAGTTGATAACGACTTCAAGAAGAGTTCAATAAGCTCGTCCTCACTTATAGCCGATTTGACTTGTGAGGCTACAGCTTTCCACCTTTAAGCGTAGGCTCTGAATCCTTTACTTCTTCGTTTCTTGGTTCTGATTAAGTCCTCCCGGGTCGAAGTATCTCGACATTGAATTTGTATTGACGAAGGAATTCTCCTGCAAAATGATCCCATTCAGTAAAGTCTTCTATATCAAGAGCGGTATACCATGCCAAGGCCCCTCCCTTTAAGCTATATTAAAATGTACTAATAAGGAGTGGCATATTATCTAAATATCTCGTCATTTTGCAGAGATAATATTTCAAATGGCTTTTAGGATAGCCGGTTCCATCATACTTGCTCACGAACTCTGGTTCTTTATAGTTTTCTGGAACAACTACCTTCGCGTATGGTGAGAACTTGTCGAATTTCTGAAGCTCATAGCCTTGACTTGCTAGGCATTCTTCAATTTTAGCCAATCTCTTGGCCTCTTCTTCATCCTTAGACATCTTTTTAACCCAAATGTCTTCTTCTAGAAACACTATTTCAAGTACAGATTTTGGAGGATTCTCCTGAATTGGTTATTTACTTCTCATTGTCTCTTCAACAGGTACCTCAACGGTATTTATAGCTTCTGGATTTGAAACTGTAGGATAAGATCCCTTCGCAGCTATAATGAAGGTCTTCATTTCTACCATCATGGCAGCCATTTGTGTCATCTGGTTCTCCACTTCAGCTAGCCGAGTGCGAGTCTTTTCCTCATCCATTTTTATTTGCAAGTGAGTTCGAAGTCTTTTTCCTTCCATTGCTAAACAACCTGCTTTACATGAAAGCTATCAAGGTATTAGAATTGATGAAATGAATATGAAGACCTATTGTCGCGACCTGCCCCCTCGAGGGCCGAGAACTCGGATGAGGCGGGTTTAGAGATAAGTGTTCATGAGATGTTTCATATGGCATCTTAAAAATGATTTTTTACTGAAGTGTAAATCTCTTGTTTAACCATATGATCCATTGATCATGAACGTGGATTTTCCCTAAATCCATATCTCGCGTGACAGCGGATTGATTTTATTTTTTAAGGAGTCGTCACTAGCCTAGGTCGGGGGTCGGCTAGAATACCCAACCGAAACGCGGGAATTTCGTTTCGATTTCTACGAGAACCAGAGATCAAAGGTTCGGGGACTAGCTTACGTTAATATTTCTATTAACGCCCTTTCGGTACCGCTAAACTTAACATGGTTGTTATCTAAATCATCATGCATTTGTTTTTTATGATTTTCATGCCAAAGTCTTAGTCCACTAGGTGATCATGCATCTTGTTTTTTCATTTTTATTTAAGATTCTAAACTAATCCTATCTTAGTCTAGAAAAAGAAAGAAACAATCAATTGTATTGAAAGACTTTACGTAAAGTAGACACTCGAAGTATTGAAAGGACGAGCTAATTCTAAGTGCGAGAAAATAAAAGTAAGAACCCGCAACTCGTCGGGTGTTTATTACAACACGAATTGAAATCCCGAGACATGGTCGGGGACGAATGAATTAAGTACAAATTGAAACCGGATTGGACATCGGTTTAGAACCATCATCAAATGAGTACAAATCGAGACCGGATTGGACATCGGTCAATCACCTTGGTCTTCTACCATTTCGGATTATTCTTCCATGGACCGCCTCTCGGGTGTCGATATTTACATCCATACATTCATTCATAATGACATATGAAAGAACAAAGATGCAATCAAATCACTAATTAAGCACGAGCCTCGGGATCGGCCTTTGTTTTTCATGCGTTTCGATTCATCACCCACTAATCACCTAACATTGTTTGATTAATGGTTAATGATAATGGGCTACCATTTGTATTCACAAAACGGTAACTCATATCAATTAACCCCTAAAGTCGGGTTCTAATGACCATGAATGGGCTACCCGCCGAACATGCATCGGGCCTAACATTCATCTAACAAACACATGCTTGATCATAAATGAGCATGCATTCAAGCCCATGGGCCTTGTTTTGAATCCAATCAAGCAAGGGAAAGTGGGCTTTATGAGAAAGACCATTTATTCAATTAACATCTAATTCGGATCAATTCTGTTCAAGCATGATTAACTATCCTAATGACGTTCAAATGAAGTGAATCAGGTGTCATTAGAAAGCTTATGACATGAGGATCAAAAGTCATGAAGACCATTTTTTCTAAATCCTAGCCAAATTTCCCGAAAATGCATGATTAAGTCTCAGTGACAGGCTGGATTCAGTTCAGCTACGAATTTCAAAACAAAGGCGGGAAAAATAACAAACCTTATCAAAAAGGCGCGAAAATTTTTGTGCCGTTAGGATTCCCTGTGTGCAACAACTTTCCTGTTTTGAGTTTTTGCTAAAAAGCCCTCCAAATTTTTATAAAATTCGATTTTCATGAGGGACTCAATGGCAAATACAGTTTTGACCCCGGGAAGACCTTTCAAGCAAATCAACCCTCCAAAAATTGCAATTAGGTCCTCAAAATGTTCAGTTGACATAATGAGACCCCAATGAGCAACTTTGAAGTTTTGATTTTTTGCAAAAAAGGACCCTAACTTCATCAAATTCGGAGAAACATCTTTTGAACTTCAAAGGAATGAAAATCAGATCTGAACACAGATTCTGATCAAATTGTGAGAATTCCTTTTGAAAATTCAAATGATCTCCGATTTTGATGAAATTAGTATCAATTGAAAGATCTTGATCTCAGGAAGAACTTTCGTGAAGAAAATGTTTTCATATCTCGAACACACGAATTTATGAAAATCAAAGAACACACAAAGGTCGACTGAAACTAGCATGATACCAGATCTATATGCACATGACGTTGCAAATCGTACTAGGCAAACATGCTCGAAATTTTGTGAAAATTTTATGGTGAACAGATCAGGATGTGTTCTACGATTCTCATGAAGGAAGTTTTTCCAGAAAATGATCACAAAAAATCATAAAATTCATCCAACAGCGCAACGTCAGTCAGGGAATCATCAGAACAGACATGAACAGAATATTCCAGATTCTGATCCTTACTTCTAAATGTGTTTTGACATAGCAAATGAAGTCCGATCGAGGCATATGATATATCAAATCGAAGCTTAAGACGAGTTCTACGACTCTCTAGTTTATCACTTCATCAGATTTCGACGTTAACTAGCTCAAAACAGCATCTCAAGCAATCAGGATTTACTGGACACGAATTTGCAGAGTTGAGTTCAAACGTTCTTACCTTGTCTCACGATGATCCAACGCTCGAGCGAGCGATCCGACCTCCGTATTCAGACCTGGAATGGCACGGAGACACCTCGGAAAGCTCGGCCAATCTACGATAACGGATTACAAGAGATAATGTGAGAATCGACTCGTTTTTACTCAAGTAAACGAATCAGTAAAAAATTGAGAAAACTATGTGATCCGGTGGCTGTTCAGTGCGAGGCCGGCCACCACAGCGACTTGAAGACACCGAGGAAGGCTGTCGGTTGCTCGAAATCACCGGAGGAGGCCGCCGGAGGGCCGGTTCAGCCGGTTGAACCGGCTGGACAGATCACCGGCAGAATTGCCGGTACTGCTGCCGAGGAGGAAAAGGCGCCGGAAAAGGGAGCTCCGGCCACCGGCGAAGGTGGCTAGCCTTGCGACCAGCCTCGGACCGCCGTGGGGGACGCCGGTGTGGCGGCGGCTCGCCGGGAAGAGGCCGGCAAGGCGCCGGATGGCCGGCTGCCGAGAGGGAGCTCGAGAGGGAGAGTTGATCGTGGGAGAGGGAGAGAGAGAGAGAGAGAGAGAGAGAGAGAGAGAGAGAGAGAGAGAGAGAGAGAGAGAGAGAATTCAGATCTGAAAATGGACATCCCCCCTTGATTTTTGGAGGGAAAAATGCTATATACCTTCCCCAACTTTGAATTTTAGCCCTTAGATCAATCAAATGGCTCAAAATGGATCCTTAATGATTAAGAATATTCCTTAATAGCTAAGGATTGATGACATGGCATCATGGATGGTCATGATCAATTTTAGATGAATGGCCATGATTGATTTGCTAATCCCCTAATTAATTTGTTTAATCCTTGAAGAAGGGTATTTTGGTCATTTCTCTTAGTCATTTTTTGTAATTCTCAATTAAGGTCAATTTTGTCATTTTCGCACTCAAGAGGATGTGACTGACCTTGATTAGTCCGATCGGATTATCGATCATCAAAATTTTCGACCGGAAAATGACTAATTTGATCGGATTAGTTCAATTTGAATTAAACCGATTTGAGTCAATTAGCTCTAAATTTGGGTAATTGCATGACCGAGCTAGACTAACAAGTTTAATTGAAGTCTAATTAACCAAATTGAGTCTCAATTCATCAAATTGAACATTAGTCTAGAGTGGGTCAAGTTGAATTGCATTAATTAGACCAATCACTCTTAGACTTCCTAATCATTGGATCCCTAAATTGATCAAATTGACTCAAATTCATGTGATTCTTCCAAAATTGATTTTGAATTTAGATTTCATATAAGAAATTAGGCTCATTCGTGCCTCAATTGCGCGCATCATGAAGAATCAGTCAAAATCACTGATCAGGGCTAAAATTGGGGGTTTTTGTGTTTGGCTTGGAATCACAAAATTGGTTCAAAAAATGGATATAAAATGACCTCTAGATCAAATGTCGTGAAGAAAACTAATCTAAAAAATGACTAGAAATGAAGTAATTTCATTTTTGGCCGATTTGAATCAAATTCCGCAATTTGGGAAAAAGTTGATTCAAAATCGATTTTTGTAAAATTTCTAATGCCAAAGGTAAATTGAAAGTAAAATAAGATGATTTGGGGATTTTTGAATTTTTGAATTTTTTGGTCAAAGGTTTGACCAAAAGTCAAACCCTAGTTGACTTTTCACTAGAAGCTTGATTTTATGATCAAATCTTTGAATTTTTCTGAAATTTCCACTTCTAAAGTGAAATTGGACTTGAAAGGAATCTTTTTATGCAAAAAGCCCCAATTTGACCTGGGGTTGACTTTTGGTCAAAGGGTTGACCAAAAAGTCAACGCCAAAGTCAACCATTTGACTTTTTGGGTTTTTGTATGAAATGAATAGAAAATCACTTATAAAAACTAATCCAACAGACGGAATTAAAAAACGACACTTTTTGCTCAAGAAACAAGCTCCGTCGCGATCGGAAACTATAATCTTGAATTTTCATTTTTAATGACGCATCGGCTAAAAATTAGGTGTCAACAGCTGCCCCTCTTTGAGTGGGAGTTCGAAGAGGTTTCGCTCAAAGACCAATTGGCACCTGCAAATTTTTAGTCGATTCTACTTGGGAAAAAGAAAAAGAAAATAGACATTTGATCAGAGTCTTACCTGAAGCATTTACCGTTGGATTGTCAGACCGTTCATGTGTTCTTCTCTCTCTCACGGGGTGGAATGAAGGAAGAAAGGACAAAGAAATGATTTTGTGAGAAACCTATGGTTTAAGGAAAACCAAGAACCAAAGGACAAGGTTTAAGGATGACCTAGAACCTAAGAACAAGGTTTAAGGATGACCTGGAACCTAAAGACAAGGTTTAAGGATGACCTGGAACCTAAAGACAAGGTTTAAGGATGACCTGGAACCTAAGACAAGGTTTAAGGATGACCTGGAACCTAAGACAAGGTTTAAGGATGACCTGGAACCTAAGACAAGGTTTAAGGATGACCTGGAACCTAAGACAAGGTTTAAGGATGACCTGGAACCTAAGACAAAAGGGTTATGGTTTAGGCTGACCAAAAACCGAGGGTATGGTTTAGGATGACCAAAAACCGAAGGTAAAAGGTATGGTTTAGGCTGACCAAAAACCGATCCACTGGGGAAAGATATTTTGAAAAGAAGAGTTCCGAGATTGTTTAACAACAAATCAAACGGAATTTTTCAACTCTTGGTGAAAGGCAGAGATTATCAAAATCCTTAAGAGGAAATTTTAACAAAATGATCTTCGAATAACCACTTAAAGAGGTTAGGTAAAAAATGCCAAGTTGGAAATAACCTAATCAAAAAGGTCTTTCACACTGGCTCTCATAAAGGCTTTGATTCCCATTCATCGATGCGGGAAAGCTATTCAATTCTCACTGGTGATGCCTCACGAACCTATGTCAAAGGTTTTCGGAAACATTCACATTGAATACAAATTGATTGATCAGAAAGGTCTTTCCAAAGGACCGTAATATAGGCTTGGTCATGGGCTTACACAAAGGGTATTTGCTTTGAGGCCAAGAAAAGAAACATACCAACAACATCTTCAGCGGGTTTACAAGTCAAGAACCTTGAAGATAAGATAAGATAGGATTACTTCCACTCCTTCTAGCGGTAGTTCCTTTGTGAAATCTTTACATTAACTCAAACCATCCCAATCGGAAGAGACTTCGGAGAGGGTTGTAATGTTGGTTCGGGTTAGGCTCAAAAGGCTTGAAGTTTGATAGAAGGGGTTTGAAAGAAGAATGATGATTATCTTGGCATCATTACCAAATCATTCAAATCTGACATTATTTGATTTTTGAAAACCAAACTGTCTCGAGAGTCCATTTTTCTTGCAACATAAGAGCTTTGCTCTTTCTAAGCATCCTTTTGCAAATGGAATTTTGTTTTAAGCATAAGCATATTGCTTTTTCTTGCTTTTGCTTTTGACATGTTTTTTCATGGGCATCGGCCTTGCTTTTACCAGGCACACTGCTTTTTCATGCCCCCTAATATTTATCTTTTGAGTTATTTGGACTCTCGAGACATTTTATACATATTCACCAATTTCTCAATCTCCTTGGTAAATCATATGCATTGCCCCAATGTGGGGAGATAATCAACATTTTGGGCTTTGAAATGAAGATGCTTAAGGCTCAATTTGGCTAAGCAAAGGATAATTGTGTTTGGGGTAGAGGAAAAGAATGCTCTTCTTCACTTTGGGATGCTTCGAGCTTCCATAAAGATCCATCTGAAACTATCACAAGAAGGTTGATGCAAGTGAAAGCAATAAAATCTTTCTTAATCTTTTTGCTCCCAAAAATGATCAACCATAACTTCTTATTTTGCCCCAATGTGGGGTGGTTCTTGACAGGGATATTTTGAGAATTTTCCTTATTTGGCTCAAAGTGGCTAGCAAAGGATAACATGAGTGTTTAGGATAGAGAAATGAAATGCCTTTTATCATCTCAATCCATGTATTCAATGTGAACGAATCCTACGTCCTACGACATGGCTTTTTCGCTCAATTCTCTCAAAATGAGTATAGGGACGTGTTTGATCAAAAGTTTGCCTTTTATCATCCTAGGCATTTCCAATTGGCAATTTTGAAAAAATCCTCTTTTTGTTTTTCCAAAGGATCATCTAGTTAAATCTCCCGTCTGTGAGGAATTTTGATAAATCAAGACATTTGATTTTTTGATTTTTTTTTTAAAAACTCCTCTGGGGATTTTTATTTCAAACTTGAAAAACCTTTTGGACAGAAAAGGTCTTCACACATGGGATCTACTTCCTAAATTCTAGGGAGAAGATTGATTTGATGTAGCAACTTCCTCGGGCTTGATTCCTTGAGGTTTGGAATAGCTTCCCTGGGGAATAGTTGAGTACCTACAAAATGAACAAATATGCAAAAATGCCATGTATGCATGAAATGCATGATGCAAATGTTCTTAAAGAGACTTGGATTCAGTCCAAAGCAACTCGAAACATTTTATTCAGGGAAAATATTTCTTGACAGCATCTGCGTTCACAGGTTTTGGCAACTCTCGGCCATCCATTTCTACAAGAATTAATGCTCCACCAGGCAACACTTTCTTGATGACATACGGCCCTTCATAATTGGGGGTAAACTTTCCACGATCTGGAATAATGGGTAAGACCTTCCTCAAAACCAGATCATTGATCTCAAAATGTCTGGGTCGAACCTTACGGTTGAATGACTTGGCCACTCGCTTTTGGTAGCTTTGTCCATGGCATAGGGCTTTTACCCTTTTTTCATCAATCATGTTAAGCTGTTCAAATCTCTGTTGAATCCATTCTGCTTCGGAAAGCTTTATTTGCGAAAGTACCCTTAATGAAGGAATTTCCACTTCCACAGGTAAAACTGCTTCCATCCCATATACCAATGAGAATGGTGTTGCCCCAGTCGAGGTGCGAATGGAAGTTCGATAAGCCATTAACGCATACGGCAACCGATCATGCCAGTCTCGGTAATTCTCTGCCGTCTTGGACAGAATCTTCTTTATATTCTTGTTTGCCGCCTCTACAGCTCCATTCATTTGTGGGCGGTAAGGAGAAGAATTCAAGTGGCGAACGTGAAACTTACTGAGTAGCTCATCCACTACTTTGTTATTCAAGTTTGACCCATTATCCGTGATAATTGCTTCGGGAACCCCGTATCGAGCAATAATATCTCGACGAATAAACTTTGCCACACTTCTCGCGGTGACGTGAGCATAAGAATTGGCTTCGATCCATTTGGTGAAGTAATCAATAGCCACTAGAATGAAGCGGTGTCCATTTGACGCCTTAGGATTAATTGGTCCGATAATGTCAATCCCCCACATTGAGAAAGGCCATGCTTCGGACATTTGATGTAATTCATTTGGGGGAGCATTGATCTTGTTCCCATAAATTTGACATTGATAACAACATCTGACATGTTGAATGCAGTCGGCTTCCATGGTTAACCAATAATAACCTAGCCTCATGATCTTCCTTGCTAGAAGATGGCCATTCATATGAGGACCACATTCTCCTTCATGTATCTCCTTCATTAATAAATTGGCCTCTTTGGTGTCTACGCACTTCAACAGGACCGAATCGAAAGATCTCTTGTACAAAGCACCTCCATTAAGAAAGAATTTGGAAGCTAATTTGGTCAAGTATTTCCGATCCATAGCTTGACTTCCTTGAGGAAATTTTCCTTCTCGAAGGTAATTCATGATGTCATAGTACCATGGTTGACCATCAAATTCTTCTTCTATAACCATGCAATATGCAGGCTTCTTTAAAACGTCGATTTGCAAAGGATCAACATTCAATCCATCAGTCACTTGTAACATTGAGGATAATGTTGCCAAAGCATCAGCAAATTGATTCTGAGATCTTGGCAAATAATCGAATGAGATATCTTCGAACTCCTCCACCAAATCTTTAAGATACTCATGATAAGGAATCAATTTCGAATCACGAGTTTGCCATTCACCTCCTGTTTGGAGAATGATAAGTGCGGAATCGCCATAAACTTGTAATCTCTTAATCTTCATATCGATGGCTAATTGAAGACCGAGGATGCAAGCTTCATATTCTGAAATGTTATTGGTACAAGGAAATACCAACTTTGCGGCTACTGGATAATGCTGACCCGATGGGGATATCAGGACTGCTCCAGTACCTGAACCGGAGAGATTAACGGCTCCATCAAAATACATGACCCACTTGTCTTGTGACACCAAATGGATTCTTTCATCAATTTCATCCCAATCATTTGACTTTAAGGGATTTTCAGCCAACATATCAGCTATGGCTCGACCTTTGATGGACTTCTGAGACATGCTCTGGATATCAAACTCGGAGAGTAATATTTGCCATTTGGCAAGCCTTCCAACTAGTGCAGGCTTTTCCAACAGATACTTGATAGGATCATTCTCATTCACAAGTAGAATTCGATGGTGAAGGGTGTATTGCCGTAATCTGTGTAATACCCAAATTAAGGCTACACACGTTTTCTCAACTTCTGGATATCGAGCTTCACCAGAAGTAAACTTTTTGCTGAGGTAGTAAATAGCGCATTCCTTTCCATCCTCTGGTCTTTTCTGCGCTAACATAGCTCCCAAAGACTCATCGTGAATGGTGAGGTACAAGATCAAAGGTATACCCGGAGTGGGCGGTACCAAAACTGGTGGTTGTGAAAGATATTGCTTCAATTGTTGAAAGGATTTCTGACAATCTTCATTCCATTCAACTTTGGCATTCTTTTTCAACAGCTTAAAGAATGGTTTAGCTGTTTCTGATAACTGGGAAATGAATCTTGCAACATAATTCAATTTTCCCAACAAGCTTCGAACTTCCTTAACAGTAGAAGGAGGTTTTAAATCACAAATGGCCTTCACCTTCGAGGGATCAATCTCGATGCCCTTGTTACTAACCATAAATCCAAGGAGCTTCCCAGACTTTGCCCCAAAAATGCACTTGGCGGGGTTAAGCCTTAGCTTGAACTTTCTAAGTCGATCAAACAGTTTCTTCAAGACTTCAATGTGGTCTTCACCTTGTCGTGATTTAGCGATCATGTCATCGACATAAACTTCAATTTCTTTATGCATCATATCATGGAATAGTGTCACCATGGCTCTTTGGTAAGTTGCCCCTGCGTTCTTCAAGCCAAAGGGCATAACTTTGTAACAGAATGTCCCCCATGGGGTGATGAATGATGTTTTAGTCTTATCTTCTTCCTTCATTCGGATTTGGTTATAGCCAGAGAAACCATCCATGAAAGAAAATAATTCGAATCCTGCGGTGCTGTCGACCAGGACGTCAATATGTGGTAATGGGAAGTCATCTTTGGGACTTGCTTTGTTCAAGTCTCGGTAATCGACACATACCCGAACTCGTCCATCCTTCTTCATGACTGGGACAACATTAGCAATCCAATCAGCATAATGAGTGACTTCAATGAAATCCACTTTTAACAGTTTCATGACTTCTTCCTCAATCTTCTTGGATAATTCTGGCTTTGTCCTCCTAAGCTTCTGCTTCTTAGGTGGAATGGTAGGATCAAGAGGCAACGTGTGCTCTACAATATTGGGGTCCAGACCCGGCATGTCAGCATAAGACCAAGCAAAGACATCTTGATACTCCTTCAATAGTTTGATCAGTCGATCTTCATCTGCTTGAGAGAGACTTGTCCCAATTTTTGTTTCTCTAGGATTTTCTGAATCGCCCAAATTTATAACGACAGTTCGCTCTTCTGTGGGAGGTGCGGATTCTTCATGTCGGATCCATTCCCTTTTAATAACATGGGAATCCTCTTCATTTTCGGGATCAGAATGATCAGATTCGTATGAGTTTTTTGAACATGAATCCAAGCCATGCATATGACTACTATGGTTATGCAAAGTGTCATGCCTGAGATGTAACAAAAGAATGGTTAGTATATGAAAATAAGAAATGCAATGCATGAAGATGTGATGAAAAACAAATTTTCGAATTCTGAATTTTCGAAAATTCAAAGGGGAACTCGTCCTCATTTCATTGGACATCCTTGTTCCAAAAAACATATTTTGAAAACTATAGATCGTGCAAAAGTCCAGGCCTCAAAGCATCATCATAGGACTGGTTTGGTATACTTTTGCACGTCTATTAACAAAACATGCATATGTTTTTATTGAATTGAAAATGAATGCTATATAATGTTTTGGATCCGAAGCTCGTGATCCGAATTATTACAACACTTGAAATGAACAAAACAAATGAACAAATGGAATTCCCTCGCAGGGGAGAATTAGATGAATTACAATTGAAAACAAAGTAAAACAATGGAAACATCCCTTACACAGCGGGATCGGTAGGTAGATCATCTTCGAAGCTCTCGGAAATGACACCCACAAAATTCTCTTCAAATAAGTCGACGATATCACAAATGTCTATTTCTTCATCTTGGAGGAACTTTGACGGTCCGGGGAAGAAATCTTTCAACGGAGGAGGGAGTAAACGTCGGTAACTCTTTTCCTTGATGCTCGGGTTTTTCTGATTACCTTGATCTTGTTGATCGCCTTGGTAACCTAAGCCTTCTCGCTTCTTTCTCTTAGTCACCTCAATGGGTGTGAGAATACCTTGGGACAGCTTTCCCAATCCTTTGCCAATAATGAATCCATACTCGATCAACACTTTGCTAGACATAAGTGCCGCCTTTGAATAGTGAGGCTTCCTCATAACAGTGCCCGCGGGCACATGAGATACTGACACTAACTCAAATGAGTAGTAGCTTGATTCTTCTTTTACTTCTGGCTCCACATAAGGAATCGCAGTATTGTTGAAAGTTTCGGAATCTTTCTCGCAATGGACCGTTATAATCTTGCCACAGACGACAAAACGGATCATCTGATGTAGACTTGAGGGTATAACTCCCGCCGCGTGAATCCAAGGTCGTCCCAACAACAGACTGAAGTTGCTTGGGATATCGAGCACTTGAAACTTCTGAGCGAACATAACTGGACCAATCATCAGTTGTAAGTCAATTTCTCCAAGAGCTTCCTTTTTCATGCCATCAAAGGCCCTGACTGGAGTCTTAGAAGGACGAACATTATCCATACCCACACCTAAACGACGCAAAGTCGATAACGGACAGATGTTGAGAGCTGAACCATTATCAATAAGAACTCTTGATATCCTTGTATCAAAGTGTTGAACAGAGATGTATAATGCTTTAGAGTGTGCTCGCCCTTCCGGCGGCAAATCCTTTTCGGAAAAAGAAATTTGATCCTTAAGAAGGATAGCACCTACAAACTCTTCCAACTGTACCTCTCCAATTGTCTCGGGTACATGTACTTCATTAAGAACCTTTAAAAGAGCATTTCTATGCTTCTCGGAAGATTTGAATAATTCAAGTAACGAGATTTGAGCCGGCATTTTTCTTAACTGCTCGATCACCTCTGATTCACTCGTTTTGAGAGTTTTGAGGAGTTGTTCCGCCTCTTCTTCGGTTACAGCCTTTTTCTCGACACCTTCACGAGATGGAAAACATCGGCCTGACCGAGTAACAGCGTCTATCTCGTTAGACTCATAATTCCATGGAACTGCCTTGGAATCATAAACAGGAGGAATTCTTGCTTTCAAATTCTCATTCTTCTTCGGTGGCAACTCGATCACAACAGGCCCAATATCTTCATTAGAGATCTTTATATCTCCGAAGCCCTCAGCCATTAGATCTATAACCACAGGTTCCACAACGTGCGCTTGGATTTCACAAGTTGCATTCAATTTAATCACAACAGGATCAATCATGGCTACCATGCCATCATCTTCAAATTCGGACCCCCATCCACTCGGGACGATAGTCTTAGGGTCGATAGAAGCGCTTGGAGGAGGAGAGTATTTCACCATGAAATCGTATTTTCCACTTGGCTGCCCGAGAGTGTCAACAATTTCGCCCTTTTCAATCGCTTTCCTAACGAACTCCCGATCCCAGTGGGAGGTATGGTATTCAAATTCCGAATCAGCATCGGAAAGAGCTTCTTCATTATCTCCGTCATCACTCCATCCAGTCGGAACAATGTCTTTCAAATCAACGAAGAAACTTGGCGGAGGCAAACATTTGACAAAAGTGTCATACTTCCTACTTGGTTGTCTTAGAGTATCAACCACTTCATCATGCTCACGAGCGGTCATTACAAATTCGCGGTTCCAATGAGTCTTACTAACGCTAAGATCAGAATCCATGTTAGAAACATACTTCTTGTCTTCATCGGCGGATATGCCTTCATCATCCATGCCTCCCCATCCATCGGGAACGATATCCTTTAGGTCAACGAAGAAACTTGGAGATGGCGTATATTTGACCATAAAGTCATATTTACCACTCGGCTGTCCGAGGGTATCAACAATTTCACCTTTTTCGATAGCCTTCTTCATAAATTCACGATCTCGACAGGCATTATTAGTCTCACATTCCGAATCACTATCGGAATAAGTGTCAATCCACGGTTCATCAACATCTGGCTCATACCCATCATCTTTTGGCTTAGAGCATGAAGCTTCACTTGCAAACTTACACGAGAATTTTTCTGACGACAAATCAATTACAGCAGTCTCGATGGACCTTTCGGGCTTCCTTTCTTGAAGAGGCTGAATTATGCCTAAAGCGAACATCTTGGCTAAGCAATACATTTTCTCCTCCCGGGATACATTTCCTTCTTTCGGTTGATCTCTAGCTATAGTCAATAGCTCTTCCAACTTCGTCACATCGAACAAGAAAGGTTTCTCATTCTCATCTCCAAATATCACGTTAACGGCTTCGGTATGATTAGGGAGCGGATTTTGTTGAACATTTGGCGTGGCATCTTTAAACGACAAGATCTTCTTATCCAACAGGTTCTGAATCTTGACCTTGAGAGTGTAACAATTATTCACATCATGGCCCTTCTCACCCATGTGATATACACAAGATTTTGCCAAATCAAACCCAACAAACTTTGGTGGGTTGTCTCTCGGGATTTCTTTTGCTACGAGTCTTTGTTCAATCAACATCGGCAGCAACTGAGACATAGGTCTTGGTAACGGTGTGAATTGCCTTTGCGGAGCTTTTCCTTTTCGGTCAAAATTCCGGGAAGAACCCCCTGTTTCTACAACAGACCTTTGAACTGGTGTGCTTAGTGGCTTTTGAGCATTAGGATTTTGAATATAGGCAACCTCCACAGTTGGCTCCTTATCTTTCTTTAAGGTAAATCTGCGAGTCGTCGTCTCGGACAATCGACCTTCCCGCATTATTCCTTCAATACGCTCTCCCAATTCAACCATTGCGGGAAAATTGATGCAAGTGTTATTAAACATCTTGTCGAAGTACTCTCGAGGTAATGCTCGAAGAAACAGCTGCATGATCTCTTTCTCGGACAACGGAGGTTTGACTTGAGACGCCATAGTTCTCCACCTTTGGGCATATGCTCTAAAAGTTTCAATCCTCCTTTTGTCAACCCGGACCAGTTCTTCACGGGTTGGAGCAATTTCGGTATTAAACTTGTATTGCTGAAGAAATTCATCTGCAAGATCTTCCCAGGTGCAAATTTTCTCCAAATCCAATTCGATGAACCAAGTCAAGGCGGAGTCTGCCAAGCTATCTTGAAAATTGTTGATCAAAAGCGGGGTGTTATCGGAATAACGAGCCATCTTGCTCAAATAATACTTCAAGTGGGTTTTAGGACACCCAGTTCCATCATACTTCCTTGAAAACTCGGGCTCCTTGTAAAAATCAGGAACTTTCACCTTTGTAAAAGGTGACAACTTATCAAAGCCTTGGAGTTGATAACCTTGCAACATGCATAGGCGTTCTTCCAATTTTGCGAGGCGTCTCGCGCTCTCTTCATCCATATGAGCGACAGGCGACTCCTTAGGTGGAGCTTCCAAATCGATGACGGTAGGAATGGCATTAACGGGGACCTCTTCAACAGGTCCTTTGTCAACTGGATCTATCACCGGCGCACTAGTGGGCGCATTAGGAGTAGAAGCCGCAGCAGCAGGAGCCACGGGCGTGAAGTTCTTTACTTGATTTGCAAGATCGGTTAAGAGCGCCATCATTTGCGCCATTTGATTCTCGATGGTAATAACGCGAGTACGAGTGTCTTCGTTCTCCATCCTTGCTTGGTGACGGGTGCGTATAATAAAGCGCGATTCAGCCGTATTTTAATATTCTCTCTGTAAAAAACAGAAATCAAATTAGCATACGGAAAATGAATTGAGACGAAAATATAAAACCCTTCAATTTTATATTTTCTTTAGATGAAATAGAGATAAGAAATATTCTCATGATCCCAATATCACGTGAATAATCTCTTATCATAATTTCTTCACAAGAAATTATACAATTAAAGGGGTAACACGCGATGATTAATCAAGATGCCCCATCTATATTCCATTGGAATCTCGGAAAAGAAAGCGCACACAAAGGGAAATTTCACTATTAACAACAAAATTTGTGAAATACAATCCCTTTAAATCAAACTAAAGACAAAAAGAGAATCCTATTACATCATTACTAAAAATGAGTAAAAAGGAAACCCTATACAACAAATCTATAAAAGGAAAATTACATGAAAGGAGATTTCCTCATGGAATATAGCCAAACTCCTAATGAATCTTCCTTAGATGTGAGGCGAATTCGTTTGTTTTCTTGGGTCAAACGTTCAACCTCGGCTAAAGCTTCATTCTTTTCCTTTAAAGCTCTGGCGGCTATAGCTTGCTGTTGAGTTGGCTTCTCGGGGACATTAGGGAGATCCACTTTAAGCTCGGGCTCAAGACGACGGTGTACGTACTCCGGCAATGCGTGATGTATCTTCATTTCTCCTTCCAATTCCGACTCATCGGTAATGATAATTGGCTCCGGGCGGCATTTGTACCACATATCGATGATAGACTTGACTATTTCCTTCACGTCTGTCATTTGGTCCTTTTGGATGACATCTTTGCGATAGTCAAAATGATATAACCCCAGCTTGAGGAATGGTGGAATCTTTTGAAGCGCACGATATTGACGGATCACCCTAAAAGGGTAATATGACGTAGACCCCGTAAGACCCAAAAGTGGGATTGGGTTGTCGGATCCATTATTAAGGCGCACCTCGGGATTTTCAAGCCAACGAACATGCCATTGGATTTGATTTGGAACAAGGTTCTTGAAAAAACTAAACCAAGTTGAGAATGACCAAAAGGGAAAGATTTTTTCCTTTTCTCGGAAAAGCGAGATAGGATGACAATCTTTGGACACATCTATGATTTTTAAGCTCAAACCAAAATCTTTGAGGTGAGAGACCAACCAAATTTGGAGTAAACCTATTGGAGCTCTAAAGATACCATTTTTGCTTTGTTTGAACCTATTGAGTGATACGAAGGTCTCGCCTAAGATCATATTTGAGAATCTTTTGAACATACACACTTGGTTGACAATGTGAACTACCGAAGGATCCATGGTCTTTTTGGTGAATGGGAATACCACAAAACCAAAGAAGGCTAAGAGAAAAACTCGAGGAATTTGATTACCCGATTCTTTTGGCAAGCTAGAAAAATGTTGTTCTAGGAATGTGAAAGAAAGTGCATTGGAATTTCCTCTAAGAACGCCTTTGACTTGAAGAATATCGATTCCTAAGAATTGGCTCAAAAGAGTTATAGGATCTATATCTATTGGAGGACTAACTAGACCAAAAGACCCGACTCTACCAATGGCAATATCGTACTCCTCAATTGTAGGGGTCAACTCATTTCGACCAAACACAAAAGTGGATGTCTTCGAGTTCCAAAAATGAGACAATGCCTTGATCATGGCGATCCGAGGCTCGATGTATAAGAGTGCGGGAAGATATCCAATCCTCTTTTCCACGTATTCTTTATGCTTTGACTCGAGGCTTTCCCACATAGTCACGAGAGCTCTTGGCATGGGGACGATTCGAATCTCCGACATATCCATTTTGACTAACCCTAATTTGGGGCATCGAGATTAATCACCACGCATTATAGAAAAGGATATAACGTGGAATTGAAATGGCGAAATTGAAATTGTAGAACGATACAATCAACCTTACCATGGAGAGAAAATGGCAAACACATCGACACATCGCATGAGGACATGTGAGTTTTGACACCTAAGGGTAGGATTCTAAAGGTTTAAGGTCCCCATCTTAATTAAATAAGAAGAGTTTACCCACCGCTACTAACGTCGGCCGGTGCACTTCTTACTAATTAAGATGAGCGGTATTGAAGAATGGATTACCACATGGATTCACATGCGGATTCCACTCTTAACACCTCCTAAAGGTACCCTAAAGCGATCCGGGGTTTTAGACCGCGGGATGTGGGTGCATTTGTGTCGTGCTAAAGCAAGTAAACATGCATTTAATTTTAAAGCAAACAACACTTCAATATAATCTCATACATTTGACATTCATCCGAACACCACCTACAAAACAAAGGGTTTGCATTCACTCCACCCCTTATGACTCCCACCTATAAAACCATTTAACACATGGTTAGTGGACTAACCTCATTTTCCACGTGACTTTGACTTGCAGTCGATGCTACAAAATGTAGACAAGTGAGATAACAACCAATCAAGTTTATTACGGCTTTAATCCACTTAGGTTTGTAACCTAGTCCCCAGTGGAGTCGCCAAGCCTGTCGCGACCTGCCCCCTCGAGGGCCGAGAACTCGGATGAGGCGGGTTTAGAGATAAGTGTTCATGAGATGTTTCATATGGCATCTTAAAAATGATTTTTTACTGAAGTGTAAATCTCTTGTTTAACCATATGATCCATTGATCATGAACGTGGATTTTCCCTAAATCCATATCTCGCGTGACAGCGGATTGATTTTATTTTTTAAGGAGTCGCCACTAGCCTAGGTCGGGGGTCGGCTAGAATACCCAACC
The DNA here is from genome assembly GCA_031216235.1 of Syzygium jambos. NCBI lineage: Eukaryota > Viridiplantae > Streptophyta > Magnoliopsida > Myrtales > Myrtaceae > Syzygium > Syzygium jambos. Next base: position 18,827,451 of record CM062222.1, read on the forward strand.
GAAACGCGGGAATTTCGTTTCGATTTCTACGAGAACCAGAGATCAAAGGTTCGGGGACTAGCTTACGTTAATATTTCTATTAACGCCCTTTCGGTACCGCTAAACTTAACATGGTTGTTATCTAAATCATCATGCATTTGTTTTTTATGATTTTCATGCCAAAGTCTTAGTCCACTAGGTGATCATGCATCTTGTTTTTGCATTTTTATTTAAGATTCTAAACTAATCCTATCTTAGTCTAGAAAAAGAAAGAAACAATCAATTGTATTGAAAGACTTTACGTAAAGTAGACACTCGAAGTATTGAAAGGACGAGCTAATTCTAAGTGCGAGAAAATAAAAGTAAGAACCCGCAACTCGTCGGGTGTTTATTACAACACGAATTGAAATCCCGAGACATGGTCGGGGACGAATGAATTAAGTACAAATTGAAACCGGATTGGACATCGGTTTAGAACCATCATCAAATGAGTACAAATCGAGACCGGATTGGACATCGGTCAATCACCTTGGTCTTCTACCATTTCGGATTATTCTTCCATGGACCGCCTCTCGGGTGTCGATGTTTACATCCATACATTCATTCATAATGACATATGAAAGAACAAAGATGCAATCAAATCACTAATTAAGCACGAGCCTCGGGATCGGCCTTTGTTTTTCATGCGTTTCGATTCATCACCCACTAATCACCTAACATTGTTTGATTAATGGTTAATGATAATGGGCTACCATTTGTATTCACAAAACGGTAACTCATATCAATTAACCCCTAAAGTCGGGTTCTAATGACCATGAATGGGCTACCCGCCGAACATGCATCGGGCCTAACATTCATCTAACAAACACATGCTTGATCATAAATGAGCATGCATTCAAGCCCATGGGCCTTGTTTTGAATCCAATCAAGCAAGGGGAAGTGGGCTTTATGAGAAAGACCATTTATTCAATTAACATCTAATTCGGATCAATTCTGTTCAAGCATGATTAACTATCCTAATGACGTTCAAATGAAGTGAATCAGGTGTCATTAGAAAGCTTATGACATGAGGATCAAAAGTCATGAAGACCATTTTTTCTAAATCCTAGCCAAATTTCCCGAAAATGCATGATTAAGTCTCAGTGACAGGCTGGATTCAGTTCAGCTACGAATTTCAAAACAAAGGCGGGAAAAATAACAAACCTTATCAAAAAGGCGCGAAAATTTTTGTGCCGTTAGGATTCCCTGTGTGAAACAACTTTCATGTTTTGAGTTTTTGCTAAAAAGCCCTCCAAATTTTTATAAAATTCGATTTTCATGAGGGACTCAATGGCAAATACAGTTTTGACCCCGGGAAGACCTTTCAAGCAAATCAACCCTCCAAAAATTGCAATTAGGTCCTCAAAATGTTCAGTTGACATAATGAGACCCCAATGAGCAACTTTGAAGTTTTGATTTTTTGCAAAAAAGGACCCTAACTTCATCAAATTCGGAGAAACATCTTTTGAACTTCAAAGGAATGAAAATCAGATCTGAACACAGATTCTGATTAAATTGTGAGAATTCCTTTTGAAAATTCAAATGATCTCCGATTTTGATGAAATTAGTATCAATTGAAAGATCTTGATCTCAGGAAGAACTTTCGTGAAGAAAATTTTTTCATATCTCGAACACACGAATTTATGAAAATCAAAGAACACACAAAGGTCGACTGAAACTAGCATGATACCAGATCTATATGCACATGACGTTGCAAATCGTACTAGGCAAACATGCTCGAAATTTTGTGAAAATTTTATGGTGAACAGATCAGGATGTGTTCTACGATTCTCATGAAGGAAGTTTTTCCAGAAAATGATCACAAAAAATCATAAAATTCATCCAACAGCGCAACGTCAGTCAGGGAATCATCAGAACAGACATGAACAGAATATTCCAGATTCTGATCCTTACTTCTAAATGTGTTTTGACATAGCAAATGAAGTCCGATCGAGGCATATGATATATCAAATTGAAGCTTAAGACGAGTTCTACGACTCTCTAGTTTATCACTTCATCAGATTTCGACGTTAACTAGCTCAAAACAGCATCTCAAGCAATCAGGATTTACTGGACACGAATTTGCAGAGTTGAGTTCAAACGTTCTTACCTTGTCTCACGATGATCCAACGCTCGAGCGAGCGATCCGACCTCCGTATTCAGACCTGGAATGGCACGGAGACACCTCGGAAAGCTCGGCCAATCTACGATAACGGATTACAAGAGATAATGTGAGAATCGACTCGTTTTTACTTAAGTAAACGAATCAGTAAAAAATTGAGAAAACTATGTGATCCGGTGGCTGTTCAGTGCGAGGCCGGCCACCACAGCGACTTGAAGACACCGAGGAAGGCTGTCGGTTGCTCGAAATCACCGGAGGAGGCCGCCGGAGGGCCGGTTCAGCCGGTTGAACCGGCTGGACAGATCACCGGCAGAATTGCCGGTACTGCTGCCGAGGAGGAAAAGGCGCCGGAAAAGGGAGCTCCGGCCACCGGCGAAGGTGGCTAGCCTTGCGACCAGCCTCGGACCGCCGTGGGGGACGCCGGTGTGGCGGCGGCTCGCCGGGAAGAGGCCGGCAAGGCGCCGGATGGCCGGCTGCCGAGAGGGAGCTCGAGAGGGAGAGTTGATCGTGGGAGAGGGAGAGAGAGAGAGAGAGAGAGAGAGAGAGAGAGAGAGAGAGAGAGAGAGAGAGAGAGAGAGAGAGAATTCAGATCTGAAAATGGACATCCCCCCTAATTTTTGGAGGGAAAAATGCTATATACCTTCCCCAACTTTGAATTTTAGCCCTTAGATCAATCAAATGGCTCAAAATGGATCCTTAATGATTAAGAATATTCCTTAATAGCTAAGGATTGATGACATGGCATCATGGATGGTCATGATCAATTTTAGATGAATGGCCATGATTGATTTGCTAATCCCCTAATTAATTTGTTTAATCCTTGAAGAAGGGTATTTTGGTCATTTCTCTTAGTCATTTTTTGTAATTCTCAATTAAGGTCAATTTTGTCATTTTCGCACTCAAGAGGATGTGACTGACCTTGATTAGTCCGATCGGATTATCGATCATCAAAATTTTCGACCGGAAAATGACTAATTTGATCGGATTAGTTCAATTTGAATTAAACCGATTTGAGTCAATTAGCTCTAAATTTGGGTAATTGCATGACCGAGCTAGACTAACAAGTTTAATTGAAGTCTAATTAACCAAATTGAGTCTCAATTCATCAAATTGAACATTAGTCTAGAGTGGGTCAAGTTGAATTGCATTAATTAGACCAATCACTCTTAGACTTCCTAATCATTGGATCCCTAAATTGATCAAATTGACTCAAATTCATGTGATTCTTCCAAAATTGATTTTGAATTTAGATTTCATATAAGAAATTAGGCTCATTCGTGCCTCAATTGCGCGCATCATGAAGAATCAGTCAAAATCACTGATCAGGGCTAAAATTGGGGGTTTTTGTGTTTGGCTTGGAATCACAAAATTGATTCAAAAAATGGATATAAAATGACCTCTAGATCAAATGTCGTGAAGAAAACTAATCTAAAAAAATGACTAGAAATGAAGTAATTTCATTTTTGGCCGATTTGAATCAAATTCCGCAATTTGGGAAAAAGTTGATTCAAAATCGATTTTTGTAAAATTTCTAATGCCAAAGGTAAATTGAAAGTAAAATAAGATGATTTGGGGATTTTTGAATTTTTCAATTTTTTGGTCAAAGGTTTGACCAAAAGTCAAACCCTAGTTGACTTTTCACTAGGAGCTTGATTTTATGATCAAATCTTTGAATTTTTCTGAAATTTCCACTTCTAAAGTGAAATTGGACTTGAAAGGAATCTTTTTATGCAAAAAGCCCCAATTTGACCTGGGGTTGACTTTTGGTCAAAGGGTTGACCAAAAAGTCAACGCCAAAGTCAACCATTTGACTTTTTGGGTTTTTGTATGAAATGAATAGAAAATCACTTATAAAAACTAATCCAACAGACGGAATTAAAAAACGACACTTTTTGCTCAAGAAACAGGCTCCGTCGCGATCGGAAACCATAATCTTGAATTTTCATTTTTAATGACGCATCGGCTAAAAATTAGGTGTCAACACCTATATTCTTTCAATGGTATGTTTTCTTGTGATTAACAAGGATAAGAACTTTTACACAAGTCTTAGCCTTGTATAAAACTTTTCATCAATATTTTTCTCAAGGAATCATACAATTCAAAGAATTGTAATCCATGGTGATTATTTTTTGTTATGTGAAATGTGCTTTAAAACTTCAAACAATCATGCATCAAGTAATTGTTTTAATTTTGAAGATTCATATTACAATACTTTATATCACAATGGGGGAACACTAGCTTAAACAAGTTTAGGCCTTTTGCTAGCTAGGGTAGCTTCAGCCTTTTCATATTCCTTGACTCGTATCTTCCATTCTTCCACGTCAATTGTAACCTCTTCGGGAACGTATGTCTCGACACCTGGCGTGCTTGGCACAATGTATTCCGGAATGTACGGCTCATCAATATGGATAATAATACTTAAAGGTACATATGGTTCGACATCAATCGGTCTTTTAGCCTTCAACCATTCTATGTACTCGTTGGATGCCAAGAAGAGCTTTATTTCTCCTTGTAAATCTTCAGGCCATTGCACTATTTGCTTGGTTGATTTCTTCAAGGAATACATGATCTTCTGAACCTTTATTTGCAACTCCTTATTTTCTTTCTCCAATTGGGATTTTTGTGGTATATCAAATGTGAACTCCTCGGGATGCCAAGTAGGTGGAACTTATTGAATTATTCCAAATTGTCGTATCACTCTTAGTGGGCAATAAGCGGCTCCACTATTCAATCCAAGCAATGGCACCAAGTTGCCTTCTTGACAAGTGATTTGAGCTGTCATTATCTTTGGCCATTGAATTCTCCATTGAAGTGGATAATGAAGTTAAGGAATGGATCAGAAGGGAATGGATCCGTTATGAAGAATCAAAGCCACTCACATTAGAAAAAAATGATTATTGTTAATCTGTGCAATAAAGAGAACCCCTAGGAGGTTAAGATTGGAGAAAGTTTTCTCTCGCCAGAAGCAGAAAGAATCACAAATTTGCTCAAAGAATATCAAGATATATTTGCATGGTCTTATGTTGACATGCTAGGCCTTGATCTAAGTATAGTTGAACATGCTTTGCAAATTGATCCAAATATTCCACCGAAGAAGCAAAAACTGAGGCGAACAAAGCCGGAATTGGTAAAGAAAATAGGAGAAATGATGAAATTACTCAAAGTCGATTTCATTGAAGTAGTACCATACCCAGAGTGGGTTGCCAAAATAGTACCATAATGAAGAAAGATGGTCGGGTGCGGGTGTGCGTTGATTATCGTGACCTAAATAAAGCAAGTCCTAAAGATGATGTCTCGCTTCCACATATCTATGTATTAGTGGATAGCACTGCTGAGTTCGATACATTTTCATTCATGGATGGTTTCTTAGGATATAATCAAATCCTCATGAAGAAAGAAGATAAGGCAAAAACATCCTTCATAACACCATGGGGCATATTTTGTTATAAGGTGATGCCTTTTGGTCTGAAAAATGCTGGTGCCACATATCAAAGGGCAATGGTAACTTTGTTCCATGACATGATGCACAAAGAAATCGAGGTATATGTAGATGACATGATTGCCCATTTCATCTATATGCTGTCTGAGACTGCTAAATCATTCTTCAAACTATTAAAGAAAAATGCCAAAGTAAAGTGAGATGCAAAATGTCAACAAGCTTTTGACAAAATCAGAGAATATCTGGTATGCCTACTAGTTTTGGTTACACCAAATTTCTAGAGTCCCACTGATCTTATATTTGACAATTCACTATGAGTCGCTAGGAGCGGTGCTTGTACAAAGAAGATCAAATGATGATAAGGAATAAGCTATTTATTACTTAAGCAAGAAATTTACAACATCAGATGTGAATTACCCAACAGTTGAAAAGACATGCATTACATTGATTTGAGTATTACACAGATTAAGACAGTACACCCTTCACTACCAAATTTTGCTAGTGACCAAGAATGATCCGATCAAGTATCTTCTTGAGAAATCCTCCTTGGTTAGGAAATTAGCAAAGTGGCAAGTCTTATTATCTGAGTTGGACATCAGAAGTTCATCCCAAAAGTCAGTCAAAGGACAAGCAATAACAGACATGCTTGCAGAGAATTCATAGAATATCGCTAATTCTGAAGAACGACTTGATAACCATATATTGGTATTGATCGATGATAAATGGACTATGTATTTTGATGGTACAACCAACTTATCTAGATCAGGAACTAGGGCAGTATTGATCTCCCCAGAATGCCAACACTATCCGGTATCTGCGAAATTGGTATTTTCATGCACCAATAACGTCGTTGAATATGAAGCGTGCATTCTCGGCTTACAATTAGCCCTTTCAATGAAAGTAAAAAGGTTACAAGTATATGGAAATTCTATGCTCATCATATTACAAACAACTGGTGAATAGCAAACTCGAGATACCAAGTTGATTCCTTATCGTAGATATTTAGAAGAGATGATAGAAAGTTTCGAAGAGGTAACATTCGATTCTCTCCCAAGAGCTCAGAATTATTTTGCAAATGCTCTTGCAACTTTATCATCCTTACTATAACTTGAAGATGGTATGGATATAAAACCATTGAGAATCAATATTCTCGAACAACTAGCTCATTGTATGATAGTCCAAGCAAAGTTCGACAACAAACCATGGTATCATGACATCAAAAGGTATCTTCAATTAGGAAGATTTCCCGAAGAAAGCCAATCGGGTGACATGAAGTTTATAAGGAAGATAGCTAACAAATTCTTCCTTAGTAGTCAAACTCTCTATAAGAAATCATTTGATTCAAGTCTGTTAAGATGTGTGGATGCTACGGAAGCTGAACAGATCATGAAAGAAATTCATGAGGGTGAATGTGGACCGCACATGAATGGATATCTTTTAGCTCGAAAGATTATGAGATTGGGATATTATTGGATGACAATAGAATCAGATTGCACCCAACACATGAGATGTTGCCATCAATGTCAGGTTTATGGAGATAAAATCAATGCACCGTCAAATGAGCTACATCAAATGTCCGAGCCATGGCCATTTTCAATGTGGGGCATTAATATGATTGGTCTAATCAACCCCAAGGCCTTGAATGGACACCGGTTTATCCTGGTTCCTATTGACTATTTCACTAAATGGATAGAAGCAAACTCCTACACAAATGTTACTACTAAGAATGTTGTAAGATTCATTAGGCGGGACATCATTGCTAGGCATGGAGTTCCAAAAGCAATAATTACGGACAATGGCTTAAATCTAAACAACAGAATTATAGATGATTTACTTGAGCACTTCCATATCCGACATTTGAATTCATCTTCATATCGTCCACAAATGAATGGAGCAGTTGAAGCAGCAAATAAGAATATCAAGAAGATACTGGCCAAGATAGCCAAAAATTATCGTGATTGGCACGAAAGGTTGCCATATGCTCTGATGGCATACTGAACTTTAATTTGAACATCAATTGAAGCAACCTCATTTTCCTAAGTTTATGGAATGGAAGCAGTGCTACCTGTTGAAGTGGAAATTCCTTCGTTAAGGATACTATCTCGGTTAAAGCTTTCAGAAGCTGAATGGAACCAACAAAGGTATGAACAACTCAACATGATCGATGAAAAGAGATTAAGAGTTATATGCCATGGGCAAACCTATCAAAGACGAGTGGCTAAATCCTTTAATCGAAAGGTGAAACTGAGGAATTTCAAAATAGGGGATTTAGTAGTGAGGAAAGTCATCTTCAACAATTCAGATCCTCAGGGTAAATCCACTCCAAATTATGAGGGTCCATATATTGTCAAGAAGGTTCTTCCTGGAGGAGCATTGATTCTTATAGATATGACAGGAACAAAACTGGCCTATCCTGTAGATGCAGATGCTGTCAAGATTTTCTACCCATGAAATGAAGATGAACATTCAAGAAAACATTCGGGTCACTTTAGAACATATGCATATCATGCATGCCATATATTTGATGAATATGTTTATCTGTTTTGCGGAAGAAAGCAAGTTTGAATTTGAACCAGTTGACAATTTTAGAATTCTCAATGGAGTTATCAAATAGTAGAGGGAAGTATTATTTCCAATTCTATTTTCCATTGATATCCTTTAATGTGCTTTCCTTTTTATCATTCCCAGAGAGACAAAGAAAGGGAGCAACGACAAAAGAATCCCCAATGTAACCAAAGCAAAAGCATGCAAACAAGAGGAATCTTGATAAGTTGATCATACAAGTATCCCTAAATCGTGAGGGCATGTGCTAAAGAGGTTACCGTTCTAAGAGAAAAATCAAAATTTTTCTTCTCCAAGCGGAATGACACTAAGGTTGAGCAAAAACAAAATAAATTATTTTGTAAAGGAAAATACCTCAGAAATATTTCAATCAAAGATTTTGAAACACACTTTCTTTGAAAATGCACTAAGCATCAAAATTCCCTAAAAGGGATAATTTGACAAAAGGCATTAAAAAATTTCAAAGAGAAAGTTTGGATCAAATTAAATGGAAAGACCTTCAAATGATGAAAGGTAAGCCATATCCAAATACTTCCCCTATACACTTAAAGTCAAAGTGTAAAAGTGAGTGAGACTAACTCATCCGAAGGAAATAGGAGATATTCGCAATGATTACATGGATTGAAATGATGAAAGACAATCATTTCACTATCCCAAACACATGCTTATCCCTTATAAACCAAATTTGAGCTAAAATAGTAGAGAAGATTTCCCCAAAATAACCCTATTAAGAACCACCCCACATTGGGGCAAATCAGGAGATTTGTGGATTAATAGCTATGGAGAATATGATCAAGAAAGATTTTATTGTATACTCTTGCATCAATCTTTCTGAGATAACTTCACATGAAGTCATATGGAAGCTCAAAACATCCCAAGAGGAAGAAGAGCACTTCATTTCTTATACCCAAATACATTACCTTTGGCAAAACTCAATTGAGCCTGGATATTCATTTCAGAACCCTAAATTGGTGATCATCTCTTCGCACTAGAGCATGAGCATATGATCCACTTTAATAGATAAGAAATAAAAGGGCAGAACACAAAGTCCTTAGAGTTAAAAAAAAATCAAAGACAAAAGAGTCTGGGGCATGAAAAAGTAGTGTGTTTGGTAAAAGCAAGGCCAAATGTTCAAGAAAAATGAGAAAGAAAAGAGAGTTCAAAAGAAAGCTCAAAACGACAAAAAAAGTCTTGACAAAGCAAAGTCAAGATCATGAGAGATCATAGATCACAACAAATGAGAAGGAGCAAAAAAAAGACATTGTGATCAATGTTAGAGGAGTCTGATGTTCATAGAAAAGATCTCCAGTGAAAAAAAAAAGAGAAAAAAGGTGGTGATGCCCATAAGATCACCAATTTCATGAAAACCCTAAATTCAAGCAAATGAGTTTTTTGAGTCTACCCAATACTAATAATACAACCTCTCTCCAAAGACTCTTCAGATTGGATGTTGAGAGTAGAAACATGACTTTATGACAAGAAGTCATCACTCAAAGAAGTGTATGCAATATTATCTTGTCTTATTCTCGAGGTTCTTAACTTGTAGACTCGAAGTCAAATATGATGAAATCCTTTTCCTGGTCTTAGAACGCCTATCCTTTGAATATCCATTGATCAAGCCAGCATCATAACCTTTTGAAAGACCTTATCGGATCAATTTGATTGTATACATTGCGAATATCTCTGAACACCTAAGGATTGATTAAGAGAGATAAAATTGAGGGATATCAGATCAGTTCCCTTTAAATCAAATGAAGAAAGACCAAATTCATAGATTGAAACAAATCCTTTCTAATGAAGGTCTTCCAAATGATTATTTCAAGCATTTTTTGAAAGTTTGCAAGCATTTTGTTCAATTCCTTCAAAAGGAAATTCGATTGCCTGAAATGCATTTAATACAAAGAATGCATATTTCAAAATCAGGTTTCAAAAAGTTTTTGGTCAACTTAAAACTAAATTTTCAAACAGTTTATGGTAAGCTAAAAAAAAATCACATTTCAAACAGTTTTGATCAATTTCAAAACTACTTTCCAAAATAATTTTTGGCCAACTAAAAAACCATACAAAGGTTGGTGAAACCTCAAAATCACAAAACTCACAGTTAAGGCATTCATTATTTAAAGTCTTTCCAAGATCCTACTAGTGAGGAACCACTAGGAAAAATCCAAGTCCTATTGGCAAGGAGCTTTTAGGCAATTTCCAAAATCCTATGGGTGAGGAACTACATGGCAAGTCTCCAAAATTTAAGTCCTATTATCAAGGAGCCTTTAGGCAATTTTCAAAATCTTACGGGTGAGGAACTACATGACAAGTCTCCAAAATTCAAAGTCCTATAGGCGAGAAGCTCCTAGGCAAATTCAAAGTCCTATAGGCGAGGAGCCCCCAAGAAAATTCAACGTCCTACAGGCGAGGAGCCCCCAGGTAAATTCAAAGTTCTACAGGCAAGGAGCCCCCAGGCAAATTCAAGTCCTACAGGCGAAGAGCCCCGAGGCAAATTCAAACTCTTACAGGTGAGGAGCCCCTGGGTAAATTCAAAGTCCTACAGGCGAAGAGGACCTAGGAAAATTCAAAGTCTTATAGGCGAGGAGCCTCTAGGCAAATTCAAGTCCTACAGGTAAGGAGCCCCTAGGTAAATTCAAAGTCCTACAAGCGAGGAGCCCCTAGATAAATTCAAAGTCCTACAGGCGAAGAGCCCATAGGCAAATTCAAGTCCTACATATGAGGAGCTCCTAGGAAAATTCAAGTCTTACAGGCAAGAAGCCCCTAGGCAAATCTAAAATCTTACAGGTGAGAAACCACTAGGCAAATTCAAAATCCTCAAGCGAAGAGCCTCAGGTGTTCATGGTTCGCCGATTCGTCCTTAAACCACGAAATCAGAATAATCATCATAATCATCACTACCATCAATTCATGCCCTTGGATAAGCAACAAAGAAACTCTTATAAACAGGTAAGTTTCTCTCCCTCAATCATTAAGAACCTTTCAAAATGTGTTCTGAAAAGAAAACTATTGGATTAGATCATAAATTTCAAAAGCAAGAACCCTAATCAGTTGTTGTGAAATTTCCATCTTATCTTGTTTAGTGAGTCGACTAAAAATTTAGGTGTCACATTGTCTTTGAGATCAATTTCTAACGAGTTTAATCTCAAAGAGAAGCAGCTGTTGACACATAATTTTTAGCTCATTTTTTTTATATTTTCAAAAATTTCAAAATTAGTTCTAAGAATCTTGGCCAAGCCTAAAAACCTATTTTTAAACCAAAAAATAAAATTTTAGCATTTTTCTGCAATTTTCCTTAATTTCTTTTAGTCAAAATAGGCGAGAAAATCAAGAAAAATAGTAAATGGAATAAAAAAATTCCATAAAAATAGTCATTAGTCTTATTTTCAATCCAATTTCATAAATACATTGTCAATTTTAGAAAATCTCAATCAGGTATATGTTTTTCTCAAAATTGGGCAAAATTAAACCCGAATTGAACCAAAAATGAAATTAAAGTTTTTCTAGTCATTTTTAAGTCATAGTGTCTTCACAACAATTCATTTTGGGACCTTGAATTGAATAATGGTCAGTCCAATTGTATAATTTGACATAAAAATAAAAATTCCCCAAAATTTGATTGAAAATTAAGAATTTTGAACCCAAATTAGGAATCGTGCCCAATATGAAATTGTCGAAATGTGAAACCATCATTTCTAGGGTTAATCAGATGTGGGTAATTCAATGTTGGCATCAATTTTTCCTAATCAGGTCATTAGGACATCAAATTGAACAAAACCCTATTAACCCAAATATAAAAATGAGAAAATCTTGGACACAATTATAATAAAAATTGGGGCAAATTATACATTTGGGTTCGGAATATGATGGGAAATTCAATTTTGGGGTTAAATTTGGAAAATTGGGTCAAAATCGGGTTGAATTGATGAATTTAGACCTACTCGGGTCTGCCGGCTTGGTTGGGTCAACCCGACCAGTCCCGGGTAAGTCATCTTCTTCACCCGGATTTCCAACATGTGCACAAAACCCAAAAAGCCAACTTAAACCCAAAACTTTATCGATCATTTCTAGTTAATTCAGTACGTTTTAATCGATTGTGCCAGCTGGAAGGAAAATGTCCAGCTGGCACCAAGATCCAACAGAATTTGGGCGGGAATTAATCAACAAAAAACAGAGAAAATTGATGGGAGAAGAGAGAGAACCTGTTTTACGAAATTCCGAAAAGAGAGAGGACATAGAAACAGTGAGAAAAGAGAGAAAACTAGAGAGAACGTGAGTTGAGATTCCCCTAGCCGAGCGATCGGCGCTTTTCCGGCTAGAAAAGCGCTGGCAAATCGGCTCAGGTAGTGAACTTCCTCACTTGAAATAACTAGCGATCGGTTGATCACCAAGGCCTAAAACCGGGCATTTTCTGGCGCACTGAGACCTGCTCCGGTGAATCCAAGAGCACCAGGAGGAAGTATAAGTGTGAGGGAACGATCTTTAGGGCGTAGATCAGCTCAACAATTTCGTTTGACCATCGAACGACGCAGGTAAAATTCCTTCACGGTCACAGTTTTCCAGAATTTCCAGAATGTGTTTTAGCTCAAACTTGTGTGTTTCTTCGTGATTTTGTGATGATTGATGCTCAAAACATATTTTGACTTCCTCTTCATCATTTGTTGGCACTTTGAATGGTTAAAAATGCAAAAACCGAGTCGGCCGTGCATTAAACCCCTTTGCCGGAAAACTTGAAGCCTCGCCGAAGCATCACCGTGACCATAGGTCATCCAAGTAAGCTTCCTTTCAACTTTGTTTGATGATTTGATGCTGATTGGAGTCGATTTAGATGGCTAGGGCGAGTAGGATAATCATTAAGGTTATGAAAATTGCAAATTTTAGTCAGTGAAGGTTAGGGTTTTCGGACTAAGTTTTAGCAGGCCGGCGAGCGTCCGATGGCAATCTAATTAGACTAACCTGATACTAGAACATGTGGACTTGTTAATGGTGCAAACGGAACGGCGAAATTGTCACACCCCAAACTCTACGACGCGCGACAACCCCTTCTGCGGTCGAATTTATGCGACGTACCATGACGCGTCGCCGACCCAAAACCCAAATCAGAGAATAATACACATGCAAAAATGATCAAACACCTGTACTTACATTAATGAAGATGATTTACAATATTCATTAATAGAGATATACATAAACCAAAACGGGTCAGCAAGCCACTAACATCAATAAGGGGTATGTGGCTCGAGGCGGTCAGGTACTATCTCCAAAAAGGGCTCTTTCAAAAAGTGTCGGCCCTAACCCTAGCTATGGTCAGGCTAACCCCTAAGGTAACCATTTCGGGTCAGAGCCCAAAGACTCGGACGAATCATCGGATGACTCGGAATCGGAGTCCATAGACTCTGGCTCAGACTCGGCCTCCACTGGCTCCTCCCCGGGATTATCCTTCGGCTTTGGCTCCAGCTCCATCGGCTCCAACTCGGTATCGGACTCTCACTCTATCGGCTCCTCTTCCTCAGGGTCGAAATCCATGTCGAACTCATAGATGACTGGCTGGGGGTCAGAATCCTCCTCGGACACGGCATCGGGGCTCATGATCTCCCCATCAGCAGCCTGCGGGTCCAAGTGACCTAGCGCGTTGAACGGTCCTAAGGGGTCCGTAGATAGCACCAACTAAGATAGGGATGGGCCTTGAGCTGTGGCCCGCCCTCATCAACCCAAACAATGGTATAATATCTAATATAGGCATCCCCTTTTCAATCGGGGTACTCGGTCACCGAACGCTTTATATAGTCCGAAATCCCAAAACGTAGTGGTACTCTTACCATCCTCAAGGTCGGGAGTCTGAAAAGTTGGGATTTAACAATAATGAGAATGAATCTCAGCGAGTAGGCCCCCTAAATCTAAACTACGCTAACATACACCTCCAGACAAACTGCTAACCAAACAAACAGTCCAACATTCAAACGACTTAGGCCCTCAGCCCAAATTAAACACATTGTTGACCCTGCATGTTAGGCACATAATAATAATATCGAGACCAATAATGGCACACACACATATCAAGTGGTCATGATTGCTTGCCATGCACATGCTCGTACTCATAATGCACATTTCGCATACGAGCCAATTTCTCATTTAATCTCCAACCCACGTTAAACGCATCAGGTCTACCACTTTCCAATCAATCTCTAGCCCACGTTAAACACATCAGGCCCATGACACAACCCGCGTGAACGACGCCTCAGGTTGGCCATCTTTCGGTAATCCGGGCATCGTCCCGCGTTAAACGCCTCAGGACGGGTTCACTATCCTGCGTAAACGATACCTCAGGATTTATGTGATCACACGTACACAATTCACAATTATTATCTGAATCCCATGTAAATGACGCCTCAGAGCATTTTAGGTGATCACATGCTTAATGCCATTCGTGCAAACTCGCATGATTCTCATAACATGCCGCCACTCAATACGCACAATTCATGGCCATATCATCAAAACTTAGGACATCAATTAAATCCACATTGAGCACTCAATTCACATAACAACATGCTCAATTAGCCAATTAAATCAAATCAGCCATGGTACATAATTGGCGTACTAAAATCACATGACTAAACTATTAAAATTGCGCAAGTCTATGGCCCCCAATGCACCCTCAATTCATGGCCAAGGCAACACCCACTACATATTGCACAATTAATCTCAAATCATGCACAAGTCAGCCACCACATGGTACAACCAATCATATAAAGCAAATCGCATTTAAACCGTCAATTAGCAACACGCGGCCCAATCAAGCCTATAACAACCAGCCACTAACCAGACCTCTCTAGGCCTCCAAACCACTTTTAAATCAACACACTAGGCCATTAAAATCACCTCATCAACAAGCCCAATCACCGGCCATCAATTAACTCCTAAAATACCCTAATTAATCCCTGAGCTTGTCTAAAAATGCATCAAATCCTAATTAGGATTTAGGGTTTCCACTCACCCAAATCCTAAGCTCCAAGTAGGGGCTGAACAAAAGGGAAAAATGGGCTGGACGGTGGCTGGTTCACGACGGGCTGGCAAGGAACTCTGGTGGCTCCTCACGGCGGGCTGGTGGTGTCATGGCTGAGCAAGGTGGCGAGAGGGGATGATGGTGATGGTGGTGAGACGGAAATGAGAGAGAGGGAGAGGTGGTGGTGACCATGGTGGTGGCGCGTGAGGCGGATGGGTGGCTGGCGGCGGCGGTGCTTAGGCGACGGTCTTACGGCCAAGGGTTGGTCGGACGGTGCTAGTGGTGGCGACGAGAAGAGAGAGAGAGAGGGAGGGGGTTAGACGGCCGGGTGGTGGTGGTGACGGGGACTCGTGCGGACGGCGGCGTCGGCATCGTGGCTGCGGCTTGGGCTACTTCGGCGGCTCTCTCGTGGCCAAGGGAAAGGAGAGAATGGGGAGAGTGAGCTGGAGAGGGGCCAGCCGAATGAGGGGGAGTGAGGGGAGAAGGAGAGAGAGAGAGTTTTGTGTAAAACCTTAAGTGGGGGTGTTTGACCAACTCCACTCACAATGTCCAACCTACCCACCCTACTTACAAGTTGATCCAATGGCCACAATTCAAAGGCCAATCAAATCCATTCAAAATCAAGGGCTAGGATTTGATCTTGATCAAAATATCTAGGGGCAACTTGGGGATTAGCAAGGGTGATGACGGACTTATTGGTCCATCATTTTTGGCCACTAAGGGGGGCTGAACATGTCCAATTTAACCTCCAAAAATTCAGAATTAATACTTAGGGTCCTAGGGTAAAATGGTAATTTTTCACTCCCGGTCCAAAATTTCATTTTTGGACTAAACCGATCCCAAAAATGATTGGCCACACTAATACGATGATGTCCTTGCAAATTAGTCATATACATCCGTGAAATTCGACACTTTAGTTCGGATTCAATTCAACGATTAATTTCGTTCAAATGCGATTTTAGCGTCTCTCACTAACGAACGGCTTTTTAAGAGTTATGCGTATCAACTTAGGGTTACTTGAGTCGCGACAGTCTCGATTTTCAAGAGAACGCGAGGATTTATCGCTAGTTCTAGAGGTCGCGATTGTTTGGAGTAGGTTTAGGATCGTACGCCGCGTGTACTCTCGGTCGTGCGGAATCACCCACGATTCGATTGTACGTCATTGGCAAATCCAAATCCATCACCCTCCTTGGATCGACCCATATTGATCCAAAATATTCCTTCGTCATTTTTCGGAATCAGAGCTCGATTCACGATCGAGTTCTTAGGTCTACGTACCGTTTTCCTAGTTAATCATTCCCTATTGGTCAGTATCCCGAGAGTAATCAGTTCCGGGCGAGACTTACTAAAATGGAATAAGATATACACATCCACATCTTTGATCCCGGAAGTGGGTTGAATTCAGATGTCATAAAAATAGTCGTCGGAAGGTCATCGGCGGTGGGCTCGAACCGGCGACCTCGAGAACACTAAATATAGAATTGTGCACACCACCTGTTTGAGGAAATGCCCCAAAGAAGTGGAGCTAAAACGGTGTCGTTTTAGGCACTATGCCCGCTGAGAAGGTGACCAGCGACAGATGCCAGTGACGCCCGGTTCGCCGGGCTGAACCGGGTCGAACCGGGCCGGTTCGGTTTGTTTCCTAGACGAGAAAATAAAAAAAAAGCAAAAAATTCCAAAAAATTCCAAAAAAAATATAAAAATTAGAAAATTCATAAAAATTCACAAATTTCAAAAAATTCATAAAAAAATTGATAAATTCGAAAAAATTTATAAAAATTCAGAAAATTCGTAAAATTTGAATAAAAAATAAAAAATTCAGAAAAATCAATAAAAATTGAAAAATTGCAAAATTCATACAAATTTTCTAAAAATCATAAAAAAATCAATTCTCGATTTAAAATTTTTTTCCAAAAATAAAATCAAAAATTTTGAAAATTCACAGAATGGTCCAAAATCATCATGGCCAGCCATAAAAAAATGAAATTTGAATTTTTGGAAGTGCCCAAGTGGAATTTTTAGAAAATTCCAAATTCAGGGGTTATAACCCCTAAAAAACCCTAAAATCCTAAAAATCTGTAAATCATGAAATGAATAAGCTATTAGAGCTTCATTAGGGTTTGGATTGTTTTGATTGATTTTCGTTTTAGAGACCACTTAGGATTGATTGACTTGATTGGTTTTGATTGTGCATTTAATACTTGATTTGTCTTTCCTGCGAATAGAACGGATAGGATTAGTGGGTAAGCCTCGGAAATTCGCATGACACGTTAGACATCATATCGTTCTTAGGTACCGAAAGGGCGTTAGGGATCTCAATTTGGGATCAATAACGTAACCAAGTCCCCGTACTCAGAATCTCTGGTTCGTAGGATAGGGGTATTTCTCCGTATCTCGGTTAGGTTTCAAGTTTACCTACCAATAATGACTAGTGGCGACTCCAAAAATCATAAAGTTAGAAAATCACCTTCCATTGTCACGTGAGGTATGGTTTGGGAGAGACCCTTATATGGAAATACCTCCTTAACGCGCAAATCCTGATAAAACCCCTAAAATCACGCCAGCAAGTTTTGAAAGGAACTCTTGTATGCAAAAGCGTACCGTGTTAGCTCTAATTGGGAGAATATTCGAGAGTCTTTGGGACATCTTTGGAGACAATCCAAACGTCTAGTGCTCTTTGAGTCTTTAAGGACATTTTATTTGTTAGAAATGATTAGAGCAAATATGCATGCATTCATCAAGAATATAGACAAGCTAGACTATTCCAGAATGTGCATTTTAAAGCTCACTGCAGCTGTAGATAACTCAGTTAAAGCTCATGCATGATGGTTTTGCTATATTTGCATCATCAAATATCCACCAGGGGTAATTATCAATTAAGATAATTTTCACTTATAAGGTGTACTTCTTAAGATACTGAACGAGGGACCTTCAGTCAGAAAGGACATTCCACTCGCTCTCATTGAAAATGAGTTGTTTGTCCCGATCATTAATGCGGGAATATTGAAAGCACTTAATATGACCTTCGTCACATTAACAAGGGTTTAAGTTTTCTCGCAAGCGCTACGATCCTACCAATCTGAGAGGTTTACAAGTGATACAATCCTACCAATTTGAGAGGTCTTTATCAGGATCGTAATGCAGGCTTGATCAATGGCTTAACAAAGGAGATTGTCCGAGTCAAGGCCATGAAAAAAAATACTCCATAATCATCTTCGAGTTTACAAGTCAAGAACCATATAAAATGAGATAGAAGTAGTTTGGCTCGCACTTCCTAGAGCGATGTTTATAAACATTTGAAATTTCATGTTAATTCTAGTGTCCTAGTCAAAAGATACTTTATGAGGGACGTAACGTAGGCTTGGTTCACAAGTTGAGAAACGAAAGGATTATTGGGCTAAAAAATTTGTGTAAAGGGTGAGAGTTGGTGAACATCTTGGCGTTGTCACTAGTCTTTTTGTTCACCGTCAGGATCTTCTTGGAAAACTCCTTGAGGTAATGTTGTGTTTTGGCTTATTAGACTTTTGTCCAACAATTGCAACTTTGCTTGCGATACAAATTCCTTTGCAGTTGAAATTCGTTTTTTGATTGTTTTGTCTATGGGCATTGGCCTTGCTGTTATCAAGCACATTACTTTTTTGTGTCCCTAGTTTTCAGCATTTTTTTTATGAGCATTGGCCTTGCTTTTACCAAGTACACCGCTTTTTCACGCCTTTAATTTTGTTGATTCATTTCATCATTTTTTGCTGTTGTTTTGTGTTGTTAGGAACTAACCTAGATAAGTTTTGAACAAAACAATATTATTAGGATTTTGGGATCTTCATCCTTATTTGGCACTCTAGACCATGATGCTCGAACTGTGGTGATGTCGCGACCTGCCCCCTCGAGGGCCGAGAACTCGGATGAGGCGGGTTTAGAGATAAGTGTTCATGAGATGTTTCATATGGCATCTTAAAAAAATGATTTTACTGAAGTGTAAATCTCTTGCTTAGCCATATGATCCATTGATCATGAACGTGGATTTTCCCTAAATCCATATCTCGCGTGACAGCGGATTGATTTTTATTATTTTTTTTAAGGAGTCGCCACTAGCCTAGGTCGGGGGTCGGCTAGAAAACCCAACCGAAACGCGAGAATTTCGTTTCGGTTTCTACGAAAACCAGAGATCAAAGGTTCGGGGACTAGCTTACGTTAATATTTCTATTAACGCCCTTTCGGTACCGCTAAACTTAACATGGTTGTTATCTAAGTCATCATGCATTTGTTTTTTACCATTTTCATGCCAAAGTCTTAGTCCACTAGATGATCATGCATCTTGTTTTTGCATTTTCATTTAAGATTCTAAACTAACCCTATCTTAGTCTAGAAAAAGAAAGAAACAATCAATTGTATTGAAAGACTTTACGTAAAGTAGACACTCGAAGTATTGAAAGGACGAGCTAATTCTAAGTGCGAGAAAATAAAAGTAAGAACCCGCAACTCGTCGGGTGTTTATTACAACACAAATTGAAATCCCGAGACATGGTCGGGGACGAATGAATTAAGTACAAATTGAAACCGGATTGGACATCGGTTTAGAACCATCATCAAATGAGTACAAATCGAGACCGGATTGGACATCGGTCAATCACCTTGGTCTTCTACCATTTTGGATTATTCTTCCATGGACCGCCTCTCGGGTGTCGATGTTTACATCCATACATTCATTCATAATGACATATGAAAGAACAAAGATGCAATCAAATCACTAATTAAGCACGAGCCTCGGGATCGGCCTTTGTTTTTCATGCGTTTCGATTCATCACCCACTAATCACCTAACATTGTTTGATTAATGGTTAATGATAATGGGCTACCATTTATATTCACAAAACGGTAACTCATATCAATTAACCCCTAAAGTCGGGTTCTAATGACCATGAATGGGCTACCCGCCGAACATGCACCGGGCCTAACATTCATCTAACAAACACATGCTTGATCATAAATGAGCATGCATTCAAGCCCATGGGCCTTGTTTTGAATCCAATCAAGCAAGGGGAAGTGGGCTTTATGAGAAAGACCACTTATTCAATTAACATCTAATTCGGATCAATTCTGTTCAAGCATGATTAACTATCCTAATGACGTTCAAATGAAGCGAATCAGGTGTCATTAGAAAGCTTATAACATGAGGAACAAAAGTCATGAAGACCATTTTTTCTAAATCCTAGCCAATTTTCCCGAAAATGCTCAATTAAATTTCAGTGACAGGCTGGACACAGTTCAACTACGAATTTCAAAACAAAGGCGGGAAAAATAACAAACATTATCAAAAACGCGCGAAAATTTTTGTGCCGTTAGGATTCCCTGTGTGTAACAACTTTTGTGTTTTGAGTTTTTGCTAAAAAGCCCTCCAAATTTTTATAAAATTCGATTTTCACGAGGGACTCAATGGCAAATACAGTTTTGACCCCGGGAAGACCTTTCAAGCAAATCAACCCTCCAAAAATTGCAATTAGGTCCTCAAAATGTTCAGTTAACATAATGAGACCCCAATGAGCAACTTTGAAGTTTTGATTTTTTGCAAAAAAGGACCCTAACTTCATCAAATTCGGAGAAACATCTTTTGAACTTCAAAGGAATGAAAATCAGATCTGAACACAGATTCTGATCAAATTGTGAGAATTCCTTTTGAAAATTCAAATGATCTCCGATTTTGATGAAATTAGTATCAATTGAAAGATCTTGATCTCAGGAAGAACTTTCGTGAAGAAAATTTTTTCATATCTCGAACACACGAATTTATGAAAATCAAAGAACACACAAAGGTCGACTGAAACTAGCATGATACCAGATCTATATGCACATGACGTTGCAAATCGTACTAGGCAAACATGCTCAAAATTTTTGTGAAAATTTTATGGTGAACAGATCAGGATGTGTTCTACGATTCTCATGAAGGAAGTTTTTCCAGAAAATGATCATAGAAAATCATAAAATTCATCGAACAGCGCAACGTCAGTCAGGGAATCAACAGAACAAACATGAACAGAATATTCCAGATTCTGATCCTTACTTCTAAATGTGTTTTGACATAGCAAATGAAGTCCGATCGAGGCATATGATATATCAAATCGAAGCTTAAGACGAGTTCTACGACTCTCTAGTTTATCACTTCATCAGATTTCGACGTTAACTAGCTCAAAACAGCACCTCAAGCAATCAGGTTTTTTCTGATCACGAAATTACAGAGTTGAGTTCAAACGTTCTTACCTTGTCTCACGATGATCCAACGCTCGAGCGAGCGATCCGACCTCCGTATTCAGACCTGGAATGGCACGGAGACACCTCGGAAAGCTCGGCCAATCTACGATAACGGATTACAAGAGATAATGTGAGAATCGACTCGTTTTTACTCAAGTAAACGAATCAGTAAAAAAATTGAGAAAACTATGTGATCCGGTGGCTGTTCAGTGCGAGGCCGGCCACCACAGCGACTTGAAGACACCGAGGAAGGCTGTCGGTTGCTCGAAATCGCCGGAGGAGGCCGCCGGAGGGCCGGTTCAGCCGGTTGAACCGGCTGGACAGATCACCGGCAGAATTGCCGGTACTGCTGCCGAGGAGGAAAAGGCGCCGGAAAAGGGAGCTCCGGCCACCGGCGAAGGTGGCTAGCCTTGCGACCAGCCTCGGACCGCCGTGGGGGACGCCGGTGTGGCGGCGGCTCGCCGGGAAGAGGCCGGCAAGGCGCCGGATGGCCGGCTGCCGAGAGGGAGCTCGAGAGGGAGAGTTGATCGTGGGAGAGGGAGAGAGAGAGAGAGAGAGAGAGAGAGAGAGAGAGAGAGAGAGAGAGAGAGAGAGAGAGGAGAGAGAATTCAGATCTGAAAATGGACATCCCCCCTAATTTTTGGAGGGAAAAATGCTATATACCTTCCCCAACTTTGAATTTTAGCCCTTAGATCAATCAAATGGCTCAAAATGGATCCTTAATGATTAAGAATATTCCTTAATAGCTAAGGATTGATGACATGGCATCATGGATGGTCATGATCAATTTTAGATGAATGGCCATGATTGATTTGCTAATCCCCTAATTAATTTGTTTAATCCTTGAAGAAGGGTATTTTGGTCATTTCTCTTAGTCATTTTTTGTAATTCTCAATTAAGGTCAATTTTGTCATTTTCGCACTCAAGAGGATGTGACTGACCTTGATTAGTCCGATCGGATTATCGATCATCAAAATTTTCGACCGGAAAATGACTAATTTGATCGGATTAGTTCAATTTGAATTAAACCGATTTGAGTCAATTAGCTCTAAATTTGGGTAATTGCATGACCGAGCTAGACTAACAAGTTTAATTGAAGTCTAATTAACCAAATTGAGTCTCAATTCATCAAATTGAACATTAGTCTAGAGTGGGTCAAGTTGAATTGCATTAATTAGACCAATCACTCTTAGACTTCCTAATCATTGGATCCCTAAATTGATCAAATTGACTCAAATTCATGTGATTCTTCCAAAATTGATTTTGAATTTAGATTTCATATAAGAAATTAGGCTCATTCGTGCCTCAATTGCGCGCATCATGAAGAATCAGTCAAAATCACTGATCAGGGCTAAAATTGGGGGTTTTTGTGTTTGGCTTGGAATCACAAAATTGGTTCAAAAATTGGATATAAAATGACCTCTAGATCAAATGTCGTGAAGAAAACTAATCTAAAAAATGACTAGAAATGAAGTAATTTCATTTTTGGCCGATTTGAATCAAATTCCGCAATTTGGGAAAAAGTTGATTCAAAATCGATTTTTGTAAAATTTCTAATGCCAAAGGTAAATTGAAAGTAAAATAAGATGATTTGGGGATTTTTGAATTTTTCAATTTTTTTGGTCAAAGGTTTGACCAAAAGTCAAACCCTAGTTGACTTTTTACTAGGAGCTTGATTTTATGATCAAATCTTTGAATTTTTCTGAAATTTCCACTTCTAAAGTGAAATTGGACTTGAAAGGAATCTTTTTATGCAAAAAGCCCCAATTTGACCTGGGGTTGACTTTTGGTCAAAGGGTTGACCAAAAAGTCAACGCCAAAGTCAACCATTTGACTTTTTGGGTTTTTGTATGAAACGAATAGAAAAACGCTTATAAAAACTAATCCAACAGACGGAATTAAAAAACGACACTTTTTGCTCAAGAAATGGGCTCCGTCGCGATCGGAAACCATAATCTTGAATTTTCTATTTTTTAATGACGCATCGGCTAAAAATTAGGTGTCAACAGCTGCCCCTCTTTGAGTGGGAGTTCGAAGAGGTTTCGCTCAAAGACCAATTGGCACCTGCAAATTTTTAGTCGATTCTACTTGGGAAAAAGAAAAAGAAAAAGAAAATAAAGACAGACATTTGATCAGAGTCTTACCTGAAGCACTTACCGTTGGATTGTCAGACCGTTCATGTGTTCTTCTCTCTCTCATGGGGTGGAATGAAGGAAGAAAGAAAAAAGAAATGATTTTATGAGAAACCTATGGTTTAAGGAGAACCAAGAACCAAAGGACAAGGTTTAAGGATGACCTAGAACCTAAGAACAAGGTTTAAGGATGACCTGGAACCTAAAGACAAGGTTTAAGGATGACCTGGAACCTAAGACAAGGTTTAAGGATGACCTGGAACCTAAGACAAGGTTTAAGGATGACCTGGAACCTAAGACAAGGTTTAAGGATGACCTGGAACCTAAAGACAAGGTTTAAGGATGACCTGGAACCTAAAGACAAGGTTTAAGGATGACCTGGAACCTAAAGTAAGGTTTAAGGATAACTAGGAACCTAAGACAAGGTTTAAGGATGACCTAGAACCTAAAGTAAGGTTTAAGGATAACCAGGAACCTAAGACAAGGTTTAAGGATGACCTAGAACCTAAGGACAAGGGTTATGGTTTAGGATGACCAAAAACCGAAAATGGAAGTTATGGTTTAGGCTGACCAAAAACCGAAGATGAAAGTTATGGTTTAGGCTAACCAAAAACCGAAGATGAAAGTTATGGTTTAGGCTGACCAAAAACCGAAGATGAAAGTTATGGTTTAGGCTGACCAAAAACCGAAGATGAAAGTTATGGTTTAGGCTGACCAAAAACCGAGGGTATGGTTTAGGCTGACCAAAAACCGAAGATGAAAGTTATGGTTTAGGCTGACCAAAAACCGAGGGTATGGTTTAGGCTGACCAAAAACCGATCCACTGGGGAAAGATATTTTGAAAAAAGAGTTCCGAGATTGTTTAACAACAAATCAAACGGAATTTTTCAACTTTTGGTGAAAGGCACTGATCATCAAAATCCTTAAAAGGAAATTTTAACAAAATGATCTTTGAATAACCATCTAAAGAGGTTAGATAAAAATGCCAAATTGGAAATAACCTAATCAAAAAGGTCTTTCACACTGGCTCTCATAAAGGCTTTGATTCCCATTCATCGATGTGGGAAAGCTATTCAATTCTCACTGGTGATGCCTCACGAACCTATGTCAAAGGTTTTCGGAAACATTCACATTGAATACAAATTGATTGATCAGAAAGGTCTTTCCAAAGGACCGTAATATAGGCTTGGTCATGGGCTTACACAAAGGGTATTTGCTTTGAGGCCAAGAAAAGAAACATACCAACAACATCTTCAGCGGGTTTACAAGTCAAGAACCTTGAAGATAAGATAAGATAGGATTACTTCCACTCCTTCTAGCGGTAGTTCCTTTATGAAATCTTTACATTAACTCAAACCATCCCAATCGGAAGAGACTTCGGAGAGGGTTGTAATGTTGGTTCGGGTTAGGCTCAAAAGGCTTGAAGTTTGATAGAAGGGGTTTGAAAGAAGAATGATGATTATCTTGGCATCATTACCAAATCATTCAAATCTGACATTATTTGATTTTTGAAAACCAAACTGTCTCGAGAGTCCATTTTTCTTGCAATATAAGAGCTTTGCTCTTTCTAAGCATCTTATGCAAATGGAATTTTGTTTTAAGCATAAGCATATTGCTTTTTCTTGCTTTTGCTTTTGCTTTTGCTTTTGACTTTGATTTTTTTTCATGGGCATCGGCCTTGCTTTTACCAGGCACACTGCTTTTTCATGCCCCCTAATATTTATCTTTTGAGTTGTTTGGACTTTCGAGACATTTTATACATATTCACCAATTTCTCAATCTCCTTGGTAAATCATATGCATTGCCCCAATGTGGGGAGATAATCAACATTTTGGGCTTTGAAATGAACATGCTTAAGGCTCAATTTGGCTAAGCAAAGGATAATTGTGTTTGGGGTAGAGGAAAAGAATGCTCTTCTTCACTTTGGGATGCTTCGAGCTTCTATAAAGATCCATCTGAAACTATCACAAGAAGGTTGATGCAAGTGAAAGCAATAAAATCTTTCTTAATCTTTTTGCTCCAAAAATGATCAACCATAACTTCTTATTTTGCCCCAATGTGGGGTGGTTCTTGACAGGGGTATTTTAAGAATTCTCCTTATTTGGCTCAAAGTGGCTAGCAAAGGATAACATGAGTGTTTAGGATAGAGAAATGAAATGCCTTTTATCATCTCAATCCATGTATTCAATGTGAACGAATCCTACGTCCTACGACATGGCTTTTTCGCTCAATTCTCTCAAAATGAGTATAGGGACGTGTTTGATCAAAGGTTTGCCTTTTATCATCCTAGGCATTTCCATTCGGCATTTTTGAGAAATCCTCTTTTTGTTTTTCCAAAGGATCATCTAGTTAAATCTCCCGTCTGTGAGGAATTTTGATAAATCAAGACATTTGATTTTTTTTTGACTCCTCTGGGGATTTTTATTTCAAACTTGAAAAACCTTTTGGACAGAAAAGGTCTTCACACATGGGATCTACTTCCTAAATTCTAGGGAGAAGATTGATTTGATGTAGCAACTTCCTCGGGCTTGATTCCTTGAGGTTTGGAATAGCTTCCCTGGGGAATAGTTGAGTACCTACAAAATGAACAAATATGCAAAAATGCCATGTATGCATGAAATGCATGATGCAAATGTTCTTAAGGAGACTTGGATTCAGTCCAAAGCAACTCGAAACATTTTATTCAGGGAAAATATTTCTTGACAGCATCTGCGTTCACAGGTTTTGGCAACTCTCGGCCATCCATTTCTACAAGAATTAATGCTCCACCAGGCAACACTTTCTTGATGACATACGGCCCTTCATAGTTGGGAGTAAACTTTCCACGATCTGGAATAATGGGTAAGACCTTCCTCAAAACCAGATCATTGATCTCAAAATGTCTGGGTCGAACCTTACGATTGAATGACTTAGCCACTCGCTTTTGATAGCTTTGTCCATGGCACAGGGCTTTTACCCTCTTCTCATCAATCATATTAAGCTGTTCAAATCTCTGTTGAATCCATTCTGCTTCGGAAAGCTTTATTTGCGAAAGTACCCTTAATGAAGGAATTTCCACTTCCACAGGTAAAACTGCTTCCATCCCATATACCAATGAGAATGGTGTTGCCCCAGTCGAGGTGCGAATGGAAGTTCGATAAGCCATTAACGCATACGGCAACCGATCATGCCAGTCTCGGTAATTTTCTGCCGTCTTGGACAGAATCTTCTTTATATTCTTGTTTGCCGCCTCCACAGCTCCATTCATTTGTGGGCGGTAAGGAGAAGAATTCAAGTGGCGAATGTGAAACTTATTGAGTAGCTCATCCACTACTTTGTTATTCAGGTTTGACCCATTATCCGTGATAATTGCTTCGGGAACCCCGTATCGAGCAATGATGTCTCGACGAATAAATTTTGCCACACTTCTCGCGGTGACATGAGCATAAGAATTGGCTTCGATCCATTTGGTGAAGTAATCAATAGCCACTAGAATGAAGCGGTGTCCATTTGACGCCTTAGGATTGATTGGTCCGATAATGTCAATCCCCCACATTGAGAAAGGCCATGCTTCGGACATTTGATGTAATTCATTTGGGGGAGCATTGATTTTGTTCCCATAAATTTGACATTGATAACAACATCTGACATGTTGAATGCAGTCGGCTTCCATGGTTAACCAATAATAACCTAGCCTCATGATCTTCCTTGCTAGAAGATGGCCATTCATATGAGGACCACATTCTCCTTCATGTATCTCCTTCATTAATAAATTGGCCTCTTTGGTGTCTACGCACTTCAACAGGACCGAATCGAAAGATCTCTTGTACAAAGCACCTCCACTAAGAAAGAATTTGGAAGCTAATTTAGTCAAGTATTTTCGATCCGTAGCTTGACTTCCTTGGGGAAATTTTCCTTCTCGAAGGTAATTCATGATGTCATAATACCATGGTTGACCATCGAGTTCTTCTTCTATAACCATGCAATATGCAGGCTTCTTTAAAACGTCGATTTGCAAAGGGTCAACGTTCAATCCATCAGTTATTTGTAACATTGAGGATAATGTTGCCAAAGCATCAGCAAATTGATTCTGAGATCTTGGCAAATAATCGAACGAGATATCTTCGAACTCCTCCACCAAATCTTTAAGATACTCATGATAAGGAATCAATTTCGAATCACGAGTTTGCCATTCACCTCCTGTTTGGAGAATGATAAGTGCGGAATCGCCATAAACTTGTAATCTCTTAATCTTCATATCGATGGCTAATTGAAGACCGAGGATGCAAGCTTCATATTCTGAAATATTATTGGTACAAGGAAATACCAACTTTGCGGCTACTGGATAATGCTGACCCGATGGGGATATCAGGACTGCTCCAGTACCTGAACCGGAGAGATTAACGGCTCCATCAAAATACATGACCCACTTGTCTTGTGACACCAAATGGATTCTTTCATCAATTTCATCCCAGTCATTTGACTTTAAGGGATTTTCAGCCAACATATCAGCTATGGCTCGACCTTTGATGGACTTCTGAGACATGCTCTGGATATCAAACTCAGAGAGTAATATTTGCCATTTGGCAAGCCTTCCAACTAGTGCAGGCTTTTCCAATAGATACTTGATAGGATCATTCTCATTCACAAGTAGAATGCGATGGTGAAGAGTGTATTGCCGTAATCTGTGTAATATCCAAATTAAGGCTACACATGTTTTCTCAACTTCTGGATATCGAGCTTCACCAGAAGTAAACTTTTTGCTGAGGTAGTAAATAGCGCATTCCTTTCCATCCTCTGGTCTTTTCTGCGCTAACATAGCTCCCAAAGACTCATCGTGAATGGTGAGGTACAAGATCAAAGGTATACCCGGAGTGGGCGGTACCAAAACTGGTGGTTGTGAAAGATATTGCTTCAATTGTTGAAAGGATTTCTGACAATCTTCATTCCATTCAACTTTGGCATTCTTTTTCAACAGCTTAAAGAATGGTTTAGCTGTTTCTGATAATTGGGAAATGAATCTTGCAACATAATTCAATCTTCCCAACAAGCTTCGAACTTCCTTAACAGTAGAAGGAGGTTTTAAATCACAAATGGCCTTCACCTTCGAGGGATCAATCTCGATGCCCTTGTTACTAACCATAAATCCAAGAAGCTTTCCAGACTTCGCCCCAAAAATGCACTTGGCGGGGTTAAGCCTTAGCTTGAATTTTCTAAGTCGATCAAACAGTTTTTTCAAGACTTCAATATGGTCTTCACCTTGTCGTGATTTAGCGATCATGTCATCGACATAAACTTCAATTTCTTTATGCATCATATCATGGAATAGTGTCACCATGGCTCTTTGGTAAGTTGCCCCTGCGTTCTTCAAGCCAAAGGGCATAACTTTGTAACAGAATGTCCCCCATGGGGTGATGAATGATGTTTTAGTCTTATCTTCTTCCTTCATTCGGATTTGGTTATAGCCAGAGAAACCATCCATGAAAGAAAATAATTCGAATCCTGCGGTGCTGTCGACCAGGACGTCAATATGTGGTAATGGGAAGTCATCTTTGGGACTTGCTTTGTTCAAGTCTCGGTAATCGACACATACCCGAACTCGTCCATCCTTCTTCATGACTGGGACAACATTAGCAATCCAATCAGCATAATGAGTGACTTCAATGAAATCCACTTTTAACAGTTTCATGACTTCTTCCTCAATCTTCTTGGATAATTCTGGCTTTGTCCTCCTAAGCTTCTGCTTCTTAGGTGGAATGGTAGGATCAAGAGGCAACGTGTGCTCTACAATATTGGGGTCCAGACCCGGCATGTCAGCATAGGACCAAGCAAAAACATCCTGATACTCCTTCAATAGTTCGATCAGTCGATCAGCATCTGCTTGAGAGAGACTTGTTCCAATTTTTGTTTCTCTAGGATTTTCTGAATCGCCCAAATTTATAACGACAGTTCGCTCTTCTGTGGGAGGTGCGGATTCTTCATGTCGGATCCATTCTTTTTTAATAACCTGGGAATCTTCTTCATTTTCGAGATCAGAATGATCAGATTCGTATGAGTTTTTTGAACATGAATCCAAGCCATGCATATGACTATTATGGTTATGCAAAGTGTCATGCCTGAGATGTAACAAAAGAATGGTCAGTATATGAAAATAAGAAATGCAATGCATGAAGATGTGATGAAAACAAATTTTCGAATTCTGAATTTTCGAAAATTTCAAGGGGAACTCGTCCTCATATCATTGGACCTCCTTGTTCCAAAAAATTATTTTGAAACTATAGATCGTGCAAAAGTCCAGGCCTCAAAGCATCATCATAGGACTGGTTTGGTATACTTTTGCACGTCTATTAACAAAACATGCATATGTTTTTATTGAATTGAAAATGAATGCTATATAGTGTTTTGGATCCGAAGCTCGTGATCCGAATTATTACAACACTTGAAATGAACAAAACAAATGAACAAATGGAATTCCCTCGCAGGGGAGAATTAGATGGATTACAATTGAAAACAAAGTAAAACAATGGAAACATCCCTTACACAGCGGGATCGGTAGGTAGATCATCTTCGAAGCTCTCGGAAATGACACCCACAAAATTCTCTTCAAATAAGTCGACGATATCATAAATGTCTGCTTCTTCATCTTGAAGGAACTTTGACGGTCCAGGGAAGAAATCTTTCAACGGAGGAGGGAGTAAACGTCGGTAACTCTTTTCCTTGATGCTCGGGTTTTTCTGATTACCTTGATCTTGTTGATCGCCTTGGTAACCTAAGCCTTCTCGCTTCTTTCTCTTAGTCACCTCAATGGGTGTGAGAATACCTTGGGACAGCTTTCCCAATCCTTTGCCAATGGTGAATCCGTACTCAATCAACACTTTGCTAGACATAAGTGCCGCCTTTGAATAGTGAGGCTTCCTCATAATAGTGCCCGCGGGCACATGAGATACTGACACTAACTCAAACGAGTAGTAGCTTGATTCTCCTTTTACTTCTGGCTCCACGTAAGGAATTGCAGTATTGTTGAAAGTTTCGGTATCTTTCTCACAATGAACCGTTATAATCTTGCCACAGACGACAAAACGGATCATCTGATGTAGACTTGAGGGTATAACACCCGCCGCGTGAATCCAAGGTCGTCCCAACAACAAACTGAAGTTGCTTGGGATATCAAGCACTTGAAACTTCTGAGCAAACATAACTGGACCAATCATCAGTTGTAAGTCAATTTCTCCAAGAGCTTCCTTTTTCATGCCATCAAAAGCCCTGACTGGAGTCTTAGAAGGACGAACATTATCCATACCCACACCTAGACGGCGCAAAGTTGATAACGGACAGATGTTGAGAGCTGAACCATTATCAATAAGAACTCTTGATATCCTTGTATCAAAGTGTTGAACAGAGATGTATAATGCTTTAGAGTGTGCTCGCCCTTCCGGCGGCAAATCCTTTTCGGAAAAAGAAATTTGATCCTTAAGAAGGATAGCACCTACAAACTCTTCCAACTGTACCTCTCCAATTGTTTCGGGTACATGTACTTCATTAAGAACCTTTAAAAGAGCATTTCTATGTTTCTCGGAAGACTTGAATAATTCAAGTAATGAGATTTGAGCCGGCATTTTTCTTAACTGCTCGATCACCTCTGATTCACTCGTTTTGAGAGTTTTGAGGAGTTGTTCCGCCTCTTCTTCGGTTACAACCTTTTTCTCGACACCTTCACGAGATGGAAAACATCGGCCTGACCGAGTAACAGCGTCTATCTCGTTAGACTCATAATTCCATGGAACTGCCTTGGAATCATAAACAGGAGGAATTCTTGCTTTCAAATTCTCATTCTTCTTCGGTGGCAACTCGATCACAACAGGCCCAATATCTTCATTAGAGATCTTTATATCTCCGAAGCCCTCAGCCATTAGATCTATAACCACAGGTTCCACAACGTGCGCTTGGATTTCACAAGTTGCATTCAATTCAATCACAACAGGATCAATCATGGCTACCATGCCATCATCTTCAAATTCGGACCCCCATCCACTCGGGACGATAGTCTTAGGGTCGATAGAAGCGCTTGGAGGAGGAGAATATTTCACCATGAAATCATATTTTCCACTTGGCTGCCCGAGAGTGTCAACAATTTCGCCCTTTTCAATCGCTTTCCTAACGAACTCCCGATCCCAGTGGGAGGTATGGTATTCAAATTCCGAATCAGTATCGGAAAGAACTTCTTCATTATCTTCATCATCACTCCATCCAGTCGGAACAATGTCTTTCAAATCAACGAAGAAACTTGGCGGAGGCAAACATTTGACAAAAGTGTCATACTTCCTACTTGGTTGCCTTAGAGTATCAACCACTTCATCATGTTCACGAGCGGTCATTACAAATTCGCGATCCCAATGAGTCTTACTAACACTAAGATCAGAATCCATGTTAGAAGCATACTTCTTGTCTTCATTGGCGGATATGCCTTCATCATCCATGCTTCCCCATCCATCGGGAACGATATCCTTTAGGTCAACGAAGAAACTTGGAGATGGCGTATATTTGACCATAAAGTCATATTTACCACTCGGCTGTCCGAGTGTATCAACAATTTCACCTTTCTCGATAGCCTTCTTCATAAATTCACGATCTCGATAGGCATTATTAGTCTCACATTCCGAATCACTATCGGAATAAGCGTCAATCCATGGTTCATCAACATCTGGCTCGTACCCATCATCTTTTGGCTTAGAGCATGAGGCTTCATCCGCGAACTTACATGAGAATTTTTCTGACGACAAATCAATTACAGCGGTCTCGATGGACCCTTCGGACTTCCTTTCTTGAAGAGGCTGAATTATGCCTAAAGCGAACATCTTGGCTAAGCAATACATTTTCTCCTCCCGGGATACATTTCCTTCTTTCGGTTGATCTCTAGCTATAGTCAATAGCTCTTCCAACTTCGTCACATCGAACAAGAAAGGTTTCTCATTCTCATCTCCAAATATCACGTTAACGGCTTCGGTATGATTAGGGAGCGGATTTTGTTGAACATTTGGCGTGGCATCTTTAAACGACAAGATCTTCTTATCCAACAGGTTCTGAATCTTGACCTTGAGAGTGTAACAATTATTCACATCATGGCCCTTCTCACCCATGTGATATACACAAGATTTTGCCAAATCAAACCCAGCAAATTTTGGCGGGTTGTCTCTCGGGATTTCTTTTGCTACGAGTCTTTGTTCAATCAACATCGGCAGCAACTGAGACATAGGTCTTGGTAACGGTGTGAATTGCCTTTGCGGAGCTTTTCCTTTTCGGTCAAAATTCCGGGAAGAACCCCCTGTTTCTACAACAGACCTTTGAACTGGTGTGCTTAGTGGCTTTTGAGCATTAGGATTTTGAATATAGGCAACTTCCACAGTTGGCTCCTTATCTTTCTTTAAGGTAAATCTGCGAGTCGTCGTCTCGGACAATCGACCTTCCCGCATTATTCCTTCAATACGCTCTCCCAATTCAACCATTGCGGGAAAATTGATGCAAGTGTTATTAAACATCTTGTCGAAGTATTCTCGAGGTAATGCTCGAAGAAACAACTGCATGATTTCTTTCTCGGATAACGGAGGTTTGACTTGAGACGCCATAGTTCTCCACCTTTGGGCATATGCTCTAAAAGTTTCAATCCTCCTTTTGTCAACCCGGACCAGTTCTTCACGGGTTGGAGCAATTTCGGTATTAAACTTGTATTGCTGAAGGAATTCATCTGCAAGATCTTCCCAGGTGCAAATTTTCTCTAAATCCAATTCGATGAACCAAGTCAAGGCGGAGTCTGCCAAGCTATCTTGAAAATTGTTGATCAAAAGCGGGGTGTTATCGGAATAACGAGCCATCTTGCTCAAATAATACTTCAAGTGGGTTTTAGGACACCCAGTTCCATCATACTTCCTTGAAAACTCGGGCTCCTTGTAAAAATCAGGAACTTTCACCTTTGTAAAAGGTGACAACTTATCAAAGCCTTGGAGTTGATAACCTTGCAACATGCATAGGCGTTCTTCCAATTTTGCGAGGCGTCTCGCGTTCTCTTCATCCATATGAGCAACAGGCGACTCCTTAGGCGGAGTTTCCAAATCGATGACAGTAGGAATGGCATTAACGGGGACTTCTTCAACAGGTCCTTTGTCAACTGGATCTATCACCGGCGCACTAGTGGGCGCATTAGGAGTAGAAGCCGCAGCAGCAGGAGCCACGGGCGTGAAGTTCTTTACTTGATTTGCAAGATCGGTTAAGAGCGCCATCATTTGCGCCATTTGATTCTCGATGGTAATAACGCGAGTACGAGTGTCTTCGTTCTCCATCCTTGCTTGGCGACGGGTGCGTATAATAAAGCGCGATTCAGCCGTATTTTAATATTCTCTCTGTAAAAAACAGAAATCAAATTAGCATACGGAAAATGAATCGAGACGAAAATATAAAACCCTTCAATTTTATATTTTCTTTAGATGAAATAGAGATAAGAAATATTCTCATGATCCCAATATCACGTGAATAATCTCTTATCATAATTTCTTCACAAGAAATTATACAATTAAAGGGGTAACACGCGATGATTAATCAAGATGCCCCATCTATATTCCATTAGAATCTCGGAAAAGAAAGCGCACACAAAGAGAAATTTCACTATTAACAACAAAATTTGTGAAATACAATCCCTTTAAATCAAACTAAAGACAAAAAGAGAATCCTATTACATCATTACTAAAAATGAGTAAAAAGGAAACCCTATACAACAAATCTATAAAAGGAAAATTACATGAAAGGAGATTTCCTCATGGAATATAGCCAAACTCCTAATGGATCCTCTTTAGATGCGAGGCGAATTCGTTTGTTTTCTTGGGTCAAACGTTCAACCTCGGCTAAAACCTCATCCTTTTCCCTAAGAGCTCTGGCGGCTATAGCTTGCTGTTGAGTTGGCTTCTCGGGAACATTAGGGAGATCCACTTTAAGCTCGGGCTCAAGACGACGGTGTATGTACTCCGGCAATGCATGATGTATCTTCATTTCCCCTTCCAATTCCGACTCATCGGTAATGATAATCGGCTCCGGGCGGCATTTGTACCACATATCAATGATAGATTTGACCATTTCCTTCACGTCGGTCATTTGGTCCTTTTGGATGACATCTTTGCGATAGTCAAAATGATATAACCCCAGCTTGAGGAATGGTGGAATCTTTTGAAGCGCGCGATATTGACGGATCACCCTAAAAGGGTAATATGACGTAGACCCCGTAAGACCCAAAAGTGGGATTGGGTTGTCGGATCCGTTATTAAGGCGCACCTCGGGATTTCCAAGCCAACGAACATGCCATTGGATTTGATTTGGAACAAGGTTCTTGAAAAAACTAAACCAAGTTGAGAATGACCAAAAGGGAAAGATTTTTTCCTTTTCTCGGAAAAGCGAGATAGGATGACAATCTTTGGACACATCTATGATTTTTAAGCTCAAACCAAAATCTTTGAGGTGAGAGACCAACCAAATTTGGAGTAAACCTATTGGGGCTCTAAAGGTACCATTTCTGTTTTGTTTGAACCTATTGAGTGATACGAAGGTCTCGCCTAAGATCATATTTGAGAATCTTTTGAACATACACACTTGGTTGACAATGTGAACTACCGAAGGATCCATAGTCTTTTTGGTGAATGGGAAAATCACAAAACCAAAGAATGCTAAGAGAAAAACTCGAGGAATTTGATTACCCGATTCTTTTGGCAAGCTAGAAAAATGTTGTTCTAGGAATGTGAAAGAAAATGCATTGGAATTTCCTCTAAGAACGCCTTTGATTTGAAGAATATCGATTCCTAAGAATTGGCTCAAAAGAGTTATAGGATCTATATCTATTGGAGGACTAACTAGACCAAAAGACCCGACCCTACCAATGGCAATATCGTACTCCTCAATTGTAGGGGTCAACTCATTTCGACCAAACACAAAAGTGGATGTCTTCGAGTTCCAAAAATGAGACAATGCCTTGATCATGGCGATCCGAGGCTCGATGTATAAGAGTGCGGGAAGATATCCAATCCTCTTTTCCACATATTCTTTATGCTTTGACTCGAGGCTTTCCCACATAGTCACGAGAGCTCTTGGCATGGGGATGATTCGAATCTCCGACATATCCATTTTGACTAACCCTAATTTGGGGCATCGAGATTAATCACCACGCATTATAGAAAAGGATATAACGTGGAATTGAAATGGCATAATTGAAATTGTAGAACGATACAATCAACCTTACCATGAAGAGAAAATGGCAAACACATCGACACATCGCATGAGGACATGTGAGTTTTGACACCTAAGGGTAGGATTCTAAAGGTTTAAGGTCCCCATCTTAATTAGATAAGAAGAGTTTACCCACCGCTACTAACGTCGGCCGGTGCACTTCTTACTAATCAAGATGAGCGGTATTGAAGAATGGATTACCACATGGATTCACATGCGGATTCCACTCTTAATACCTCCTAGAGGTACCCTAAAGCGATCCGGGGTTTTAGACCGCGGGATGTGGGTGCATTGTGTCGTGCTAAAGCAAGTAAACATGCATTTAAATCTAAAGCAAACAACACTTCAATATAATCTCATACATTCGACATTCACCCGAACACCACCTACAAAACAAAGGGTTTGCATTCACTCCACCCCTTATGGCTCCCACCTATAAAACCATTTAACACATGGTTAGTGGACTAACCTCATTTTCCACGTGACTTTGACTTGCAGTCGATGCTACAAAATGTAGACAAGTGAGATAACAACCAATCAAGTTTATTACGGCTTTAATCCACTTAGGTTTGTAACCTAGTCCCCAGCGGAGTCGCCAAGCCTGTCGCGACCTGCCCCCTCGAGGGCCGAGAACTCGGATGAGGCGGGTTTAGAGATAAGTGTTCATGAGATGTTTCATATGGCATCTTAAAAAAATGATTTTACTGAAGTGTAAATCTCTTGCTTAGCCATATGATCCATTGATCATGAACGTGGATTTTCCCTAAATCCATATCTCGCGTGACAGCGGATTGATTATTATTATTTTTTTAAGGAGTCGCCACTAGCCTAGGTCGGGGGTCGGCTAGAAAACCCAACCGAAACGCGGGAATTTCGTTTCGGTTTCTACGAAAACCAGAGATCAAAGGTTCGGGGACTAGCTTACGTTAATATTTCTATTAACGTCCTTTCGGTACCGCTAAACTTAACATGGTTGTTATCTAAGTCATCATGCATTTGTTTTTTACCATTTTCATGCTAAAGTCTTAGTCCACTAGATGATCATGCATCTTGTTTTTGCATTTTCATTTAAGATTCTAAACTAACCCTATCTTAGTCTAGAAAAAGAAAGAAACAATCAATTGTATTGAAAGACCTTACGTAAAGTAGACACTCGAAGTATTGAAAGGACGAGCTAATTCTAAGTGCGAGAAAATAAAAGTAAGAACCCGCAACTCGTCGGGTGTTTATTACAACACAAATTGAAATCCCGAGACATGGTCGGGGACGAATGAATTAAGTACAAATTGAAACCGGATTGGACATCGGTTTAGAACCATCATCAAATGAGTACAAATCGAGACCGGATTGGACATCGGTCAATCACCTTGGTCTTCTACCATTTTGGATTATTCTTCCATGGACCGCCTCTCGGGTGTCGATGTTTACATCCATACATTCATTCATAATGACATATGAAAGAACAAAGATGCAATCAAATCACTAATTAAGCACGAGCCTCGGGATCGGCCTTTGTTTTTCATGCGTTTCGATTCATCACCCACTAATCACCTAACATTGTTTGATTAATGGTTAATGATAATGGGCTACCATTTGTATTCACAAAACGGTAACTCATATCAATTAACCCCTAAAGTCGGGTTCTAATGACCATGAATGGGCTACCCGCCGAACATGCACCGGGCCTAACATTCATCTAACAAACACATGCTTGATCATAAATGAGCATGCATTCAAGCCCATGGGCCTTGTTTTGAATCCAATCAAGCAAGGGGAAGTGGGCTTTATGAGAAAGACCACTTATTCAATTAACATCTAATTCGGATCAATTCTGTTCAAGCATGATTAACTATCCTAATGACGTTCAAATGAAGCGAATCAGGTGTCATTAGAA
Source organism: Syzygium jambos (assembly GCA_031216235.1). NCBI lineage: Eukaryota > Viridiplantae > Streptophyta > Magnoliopsida > Myrtales > Myrtaceae > Syzygium > Syzygium jambos. Next base: position 18,865,106 of record CM062222.1, read on the forward strand.
AGCTTATAACATGAGGAACAAAAGTCATGAAGACCATTTTTTCTAAATCCTAGCCAATTTTCCCGAAAATGCTCAATTAAATTTCAGTGACAGGCTGGACACAGTTCAACTACGAATTTCAAAACAAAGGCGGGAAAAATAACAAACATTATCAAAAACGCGCGAAAATTTTTGTGCCGTTAGGATTCCCTGTGTGTAACAACTTTTGTGTTTTGAGTTTTTGCTAAAAAGCCCTCCAAATTTTTATAAAATTCGATTTTCACGAGGGACTCAATGGCAAATACAGTTTTGACCCCGGGAAGACCTTTCAAGCAAATCAACCCTCCAAAAATTGCAATTAGGTCCTCAAAATGTTCAGTTAACATAATGAGACCCCAATGAGCAACTTTGAAGTTTTGATTTTTTGCAAAAAAGGACCCTAACTTCATCAAATTCGGAGAAACATCTTTTGAACTTCAAAGGAATGAAAATCAGATCTGAACACAGATTCTGATCAAATTGTGAGAATTCCTTTTGAAAATTCAAATGATCTCCGATTTTGATGAAATTAGTATCAATTGAAAGATCTTGATCTCAGGAAGAACTTTCGTGAAGAAAATTTTTTCATATCTCGAACACACGAATTTATGAAAATCAAAGAACACACAAAGGTCGACTGAAACTAGCATGATACCAGATCTATATGCACATGACGTTGCAAATCGTACTAGGCAAACATGCTCAAAATTTTTGTGAAAATTTTATGGTGAACAGATCAGGATGTGTTCTACGATTCTCATGAAGGAAGTTTTTCCAGAAAATGATCATAGAAAATCATAAAATTCATCGAACAGCGCAACGTCAGTCAGGGAATCAACAGAACAAACATGAACAGAATATTCCAGATTCTGATCCTTACTTCTAAATGTGTTTTGACATAGCAAATGAAGTCCGATCGAGGCATATGATATATCAAATCGAAGCTTAAGACGAGTTCTACGACTCTCTAGTTTATCACTTCATCAGATTTCGACGTTAACTAGCTCAAAACAGCACCTCAAGCAATCAGGTTTTTTCTGATCACGAAATTACAGAGTTGAGTTCAAACGTTCTTACCTTGTCTCACGATGATCCAACGCTCGAGCGAGCGATCCGACCTCCGTATTCAGACCTGGAATGGCACGGAGACACCTCGGAAAGCTTGGCCAATCTACGATAACGGATTACAAGAGATAATGTGAGAATCGACTCGTTTTTACTCAAGTAAACGAATCAGTAAAAAAATTGAGAAAACTATGTGATCCGGTGGCTGTTCAGTGCGAGGCCGGCCACCACAGCGACTTGAAGACACCGAGGAAGGCTGTCGGTTGCTCGAAATCGCCGGAGGAGGCCGCCGGAGGGCCGGTTCAGCCGGTTGAACCGGCTGGACAGATCACCGGCAGAATTGCCGGTACTGCTGCCGAGGAGGAAAAGGCGCCGGAAAAGGGAGCTCCGGCCACCGGCGAAGGTGGCTAGCCTTGCGACCAGCCTCGGACCGCCGTGGGGGACGCCGGTGTGGCGGCGGCTCGCCGGGAAGAGGCCGGCAAGGCGCCGGATGGCCGGCTGCCGAGAGGGAGCTCGAGAGGGAGAGTTGATCGTGGGAGAGGGAGAGAGAGAGAGAGAGAGAGAGAGAGAGAGAGAGAGAGAGAGAGGAGAGAGAATTCAGATCTGAAAATGGACATCCCCCCTAATTTTTGGAGGGAAAAATGCTATATACCTTCCCCAACTTTGAATTTTAGCCCTTAGATCAATCAAATGGCTCAAAATGGATCCTTAATGATTAAGAATATTCCTTAATAGCTAAGGATTGATGACATGGCATCATGGATGGTCATGATCAATTTTAGATGAATGACCATGATTGATTTGCTAATCCCCTAATTAATTTGTTTAATCCTTGAAGAAGGGTATTTTGGTCATTTCTCTTAGTCATTTTTTGTAATTCTCAATTAAGGTCAATTTTGTCATTTTCGCACTCAAGAGGATGTGACTGACCTTGATTAGTCCGATCGGATTATCGATCATCAAAATTTTCGACCGGAAAATGACTAATTTGATCGGATTAGTTCAATTTGAATTAAACCGATTTGAGTCAATTAGCTCTAAATTTGGGTAATTGCATGACCGAGCTAGACTAACAAGTTTAATTGAAGTCTAATTAACCAAATTGAGTCTCAATTCATCAAATTGAACATTAGTCTAGAGTGGGTCAAGTTGAATTGCATTAATTAGACCAATCACTCTTAGACTTCCTAATCATTGGATCCCTAAATTGATCAAATTGACTCAAATTCATGTGATTCTTCCAAAATTGATTTTGAATTTAGATTTCATATAAGAAATTAGGCTCATTCGTGCCTCAATTGCGCGCATCATGAAGAATCAGTCAAAATCACTGATCAGGGCTAAAATTGGGGGTTTTTGTGTTTGGCTTGGAATCACAAAATTGGTTCAAAAATTGGATATAAAATGACCTCTAGATCAAATGTCGTGAAGAAAACTAATCTAAAAAATGACTAGAAATGAAGTAATTTCATTTTTGGCCGATTTGAATCAAATTCCGCAATTTGGGAAAAAGTTGATTCAAAATCGATTTTTGTAAAATTTCTAATGCCAAAGGTAAATTGAAAGTAAAATAAGATGATTTGGGGATTTTTGAATTTTTCAATTTTTTTGGTCAAAGGTTTGACCAAAAGTCAAACCCTAGTTGACTTTTCACTAGGAGCTTGATTTTATGATCAAATCTTTGAATTTTTCTGAAATTTCCACTTCTAAAGTGAAATTGGACTTGAAAGGAATCTTTTTATGCAAAAAGCCCCAATTTGACCTGGGGTTGACTTTTGGTCAAAGGGTTGACCAAAAAGTCAACGCCAAAGTCAACCATTTGACTTTTTGGGTTTTTGTATGAAACGAATAGAAAAACGCTTATAAAAACTAATCCAACAGACGGAATTAAAAAACGACACTTTTTGCTCAAGAAATGGGCTCCGTCGCGATTGGAAACCATAATCTTGAATTTTCTATTTTTTAATGACGCATCGGCTAAAAATTAGGTGTCAACAGGTGACCGTCGCCTTGCCCTGGTGTAGGGGATGATCACAAACTAGGTTCATACGAAATGAAAATCGCCGGTTCAATTAGGTTAGCAAGGGGTATAAGTGTATGGGATAGAAGAAGAACTGCTCTTCATCATTCTAGGGCACTTAAATTATCGCAAGAGTTTATTTACAATAATAACACTCAAGCATTGATGCAAGTGAAAGCAAGAAAATTTATATCCATTTTTCTCACTTTGTGCTGCCGACTTACCTTCAGTTGCCTCAATGTGGGGTGATTCTTGACAGGGGTAATTTGAAAGGAACTTCCAAGTGTATAGGCTCAAAATGGTTAAGCAAAATATCACCGGTAGTGTATGGGGCAGAGAAATGAACTACCTCTCGTTATTTTGATTACTGTACCTTATGCGAGAAATCCCTTCACCTTGCAGATATGAAATCTTTTCACTCGTCTTGCTGGGGATTAGTACATGGGGATGTATATAGACTAAGGATTGCCTTTTCGTCATCCTGACATATCTCGCTCAGCATACTCGAGCAGTTTGACACCATTCATCGAATTATCAAAATTTTCACATGGAATTGGTGAATTAAACAGGTAAAATTACCGCACAAAATTTATTTCCAAAAGACATATGATGTATTTGGGGGGGGGGATTAAGCATCTATTTGCTGTAACATGTTCTCTCTTTCTTTGATTCTTTATACTCTTATGAAAAGAGTTTTAGGGAAAGGGAAAGAAATACTTACCTGCATGGTAGCGGTGGCAAGGCAAACTTGCAAGGCAATAAGAGAGACCATGTTAATGAACAGCTCTTTGAGGGACTGAAATTAGGAACGATACAACAGTACCCTTCATGTTTCCCTTCACTTGAGTTTAAGCGAGCAATTCCTTAAGCTTTCTCAAATGTCAACAATTCCCATTGAGAATAATATGAGCTCATGTTAGTAATAAGGTGATTGAGGGTAAATTGAGAACAATACAAATTATCCTCCTTCCATTTTGCCTTCAAAGCTAGCAGAGTCTTTTCTTTCAAAACTCCTTTCTAGTTGATTTTGAAGCTCAAATGAAATCCTATTTTCGACACATGTTGTGTCAATGTGGTTTCGGCACGTTTGAGGAGCTCCTCAAGAATCCTCTGATTCCTAATTGCACAAGGCATATGCAATTGCTTGCATGGAGACCTTCGCAGCAAAGCTAATTTCTACTTTAAATGTCTTTGATTGATATGGGCGTGACTACTGTCGAAACTTCCATGATTGTCAGGATTAGCATTGGCACCATTTTGTCATATGCAAAATCCTTTCTAGCTGCTTGTGCTGGACTTTTACTCCAATATCGTTCTATATCAATGGAAATGATATGTTATTTCTACGCTAAAGTGGATGAACTTTAGGAACGAAATACACCATTTTTGATGGATTGGGGGGATTTCATGCCTCTTAGTCTACTCTCTTAATTAAATGCTCTATGCATATTAAGGAAGAAACATATTAGCATTGGTGCCATTTTGTCATATGCAAAGTCCTTTCTAACTGCTTGTGCTGAACTTTTACTCCAATATCGTCCTATATAAAAGGAAATGATATATTATTTTTACACTAAAGCGAATGAATATTAGGAGCGAAATACACCATTTTTGATGGATTGGGGGGATTCCATACCTCCTAGTCTACTCTCCCAATTAAGCGTTCTCTGCACATTAAGGAAGAAACATATTAGTTGTTTGCATGGATTTGGGCTAAGACATAGAACGAGATACATCCTTTTAGCATTCCATCATTGAGGTCTCAACATTTGTGCTCTATCAAGCTTGCTAGCAAGTCAGAGTCTAACGTGCTCCTGACTTCGTCACCTGTAAAAGAAAAAGAATGGAATGTTATTTCCAAAATTTGTTAAGGAATAAGACATTCTTTCAAAAAGGATGATCTCTTCCTAGTTTTCCCATGACTTTTTTGTATGAAATGATGTTCCACTCATCATGGAGTTAAGGAATGCTCAGTATTCTCTTTGAGACTTTGGGACTATATCTCCCACCAGTAGTAATGAGATTTGTCTCATATTTCATTTTGAAGGTTGGATGATCATCGCTCGGATTGCGCCTATCAGAATAGTCGATCCACTATCACCACTAGGGTTTGATGTGCTCTTCAGTTTATATCATTTTCAAATGCCCCTTTGTACTAATAAATCAAAAAGGGGTATGCTCTGAGATACGAATTGAGCAAGTTAGAAAAACAAATAAGGCTATAAGCATGTGCGTCTTTCTATGACAATTCTTTCTTCAGTCCAATGATAAAACGTTCATTTTAGTTTCAAAAGTTTAGAAACGAGGAAGCATGAGAAAGCCTGGGCCTCAGAACATTTTCCTTTACATGGTTAGATATCATCAACGGGCCAGTTTGGGATAGTTCCTCTAGCTCTTAAAACATTATTTATTTACAACAAGTGGATTTACAACCTTAGGAGAGGGGGAGTTCAAAATGGCATTTCTTTCGGCAGAAATGACGACAAAAAACAAAATACAAGGATAGCCCTTTTTTCAGGGATCCATGCAAAAGGGTGAGAGGAGTTCTACTCAAGCGGGCTTGCACCCATTCCCTCCACCAGTTTGGAATGAAAAAGCTTTCTTATCCAATAAACTCTGGCTTCGGTGCTTAAGAGTGTAGCACTCATCAGTTGAATTGCCCTCCCTCACCAATATACTTCTCGAACGGATCATAGTTAGAGAAGTTCTTAAGTAAGCCCTTCTTCCGAAGAATTGCCAACACCTGAGATGGTGATCCTAGGAGTAGAGTGAACTGCTTTTGTTACTTCGCCTTTAGGGTGATTGGCGACTTGAGGTCGGCTGCTGCCCACTGCTCATCTGAACTATCGGGGGAGGACTAGCGATTTGGGTATTTGTGGAATCCACATCTGCCAGGAGGTCATTCTCCTTTTTCGTGCCGAGTCTATTGCTTGTAGAGGCGAGGTCAGAAAACCACCCTTCACACAATCCCATCTCGATGCGTTCGCCTACTGGAACAAGTCAGTTAAGTGACTTAGCAGTAGCACCAACCAAATGGTATCTGTATTCATACGAAAGAGATTTAATGAACAACTTCATTTGTTCATGGTCAGGAAATTCTGGGGTGACTTGGGCGGCCAAATTCCTCCATCTTGTGGCATATTCTTTGAACGATTCACTCTTCTTTTTCTTAGAGCGTTCGAGGTTGTCACGAGAAAATGTGACGTCGAGGTTGAATTAGTACTTCATGGCAAATGCATTAACGACATCATTGCATGATTTGAAGGCATTTGCATCTTTTGACATATACTATGTCAAAACTAGCCCTGTCAAGCTTGCTTGAAAGGTCCGGATTAAGAGGGATTCATTATCAACATACTGGGTCATTCACAGATGATATATGTGCAAGTGGTGCCTAGGGAATGAGGTGCCATTATATTTCTCGAATTCTGGCATCTTAAACTTTTCTAGCACTTTGACCCTTTTGTACACAGATAGGTCAAACGGGAAAGCATGCTGCAGGGCCTGCAATTGTTTCAACATCTCCTCAACCTTCGTAAGACGTTTGTCATGCTCTACCATAGGCGCGCTTATAACTTCAATCTTCCTGATGGCAAGTGGAAGCAAATCATCCTCTAGCATGGGCATCTTGTTGTCACTGGTGATGACTTGATCATTGCTAGTAGATGGTTGTGGTAACATCATCTCGATTGATGTAGGTGTGGGAGTGAGTTTGTCATGGATGGACTCCACTTGCTTCGTGACATTTTCGATTGCATTGAAAACCATCTTCATTTCGCTTTGCATGTTATTGAGACAATTCGACACATTTTTTTTCTGGCCATTTTTGCCTGATGAACGAATATAATTTGTAACTACCTATCAAGAAGTAGCAATGAATGGGTATAAGACTTCATAAGGGATGAGTCCATGACTTAGTCTAACCCTGTATTTTCATACCTTGTTTACTCAATTACTTTCCTTTTCTTGCAAAAATAAAAGATGTTTTTTTGTTTACATTACCATTTTAACAACGGCAACCTTGGGGATCGAACCCCGGTCTCTCCAGATTGCTCATTCCCCAGGTACCACCAAGCCAAGGCTATGGTAGTGTTAACGGGTGCGCCCTTTTTTATTTATGCACAAATTTTCTCTCATTTTTTTTGAAAACGACAAGGAATCGGAGGGAAAAAAATGATTTATAACATGCTTATAAAAAACAAAGGCGTGAATTGGAAGTAAATATTCTGAAAATATTTTAGTGACTATTTTTTCCAACATGACCATGGTATTAAATCCACAACTAACCTAGACTAATCATGGACTGATCGGGACATACGAAAATAAATAACTTACAAAGTGCAGGAATAGAAAACTTACTTTATCTGGAACCATGGCAATCATAGAGACATGCGCATGAGAAGTGAGGTTTGATTTCTTATCTAGATTGGTTCCGTAAAGTAAAGCTAAAAAGATGCTTGACCGTCGTAGTCTCGCATTGGTGTCAAGTCCTTCTAACCTTGGCCAAGTTGAAAGAAATATCTTATAATTACGCAGATAGCAGCTAAAGATAGACACTTTACGACATTCAAAAAGAAATTTCAGGGAAAAAAAAGGCAACCTCTACATCACGGGCTCGCATTTAAGGTCATATCTTTCTTAACACTATCCAAAAATGCCTTATTGTGGCCCAGGTCCAATGGCATGGTTATGTGTGGAGCAGTGTAGCGATAAAACATTATAGCATGCACAACAATTTATAAACAAGCATTGATTCAAAGGTTCAAGAAATAAACATTCATTCCCAAACTCCAAACTTGCAAAACAAGGGGTTTACAATCACTACGCCCCTTATAACTCCCAAGTGCAAGAACATTTAACACCTCGAAAGTTAGGGACGTACTTAAAATCCTCGCTGCCAAACAGAAATGATTTTAAACATGTTACTGCTAGTGCTATCACCTAGAAGGAGTGAATAGGTTTATAAAATTATATGATTTAAACGTGCTAAATAAATGTAGTCGAGATCAATAACTCATATGATCAATATCAGATAGATGCGTATTACAAACTTATATATATAAGTTGTCATCAGATGATTGCGTCTGATGACTAAGATGATGTTTTGATGAACTCGTTTAACAAATATGTATGCAATATAATGTCAACAATGATAAATGAAAGTTTAAGAATAGAGAATACTGCACATAGATCTTTATAGTGGTTCGGCTTTATCAAGCCTACGTCCACTCTCCACGCTGGCAGTCAGTTGGCTGTGTTTTACTATTGAATCACCAGAAGATTACAAGAGCAGTGCTTCTCAGATGATAGACTCTACTATCACGTATACTCTTCACTCAAGTAATTTTCTTTCTAAAGTCACAACGTGGAATACAGCAATCACATGTGTGTAAGATTGAAGCTCTATTCAAACTTTGGAATTAGTGATTCTAGTTAGTCTTCTTGTACAGCGTTTGCACTCCTTTTATACTCCTCCATTTCCAATCTATTCGTTGGATAATCTTTAGAAGATTGATCTCCAAATGAAATCGCTAGAGAAAACTTCCCAAAAGAAAACGCATAGCTGTTAGAAGAAGAGCCATTATCTTCAGGTGATTTGATCGCTCATACAATCAAATCAAGGTTTCTATAAGTGTAGTTCTTTGTGTTGAGGAATGATCTTGTGATTGTCGATTAGGATATCTTGAAATATTAATTTGATTGTCCTGCAAAAACTTATCACAAATAACACTTATTAAATCTGATAAGTAATTTTGGGTCTGATAACAAAGTCCTTTTATTGACTAAGTCTAATGACTCAGCATTTATCTGTATCAAATAACTTAAGTATAATTCTAGTCAGTAGCATATTGTTTTGTCATTCTTCAAAACTAATTAGGGATTTTTCTTAACAAAACAGGATAAAAATTTTGGCCTAAGTCCACTTAAGAAAAACTCTCCCTAGTGGAGTCGCCAATCTGTCACGACTGACCTCTGATTTTTAACATAAAAAAGGGAAGGGGATCTCATCTGGTACGCGTTTAAGTCTAGGTCTAGGACTTAACATGGGCTCTCTCTAGCCCATACCATATCGTGACTTGTGATTTAGATTTTTAGCCTGCAAGTGATTTTTATCTAAAAGTCGCCACTAATCGATTTGGAGTGGGTCGATTAGAAACCCAAGTAAGGTGACGGGAGAATCACCTTACTTCTATGAACTAGAGATTAGATGAGTTCAGAGATTTGGTTGCACTAGTTGAGTGACCAGTGTCATTTCGGTACCTTTTTACCTTGTTCATTTCAAAAAATATTTGTCAGAGAGTTTGGATTGATTTTATGGCATATCTCTTAACATATAAGGTGATCAAACGAGTGCACAATCATTAGTAATTAGTAGTCAAGATAGATATGCAGCATAGGGTTCTAACTCTAACTAAGGCGACAACATTCAAAATATGGAAATTGATACAATTACATTCTAATTAAAAACCAATATGCATAACAATAATACAATAGTAGTAAAAATAACATGCAAAATACTACCGCATAGCCCTATATGATTATTCGATTTAGACAGAATTATTAATCAAATAATTTACATAATCTAGGAAAATATTCAAAAATGCTAATTTCTAAACTATTTGCTAATTGTAAAAGAAATAATAAAAAATGATTTTTTAAATATATTTTATTATTTAGAAATAATAATAATAATAACACGATTTAAAAAATTATTATTTTTTAAATTTTTTAAAATTTTTGATTCAAAATAATAAAATATTAATATAATAATAAATCGGGTCGGGTCAGGTCGTTGGATCCGGGTCGGTTAGAACTAAATGGGGTCAATGGACCCGATTCAAAAGAGTTGACCCGAGTTGAATTCCAGGATCCAAACCATGTCGAGTAGGTTAACCCTAGTCATTGACTCGGGTCCTAAATCGGATCAGGCTCCTTGCCTGACCCAAATTTGACCCGACTTTCCCCCTTTCATAGACCCAATTCTTTCCTTTGTTTTCCCTTGCATTGCGGTCGGGACTCCCCTGTTAGAGGGCTTCGCTTAGCCATCGAAAGGTGCCGGCGACCACGACCCGACGACCTCCTTTCTCCATTTAGCCACAGCTCCCGTCTCAGCCAACCCGGGGCAACAACTCCCCTATTCCTTACCACGGACTCGACTTCCCTGTTCTAGGGAGCTTTACTCAGCCTGCCTATTGACACCTATTTTAATTTGCTCAAAATTAATTACACAAAATTTAGAAGTTAATTTTCTTTAATTCCTAAAATAAAAAATATTTCTATTTAAATGCATTACATATAGAAATTAGGCACATTTATATTAATAGGATATTTAGAACCTTTTTTTAAAAAGAAATCCAAGTTAGGCCGGGTCGGGGCTAGGCCGACCCGACCCTTTCTTCTTTTCTTTTCTTTTCCCCGCACGGGCCGCCAGCCCTTTTCTTGTTTTTCTTCCCCCCTCGCGCGAGCCCAGCCCGCCCCTTTCTCCTTCTTTTTCTCCTCACGCGAGCTGGGCCTGGCCCAGCCTAGCCCCTTTCTTTCTTCCCTTCGCCAGCTATCCCTTTCTCTCCCTTGTTCACCTCTGTTCCCGGCTGCAGAGTGACGAACAGCGAAGCGGCCTCTCGCCGTCACTATTCGGCCAGAGGAAGGCCGAGGGAGCACGCCAATGGGATTGGCATTAATGGCCAGTCCCGTCCTCCTCGTTTTCCCGGCCTCCCTTTTTTCCTCCTTCCTCTCTTCTCCCTGTTTCTCTATCCATCCCAGAACCGGCTCCCCCCTATTTTTCGGATGTCAGACCCCCCCTGCACCGGCCTAAATGGCCATGAAAGTCACGGGCCAGAGTAGGCCGATGCAGGCCGGCGTCAGCAAATGCAACGGAGCAGGTGAGACACGTCGTCGCCGACTATAAAAACCAAAGAGAGAGACTGAGAGGCAGTCGGCCACAAAGAGGGAAAACAAAGAAGGGAGAGAGCAGAGAGAGAAAGAGAAGAGTTTAGAGCTTTTACAGGTCCCATAGCCACACCGTCGCCCCCAAAGCAGCCGGAAAGCCACCCCGAAGTAGCCTTGATCGGTGAGCCTTCCTCCCGGTCACGAATCCCCTGCTTTGCCCTATTTTTTTGTGTTCAATTTAGCCGGGACTCGCGCCGGCTGTTTCGCGTGAATCCCGATCCATACCATCATTCCTCATATCCCGTGTGTTGTCACCAAAGGTAAGTTAGGATCCCGAAGTCCACTAGGTCGCTGGAATAGGTCAAAATCTCCTGTTTTTGTCTATGCACTCCAGGTGTTCGATGGAATGCCTCAATGAGGCTGAGTTTATTTAGCTCATCGATTGGCGAGTGAGTGGCTGGACGACGAGCTAGGTGGGTGAAGCAGCTCGTTATGGTCCTTAGAGGGAGGATTTCAGTCGGTGCCGATTTGGGTCAGCCGGCAAGAGGCCAAATTTTGGCTTCGCTGGCGTCTTCGCGTGCCTGTGCACGCGGGAGTCGACCCGAGTCAGATCAACCGACCCGACCCGGGTCAACGCCCTAGTTGGGTCCATTGACTTGGGTCAGTTTTAACCCGGATCAACTGACCCGACTCGGGTCAACGCCCTAGGTAGGGTCTGTTGACCCTGGTTGGATTCGACCAACTCGAATCCGCCGACCTAACCGGATTTTAATATTATATTATTATTTTTATTATTTTTTATTTTTTCTTTTATTTTTAAAAAAAATTTCAAATTTTTTCCGTATTTACTTTTTTTAAATAATTTTAAAAAATATATTATTTTTTTTCTTTTTTTCCTGTATTTTTAAAAAAAATAAAAAAAATTTCTCTAAATTATTTGATATGCCTGAATGTTTTAATTTATTATTGTATTATTATGCATGTTGTTACAACTCCATAAATTGCCATGTTTAAATTAGATAAGCCTATAGGATCATGTGGTAGTTTTTTGCATGTTATTACTATTATGTTATTATTATGCATGTTTTTAATTAGATTTTAATTGCATAAATTGTTGTGTTTTAAATGTTGGTCACCTTAGTTAGGGTTAGAACCTTAAGCTGTATGTTTATTTTAACTGCTAATTATTTATGATTATGCACGTGTTTGATCACCTCACATATTAGGAGAAAGGTCCTAAAATTAATCAAAATTGTGTGACAAATATTTTCAAAAAATGAATAGAGTAAAAAGGTACTGAAAGGGCATTAGTTATCCAACTAGTATAATCAAGTCCCCGAACTCATTTAATCTCTAGGTCGTAGAAATAGGGTGATTCTCCCACCACCTTATTTGGGTTTCTAATCGACCTCCCCCAAATCGATTAGTGACGACTCCTTGATATAAACTACTTGCATGTTAACAAACCTAAACCTTAGATTGCGATATGGTATGGGCTTGGGAGAGCCTGAGTTAAGTCCCGAACCTAGACTTAGCACGTACCAGGCAAGCCCGCCTTCTTTTTGCATGTTGCCGAAAAAAAGCGGGAGATCGATCGCGACAGACTGGCAACTCCACTAGGGACTTGCATTTTTTAAAGTAGACTTAAGCCAAATTTTTTGTCCTGTTCAAAATAATTTTTGTTTGACAGTGAAGCCTCCAGGTATGATCCTGACATTAAGGTATTATTTGTTCTTGCAGGTTCGAATTGATTGTTTATAAATTGTTCTGCATGCTCTAATGATTTAGCACTATACTATTGCACACGCAGCCGCGCTGCCGGATGTGGGCCGCAATAGGGCATTTTAGGATGGTGTTAAGAAAGATACAACCTCGAACGCGAACCCACGATATAGAGGTTGCCTTTCTTTTCCCGAAATTTATTTCTGAAAAATCGTAAAGAAATATTTTTAGCCGCTATTTGCGTAACTATAAGATATTCCTTTCGATTTGGCCGAGGATAAAAGGACTTGATACCAATGCGAGACTGTGACAGTTAGGCATCCTTTTAACTTCATTTTGTTGAGTTAGTCTAGATAGAAATCAAACCTCACTCCTCGTGTGTATGTTGTTGTGATTGCCATGGTTCAAGGAAAAGTATATATTCTATCTCTTCTCATTTTATTATGCAGACTACTTATTCATTTGATTTGTTACTGTTAGGCCACCCGTTAATTGCATTCTATATACGATGGGAAGAGCTGATGTCCAATTCATCCCCACTCCTAAAAAAGAGCTTCTGGCTTGGTGGGATCGACTCGATCAGAATGGCCAACAGTATGTCTAAGCAAAAATTGGCCGCCTACTTCTACTGCTCAAAATCAACATCCATTATGGCATGATGCAGGCATTAGCACATTTTTGGTGCCCACAGACATCCACTTTCATATTTGGTAAGTTTGAGATGACCCCAGCTCTGGAAGAGTATATTGTTGTCATTGGAAAGTCCTTGGGATCTGAGCTCATCAAACCACTTTTGGATGTGTCTCCTCTACCCGAATTATCCCAATTTTGCGCACCGAGAGCAATACTGTGAAAAGAGTCGTTAAAGCTCATTGTAATGCATGCCCCTGGTTTTTCTTAAATGAATGTTTTGAAAGCCAACCCATAAGCTAAAAAACTAAGATTTTTATTCTTGCTTTTTGGCGAGTGTGTCATTTTCCCCCATCGCAAAAATTCAATAAACCCCTTGATTGCGTATGTGGCCAAACAAATTTGCACCAGCTTCGGTTATGTTAATTCAGTTCTGGCAGAAACATTTTTATCTCTAAACCGTTTTAAACAAAATCATGGGAAAATCATGCGGGCCGCTCCAGAAATTTTGCAAATCTAGATTTTGTCCCATTTGAGAGGATTTGGGCACCTCATGCAGCTTTCTGAACTCAATGACCTTATGCATCCGATACAAACATTTGAGGTCTTAAAAAGTATTTCCCCTTATAAAGATTACTCCACCTGGATAAACTTTTTGAAAGACCCTGATCCCAAAGCTTTCTTATGACACGCTAAATGGTTCCATGAGGGTCAAGCTCGTTATGCTCACCAGTTTTACATATTCCACTACTTGGTTTATCTGGCGCCACTTAGTACTACCCCTACCGGGTAGCCCGCTAGTACAGGACCCTCCAGGAGATCTCGTCACCTCTCAAGACAGATTTGTTTCGAGTTCGATTTACTCACTCGAATTACAATTACGCTGGCAAAATTTGTGCCATACAGAGGGTGTGGACTGAATATCAGCTTGAGAACATTCTTGTGCCTAGACTGTTAAAAGGGCAAGAAAAGGTTCACCATGCCTCTCTGTTCTACATTCTACATCATCAAATCTTGGCGGATCTATAGCCAAAAGTCTCGGATGTAACCAACAAACCTAGTCGCCAAGCACAGGTTGACCATCTCAAAAGGACTGTGGGGACGAGGGATAGGCTTATTGCGGAGCTTGTCCGTGAAAATAAGCGGCTCCTAGAGACTGTAGCTTCTCCATCGTTTATAGAATGAGCATCCAGGAAGGATGCCTTTTTGTTAAAACCCCCTGTCTTTTTTATTTTCCTAGTATTTATGTTTAGGGATTTTGATTTTCATCTTTCAAAGTGTTTATGGGTTATACTAGTGTTTATATTACTCGAACCTCTTTTTATTCTATAAGTAATATTTTTTGCACATTAATGATACCACCGTGGCCTTCGGCCTAGTGGTATCCAGGGATGAGCAAAAACGGTCCGAGGCAACCAGGGTTTGAATATCGAGGATGTCGCCTGTAATGTTAATATTAATAAAAATCTTTTTTCTCGTTTTTTCTTTGCAAATAAAGAAAGTATGTAATAATACTATGACTAGGTCATAAAATAATTCTTTATTGGGCACTATACTCATTCATTTAAACATTTTCACAGGTAGTTACAAAAAATGGCCTAAGAAAATGTCTGTCTCGATAACATGGAAAACGAAATGAAACTGATTTTCAATGCACTTGAAAACTTTACTAAGCAAATAGAATCCATCAATGGTAAGCTCATGCCCACGCCTACAGCAATCGAGGTGGTGTTACCACCACCGTCTATTGGAAAAGACAAAGCCTCCGCCAGTGACAGTAAAATGCCCTTGCTAGAGGACAATCCACTTCCCCTTGCCATCAGGAAGCCTAAACTTAAAGCTGTACCAATGACAGAACATGACAAACGCCTTGCAAAGGTCGAGGAAGATGCTGAAATAGCTTCAAGGTCCGCAGCATGTTATCCTACTTGACCTATCTATATACAAACGGGTCAAAGTACCAGAAAAGTTCAAGATGCCGAAATTCGAGAAGTATGATGATACCTCATACCCCAAACACCATTTGCACATGTATCATGTGCGGATGACCCAGTACGTTGATAATGAACCCCTCTTAATTTAGAACTTTTAAGCGAGTTTGACAAGACCGGCTTTGACATGGTATATGTCGAAAGATGTGGATGCTTTTAAGTCTTGGGATGATACCGTTGATGCATTCCTCAAGCAATATCAATTCAATCTCGATATCACCTTTACTCGTGACGATCTGGAATGTACTAAAAAGAAGAAGAGTGAGTCCTTCAAAGAGTATGCCACCAGATGGAGAAACTTGACCGCTCAGGTTACCTCACAACTTACTGATCACGAACAAGTGAAGTTGTTCATCAAGTCTTTTCCGTGTGAATACAGACAGTGCTTGATTGGTGCTACTGCTGAATCTCTTAATCGTCTTGTTCCTGTGGGCGAACGAATTGAAATGGGATTGCGTGACGGATGGTTCACGGACCCTACTTCTATAAGCAAGAGACTCAACACGAGAAAAGAGAAGGAATCCCTGACGGATGGGAACATCGCATACACCCAGACTATTCATCCTTCTCGGACAGTCCAAGTGAGTAGTGAGCAGCAGCCGACCTCAAGTCGCTAGCCTCTAAAGCAATATAAGAAAAGGCAATTCACTCCGTTGCCTGGATTCCTTTCTCCCGTCCTGGCCATACTCCTGAAGAAAAACCTACTTTCTACCGAGCCAAAACGTCCCAACTCAAAAAAGCTTTTCGAATTATGATCCGTCCAAAAAATGTGACTATTACATGGGCGAGGTAGGGCATTCGACGGACGACTGCTATACCCTCAAACACCAAATCCAAAACTTACTTGACACTAAAGCCTTTTCATTTTAGACATCTAAACCAAATGTCCAAAATAACCAGCTACCCGAACACGAAAATAGAATCCATGACATATCCACTTTCGACGCTGGTCGAATTAAGAGTGAGAGGGTATACATTGCTGACGTTTAGAACACCTTAGTGGAAGCGAGGTATTATCCTAATGGTGAAGTACTACCCTTGTCCCTAATGAAAGAAAGGGTTACCAGCATGGCGAAAGCAGATTTAATTGTGTATGCCAACTGTACCGGTATAATGGCCACCATCTCTGAGGTCATCATCGACTAGGGCAAAGAACTCTCAGCATTGAATGTCGAAACAAGTGAATCCATCCCCACGCTTGTGAACGAACCTTTGTCTGATAACCCAGACGAAGAGAAGGAATTGACGATTGAGGTACTCCTAACTGAGGAGCACATAGCAATCGAGATACCTCAGCCTTATCGATACGAGAATGACAAAGCAGTCCCATAGTCCTACGAATTGGATGTTGACATAATCACCAAGTCAGGATGAACATATGCCTAAGCTGACGCGCAGCCTCTAAAGCCTGTTACCGATGAAGAAGCCAAAGAATTCCTGGCCATCGTCAAAGCCAGTGAATACAATGTGGCGGATCAGCTACGCAAATTGCCCGCCCAGATTTCCTTGTTAGAACTACTCCAACCGTCCGTGAAGCATCAGAAAACTTTGATGAAGGTATTCGGCGAAGTAAATGTACCTGAGACAATTGAGCATGACAAGTTAGAAGCATTTGTAGGGTCTATCCTTTTGAAGAAATAGATAACATTCTCGGAAGATAAATTTCCCGCTGAAGGAAGGGGACATACCAAGGGCCTTTACATTTTCGTTAAATGTAGAAACTCCCACGTAGATTGAGTTCTGATAGACAATAGGTCTGCATTGAATATTTGCCCGCTGGCAACTTTGCGCCGTCTTAATGTGGACACGTCTAACTCCATGCCTCCAAAACATCCGTCCGAGCATTCGACGGGATAAAGAAAGACACTGTAGGTGAGATCGACCTTGATGTCCAGATTGGTCCAATAGTATTCAGCATTCTATTTCAAGTAATGGACATCCCTACTATATTTAGCTTTCTGCTAGCCATCCTTAGATTCACTTTGCTATAGCCATACCTTCAAGCCTTCACCAAAGTGTGAAGTTTGTAGCCCAAGGGAAGCTGATCGCAGTCCTTGGAGAAGAAGACCATCGAATCTACCAGAAAATCGCTATCCCATATGTCGAACCAAGTGGCAAGATGGAATCTAGTTATCAATCCATTGAGCTTGTGTCAACCGTGCACGGCTATCGAGGAACTTCTCCCCTTGTCTTTGATATGTCAAAAGCCTCAATTATGGTGGGGAAGGTTGTGGTTGGGAATGGCTTCACCCCAGGTCAAGGATTCGGTAGAGGAGGCTGAGACATCCAAGAGCCTATTCAAGCTACCAAGAATCACCGTACCGTTGGTCTAGGGTATCGCGAAGGAAACCCACGGGCCAACAGGGGGCATATGAGGGGTCAAGTTGGTTTGTTACTTCCCCATATCCGAAAGACTTTCTCGTCACCTGCTAAATTGTTACAAGATAAAAAAATTTATCATAACCTCTCAGGGCAATCCGGTGATGGGTTCAAGCATCCTACCGAATGTTCAAGTCACCCAAACTCCTCGATGCTTCCCGTAAATGTTGCTATTGACCAACATCAGAACCCAGACAAGCTACCAATTGAGAAAGATTGTGGATGAAAAGAAACGCTGGATAGTGTGATCACCCTATTTGACGACATCTTCATAAGAATCATACACGAAGACTCGACCTTAGAAACGAGTGCAAACCTGCCTAATTTGTTTGCATGTCTGCAATATCATTTAAGTGAGCTACGAGACTTGCTTACATCCTTAATGGATACCATTGGCTAAATCTCGGACGTGTTACTGCCATTTCTCGATCAGGAGCAGATGACTCGAGTAAATGGTCCTGAAGAAAACCCGCCGTCGAGAGTACTTCCCGACATGACTTAGCAAGATGTCCAACTCTTACAGTAGCAGGGTAATGTACGACGATACTTGCCGATTCCCAAACCTATGGATGTAATATTCTCTATCCTTTTGCAGAAGGGGCTGATCACAAGGAGGCCAAAACACCCTACTCCTGAGTACTCCATTAACTATGATCCCTCTAGATCTTGTGACTTTCACTCAGGAGAGATCGGGCACTTGCTGGATGATTGCGATGCTTTAAAGAATAGAATTCAAGACCTACTAGATGCCAGGGCATTCACTTTTCGTGCCCCATGGCTATGTCATGGTGAAGATGACCTCTTAGTGGTACCTAGCATTCGTGACGCTGCTCCTGAATGTTCTGATAAGGCATGCATGGGAAAGACAATTATGGATACCCTGGGCCAGCCTAATGGTAAGTTCGACTATTACGTTGACTACTAGATGCCATCAAGTTTTTATGAAGACCAGCAGAACAGCATTCCAAGCGAATGGGACAACATGGAAAAGCTGACACCAGTAAAGAGAAGAGCCGATGAGCTGAATTCCTAGAACGATAATTTCGAAGATTTCTTTGTCGATGCAATAGACGAAAGACCGGTAGAGGGAATGGGCGCAAGCCCGCTTGAGTATAATCCCTCTTCTCCTTTCTGCATGAATCCTTGGAAAAGGGGCTATCCTTATATTTTTTCTTTTTGTCGTCATTTCTACTGGAAGAAATGTCTTTCTGAACTCTCCCTCTTTTGAGGATGTAAATCCATGTATTGTAAATAAATAATGTTTTGAGGGCATGATGTAGTCTACCAAATCGGCCCGTTGATGATATTCAGCCACAAAAAGGAAAGTATTCTGAGGCCTGGGCTATCTCATGTTTCCTCGTTTCTAAAAAATTTTCGAAAAGCAAAGACATTTCACTATTTCTTCAGAAGAAAAAAATGTTTTAAGAGGAAAAGGACAATGAAAAAATCCATAACCCCATTTGTTTTTCTAATCAATTTACCATTTGTTCCAGGCATAATCTTGCGACTTGTGAGGGAGTTAGTACGGCCCTGCTTGATGATGAAGATATTGATGGCAGCAATTCTGACGATTCAAGTGATGACCCTGCTGGAATCCGAAGAAATTGGGAACAATATGAACAAATCAAGCCCCTTACAATCGAAGATATTGTTACCATCAATTGGGGTGGTACTCAAGATCTAAAAGAAGTGAAGATTAGGGCTAACCTTCCTGAAAAGAAAACCATACGTTTGATTGCTCTTCTCAAAGATTATCAAGATGTCTTCGCATGGTCTTATTCTAATATGCCAGGACTAGACCTTCGGATTGTCGAGTACAGTTTGCCTAACAATCTCAATATACCTCTCAAAAAGTAAAGGTTACGAAGGACAAAACCCGAGCTATCGAAAAAAATCGAAGAAGAGATAATGAAGCTTTTGAAAGTAGGGTTCATTGAGGTTTCGCAATATCCTGATTGGGTAGCAAACATCGTCCTAGTGAAGAAGAAGGACGGTCGAATTCGAGTTTACGTTGATTACCTCGACTTGAATAAGGCCAGTCCAAAAGATGAGTTTTCGCTCCCCCACATAGATGTCCTTGTGGATAGCACTGCTGGATTCGAATTATTTTTTTTTATGGATGGATTCTCCGGATATAATCAGATAAGGATGAACGATGAAGACAAGGAGAAGACGGCATTCATCACTCAATGGGAAACCTTTCACTATAGGGTTATGCCTTTTGGTTTGAAGAATGCCGGGGCGACATACCACCGTGTTATGGTCACTTGCTTTCATGACCTGATGCACAAAGAAATTGAAGTCTATGTCGATGACATGATCGACAAGACCAGATGCGGAAAGGACCACATTGAAGCCTTGACGAAGCTATTCAACCGGTTGTGCGAGTTCAAATTATGCCTGAACCATACAAAGTGCGTGTTTGGGGCGACCTCTGGTAAGTTACTCGGATTCATCGTGAGTAGAAAGGGTATCGAGGTCAACCCCTCAAAAGTCAAAGCAATATATGAACTGCAACCCTCGTCCACACTAAGGGAGGTCAAAAGCCTTTTGGGAAGGTTGAATTACATTGTTCAGTTCATCTCCCAACTCTCTAAGATTGCACGGCCTTTCTTCAAACTTCTCAGGAAAGATGCTCAGATCAACTGGGATGAAGACTGTCAGGAAGCATTTGAAAAGCTGAAGCAGTATTTGATAAATCCCCCAATACTAGTTCCATCAGTCCCAGGGCATCCTCTAACTCTCTATTTAACAATTCACAGTGAATCGTTAGGAGCCCTATTGGCCCAGAGCCATCCCGACAATGGAAAAGAACGAGCCATCTAGTATCTGAGTAAGAAATTCACCATTTCGAAACAGAATTATTCCGAATCAAAAAAAAATGTGTCGCATTGGTGTGGGTGTTGCATAGGCTTTGACAATATACTTTGCACCATCAAACGTTCCTCGTAACTGAAAACGACCCTATCCGATATTTGCTTAACCGACCGGCATTAGTGAGAAAATTAGCCAAATGGCAAATTCTAATTTCAGAATTTGACTTCCAAACATCGTCACAGAAATCAGTGAAAGGTTGAGTGATCGCTGATATGCTAGCTGAATGCCCTAAGGAAACACATGAGAATGATCTTCTAGATGATTGCATTTTATCAACGGAGGAACACACATGGACCATGTTTTTCGATGGAGCAGTAAACCTATCTCTTTCTGGCACCGGGGCAGTCTTGATATTCTCAGATGGGCAGCATTATCCTGTGGCCACAAAATTGGTGTTTCCTTGCACCAATAATATAGCCAAGTATGAAGTATATATTCTCGGTTTACAAGCAGCAATTGATATGAAAATAGCCAAACTAAAAGTGTTCGGCGATTCTGCCTTAATCATACTCCAGACTGTGGGTGAATGGAAGACTAAGGATACTAAACTAGTACCCTATCATGACTATCTAGAAGAATTGATTTCAGAATTCAACGAGATCTCGTTTGACTACCTATCTAGATCTCATAACTAATTGGGTTAATACCACGAAAAACCCTAAACTGGTACACTTGTGACAGATTTACCCCAAACTATTTTTTTGACCATAAAAAACCCCAAACTGGTACATCTGTGATAATTTTACCCCAAACTATTTTTTTGACCACCAAAAACCCCAAACTGGTACACCTGTGACAATTTTACCCCGAACTAATTTTTTAATATTATTTTTTTTTCGAATTTTTTTAGTTTTTCTTTTCTTCTCTTTTTCCTTTCCTTTTTTTTTTCCTTCATCTTCATTGGACCAACAATGGATTGTTATATTGTAATTGATACCACAAAAATGTGACACGTAACATAAATGCTACATTTTGACCCAAAAAAAAAACATAATTGCTAAATGAAAGACTTTCTTTTATATGCATGAATTTTCATGCCAACCACTTTTTTCTACATTTAAATGTCTCGCGTTTCATTTATTTTATATTTCAAGTGATCATATTGATTTATGAATCGCCATGCACATATAATATCTCTCATCTTATATATAAAATATACTAATTTTGTAAATTAATCTGTTAAATTAAATTGGCAAGCAGGAAGTATAGAAATTGTTGATTAGCTGTACTCCAAGCTTAGGTAACAAGCCTACGTTGGACCCCATCAGTTTGCCTATCCACTTGCACCCAAAAATAAGAAAGACACGACAACAATATAATGCCTTTTTCGCGAGACATTTAAATGTAGAAAAAAGTGGTTGGCATGAAAATTCATGCATATAAAAGAAAGTCTTTCATTTAGCGTTTATGTTTTTTTTTGGGTCAAAATGTAGCATTTATGTTACGTGTCACGTTATTATGGTATCAATTACAATATAACAATCCATTGTTGGTCCAATGAAGATGAAGGAAAAAAAAAGAAAAGGAAAGGAAAAAGAAAAGAAAAGAAAAACTAAAAAAATTCGGAAAATAAAAAATAATATTAAAAAAATTAGTTCGGGGTAAAATTGTCACAAGTGTACCAGTTTGGGGTTTTTGGTGGTCAAAAAAATAGTTCAGGGTAAAATTGTCACAGGTGTACCAGTTTGGGATTTTTGGTGTCAAAAAAATAGTTCGGGGTAAAATTGTCACAAATGTACCAGTTTGGGGTTTTTTATGGTCAAAAAAATAGTTTGGGGTAAATCTGTCACAAGTGTACCAGTTCAGGGCTTTTCGTGGTATTAACCCCTAACTAATTTACCGATGCACTAGCTACACTATCATCCATGTTGTAGGTTACCAATGGTTTGGAAATAGAACCTCTGAAGATTGAAGTCCTGACTAGACCGGCCCATTGCATGACCGTGACCGAGGAACCCAATGGTAAACCATGGTATTACGATATCATGAACTACATCAAGGAACAGTAGTTCCCTAAAGTGATTAGCTCTGCAAACAGAAGGTACATAATGAAGATGGCGATGAAATTCTTTGCCAATGGTGAAAACTTGTACAAGAGGACTTATGATTCTATTTTGCTAAGATGCGTCAATGCAACCGAAGCAGCATGAATTATGCAGGAATTGCATGAAGGAGCATGTGGTCTACATATGAATGGACACATGTTGGCTAGGAAAATAACAAGACTAGGCTATTACTGGCTTTCCTTAGAAAGTGATTGCATCCGATACGTTCGAAATTGTTACCATTGTCAGATCTATGGAAACAAGATAAATGCCCCTCCAATTAAACTACACCAGTTGTCTAAGTCATAGTCATTTTCAATGTGGGACATCGATGTGATCGGCCCAATTAATCCGAAAGCATCAAATGGACATCGCTTCATCTTGGTGGCAATTGATTATTTTTCCAAGTGGATCAAGGTCGCATCATATACCAATGTCACTGCTCAGAATGTGATGAAATTCATCAGGCGAGATATAATCACCCGTTATAGCGTCCTTGAAGCCATCGTTAAAGATAACGGGACGAATCTGAATAACAAGTTTGTTGACGTTTTACTCAATGAATTCAAAATCCACCATCTGAATTCGTCTCTTTACCGTCCTCAAATGAACGGAGCTGTTGAGGTTGTCAACAAAAACATGAAGAAGATCTTAGCCAAAACTACTGAGAACTATCGAAATTGGCATGAAAGATTGCCTTTTGCATTAATCGCATACCGAACATCAATTCGGACATCTACCAAGGCAACCCCTTTTTCCTTGGTATATGACATGGAAGCAGTCCTGCCTGTTGAGGTAGAAATCCCCTCATTGTGGGTATTGTCCCAAGTGAAACTGTTTGATGCATAGTGGAAGCAGCAAAGACTGGAGTAGCTGAATATGATTGATGAAAAGTGGCTGAAGGCTCTTTGTCATGGGTAATGCTATCAACAGAGGGTAGCTAGATCATTCAACCGACAGGTGCGCCCAAGACACTTCGAAGCACGTGATCTTATCCTGAGAAAGGTGCTACCACTACCCCTTGTCCTTGGAGGTAAGTTCGCTCCAAACTACAAAGGTCCTTATGTCGTGAAAAAAGATACTCCCTGGAGGAGCTCTGATTCTGACTGAGATGGATGGACGCCAGTTCTCTAACCCAGTCAACTATGATGCTGTGAAGAAATACTATCCTTGAAATAATCTCTATGTTCCTATTGATAATAAGGGAATTGACAGAAAAATTATTAATAGGGATACTCCTGGTGTCATGTCTGACCGGAAAGGATTTCGCACATGATAAAATGGCATCAAGGCCGATCCTCACAACCATGGAAGTCTCATTGTCAAGAATCTGAGGATTTATGAGAAACACCTCAACATGCCGGGACCACATTGACATAGCATACGCTAACAATAGATCGTCTAATTGGGAGCACCCTTAATTATAGAGGATTTCATTTGAGCTTCAAGACCAACCATAAGAGGAGAAAAGACTCTGCTAGCTTTGAAGGCAAAATGAAATAAGAGTAATTTGTATCGTTCTCAATTTACCCTTAATCATCTCATTTCTAACATAAGCTCATGTTATTGTTAGAAGGGAATTATCAACATTCGAGAAAACTCAAGGAGTTATCAGGTTAATCTCAAATGAAGGGAATCATGAAGGGTAATGTTGTATTGTTTCTAATTCCTGTCCCTCAAAGAACCATTCATTAACACTGTCTTCCTTATTACTTTGCAGGTATATCCTACTATTACAGCATAGGTAAGTATCTCTTTCCCTAAAAACTTGTCTCATAAGAGTACAAAGAAATAAAGAATGAGGAAACATGTTAAAGCAAATGAATGCTTAACCTTCCTTCAAGTGTATCGCATATCTTTTGAAAAGAATTTGACATGGTAATTTTACCTGTTTAATTCATCAATTCCCTGTGAAAATCTTGACAATTCGACAAATGGTGTCGAACTGCTCCGATGTATTGAAGAAGGTGTGTCGAGATGATGAGATGCAATCCTTAGTCTATACACATTCTCAAGTATCAAATCCTTGCAGGATGAGCGAAAAGGTTTCATATCTACAAAGTAAAGGGATTTCTCTCATAAGGTACGTTAGCCAAAATGACAAGAGGCAGTTCATTTCTTTACCCCATACACTACCGTTTATCCTTTACTTGACTATTTGAGCCCATAGACTTGAAGGTTCCTTTTAAATCACCTCTGTCAAGAACCACCCCACATTGGGGCAACTTGAGGTAAATCGGCATCACAAGAAGGATTCAAATTCAAAGGGAACAAGAAAAACGTCCCTCCCTTTCGATCATCGCCGTCGTGGCTTCGGCCTCATCGTTTTCACGGATCCAGTGGTCCTCGATAGGGTCCTCTAAGACAAGCACACCATCGACAGCAAGACAGTCGAGACTAAAAGGGTTTTGTCAAGAGAGGAGCAGCAAACTAAAGCCTGTCTAAAATGCTGACATGTCATTGATAGTAGTGATATTTTCACCTAGGAACTAAACAAGACAAGAAGAATGAGGAGTTTGTAATATATAAAATTTTATATGATCATCAGCCGTAACAGCTCACACAAGGTGAAAAAGATGAATAGAAATTTTCTTGCTCTCACTTACATTAATCTTTGAGTGTTATTATTGCAGATGAACTCTCACGATAATTTAAGTGCCCTAGGATGACGAAGTGCAGCTCTTCTTCTATCTCATACACTTACATCCCTTGCTAGCTCAATTGAGCCGGTAATTTCATTTCGTACGAACCCAGTTGGTGATCATCCCTCACATCGGGGCAAGGCAAAAGTCATCACAATTTGAGCATCATGGTCCAAAGTACTGAATGAAGATAAAAACTCCAAGAGCCTAATAATATTGTTCTGTTCAAACTTATTTAGGCTAGTCCTGACAACACCAAAAGAACAGCAAAAAAAATGTTGAAAACTAGGGGCATAAAAAAGTAATGTGCCTGGTAAAAGCAAGGTCAATGCCCATGAATAAAAAAAAGAAAAAGAAAAGGAGAAGAAGAAAAATGATGAAAAAGATGACGAGAAAGGAGTCTCTAATTTCTGGGTAACTGCTATGAAAAATAATGAAGTTTTAGCTGAGGAGATCTTTGAGC
Source organism: Syzygium jambos (assembly GCA_031216235.1). Lineage (NCBI taxonomy): Eukaryota > Viridiplantae > Streptophyta > Magnoliopsida > Myrtales > Myrtaceae > Syzygium > Syzygium jambos. The sequence continues at coordinate 18,890,845 of CM062222.1, forward strand.
GTGATGAAGGCACTCTTAAATATCTCAAAGATATTAAGTGGTGTAGAATAGATGACCCCAAAGGGTTTAAACTTGAGTTCTTCTTTGATACAAATCCCTACTTTAAGAACTCTGTCTTAACAAGGATTTGCTACATGATAAATGAAGATGAACCTATTATGGAGAAAGCAATTGGGACAGAGATTGAATGGTATCTAGGAAGATGCTTGATGTAGAAGCTCCTCAAGAAAAAGTTGTCCAAGAAGCCAAAGCACGGGATTACCCAAGGAGTTCCAACAGGATCTTGATGGTGGAGAAGAAGACTAGTGACAATGCCAAGATGATCACCAATTCTCACCCTCACACACATTTTTTAGCCCAAGATCATTTCGTTCCTCAACCTATAAACCAAGTCCACGTTACATCCCTCATGAAGTCTCTTCTGACTAGGGCACTTGAATTAACGTGGAATTTCAAATGTTTATAAACAATGCTCGAGAAAATGCGAGTAAGGCTACTTCTATCTCTTTTTGTAGGGTTCTTGATTTGTAAACATGGAGATAATTGTAGAATATTTTCTTTCATGGCCTTGACTCGAATAGTCTCCTTTGTAAAGCCATTGATCAAGCCTACATTATGATCCTGTAGAAGATCTCTCAGATTGGCAGCGTCGTACCTTTCGCGAGAAAACTTAGACCCTTGTTGATGTGATAATGGTCAGATTGAGTATTTTCGATGTTCCCGCCTTAATAGACAGGACAAACAACCCTTTTCAATGAGAGTGAGTGGAAAGTCCTTTCTAACTGACGGTCCCTCATTCAGCATCTCGAGAAGTCCATCTTACTAACGAAAATTGTCTTGATTGATAATTATCCTCGGTGAATGTTTGGTGATGCAAACATGGCAAAATCATCATGTATGAACTTTCAAATATACATTCTGGAATAGCCTAACTTATCTATCCTTGATGAATGCATGCATGTTTACGCTAATTGTCTTTGACAGCTCAGAGTTGTAATCCCTAGTGATAGGATACGAAAATTCGGATACTGGAGAAGCCCTCATAATCATCCCAAGAGAGATGCCCCGAAAAAGGTTGGGTATTCAGCAGATGATGCATCAAACCTCCGGGTAAGAAACCCTGGGTATTTCATCAGAATTCTTTTCGAACTACGCAGAAGATAAACTGGGTATTTCTTTGAAAAAGAAAAACATCTTGGCTTACAGCCAAGATATTTCGTATGATATTCTAAAATAGCCTCAGTTGTCTATTTCTCCGATGAATGCGTATGTATTTATAGGAGCATGCCCAGGTAAGTACATTCTACCCTTGCCCGGTTCTAAAATTATGAATTCTTTTCAAACTACCCAGAAGGTAAACTGAGTGTTCTTTTAAAAAAAAAAGCATCTTGACTTGTAGTTAAGATAATTCATATGATATTCTAGAATAGCCTTAGTTGTCTATTTCTTCAATGAATGCGTATGTCTTTGCAAAAAATAAAAACTTATTTGACAGGAGATATACCCTTAAGAGATAGAAACGTGCCCAGGTAAGTACATTCTACCCATGCCCGGTTCCAAAAATCATGTACCTACGATTGTTATGGTATCCTTTGAACATTGGACTGACTCCTCTGTTCACCAACTGAATATTGGATTGACCGCTCTGTTCATCATGTACTTACGATTATTATGGTACCCTTCCTGAGCATAGGATTAACCCCCTTTGTTTATATCAAGTCTTTTCAGGTACCCCTTATGAGATGTAGGTACTTTGGCAAAGTAAAATCCAGTCAAGGTGACGGAAAAAAGGTTCGGGTTCTAGACAAATGAAATCCAATCAAGGTAACCGAAGATAAGTTCGGGTCCTAGGCAAACGATTTCCCTAGTCAAGGCAACCAAAGGTAGGTTCAAGTCCGAGACAAATGAAATCCAGGCAAGGTGACCGAAGATAAGTTCGGGTCCTAGACAAGCGATTTCCCCAGTCAAGGCGACCGAAGAAAGGTTCGGATCTTGGACAAACGAAATCCAGTCAAGGCGATCGAAGATAAGTTCGGGTCCTAAGTAAGCGATTTTCCTAGTCAATGCGACCGAAGAAAGGCTCATGTCCTAGACAAACAATTTCCCTCGTCAATGCGATCAAAGATAGATTCGAGTCCTAGACAAAAGAATTCAGTCGAGGTGACTGAAGATAGGTTTAAGTCCTCAACACATGATACCAACTATCTAGAATTACTCTATCCTTCGGCAAGGTAAGTAGCCCCAAGTGTGTTTTTATTTGCTTTAGCACGCATCATCTTATCGCATCAAAAATGAGACTCATGGTCTCGCCAAAAATAACATTCATTGAGCATACATGGGCCAAATTTATGTGTCATTTTATCTTTGAACGTAATCTCTGCGAGCTCAAACACTGCAAGCTCACCTTCAAAGAGGGGCGGCTGTTGACACCTATTTTAATTTGCCCAAAATTAATTACACAAAATTTAGGAGTTTTTTTTTTTTTGGTAAAGTACAAAATTTAGGAGTTAATTTTCTTTAATTCCTAAAACAAAAAATATTTCTATTTAAATGCATTACAGATAGAAATTAGGCACATTTATATTAATAGGATATTTAGAACCTTTTTAAAAAAAAAATCTGAGTTGGGCCGAGTCGAGGCTGAGCCGACCTGACCCTTTTCTTTTTTCTTTTCTTTTCCCAGCACGGGCCCTCAGCCCTTTTCTTCTTTTTCTTCCCTCCTCGCGTGGGCCTAGCCCGCCCCTTTCTCCTTCTTTTTCTCCTCGCGCAGGCTGGGCCTGGCTCGGCCCAGCCTCTTTCTTTCTTTCCCCTCGCTGGTTATCCCTTTCTCTCCCTTGTTCACCCCTGTTCCTGGCTGTAGAGTGACGAACGGCGGAGCAGCCTCTCACCATCGCTATCCGACCAGAGGAAGGCTGATAGAGTACGCCAACAGGACTGGCATTAATAGCTAATCCCGTCCTCCCTATTTTCCCGGCCTTCCTTATCTCCTCCTTCCTCTCTTCTCCCTGTTTCTCTGTCCATCCCAGAGCTGGCTCCCCCACTGTTTTCCAGAAGTCAGACCCCCTACATCGGCCTAAATGGCCATAAAAGTCACGGGCCAGAGTAGGCCAGTGCAGGCCGGCATCAGCAGGCGCAACGGAGCAAGTGAGACGCGTCGTCATCGGCTATAAAAACTAGAGAGAGAGATTGAGAGGCGGTCGGCCACAGAGAGAGAAAACAGAGATAGAGAGAAAACAGAGAAGGGAGAGAGTAGAGGGAGAATCAGAGAGAAAAGAGAGAGAAAGAGAAGAGATTAGAGCTTTTATAAGTCCCCGTAGCCGCACCGTCGCTCGTAAAGCAGCCGGAAAGCTACCCCGAAGCAGCCTTGATCGGTGAACCTTCCCCTCGGTCCCGAAGCCCCTATTTTGCCTTGTTTTTGGTGTTCGATTTGGCCAATACTCGCGCCGGCCGTTTCATGTGAATCCCGGCCCATACTGTCATTCCTCACATCCCGTGTATCGTCACCAAAGGTAAGTTAGGCCACCGGAGTCCACCAGATCACTGAAACAGGTCAAAATCTCCCGTTTTTGTCAACGCGCTCCAGGTGTTTGATGGAATGCCTCAATGAGGCTAAGTTTATTTAGCTCGCCGGCCGGCGAGTGAATGGCGGGACAACAAGCTAGGTGGGTGAAGCAGCTCGTTATGGTCCTTAGGGGGAAGATTTCGGTTAGTGCCAGTCTGGGTCAACTGGCAAGAGGCCAAATTTTGGCTCCGCCGGTGTCCCCGCGTGCCTGTGTACGCAGGAGTCGACCCGACTCGGATCAACTAACCCAATCCGGGTCAACGCCCTAGGTCGAGTCCGTTGACCGGATCAATTGACCCGACCCAGGTCAACGCCCTTGGTCGGGTCCGTTGATCCAGGTCGGATCCGATCGACTCGAATCTGCTGACTCAACCCGGTTTTAATATTATATTAATATTATATATATTTTTTTTTCTGTATTTACCTTTTTTTAAAAAAATATATTATTTTTTTTTATTTTTTTCTTGTATTTTTTTTAAAAAAATTTCTCTAAATTATGTGATATGTCTAAATGTTTTAATTTATTATTGTATTATTATACATGTTGTTATAACTCCATAAATTACTATATTTAAATTAGATAAGCCTATAGGATCATGTAGTAGTTTTTTGCATGTTATTACTATTATGTTATTATTATGCTTGTTTTTAATTAGACTTTAATTGCATAAATTGTTGTGTTTTAAATGTTGGCCACCTTAGTTAGGGCTAGAACCTTAAGCTACATGTTTATTTTAACTGCTAATTGTATATGATTACGTACTCGTTTGATCACTTCACATGTTAGGAGAAAGGTCCTAAAATCAAAAAAAATTACCTAACAAATATTTTCAAAAAATGAAATAGAGTAAAATTTACCGAAAGGGCATTAGTTATCCAATTGGTGTAACTAAGTCCTCGAACTCAATTAATCTCTAGTCCGTAGGAATAGGGTGATTCTCACATCACCTTATTTGGATTTCTAATCGACCCACCCCAAATCGATTAGTGGCAACTCCTTGACATAAACTACTTGCATGTTAACAAACCTAAACCCTAAGTCGCGATATGGTATGGGCTTAGGAGAGCCTGAGTTAAGTCATGAATCTAAACTTAGCACGTACCAGGCGAGACCCCCTTCTTTTTGCATGTTGTCGAAAAAAAAGTGGGAGGTTAGTCATGACACTGCCTTCTCGCTGGGCTGCCGCGGTCAACAAGCACCTGTCTGGCGCTTGGCGAGCCACGGCCAGCGACTGCGATCGCCATCGACTCGCTTCTTCGATCGGCCTCAACTTTGGCAAAAAAAAAGTGAGATAAAACTAGATCTCGTTGAGGCAATTGGTTGAGCAGGTGGAAAGCACTGCAAAAACAGGAGGATTTTGACCTATTCCGAGGCCAAGGTCTACTTCGGTGGCTACGGCTGGCCTCCAACGGCGAGTATAGACTAGGATCAAGGACGGTATGAGCTATGATTCGCGTGAAATAGCCGACATGAGTCCCGACAAATTTGCATAAGAAAATGGGAGATAACAGGGGAGCTGGGAGGACTTGCCAGTCGAGATTGATTCTGGGGGATCGTCGATCGGTCTCCAAGCAATGGTGAGGCTGGCTAACTTCCTCTTTAGTTCCTGAAAATGCCCAACTCTCCTGTTTGCTGTTAATCTCGCTCATACTCTGCCAATTTCTTTCTCTCTCACTGCTCTCTGTTTCTGGTCGACTCCTCTCTCTCCTCTCTCTCCGCCTTTTATAGTGGCCAATGGCCACCTGCTCCGCCCCGAAACTCCTCTTCATTAAGTGCTTTGCATCGACCTACTCGCTCCATGACTTTAGTGGCTATGGTTGCGTGGTCGAGTGGGTAATCTGTGTTGTCTAATGGCGGTCGGCTCGGCGCAGGGGAGAACAAGGGAGAAGGAGGAAAGAGGGAGAGAGGCTGGGCTGGTGGAGGGAAAAAGAGAGGGATGGGCCGAGCCCAGCTCGCGCGAAGGAAAGAAAAAGAAAGGGAAGCGGGCCGGGCCTACGCGGGAGGAAAAAAGAAGGGATCGGGTCAACCCGGGCCCAACCCGGATTTTTTAATTAAATTTTTTATTTTTTTAAGAGAGGAAAAGAAAAATATATTCTAACAATGCAAAATGTACCTATGTCTATATGCAATGCAATTGAAACTAAATAATTTTTTTTGTTTAGGAATTAAGGACATAAACTCTTAGGCTTCAGGAGGAGTCTTTCTTCAGTCAGAAGTCCAGGATCCGCTGGCTTAAGGAAGGAGACCACAATACTAGATTCTTCCATCACTTTGTAAACAAAAGAAGAATGCAGAACCGTATTCTTTCGGTCTTGGATGATCATGATGCTCTTGTGACGGATCCGGCTATGATTCAAACCCACATCGTCGATTTTTTTCAGAATCTCCTTAATGGGCCCTTTAACTCTAACAGGCCCTCGATTGTTGATATCTCTGAATTTACTAACCGCTCTTTGGACTTGGACCAACAGACCCTCTTATCTGCTCCGGTCTCGGATAGTGAAATACAGAGGACTCTCTTCAGCTTGGCTAAAGGGAAGGCACCTGGCCCTGATGGTTTCAATGTGGACTTCTTCATAGCCTGTTGGGATACTATAGGTCCCTCGATTACCCTTGCTATAAAGGACTTTTTCTCATCGGGGAGGCTACTCAAAGAGTTGAATGCTACTATTCTGGCACTCGTCCCGAAAGTTCCTAATGCTACGGCGATGACTGATTTTAGGCCAATTGCCTGTTGTAACACTTTGTACAAATGCATATCGAAAATTTTAGCAAATCGTATTGCCCTAGTGCTTCCCTCTATCATCAGTCAATCTCAAACGGCTTTTGTACAAGGAAGAAGAATTAGTGACAACATCTTGCTTGCTCAGGAGCTTTTTGCAGGTTTTCACCACGAGCCGTATCTTCCAAAATGTGCCATTAAGGTGGACTTCCAAAAAGCTTATGACTCGGTTGACTGGATCTTTCTTGAGAGGGTACTCCTTGCTTTTCATTTCCCCACCAGCTTTGTTAAGCTCATCATGGAATGTGTGTCCTCAGCAAGATTCTCGGTATCCATCAATGGTGAGCTACACGGCTTCTTTCCGAGCTCGAGGGGAGTTAGACAGGGGGACCCTATATCCCCTTACCTATTTACTATCGTCATGGAAGTCTTCTCCGGAATAATCCAAGCTAAATCAAATAGGCCGGATTTCAAGTTCTTCTGGCGATGCAAGGAGACTCGTTTATCACATTTGTTCTTCGCGGATGATGTCCTTTTATTCTCTGAAGCGAATGGGTGTTCTATTCAACTGATCAAGGATGCTCTTGATCTTTTCTCTGGTTGGTCAGGGCTTAGACCGAATGCAAACAAAAGTTGTATATTCATATCCGGAGGGTCTCCTGAACTTCAAAACCAGATTGGTGATTGCCTTGGTTTCCAACGTGGATCTCTCCCGTTTCGATACCTAGGGGTCCCAGTTATCTCCTCCAGGTTGTCCAAAGAGGATTGTAAGGTTTTGGTGGACTCGATTACTGCAAGGGCTAGATCTTGGACCCAGCGTTTTCTATCTTATGGAGGCCGTCTTCAACTCATCAAATCTGTCTTGCATTCTATGCAAGTTTACTGGGCCAGCATATTCACCCTCCCCAAGTCTGTCCTCCACGACATTGAGACTGTTTTAAGACAATTCCTATGGAAAGGCCCAGACCTTGGAGTAGGTGGTGCAAAGGTCTCTTGGGCGGACGTGTGCCTACCCAAGGAAGAGGGTGGACTCGGGATTCGCAGGCTGGAAGACTATAATACAGCTCTAACACTAAAACATATTTGGATTCTGTTCACTGATAAGGAATCCCTCTGGTGCAAGTGGATTCATTCTAATTTTCTGAAGAGATCCAAATTTTGGATTGCCTCGAAACCCACATGCTGTTCGTGGGCCTGGAAGAAGATCCTTGACCTCCGGTCATCTTTCTCAAATCTCTTTAGATGGGAAATTAGAGATGGTCGTGGGACTTCATTTTGGTTTGATTGGTGGCATGAGAGAGGTCCGCTCTTCAAGATCTTTAGTGACCGGGACATTTACCGTTCGCGCATTCCTCGGTATACCGCTGTTCGGAGTTTTTTTGACTCAATATGGCAAACTTCCGCAACTTTGGACTCCTTCCTAAGTTGGGCGGAACCAGCCCCTGTCTTTATTGATTCTCCGGACTTATATTCTTGGACGGCTCATCCCTCTGGAGTTTTTTCGGTCGCCTCGGCTTGGGACCATATCAGACCCAAAGGCCGGCCTTCACCGTGGCATTCCTTTGTCTGGGATCGGGATATGGCCCCTCGGCATGCGTTTCTTTTATGGATAATCCTCCGCCGCCGCTTACCTACCCAAGCCCTGTTGCTCCAGTATCATAGGATTACTGAAGGTTCTTGTGCCTTCTGTCGTTGCTGCCCAGATTCCATCGATCACCTATTCTTCTCTTGCCCTCAAACGGCCAGAATTGCATCGATTTGGGCTTCAAAGTGTGGTCTGCAGTGGACGAACCAGCCATGGAGTGTCTTCATTGGATGGGCTATGCAACAGTTTGGTGGCTCTTCTTTCTCTCAGCGTATCTCACGGTTCTCGCTTGGAGCCCTCTGTCATCTTATTTGGATGGAAAGAAACAATATACTCTTCAGAGAGAAGCTTTTCTTTGCACCGGGGATGGTCACACATCTTGTCAAGGTGGTCAAGGACAAAATTATCTCTATTGGTGAAGTGTCGGACACTCCTCAAAATAGAAGACTGCAAGCAAACTGGGGTCTTTCCCCGTCCAACCGTGTGACCACTTCTTTGAATTAGTAGCCTAGGTTTAGTCTGGGCTTGGGTCTTGGCCGCTGTTTGGCCTCCTCCTTTTGGTTCTCTTTGCTCCTTGTTGTTTGCTTTGTTGTAGCCTTTGTTTGTATAGTTGCTCTTGGCTCTGGTTCAGATTTGGCTTTAGCCCTCTTGGGCTGGTTCTCTTTTAGTCGTTTCACCTTCAACCCTTATGGACATTCGGTGTCCATTATGGGTCGAGGTTTTGTGTGCGACTCTTCTTGTACCCGTTTGCATTGTAATGCTATTCATCTTACTTACCAAAAAAAAAAAGACATAAACTCCTAAATTTTGTACTTTACCAAAAAAAAAACTCCTAAATTTTGTGTAATTAATTTTGGGCAATTAAAAATAGATGTCAACAATCTTCTATTTTATAAGCATCCTCAATTAGACCATTGGAGATGTCTTGGAGAAGCAAGAGAGCTGTTAGGAGTTCGTTGGTGCTGTTATCCGAGGATGGTATTGCCTCTATAGCCTTTCCCAAACATTTGCAGACTACCAGAAATTGCTTTTGCTACTATCTTGTCGCTACGACTCTACATATTGTTAGACAACCTATTATCAGATCTTTTGTTTCTTCTACAGTGTATGTCCATTCCACAATAATAGTGAACCAACGGTCATATTACAGGATGAACGTCTTGATCTCCTCAGGTTAAAGTACACATCGTCTTGTTACTAATCTTTAGAGATCCGTTGGTATTGTTTTTACAGTCAGAACAAATACGTGATCATATCACTTCAATTCTTTAAACATTATCATGAACATCTGCATATACCAATGTTAAACATTATACTAAGGATAGTTTTGGTATTATCAAAATTTCCCTGAGGTGTTTCTCAAACATATTATACATGTTAGCCTTAAAAGCAACTAACTTCGTACCTTTTTGCTCTCATTCATCATATTTTTCGGCTTCATATGCCATTCGTGTTCCCAAAAGTTCATCCAATGAGAGTGGCACGATTCTCAATGTTTCTTGAATTGAAGTCTTCACATGATTCCACTCCTTTAGTAATGCTTTTGAGATCTTGTTCACATTTTCTGCATTTGTAATATTTTTCCTTGGTAAACAAAACCATTAATAATCTCAGTGTACCTGGTATTCATCTGAGTGATTGTTTTATCAGATTTCATCTTAAAGGTTTCATATTTCCCCAAGAGTATGTTCATCTTGGTTTCCTTGACTCTATTAGTTTCTTCAAAAGTGACTTGCAGTTTGTATAGTTGAATTCAACAGGGGATAGAGTACAATAAAGGGAATATAGAGCCTTTGCATCAAGAATTTCTCTTCTTACTAGTTCTTTGGCAGATATTGTTGTTTAGACTGCTCTTGTTTGTCTTGTGTTTTCAATAATGCCAGAGGTTGCAAATGAGATTATTATTAAATTTGCTAGAGCAGGACGGACACCATTTTCAATGACTTCCATATTCTTGGATCCATTGATGTGATAAATGCTTTCATCTTGCATTTCAATAGTAGTAGTTTGTTGCATCAAAGTATGAAGGTCTCGAGTTTGATTGGCCTTCACAGACTACTACACCAATATGACTAGCCATAAAGAATCTTTATGCTCTTGAAATGAAACACGGCAAAATAAGTAAGCAAGTTGCTCTAATACCAATTGTTGTGGCTAGTGATATAACCTAGAGGGGGTGAATATGTTATTTAACAAAACTTGATAACTTTTTACGGAATTGCATAGAATCAAGTTGATATATGCAGGATAGATTTAATGTAAACAAAAACTACGTGCGCGGTGCTTCTATTAAAGAAATGAAATGACAAGTACACAGATGTGATTGATGCACGCAAATTGATAGTGGTTTGGGTTAAAATAACCTACGTTCACTCTTCCAATCAAACAGCCACCAACAACTGAAATTCACTAGTAACTATTTAGGCGTTATAGATGTAGCTTGTGTTGCTTCTACCCAAAACTAGTAGATCACACTACCACGAGTACACACATCATTACAACACTTGTACTCTTCTCAAAATAATAACAATCTTTGACTCTCAATAAGCAACTTGATAAAACACAAAGTGTGTAAGGAGTTATTGTAATTCTCGCAGCTCATCTCTATCAACATTGGCTTGCACTGGTCCTTTTTATAGTGATTGGTCTTTAAGTTGACTATTGTATGATCTTTGAGATAATCAATGTAGCCATTGCAGATTACTATAAAATGATTAGAGATTTGGTTTCATATACAATCAGATCTTCTAGAAATTTTATCACTTCCACAAATATCATCTCCGAGTTAGGTAATAACCCTTGTCTAACGATATGATGAATAATAGATTGGATTCTCTTCGAAACAAATAAATTTGCAATTCCAAGCTTGTGAGTGGCTATTAGATCCATTTGAATGTGTAATAACAGTCAAAGAATGTCTAGGTCTTCGTTATGTCATTTATCTAGAAGCGATCTTCTCAGTTTGATATAAGCCGTAGCTTCTATCAACTTTGCTCGGTTCCGCCTAGTGATCTGATTGATAATTGTTGTGTTCATCAAACTTCATTGATTTTTCCTGAGCACGTAAGTGAATTAGACTTCTAGAGATATGTTCATCTATTGGTTTCTCCAAATCCTCACAATCTTCTCATTCTCTTTGACTTGTTCACCCTTAAGTTCCTTCCGGTTTTTCAAGTTCTTTTACTTCGCATTTAGGATAGTTTCAATGATGTTGAGTCATCAATAGTCACCTGAGCAAAAATAACACTCACATCTATCAAATCACAAATCACAAGAGATAGTTTTATCAATATTAAAATTGTCAGAGGTTTTCTTAACACTAATTTGATTTTATTATATAGTTCGAGATGCATGTTATTTAGTAGTAAAACCTTAGCTTCTTTCATTGTGTCATGAATATTCCTTGCATTAATTAAGACATATTAGAGCGTCGGACCTTGAGCCTAAAGGTCAGAGCCTTAAAATTGTCGCATGCATGATGTGTGATTTATAATATGATTTGTCATGTGTGATTGATTAGATGAATATTGATTGTGTCAAATAATATGTCATTGCATTATATTAATGAATTGTGGGTAAGACATATATTTTAATGCATCATAAGATTTATTAATTGCCGCATATATATTGCATATCATATATCACCTTCATATTTATAGCTTTGAGTGCATTTATAATTCATATTTAAGATAATGCATGTTAATTTTAGAATTTATATATATATTCAAGATAGCTTATGGTCTTTTTATAAAGAATAAAATCCAATAAAATGTCATTAGGGTTTCATATAGATTGCGTCTAGATACATGATTAGTTACTTTTATAATGTTTGTCTCACATATTGCACGTCATCTAGAGAGTCACATATTTTTAAGATGGGTTGATACCACGAAAAAACCAAACCTGGTACGCATGTGACACATTTATCTCAAATTAATTTTTAGGTCACCAAAAATCCTAAACTGATACATCTGTAACAAATTTACTCCAAACTAATTTTTGCATCAACAAAACCCTAAACCGATACAGTAACAATATATTTATCCTCTGTTAGCTTCCGTCAAATTTTACCATGAAATTATTGAGCTGGTGGCAAGTCTACATGGAAATCTGTGATATTTCGAATTTCAATCTATTTTTGGAATTTATAAAACGTATAATTCGTCAGTACGTTTATAGTAAAATCTCGCCCGGAACCGATTACTCTTGGGTTATTTTTTTAAAATCAGAGATTTAACTAGAATCGTGCTCGATCGAATTTTGCAGTTATTTAGAACCCAAACTTTGGTGTCGGATTTCTCAGAGTTTCGTGACGAATTTAATTGGACGTTGTTGATATTATTATGGCTAGCGTCGATATTGTCCGGGATTGGTGAAAATTTAAATTTGGACTGGGTCTAGATTTGGATTAGTATACCTCCCTCGTAGTGTGTTTTATTTAGTATCTTTTGGCTTTTTTCCTATTATATAGTTAGGATTTTTGGTGGACCGTTGGAACGACTTCGAATTTGAACGAGAGCCATCAGGTCGCACTCGATTAGGATATTTGAATTTCTCTCTCTCTATCTCTCTCTCTCCCTCTCTCTCTCTCTCTCTCCCCCCCTTTGCCGCATGCCCCCTGCGCGCACGTCCCCTCTCCCCCTTCCCCATGCAAACCACTCTCTCTCTTCCTTTTTTTCTTTTCTTCTTTTTCTTCTTCCTTCTTCTTTTCTTCTTCTTCCTTCTTCTTTTCTTCTTCTTCTTCCTCCTTTCTCTCGCCGCTGCTCCTGCTTCCTCCTAGTTGCTCACCGCCAACCACCTTGCACTGCCACTCTCCCAATCGCTGCAATCGTCTGCTCTAGCTGTGCCATCTGTCTTGCAGACTCCCCAACCCGGCTATTCTCCCCCTCCCCTTCGCGCGAGCAACAAGCTCGCTGCCATCCAGCCCGTCCTACCTCGCCGTGCCGCCTCTGACAGTCGCCAACCTCGCCGTTTTCGCCACCCGACTCCCCTTCCCCTGTTCTGGCTTCCCTTCCCCTATCTCGCCCGCCAACCGTCACTATGCTCGATCGACCGGTCGTCGCCATCGCTGCTGGCCACTGCTGCCCTTGCCAGCTCATCACTGCCACCCAGCTCCCCCCTCAGCTACCGTCGCTACTGCTATTTAAGCGAGACCTCCCTCTGCCGCTCCGTCCCTTGTTCCGCCCCTCCGCTGTCCTATTCCCGTCGCTCATCCGTCTGCTGTGCGCAGCCGTCGCTTGTTCAACTGCCGTGCGCCCTAATCCAGAGCCACCGTCTGTTGCTTCTGACTATCCTTACCCGACTATTTCCCTCTCCCTTGGTCTCTCGAAAAACCTAGCCGCACCTAAGCAGCCCGTCGCCGCACGCCGCCCTTGTCGCCATTCTCGTCACCGTCGCTACCCAATTGGCGAAGTCCCTACTACTGTTCCGACGAGGTCCCTGCTACTCGCTACTGTTGTTACTTCTCACCGCCGTCCGTTCGCTCCCGCTGACGTGGCCGTGACCCCTCCTTGCTGCCCTTGCCCCGTTTTCTTGCTTCGGGTTAAGGTAAGCGACACCCTAAACCTTATCTAGGACTTTGGGTGTTAATAGATTTGTTTAGGGGTCGTTTGTAGTGGAAATGTGGCTGATTAGGGGTTATTTAGGGTTGATTTGGTGGCCGTTTAGTGCGGTTTGATGATGGAATTATTGGCTGGTTCGGGACGAGGGAATGGGTCGAAATGTGGGCTGAAACGAGGTGATTTATGATCGGTTTTGTGGCCAGTTTTGGAGTTGATTAATGCTGGAAGTTGTATCGCGGATAATGGTTGTTCATGTATGATTTAATGTTCGTTTGATGATAGTTCATGTTGATAATTCGGGGATGGGGATAATGCGCATTATGTGAGTTGTGATTTAGTGTGATTGTATGAGGGGCCATTGATGCTAGAATATCGATTTAGTGTGTGATTGTCCCGTGTGGTCTAATGCTTGAATTGTGTTCATATGTGGTGAATTAATGGTGGGTTGTTACTGTCAAATGTGATCAAGGTGGGGTGAGTGATTCATGACTTGAGTTGGTGGAATTGTGGTTGTCTTGGTGTGCATGAGTGGCGAATGGTATTGTGGTTGATCAAATATCCTTGGGTGATGTTTGAATATGTGAATGAAATGGAAATTGATTAAATTAAGTGGCGTGTGTGTTTACTTGACCAAGCCCGGATTGATCAAAAGGCTGCCAATCTATGGGGTGTTAACCCAGGTTGTGAGAAAGGACTTGTGGAGTGTTGACCCAAGTCGTGAGAAAGGTCCTGAGGCGTGTTGACGCGAGACAAAACCCGGATTGATCGAAGGGCTGACCTGAGGCGTGTTTACACGAGTCGGTAGAAAGTGAGAAAGGACCTGTGGGGTGTTGACCCGGGTCGTGAGAAAGGTCCTAGAGTGTGTTGACGCGAGACAAAGCCCGAATTGATCGGAGGGCTGCCGGCCTTGAGCATGTTAACGCGGGTGGTGAGAAAGGTTCTGTAGGGTATTGACCCAGGTCATGAGAAAGTTGGATGGACGCGCATGTCTAATGTATTTGGTCGAATTGGATTAATACACTTGTGTATGGCGCTCGAATGATAGTGATATGTGCATTGGGTGTTATCGCATTAATGTGAATCGACTATTATGCAGAGTTGGCACTTAGTTTATGACGAGGTAAGTATATTTGTGTGGATTCGATTGTGTTGGCTATTAGATCGCATGTTAGACTCGTCTAGGTATGCATTGGCCTAATAGGGTTTAGGTTGTCTGTTTTTGAGATTTATTCTCATTGCTGTAGTGCAAACAATTTCAGATTAGCGATCGTGATTGATTTGGAGATGTCACCAGGGTACCTCGAGGATCAAGGACGGGTCAAGTTACCTCGTCTTTTGAGTGCCCCATTTTGTAAAGGAGTTAAGCTCACCAACCACCACCCCCTTTTGATGAATGTGGTTTGACGTGAGTGGCCTGGGTTGTTATTGTGTATTTATGAATGCTATAAGTTATGGCATGCATTAGAAATACATTTATTGATTAGTGCATGTACTATCCCTTGTCATTAACTATCGTTAGGGTTGCTTAAATTTTGCTTCCGCTTGCGTACGACTTTGTGTGTTTTGTATGAGTCGGCGACGTGTCCTGAGACGTCGTGTTCAATACGACCGTCAAAGGGGTTTCGCGAGCCCGTTGGGGTTCGGGGTGTGACATCTCCGTTGATTTGGTGTCAGAGCAAGGTCAGCTCGATCCAAGTTGGTTGAAGCCTAAAGTGATAAGGAGTAATGACTCTAGGGTAGCCAGTTAGGGATACTTGTGTGCTATGCGTGCCCCAGACTGTTTGATTATGATTGCTGAGTGATGTTATGTAATAATGTGTAAAGTACAGGTGCGACAGGACTTAAGGTAAGTGCACGACACTATTGGTTGTGATTGGGTGTTGTTTGTGATTGGCTGATTGCTTAGTGAATTGTTGTTGCGATTCACTGCCTAGGGCTTTAGACTGGTATAGTTAGCCTAGATCTTTAATTCCTGAGGGGAATCATAGTAGGTAAGTAAGTAGTGTGAACCCTGTGAGTTTGAGCAGTCGAGGTCGAGGTCGAGGTCTAGGTTGTGTGGGTTGGCAAGCTAGAAGTTGAAATTTTAATGAGAATGATGGAAATCAAGGTTAAGGACAAGTTAATGCAGTCAGACAAATGCATTAACTGGTTGAGCAATTTTTGAAATTGAAACCTCCGAAGTTCGATGGGAAAAGTGACCCTGAGACTGCATCACTTTGGATAGAAGAGTTAGAGAAAGGCTTTAAGGTATTGGGGTACATTGGTCGAGGTTTTCAATGCTAAGTACATTTTGGAGAGTACACAGGAACAAAAAATGGCAGAGTATTTTCGACTTCGCTAAAACCAGATGACAGTAGGTCAATACGAGGCGAAATTTGCAAGATTATCTAAGTCCACACTAAGGATGGTGGAAGACCCTATGGACAGGGCGAAGAGGTTTCGAGATGGACTAAAGCCGAATCTCCGTAGTTAGTTGATACTATTGAACTTAAGGGATTACAATGAGCTGTATGAAAGGGCTCAAATGGTTGAAAGGGATATGAATGAAAGGGGTGCCACCTCTAGAATGCGGTACACACCAGCTAGGGACAATAGGAACTTTGGAAAGAAATCTATAATAGAGAATAGGAGACTTGTCCCTCTAGTACGAAAGAGCTTTGGAAGGCCGAACCACTACTCTAATGCTGCATGTCGGTTTTATGGAAAGAGGCATGGGAATGGCCCTTGCCTAGGTGGATATGGAGCATGTTTTGGATGTGGCCAACATGGTCATCAAGTGAGAAATTGCCTGAACCAATAAGCTAGGCCGCCAATTCAATAACAGCAACCGTAGGTAGGACATTAAGCGGGAGCTGCCCCGCAGAATAACCAGGACCGATCGCAGGCACAAGGAAAGATGTACGTTGTGGTTGGGAAGGGAGTAGAGGATTTGTCTTGATAGTCTGGATGCATAATGTAATGATGTTGGGTGTAATAGGAGATGATTTTGAAGTTATAACTTAAATGGTCATGTACGACGTATAATTATTTATAGTGGATAGGTGAAATTAGTTTATGGATTTTAGAATTACTGATGATATTCTTTGGGCAAGATTTGGATGAATGAGTTATCGCTTGGAAATTTCAGATTCTGTAAAGAACCAGGGCAATTATTTTTGGGAGGCCGTTGGATTGAAATTGGATGGATTAACTCATTGGTTAAGGAGCCGAGGCTAGAAGACATAGTCGTGGTGCGCGATTTTCCCGATGTCTTTGATCAGGAATTGCTGGAATTGCCACCCGATAGAGAAGTGGAGTTTGTGGTTGCGTTGGCCCCATAGACAGAACTGATCTCGAAAGCACCCTATAGGATGTCGTTATCAGAATTGAAGGAATTGAAGGTCTAAATATAAGAGTTATTAGATTAAGGCTTTATTCATCCGAGTGCATCTCCATAGGGAGCACCAGTTTTATTCGTGAGAAAGAAGGATAGATCGTTAAGGTTGTACATTGACACCAGGCAGTTGAACCAGGTGACCATTAAGAATAAGTATACACTATTAAGGATAGATGACCTGTTTGATTAGTTGCAAGGGGCGTCGATATTTTCAAGGATTGACTTAAGGACTGGCTATCATCAATTGAGGGTTAAGAAGGAGGATGTGTCGAAGATGGCATTTAGGATGAGATATGAGCACTATGAGTTTACAGTGATGCCATTTGGATTGAGTAACGCTCCCGTTGCCTTTATGGATTTAATGAATCGGGTATTCAAGAAATTTCTGGATCAGTTTGTAATTGTGTTCATAGATGATATCCTGGTATACTTAAGAAGTCCAGCCAAGCATAAGTTACATTTGGAAAAAGGTTCTACGGACTTTAAGGGAACATGCACTCTATGCTAAGTGCAGTAAGTGCGAATTCTAGCTTCATCAAGTGGTATTCTTAGGATACGTGATATCCGAGGGAAGGAATTATAGTGGACCCAACAAAGATTGAAGCCGTCACGAATTGGCCGAGACTGATAATAGTAATCGAGGTTCAGAACTTCTTGGGTCTAGCAGGTTATTACAGACGCTTCGTGAAAAGGTTTTCGGCATTAGCGACGCCGTTAATGCGGTTATTAAAGAAAGAAACGAGGTTTAAATAGACGGATAAGTGTGAAAGGAGCTTCCAAGGGTTAAAACAGAGGTTGAAGACCGTTCCAGTATTAACAATCCCATCAAGTCCAGGAGGATATAAGATCTACAGTGACGCATCGCTAAGGGGACTGGGATGCGTGCTAATGCAATATGGAAGAGTAGTGGCATACGCATCGCGACAATTGAGAACGCATGAGCTGAATTATCTGACTCACAACTTGGAATTGGCCGCGATTATCTTTGCTCTTAAGATTTGGAGACACTACTTGTGTAGGGAGAAATTTCAGATTTATACGGAACATCAAAGTTTAAGGTACTTATTCTCTCAAAAGGAATTGAACATTAGACAATGTCGTTGGATGGAACTCCTCAAAGACTATGATTGCGATATTCTGCATCACCCCGAAAAAGCTAATAAAGTAATAGGTGCACTGAGCCGGAAATTGAGCATCGCGCATTTGATGGTCAAGGAATGGACTATGTTGGAGGGAGTTCGGGATTCAGAGTTTAAATTTGAAGTGAGTTATGTCTCAAGTCTGTTTGCTGCATTAGGGATTGAACTGGAAATCCAGACTAAGGTTAACGCTTTACAATCGACGGATCCGAAGATTCAGAAGATTCTGGGTTAGATGTCACAAAAAGAAAATTGGATTTTCAAGTATCTGTGGATAGGATTCTGTAATTTTGTGGACGGTTATGTGTACTCGGTGATGCAGAACTGAAGGAAGAAATTTTGTCAGAAGCTCACCGTAGTAATTACAGTATTCACCTGGGTAGTACGAAGATGTATTAGAACTTGCGATACTATATTTGGTGGAATGGCCTGAAAGTGGATGTAGCCAAGCATGTGGCTAAGTGTTTAAAATGCCAATAAGTGAAGGCACAATATTGCAACCCGGGTGGAATGTTGCAGCCTTTAGAAATCCCTGAGTGGAAGTAGGAACACATCACTATGGACTTTGTAATGGAATTACCGAGGAGTCAGAGGGGTCATGATTCAATTTGGATGGTAGTCGACCGATTAACAAAGTCAGCACATTTTCTGCCAGTGCAAAAGAACTTCGCCTTAGAAAGGCATGCCAAGATATACATACGACAAATAGTCAGTTTTCACAGAGTGCCGGTGACGATTACTTCAGACCGTAATCCTAAGTTTATTGCTACTTTCTAGAAAAGTCTTCATACAACATTAGGAACGAAGCTACAGTTTAGCATGGTCTATCATCCCCAAACAGATGGCTAGTCTAAAAGGACGATTCAGACTTTAGAAGATATGCTGTGGGCATATATATTGGATTTTAAAGGTAGTTGGGAGAAACAGTTGCGTTTGGTTAAATTTACCTACAACAATATCTACCAACAGAGTATCAGAATGGCATCATTTGAAGTGTTGTATGGTAAAGCTTGTAGAAAATAGGTTTATTAGGACGAAGTTGGTGAAAGAAGCATCACGGGTCTCGAGTTGGTTCAGTAGTGATTCGAAACAGTCAAAGTGATTTGGGACAGGCTTAAGACCGCTTGTAACAGCCTGAATTTCGACGTAATTCCGGGATCAATAAAATTGACATTATTTCACATTCCATTTTAGTAAGTCTTGCCCAGAGCTGATCACTGTCGGGATACTAACCAATGGGGCATGGCTAACTAGGAAAACGGTACGTGGACCAAGGATCCGATCGCGAATCGGGCCCCGATCTCAAGAAACGATGAGGGAATATTTTGGGGCCGATGCAGGCCGATCTTAGGAAAAGTAATGGATTTGGTTTGGCCAAGGCCAACGATGTATAATCGAATCGCAGGTGATTCTGCACGACAGAAAGTACACGTGGCCAACCAGTTCCGAACTTAATCCAAACGATCGTGACCTCTGGAATTAGCGATAATTCTTCTCTCTCTCGATGAACGGGACCGTCATGACTCGGATAACCCTAGGTCGATTCGCGTAACTCCTAAACAGTCGCCCGTTAGTGAGAGACCCTGAAATTGGAAATTGAGCGAGTTTTGGTCAAGAAATTGGACCTGGACTTCGATGTTGATTTTCGAGGGCTTGTGCGACTATTTTTGCGGATCCGACATCATATTATGTTGGCCAACTATATTTGGGGTTAATACGAGTGAAAAATGGAATTTCGACCTGGGACGGAAAAATGACCATTTTGCCTATGGCTCCATTTCAGTTAACTTCGAATTTTGAGTCTAAATTAAGGAAATCATTAAATTATTAGATCAGCTCAATTATTGGACCTAAGGACCAATTTACCCTTGCATTATTGGTTGAGATCAAACAAGGGCCATTAGATTAGGGGTATTTTAGTTAAGGGGCTTGGATTTTTGACAAGTGTCCTCCACTAGGACCCAATAATTGACCAGCCTTGACCGTTCTCTCTCCTCATTTTCCCTCTCTCTCTCCCGGTCACTCCCTCTCCCGTGAGCTCTCTCTCTCTCTTACCGTTCCTTCCCCTCAACCACGTAAAGCCGCCGGCCTCCGGAACTCTGCTCATCGCCGCCGTGCACCGTCGTTGGTGCCGCCGCCTCAGCCTCACCTCGCCATCACCCTCACCCTCATCTAACCATTCCATCTCTCTCCTCTTCCCTTGGTCGAGAGCCACGCCGAAAGCCGCCCAAGACTGCTGCTCACCACCGTGTCCGCCGCTGCCGTGAGCCGTTCAGCCGCCATTCCTTGCCGCCTCGGCTTAGGATTAAGTGAGTACATACTCCTAAACCCGGATTAGGCTAGTATTGCATTTCTAGACGGCTTAGACGGTTAGGGCGTTCGAATTGAGAATTAGGCAAATTGATGAAATAGATGAGCTGATTAGTGGAGGTTGATCTTATGGTGATTTTGGTAGAATTATGGGCTGATTTGGAGGTGGATATTGGCCTCGGAAGGACTGAATTGTGGCTTTCTGCATTAATAAATTGTTGGACTAGAATAGGCCATTTGGGGAATTTATTGGTGGAATTGCCGGAATTGTCCGGGGTGACTGATTGTTGATTGAATTGAGATAAATTGTAATTGCCATATCGTGTGCTCGTGTGGCCGAATTGTGCAGAATGTGATTGGCTAATTGATGGCTAGATTGAATGCCAAATTGTACATTGCGAATTGGGCCGCACGGTATTAATTGGCCAAGTAAGCATACTGTTTGTAAATTGGGCACTGTGTGATGACATGGATTTGATTGGATGCCTATATTATATTGATGCTCATGATGCATTGTACCGCATTATATGGTCACGCATTGTGTATGCCGAGAATGAAGCGTATGATGAAATTATGCGAGAATGCGTGTCTACTATGAGCATGTAATCACCTAAAATACCCTTATGCGTTTTACGCGAGGTTCAAATAAAACTGACTGTGTGATCACAATGCACCTTGATGCGTTTTATGCAGGGTTAAACCCATCCTGATACGTGTTACGCGAGATGATGCCCGGTACGTCCGGAAGATAACCAGTCTGATGCGGTTTACGCGGGTTTTGTTTCATAAGGAGATCGGTGTTGCGCCTGATGCGTTTTGACGCGGGCTAGAGACACTGGGCCTGGGGCGTTTTTACGTTGGCCACGGAGTGTTATGATTATGTGGACCTATTGCATTGGCATAGGTCAGACCTGATGTGTTTTATGCAGATCGAGCTCTGAGTTAATAATTGAGCATTGAGCCAGTGTGCCATTTGAGACTGATGGAAATAATGGCATGATGACATAAATTGCATACATAAGAATACATGAGCCAGAATGCGACTATGCGAGACTCGGTGAAAGGTATGTGATACGAACACTAATGAGCGTGAGCATGCATATGGCGTACGTATGTACAGGATGCTCGCGTGTGTGACTTGATTATATTATTGAAATGATTAACCTGCAGGGTCAGTCAGGTGAGTGATCTAGGCCCAAGGGCCTAGGTCGGAGGTTAATTGTGAATTGTATTGCTATGCTTGTTGTGGATTGCATGTCAGGAGGATACATGTTAGCCTAGCCTAGGTTAGGGGTTGTACTCGCTGAAATTCATCTCACGGTTGTAATAACCCACCTTTTCAGACCCCCAGCCCTGAGCATGGTAAAGCCACCGCCTCTTTTTAGGATCCCTACGCAGATTTAGTGTACGACGAGAATTTTCCCCTCAGGAAATGGGGAATCGTATGTTCGTTATCGTTCGGTTATATTCGTGAATATGGGTGAGTATTTCTACGAGACTCAGGAATATATAGCTTGGTGCTTGAAAGACTCAGACGGAAACATAGGGCGACTGTTCAAGACATTCGATGTCCCAGTCGATGTGGATGGGGTGATGATACTGCAGATGGCAGACAGTGAGATGGTGTATCCTCTGATCGCAAACAAGCCTGTAGTTATGAACCAGGAGCCAGGGGTATGGTATGATGACCCCGAGCCGATGGATGAGGAGGTCAAGCCGAAACCGGAGCCTATTAATCATAACTTGGGCGAGGATGGAGAGGTCGCTAAATTGGGATCAAATGTGGAGATAGGATCAGATGAAGAGTTAGAACTGTACCAAGACCCGGAGTTGGGGATGGATTTGGAGGATAAATGGTCAGCTGCCCAGGTCATAGAGTCGGTGGAGTCCGAGCTGAGCGAGAGATCTTCGGAGGAGTAATCAGAGGAGCCTACAGAGTCTTCGGACCCGGACTGGGAACCTTAGGATAGGCTGGAGGTTTAGCAGTGGAGGCCATCCCTTTTTGTCTGTGGTCCTCCTCGTAGGTCTAGCTGACTCACCCTAGCCGCCTATACCTTTTTGTTTAGTAGTGGCCGGTAGTAGATTTTGATTAGTTGTATCTTTTATTGTATATTATCAGATGTTGTGAAAAGGAGTTTTTGATAGTAATATAAAATGTACATATTTTCAGTCGTGTTGTATGTTGCCGTGCTATCCATTGTCTCATATTGATACTATTGTCAGGGTTTATTTATTTATTGCTTCCACTTGTACTTATTCTCTGTTTGGACGTTGGGTCGGCGACGTTTCCTGGGACGTCGCACATAAATCGACCAAGGTAGGGATATTGCATGTCGTGGGGTTTGGGACTTGACATCCCGGTTGGAATTGGTATCAGAGTAAGGTTAGCTCGATCCGATTAGGTCGAAGCTTGGAGTGATAAGGAGTGATGAGATCATGGGTAGCCAGTAAGGTGACCTCGTATGCTACATGTACCTCCTAATTGCTTGTGATTATGTTTTAATTGTTTGGCTATGTGACCTATAATGTATAGGTGCTGCAGGACCCGAGGTGAGTATGTGAACTCCTTGGTGATGTGTTGATTAGCTCTTGTTAGACCGCATGCTGGTTGTTTGATTATTGTTTTGATACCTACCTAGGACTTAGACTGGGATAGATTGGTTTAAGTTTTTAATTCTTTAGTGGAATTATATCAGGTAGTTGAATAGCAGGGTAGCAAAAATGAGTAGAAGAAGGGCTAAGGAACCCAGGGTCAACCTAGTACGGGAGGCCAAGAGGCCAGAGACCCCAGGTTTGACGAAGTAATGGAGACACTACGTGAGATAAGGCATGTCATGGGATTACAAGCTCAAAAAAGGGCCACAGCTTATGCACAGACTGCTGAGGCCGCACCGATTGCTGGTATTAGAGGAAATCAAGCCCAGCAAGGGCAGGCTCAACCAAAAGAGGTTAAACAAATGTCCCAATTGGTGGAACAATTTATAAAGTTAAAGCCGCCTAAATTTCATGGTCGTGGTGACCCCGAGATTGCACCAAGGTGGGTGAAAGAATTGGAGAAAACCTTCAAGGTTTTGGGGTGCACCGATGAAGAGAAGGTAACATTGGCGGTTTATCAGCTATAGGATAGTGCCAATGATTAGTGGAATGCTACAGAAGGTAGAGTATTTCCAAAAGGAATGGTCCTGACTTAGGCGGTATTTGTTGAAAATTTTTATGAAAAGTATTTCTTGGAGAACGCCCAGGAAAAGAAGTTGATGGAGTTTATGCGATTACGCCAAGGTCAGATGACTGTTAACTAGTATGACGCGAAATTTGCGAGGTTGGCTAAGTTCGCACCAACAATGATAGAAAATCCAAGAGATAGGGCTCAAAGGTTCCGAGATGGATTAAAGCCAGATCTTCGAAGCCAGATTTTGTCACACGACATCAAAGATTATGGAGAAATGTATAGACGGGCTCAGATTATTGAGCGGGATCAGCAGGAACGGGCAGCCGCTTCGAGATCGCGGTTTGCCCAGAATAGGGATAATCATCGTTATGGAAAGAAGCTAGTGACGGGCAACCGATGATTTGGTCCCCCTATTAGGCGAAATATTGGTAAGCTAAGTAGGTTTGGAGCGTGCTTCAAGTGTGGGAGTATGGAACACCAGATCAGAAATTACCCTCAGATGCGTCCCTCAGGATCACTTATGATGCTCCAGCAGCAACAGCCCCGAGCAGGGAGTCAAGTCGGGAATCCCCTACCGGCTAATCAGGGGAGACCACCAGTTCAAGGAAAGGTCTATGCCATAGCATACAGAGAAGCTGAGAATGCACCGGGCATGGTCACAGGTACGATTTCCTTATGTGATCATGCCGCTTATGTATCGTTTGATCCGGGGGTGACCCATTATTTCATTTCCGAGCAGTTTATTAAGTTGGTTGGTATGGAACCAGTATTGCTTGAGAATGTGCTTTGTGTGTCGACACCCATGAATGATAGTGTGCTAGTCTCTTTTGGATGCCTCAATTGTAAGATAATTATTGGGGGTAGGGAAGAGAGTATCGACTTGGCAGTATTGGCCATGTTCGATTTTGATGTGATCATTGGGATGGACTAGTTAGTCCAACGAAAAGCTATATTGGATTGCAGTAATAGGATGATCCAATTTAACCTGGATGGACACCCTAGTTTTGTGTTTTAGGGAAACCGAGGAGGAAACTTGATCCCTTGGATTTCCTCGTTAGAGGTGAGTAAGTTGCTGGACGAAGGGTGTGAAGGATATTTAGTGAATGTTATGGATCCGACAGTGGCGGAACCTAAGTTGGAAGACATACCCGTGGTATGCAATTTCCCCGAGGTTTTTCCTTAGGAATTGCTGGGTTTACCGCTTGAGCGAGAGGTGAAGTTTGTGATTGAACTGGCCCCTGGGACGGAGCCGATTTCGAAGGCACCATATCGGATGTCCCTATCAAAATTTGAAGGAGCTAAAAGTGCAGATACAGGAATTGCTAGACAAGGGTTTCATTTGCCCTAGTACGTCTCCATGAGGCAGCGCTGATGGATGGAACTTTTGAAGGACTACAACTGCAACATTTTGTTTCATCCGGGAAAGGCAAATAGAGTCGCAGATGCCTTAAGCCGTAAGTCGAGCATGGCGCACCTGATGGTCAAGCAGTGGACGTTATTGGAAAGACTCAGGGACTCAGAATTTAAGTTTAAAGTGAGCCAGATGTTTAACTTGCTAGCTGCATTAAGGATTGAACCGGAGATCCAAGCTAAAATCAAGGAACTACGGTCTACGGACTAACATATCCAAAGAATTGTTGAAATGGATGCGGCAAAAAGGAAGTCTGACTTCCAAGTGTCTGATTGTCACGCCCCGTACCTCACGAAACATGAACATCCGCGTAAAGGTCGTAATGGTGGTGCGACGCTCCCAGAGTACGGCACCGATCCGAAAACCCAAATCAGAGAAAACACGATACATGCGGAAACGACGTATATATATAGTATATATATATACACCCAGACAATAAACAAACAACCACAAATAGCGCAGGTCAATATTAACAGGGCAATTAAAATAACATATACATTCATTAGAATAACTTATGTACAATATCCATTTACAACGAAAGATACAACACTAAGGCCACTAAGACAAAAATGGATCAGTTGCCAAGGGTCAACTGCTAAAAAGAGGGCTACGGTCAAAAAGTATCAGCCCTCGCTCCTAAAACTAAGGTCTAACCTAGGGTACCCAGTCGGGATTAGAACCCGACGACTCAGAAGAACCCTTGGGCTGTTCTTGCTCCTCCTCTGAACTCATGGCCTCGGACTCGGTCTCTGGCTCAGGATCCTGTTCTTCGGCCTCATCTATGTCCATCGGCTCGGAGGCCTCTGCATCCACCTGCACCTAGACTAGGTCCACAACCTCGAGCTCAAAAGCTACTCCACCTAGCTCCTTATGCTCCTCCTCATCCTTCACAATCTCATACTCGACCTCAGAGTCGGGATTACCCTCCATATCAACATCTACTACATCACCGTATGGGCACTGACGATCCAGCTGACCTTCTCCTACAAACGGGACATCGACAGATCTGATGGGATCGAACTCGTCTCCAAAACGATCCCGAAAACACCAAGCTAGGTACTCATGGGTCTCATAATGAGCTAAGCCTACGTCTACCCAAACTAACGTATAATGTCTAAGGTACACTTCGTTATTCCCCACTGGATGAACCGTCATCGTGCGCTCTATATGGGAGGGGATTCCGAAACATAACGGCGCGTATCTGAAATTCATGGTTGAGGATCTGAAACATCGGTTTTACCATGACCGTGAGAAAAACTCAACAAGTAACAACCCCTAATTCTAAACTAGGCTAACGTGCACCTCCAGACAGGTAAATCAAACACAATAATTAATAAACCAGTAAATCACTATAATTAACCTGGGCCCACGGCCAAATTCACTGTCTCATACCCTGCAGGTTAGGCATTTGAAATCAATATAAATCATGCGTAATTATAACGACCCGAAGGCCCACAATTGAATATAATGACCCGTAAGCGCAACTCGAAGGCCACAATATGATAAAGCAACCCGTGTGCCTGACCCGAAGGCCACAATTTGATAAAGCGACCCGTAGGCCCGACCCAAAGGCCACAATTTGATAAAGCGACCCATAGGCCCGACCCGAATGTCACAATTTGATAAAACGACCCGTAAGCCCAACCCGAAGGCCACAATTTGATAAAGCGACCGTAGGCCCAACCCGAAGGTCATAATTTGATAAAGCGACTCGTAGGCCCGATCCAAAGGTCACAATTTGATAAAGCTCAAGCATGTACACCAAAGTACCCAAATTCAGTCACATCATGACGTACTTTTGCAATTCACATGCTCGGAATTCAAAGTCAATTGCTGATTCTAAATTACCAAGCTTAATTACTCTCAAATTAGACATATTCCACTCATTCTCGGCACTCCCAATTATCTCCATTTTAGCCCAATCAATTCAACATTTACTCCACGCATTTATTCCAAAGTAATTCCACGCGCCTAAGGCCCGCCATGGGCAATTCGATCTTGATAGTCATTCTCACCATCACGGGATCATCCACTAGGATTTATACAAGTCCTAACCAACCCCTAAATTGCCAAATTTTAAGTCCTTTATCAATGAATCCAATTAGTGCAACACTTAGGCAAATTTAGGCAAATTCGGTACTGTATGAGCAGTACCAGGGCAGCACCCTCATTAGGCCCTAATCCACCTCTAAATCACTTTATTAGGCACTAATTAGGTCCCCTAATCACCCCACACAATATTGGACCTATTTAGACCATGGTTAAGCATAATTAATCACTAACTAATCCCTAATTACTCCTAGAATACACAATTAAACTAATTAAGGATTTAGGGGTTTATACTCGCCTAAAATTAACTCGAGTCGACGAGAACGGGCGGTCGATTACCGACACGCGGTAAGAATCGGCGGTGGCATCCCGAGGGTAAGCCGGCAGTTCACGGCGGCGCTGGTGAGGCTCTCGGCCACCAAGGCCGAAACAGGGGGCTGCTGTGGGGGTTGAGGATGGCAGAGAGAGAGACGGTGAGGGTGAGGTGGTCGGCGTGGGCGGTGTACGGACGGAGGACGGCGATGGTGATGATCGGCGGTGACCCTCACGGTTCCACCTAGAACGGCGGCTGTGGACGGCGATTGAGGGGGGTGAGAGAGATCGATGGAGGCTGGGACGATGTCAGGTGGTGGCGTGCGGTGACCGGCGGCCAGCAGCTCCGACGACGTGGCATGTTCTGATGTGAACAGTGGCCGGTTGAGCTGAACGGAAGAGGAACGGCGATCGGCAAGGGCTGATCGGGGGAGAGAGAGAGAGTGAGCTGAGAGAATTACTGAAGAGAGAGAGAGCTGGTCAAGTATAGTCAAAGTTGAGTTAGTGGATTCCAAGTGTCAAGATCCTAGGCCATTGGACACTTTTGCCCTTAATCCTAAGGCTAGAAATGGCTCTTATCCAAAAATGCAAGGGTTGGATGGTCATTTGTCCTCAACTAAAGGCTGACCAGACCTGGTTTAGCCCAATTAACCTTGGTTAATCCCCCAAAATTTGACCAAATTCGAATTTAAGGAAAATAGGCCTATGGGCATTTTCGTAATTTTTCGATCCCGGACCGAAATTTCAATTTTTGTCCATACCGGTCCTATATATGCATGGCCAGCATAATATGGTATCGGATCCATAAAAATCATCCTTTAAGCCCTCGAAAATCAGTCCGAAAGTTTGGAGGGGTAAAACCGCAAATTTTCGTCCCGGGGTCGAAATTCCAATTTTCCACCGTACGTACTCCAGACATACATGGCCACTCTAAAATGGCATCGGTTTCGAAAAATAATCTCGTTTGGCCTCGGAAACGGACATCGAGGTCCCCAAGGGCAAAATTGTAAATTTTTCCCAATTTCTGTCGGAATTCCAATTTTCAACCGTAATAGTCCCAAACATGTGTGGTTACTCTAAATTGACACCAGTCTTGCAAAACAATCGCAATTACCCTTGAAATTTCGACGTCGAAGTTCGAGTCCAATTTCGC
Organism: Syzygium jambos; assembly: GCA_031216235.1. Taxonomy (NCBI): domain Eukaryota; kingdom Viridiplantae; phylum Streptophyta; class Magnoliopsida; order Myrtales; family Myrtaceae; genus Syzygium; species Syzygium jambos. The sequence goes on from CM062222.1 coordinate 18,919,195, forward strand.
ACTCAATTCTACTCGTTTTGAGGTTTTAGGGCCTCTCACTAACGGGCGGCTGTTTAGGTGTTACGCGTATCGACCTAGGATTGTTCGAGTCATGATGACCTCGAATTTCGAGAGAACATAAGGAATTATCACTAGTACCGAAGGTCTCGATCGTTCGGACTAAATTCGGGATTCGTTTGTCAGGCGTACTTTCGGTCGTGCGGAATCACCCGCGATCCAATCGTATGTTACTGACTATATCAAATCCGTTATTTTCCTAAGATCGGCTCATATTGGTTCAAAATATTCCCTCAACGTTTCTCGAAATCGGTGCTCAATTGCGATCAGGTCCTCGATCCACGTACCGATTCCTATTTAGCCTTTCCCATTTGGTTAGTATCTCGTGATTGATCAAGTCCGGACAAGACTTACTAACATCAAACGAGAATTAACGTACACTATATTGGTCTGATAATGGGTCAAAATTCAAGATGTTACACTGATGATGGGACTTTAAAATTTCGTGGACAATTATGTGTACCGGAGGATGAGGGACTCAAGGAGGAGATCCTGAACGAAGCTCATCGAAGTCAGTATAGTATCCATCCAGGTAGTACCAAGATGTACCAGAATCTGCGTTAACATTACTAGTGGAATGGCCTGAAGAAAGATGTGACCAAACATGTGGCCAAGTGTCTGACGTGCTAGCAAGTAAAGGCGCAGCATTGTAAGCCAGGTGGCTTATTGAGACCGCTAGAAATCCCTGAGTGGAAATAGGAGCATCTCACGATGGATTTTGTGACGGGATTGCCGCGAAGCTAGAGAGGGCATGACTCAATATGGGTCGTAGTGGATCGCTTAACTAAGTCAGCGCACTTCATGGCAATGCGAAAGGACTTTGAGCTGGAAAGGTATGCCGAATTATATGTGCGGCAAATTGTACGCCTTCATAGAGTACCTGTGACGATCACATCGGATCGTGATCTAAGGTTTACGGCCAATTTCTGGAAGAGTCTACAAGTGGCCTTAAGCACCATGTTACAATTCAGTACGGCCTATCATCCACGAACGGATGGCCAATCTGAGAGGACGATCCAGACTATGGAAGACATGTTAAGAGCTTATGTATTGGATTTCCAAGACAAATAGGAAGAGCAATTACATTTAGTAGAATTTACCTACAACAACAGCTACCAACAGAGCATTCAAATGACACCGTTTGAAGCCTTATACGGCAGAGCTTGTAGAACACCATTATGCTGGGACGAAATTGATGAGCAAAGTATCACAAGTCCAGAGTTAGTACAGCATACGGTTGAAACCGTTGGAACTATTCGTGATAGACTGAGAACAGCGCAGAGTCGCCAGAAAAGTTATGCTGACAGGAGACGACGACCCTTGGAGTTTTAAGTGGGAGATCATGTATTTCTCAGGGTGTCGCCAATGAAAGGATTATCCCGATTCAGCAAGAAAGGAAAGCTCAGTTCAAGGTACGTCGGGCCATTTGAGATATTGGAAAAGATTGGCGATATGGCTTATCAACTTGCCTTGCCTCCCAACCTATCCCAAGTGCACAATGTTTTTCACGTGTCGATGTTAAGAAAGTATGAACCAGATCCGACTCACGTTTTGAGGTACGAGGAGATAGACGTGGACGACAAAGTGTCGTACGTGGAAAGACCGATCGGGATCGAAGATAGAAAAGATCGTGCGCTGAGGAACAAGACGATCCCAATAGTCAAGGTTGTCTGGGAGTACCACGGAACAGAAGGTGCCACTTGGGAAAGTGAAGAAGTCATGAGACGTCAACACCCCCAGTTATTTGAATAGATAAGGATAGATTAAAAATTTCGAGGACGAAATTTTTGTAAGGAGAGAAGAGTTGTAACAGCCTGAATTTCGACGTAATTCCGGGATTAATAAAATTGACACTATTTCACATTCCATTTTAGTAAGTCTCGCCCAGAGCTTATCACTCTTGAGATACTAACCATTGGGGTATGGCTAACTAGGAAAATAGTACGTGGACCAGGGATCCAATCGCGAATCGGGCCCTGATCTTGAGAAACGATGAGCGAATATTTTGGAGCCGATGCGGGCCGATCTTAGAAAAAGTAATGGATTTGGTTTGGCCAAGGCCAACGATGTACAATCGGATTGCAGGTGATTCTACACGATCGAAAGTGCACATGGCCAATCAGTCCCGAACTTAATCCGAATGATCATGACCTTTGGAACTAGCGATAATTCTTCTCTCTCTCGATGAACGGGACCGTCATGACTCGGATAACCCTAGGTCGATACACGTAACTCCTAAACGGCCGCCCGTTAGTGAGAGACCCTGAAATTGGAAATTGAGCGAGTTTTGGTTACGAAATTGGACCCGAACTTCGATATTGATTTTCGAGGGCTTGTGCGACTATTTTTGCGGAACCGACATCATATTACGTTGGCCAACCATATTTGGGGTTAGTACGAGTGAAAAATGGAATTTCGACCCGGGACGGAAAAATGATGTTTTGCCCCTGGCCCCATTTCAATTAATTCCAAATTTTGAGACTAAATTACGGAAATCATTAAATTATTGGATCAGCTCAATTATTGGACCTAAGGACCATTTTACCCTTGTATTATTGGATGATATCAAATAAGGGCCATTAGATTAGGGGTATTTTGATCAAGAGGCTTGGATTTTTGACAAGTGTCCTCCACTAGGACCTAATATTTGACCAACATTGACCCTTCTCTCTCCTCATTTTCCCTCTCTCCCTCCGGCCACTCCCTCTCCCGTGAGCTCTCTCTCTCTTGCCGTTCCTTCCCCTCGGCCACGTGGAGCCGCCGGCCGCCGGAGCTCCTCCCGTTGCTGCCGTGTGTCGTCGTTGGTGCCGCCGCCTTAGCCTCACCTCACCATCACACTCACCCTCATTTGACCATCCCATCTCTCTCCTCCTCCCTTGGTCGAGAGCCACGCCGAGAGCCGCCCGAGACCGCCGCTTGCTGCCGTGAGCCGTTCAGCCGCCGTTCCTCGTCGCCTCAGCTTAGGATTAAGTGAGTACATACTCCTAAACCCGGATTAGACTAGTATTGCATTTCTAGACGGCTTAGACGGTTAGGGCGTTCGAATTGAGAATTAGGCAAATTGATGAAATAGATGAGCTGATTAGTAGAGGTTGATCTTGTGGTGATTTTGGTGGAATTATGGGCTAATTTGGAGGTGGATATTGGCCTCGGAAGGACTGAATTGTGGTTGTCTGCATTGATAAATTGTTGGACTAGAATAGGCCATTTGGGGAATTTATTGGCGGAATTACCGGAATTGTCCAGGGTGACTGATTGTTGATTGAATTGAGATAAATTGTAATTGCCTTGTCGTGTGCTCGTGTGGCCGAATTGTGCGTAATGTGATTGGCTTATTGATGGCTGGATTGAATGCCAAATTGTACATTGCGAATTGGGCCGCACGGTATTAATTGACTAAGTAAACATGTTGTTTATAAATTGGGCACTGTGTGGTGACATGGATTTAATTGGGTGCCTATGTTATATTGATGCTCATGATGCATTGTACCGTATTACATGGTCAAGCATTGTGTATGCCAAGAATGAGGCATGTGATGAAATTGTGCAAGAATGCGTGCCTGCTATGAGCATGTGATCACCTAAAATACCCTGATGCGTTTTACACGAGGTTCAGATAAAACTGGCTGTATTACTGTGTGATCCCAATGCACCCTGATGCGTTTTACGTGGGGTTGAACCCATCCTGATGCGTATTACACGGGATGATGCCCGATACGTCCGGAAAACGACCAGCCTGATACGTTTTATGCGGGTTTTGGTTCTTAAGGAGATCGATGTTGCGGCTGATGCATTTTGATGTGAGTTAGAGACACTGGGCCTGTGCGTTTTTACACTGGCCACGGAGTGTTGTGATTATGTGGATCTATTGCATTGGCAGGGGTAAGACCTGATGCGTTTTACGCGGATCGAGCTTTGAGTTAATAATTGAGCATTGAGCCAGTGTGCCATTTGAGACTGATGGAAATCATGGCATGATGACATAAATTACATACATAAGAATGCATGAGCCAGAATGCGACTATGCGAGACTCGGTGAAAGGCATGTGATACGAACACTAATGAGCGTGAGCATGCATATGGCGTACGTATGTACAGGGTGCTCGCGTGTGTGACTTGATTATATTATTGAAATGATTAACCTGCAGGGTCAATCAGGTGAGTGATCTGGGCCCAAGGGCCTAGGTCAGAGGTTGATTGTGAATTGTATTGCTATGCTTGTTATGAATTGCCTGTCAGGAGGATGCATGTTAGCCTAGCCTAGGTTTAGAGGTGGTACTCGCTGAGATTCGTCTCACGGTTGTAATAACCCACCTTTTCAGACCTCCAACCCTAAGCATGGTAAAGCCGTCGCCTCTTTTTGGGATCCCTACGCAAATCCAGTGTGCGACAAGAATTTTCACCTCAAGAAATGGGGAATCGTATGTTCGTTATTGTTCGGTTGTATTCGTGAATGTGGGTGAGTATTTCTACGAGACTCAGGAATATATAACTTAGTGCCTGAAAGACGCAGACGGAAACATAGGGCGACTACTCAGTACATTTAATGTCCCGATCGATATGGATGGGGTGATGATACCGCAGATGGCAGACGATGAGATGGTGTATCCCCCGATCGCAGACGAGCCTGTAGTTATGAACCAGGAGCCATGGGTATGGTATGATGAACCTGAGCCGATGGACGAAGAGTCGAGCTGGAGCCTATGAATCAAGACCTGGGCGAGGACGGAGAGGTCGCTAAATTAGAATCAGATGTGGAGATAGGATCAGATGAAGAGTTAGGACTGTACCAGGACCCGGAGTTGGGGATGGATTTGGAGGATGAATGGGCAGCTGCCCAGGTCACAGAGTCAGAGGAGTCCGAGCCGAGCAAGAGATCTTCGGAGGAGTCATCAAAGGAGCCTACAGAGTCTTCAGACCCGGACTGGGAACCTTAGGATAGGTTGGAGGTTTAGCAGTGGAGGCCGTCTTTTTTTGTCTGTGGTCCTCCTCGTAGGTCTAGCTGACTCACCCTAGCCACCTATATCTTTTTGTTTAGTAGTGGCTGGTATCAGATTTTGGTTGGTTGTATCTTTTATTGTATATTATCAGATGTTGTGAAAAGGAGTTTTTGATAGTAATATAAAATATACACATTTTCAGTCGTGTTGTATGTTGCCGTGCTATCCATTGTCTCGTATTGATACTATTGTCAGGGTTTGTTTATTTATTGCTTCTGTTTATACTTGTTCTCTATTTGGGCGTTGGGTCAGCGATGCTTCCTAGGACGTCGCACACAAATCGACCAAGGTAGGGATGTTGCGTGCCATAGGGTTCGGGGCGTGACACTGCTCAAAGCCGCCAAAAGAATTACACAGACCGGTTACGTAGGCCTTTGGAATTTCAAATGGGGAACCACGTTTTCCTCAAAGTATCGTCGATGCGAGGATTGTCACGGTTTGGCAAGAAAGGGAAGTTGAGCCTAAGGTATGTAGGTCCATTTGAGGTCTTAGAGAGGATTGGCACCTTGGCCTATCGTCTCGCACTATTGCCGAATTTGTTCCAAGTTCACAATGTGTTCTACGTGTTTATGTTAAGGAAGTACGAATCGGATTTGATCCATGTGTTGAATTATAAAGAATTAGATATGGACGACAGAGCATCGTACGTGGAAAGGCCAGTAAGGATCGAGGATAGAATGGATTGAATGCTGCGGAACAAGACAATTCCGATGGTCAAGGTAATTTGGGAACATCATGGAACCAAAGGTGCCACATGGGAAAGTGAAGATCTAATGCGACACCAATACCCCCGTTTGTTCAAATAATTGGGTTGGATTGTAAATTTTGAGGATGAAATTTTTGTAAAGGGGAAGAGTTGTGACATTCTGAATTTTGTCTCATTTTTTGAGATTTATAAAACGCATACTTCGTCAGTGCGCTTATAGTAAAATTTTGCCCGGAACTGATCACTCTTAGGTTATTTTTTTAAAATTAGAGATTTAGCTAGAATCACACTCAATCGAATTTTGTCGTTATTTAGAGCCTAAACTTTAGTATCGGATTTCTCGGAGTTTCATGACGAATTTAATTGGACGGTATCGATATTATTGTGGCTAGCGTCGATATTGCCTGGGATTAGTGAAAAGTGAAATTTGGATCGGGTGCAAATTTGGACTAGTAGACCTCCCTCGTAGTGTTTTTTATTTATTATCTTTTGGCCTTTTTCCTATTATATAATTAGGATTTTTGGTGGACCATTGAATCGACTTCGAATTTGAATGAGGACCGTCGGATCGCACTCGATTAGGATATTTGACTTTCTCTTTCTCTCTCTCTGTCTCTCTCTCTCCCTCTGCCGCGCACCCCCGGTGCGCACATCCCCTCTCCCCCTTCCCCATGCAAACTACTCTCTCTTCCTTTTTCTTTTCTTTTTCTTCCTTCTTCTTTTTCCTTCTTTCTCTTGCCGTTACTCCTGCTTCCTCCTTGTTGCTCACCGCCGACCACAGCTCGCCATCCTCCTTGCACCGCCGCTCTCCTGACCGCCGTGACTGTTTGCCCTAGCCATGCCGTATGTCCTGCCGACTCCCCGACCCGGCTACTATCCCCCTCCTTTTCGCGTGAGCAACAAGCTCACCGCCGCATTTACTGCGGCCCGGCGCTGCCCAGTCACCAGCCAACCCATCCTACCTCGCCATACTGCCTCTGACCGTCGCCGGCCCTGCCGTTTTTGCCACCCGACTCCCCTTCCCTTGTTCTGGCTTCCCTTCCCCTGTCTCGCTCGCCAGCCGTTGTCGCGCCCGACCGATCAGTCATCGCCATCGCTACTGGCCACCACCACCCTAGCCGTCTCACCACCGCCACCCGGCTCCCTTCTCAGCCGCCATCGTCGCTACTGTTCTAACGAGACCTCCCTCTGCCGCTTCGTCTCCTATTCCATCCCTCCCCTGTCCTGTTCCCGTCGCTCTTCCGTCCTCCGTATGCCGCCGCCGCTTGTCCGGTTGTCATGCACCCCAGCCCAGAGCCGCCATCCGTTGCTTCTGACTTCCCTAGCCTGACTATTTCCCTCTCCCTTGGTCTCCTGAAGGACCTAGCCGCGCCTAAGCAGCCCGTCGCCATGCGCCACCCTTGTCGCCATTCCCATTGCCGTTGTTGCCTAGCCGTCACCGGAGCTACTGTTGTTCCGGCGAGGTCCTTGCTACTTGCTGCTGCTGTTGCTTCTCACCGTCATCCGTCCGCCCCGCCGCCGTGGCTATGATCCCCCTTGCTGCCTTGTCCCGTTTTCTTGCTTCGAGTTGAGGTAAGCGACACCCTAAACCTTATCTAGGAATTTGGGTGTTAATAGACTTGTTTAGGGGTCGTTTGGAGTGGAAATGTGGCTGATTAGGGGCTATTTGAGGTTGATTTCGTGGCCGTTTAGCGCAATTTGATGACAGAATTGTTGGCTGGTTCGGGATGAGGGAATGGGTCGAAGTGTGGGCTGAAATGAGGTGATTTATGATCGATTTCGTGGCTGGTTTTGGAGTTGATTAATGTTGGAAGTTGTGTTGAGGATAATGGTTGCTCGTGTGTGATTTAATGTTCGTTTGATGGTAGTTTATGTTGATGATTCAGGATGGGGATAACGCGCATTATGTGAGTTGTGACTTAGTGTGATTGTATGAGGGGTCGTTGATGCTAGAATATTGATTTAGTGTGATTGTCCCGTGTGGTCTAATGCTTGAATTGTGTTCATATATGGTGAATTAATGGTGGGTTGTCGCTGTCGAATGTGATCAAGGTCGGGTAAGTGATTCATGACTTGAATCGGTGGAATTGTGGTTATCTTGGTGCACATGAGTGGCGAATGGTATTGTGGTTGATCGAATATCCCTGGGTGATGTTTGAATATGTGAATGACATGGAAATTGATTGAATTAAGTGGCATGTGTATTTGCTTGACTAAGCCCGGATCGATCGGAGGGCTACCAACCTGTAGGGTGTTAACCCAGGTGGCGAGAAAGGACCTATAGGGTGTTGACTCGGGCCTTGAGAAAGGTCCTAAGGCGTGTTGACACAGGACAAAGCCCGGATTGATCGGAGGGCTAACCTGAGACGTGTTTACGCGGGTCGTGAGAAAATGAGAAAGGACCTATGGGGTGTTAAATCGGGCCGTGAGAAAGGTCTTGAAGCGTGTTGATGCGAGACAAAGCTTGGATTGATCGGAGGGTTGCCAGCCTGGAGCGCATTGACACGGTTGGCAAGAAAGGACCCGTGGGGTGTTGACCCGGATTGTGAGAAAATTGGATGGACATGCATGTGTAATGTATTTGGTTGAATTGGATGAAGGCACTTGTGTATGGCACTCGAATAATAGTGATATGTACATTGGGTGTTATTGCATTAAAATGAATTGACTATTATGCAGAGTTGGCACTTGGTTTATGGCGAGGTAAGTATGTTTGTGTGGATTCGATTGTGTTAGTTGTTAGATCGCATGTTAGACTCATCTGGGTATGCATTGGCCTAATGGAGTTTAGGTTGTCTGGTTTTTGAGATTTATTCTCATTGCTGTAGTGTAAATAATTTCAAATCCGCGATCGTGATTGATTTGGAGATTCCGCCAGGGTATCTCGAGGATCGAGGATGGGTCAAGTTACATCGTCTTTTGAGTGCCTTCTTTTGTAGAGGAGTTAAGCTCACCAACCACCGCCCCCTTTTGATGAATGTGGTTTGAAGTGAGTGGCTTGGATTGTTATTGTGTATTTATGAATGCTGTAAGTTATGGCATGCAATGGAAATGCATTTATTGATTAGTGCATGTACTATCCCTTGTCATTAACTATCGTCAAGGTTGCTTAAATTTCGCTTCCGCTTACGTGCGACTTTGAGTGTTTCGTATGGGTCGACGATGCATCCTCGAATGTCGCGTTCAATACGACCATCGAAAGGGTGTCGCGAACCCGTTGGGGTTCGGGGCATGACAAAATGCATACCAGTTTAGAGTAAATTTATCACAGGTGTACCAGTCTGAGGTTTTTGGTGACCCAAAAATTAGCTTAGGGTAATGCTTATCAGATTGAAATTCAAACCTTCAACTAGTGAGACTTCGTTTATAATGAGATTTTCTATTCTGATAGTTCGTTTGCCAATTATTTTTCCTTTATTGTTGCCTCCAAAGGATACACTTCCTCCTTTAATTCTTTCTAACTGGGTAAATTTAAGACGATCTCCGGTCATGTGTCTTAAGCAACCACTATCAAGATACCACTTGTTTTTTCTTTTTTTTGGTACCTGCAAAAGATAAGTAACTCACTTTTTCTTTGGTACCCATATTTTCTTGGGTTTATTTTGGTTAGGATCATTCATTCTCAGAATATCTCTCTGAATAGGTCTCCAAACTTTAGGACAATCACTCTTAAAGTGATTTGAATCACCGCAATTTAAACACTCATGGGAAGTTTGACCATTGAATTTTCAAAAATTGCTTTTGAAAGTGATTTTGATACACAAATTTGAAAGGTCTTTTCTTTAGTCTGTCTTTGACATTTGGAAAATCATTTTTCAATTCAGTATTTTTCTCAAAACCCAAACCTAATTTATTGTAATAGGGAACTTGAATTGACAAAATATGTTGAAAATTTTCGAACCCATTGAGAATTTCCTGATTATATTTGAAATTTCATTTCTCAGAAAATCTTTTTCTTTAGTGCTACGATCAAGACTTTCCTTAGAGATATATTTCAGATCAGAAATTTCCTTTTTCAGTAGATCATTTTCCTTTTCAAAGAAATCTTTATTCTCCTTGATAGGATTAAATTCTTTTTGCAAAAAATCAATCTTATTCTTTTGTGAAATATCTTGCTGTTTTAAAAGATTGTTTTCCTTTTTTAAACAATCATTTTCATATATAGTTGACTCATCATTTTCCTTGTTTTGGGTTGCACTTTTTAAAGACAAAATTTCCTTCTTCAAAACAGAAATCTTTTTTAAGGCAGTTTTATTAACAAAGACTAACTCATCAATATAAATTGCAACTATTTCAGGAATATTAGAATTACTTACTTCGTCTTCTTCATCAGAACTTGATTCTGAGTATGAATTTGCCATCAAACAGATATTGGCAAACTCTTGTTCGCTTTGATCATCTTCTGAATCACTCCATGTTTTAGCTTTGAAAGCCTTCTTATATCATTCATACTTTCCTTTGTTCTTTTTGAGAAGAGAACATGTGGGCTTTATGTGTCTGTTTTTTTTGTAGTGGAAACATATCGTGTCCTTGTTTTCCTCATCTTCGGCACTTGATTTCTTCTGAAAGTTTAGCTTCTTGGCCTCTAATGACTCAAAATTTTTGAATTGCTTCTTTGACTTATTCATCTTCACTTTCTTTGCCATCTTTCTTAGTTTCTTGATCATTAGAGCCAACTTTTCATCTTCGTCTTTATCTGAATTTGTATACGTGTCATTAGAATCAATGTTAGTATTTAAAACAATGGACTTTTTACCTTTAGGTTCTTCAGTTTCTAAGAACTTTTTAATTTCATAGGATTGAAGAGTTCCTATAAATTCATCCACCGTGAGTGGTCTGATCCCCTAAGTTTCTCAAATAAAAACTTTGATGTTGTTCCACTCTTTTGAAAGAGCTCTCAGCAAATTGTTCACTTTCATCGGTTCTGAGATAGGATTGTTTTGAAATTCAAGCCCATTTATAATCTCAATGAATCTGTTCTGCATCTTAGAAATTGTTTCATTTAGTTTCTGAGTGAAAGACTCGTACTGCCCAAGGAGATTGTTGAGATTTGTCTCCTTGACTCTCTCTGTTCCTTCATGAACAAGCTTGAGACGATCCTAAATTTCTTTTGACGTTTTGAGATTCGTAATTCATTTATATTCAACACTTGCTAGACCATTATATATGGCCGTTCTGATCTTTGCATCTAGATGGATCCTTTTAGAAATTTCCTTGGCTGAGAGAGGTAGAGCTTACGGTCTTATTTGCTCTCTAATTCCTTCGGAAGAAGGTGTCTCATTTTGCCCTTTTGAAGTTTCTGGGGATTTTGTTTCGATTGAAACGTTTAGAATGATTCCATGTTTAATGATGTCCCATATGTCTTGATCTATTCCCAAGATGAATGTTTTCATCTTGTTTTCCAGACACTATACTCAGTTCCATTGAAATAAGATGGTCTATTATTGTGACCTGACTCAACATTACTAGCCATCAAGAATCGTTAACTTAGAAGTAAAATAACACTTCAAAAAAAAAAATCAACACTAGGCTTTGATATCAATTGTTATGACTAGCGCTATCACATAGAGGGGGTGAATAAGTGATTTTATCAAATTGAATGATTTAAATGTGCGGAATGAATATAGTCGAGATCAATAACTTGTATGATCAATATCATATGGATGCATATGACAAACTTGTATATAAATTGTTGTCAGATGATTGCGTCTGATGACTAAGATGATGTTTTAACGAGCTTATTTGATAAATATGTATGCAGTATAATATCAACAATAATAAATGAGAGTTTAGGGATAGAGAATACTGTACATAGATCTTTATAGTGGTTCAGTTTTATTAAGCCTACGTCCACTCTTCACGCTGGCAGCCTGTTGGCTTTGTTTCACTGTTAAATCACTAAAAAATTATAAAAGTAGTGCCTCTCAGATGATAGATGACACTATTACATACACTTTTTACTTAAGTAATCTTCTTTCTAAAATCACAACGTGGAATATAGTAATCACAAGTGTGTAAAATTGAAGCTCTATTCAGACTTTGAAATTCTCGATTCTAGTTATTCTTCTTGTACGGTGTTTGCACTCCCTTTATACTCTTCTACTTCCAATCTAACCATTGGACAGTCTTCAGAGGATTAATCTCCAAATCAACCCGTTGGAGAAACTTCCAAAAGAATATACATAGCCATTAAAAGAAGAACCATTATCTCTGGATGATTTGATCGCCCATACAATCAAATCAAGGTTTCCATAAGTATAGTTCTTCGTATTTAAGAACGATTTTGTGATTGTCAATTAGGATATCTTGAGATATCAATTTGATTATCCTGGATACACTTGCTATAAATAACACTTATTGAATCTGACGATGAAATTTGAGTTTGATGACAAAGTCTTTTCATCGACTAAGTTTGATGACTCAGTATTTACCTGTATCAAATAACTTAAGTGTAATTGTGGTCAGAAAAGGATTGTTTTGTTTTTCTTCAAAACTAATTAGGGATTTTCCTCAACACTTCCTATGGAGCACATGCAAATAACTCTCTCCCAACGAAGGAAAACCTTTACAAGAGAAGACTCGTACCTGACCCATTGTGTCCGATGTGCAGTAACGCTCCTGAAACGCTAGAACATCTCCTCCTTCAATGTGATTGGACAAGGGAGCTATGGTCAGATTCTAGCATTAAGCTGAAGACATCAATGGAAGAAGTCAATCGAATGGACAAATGGCTCACAGAGAATCTACCTTCCCAAGCGGGGTTGAAATCGAGTGGAATTCTGGCCGAAGTGCTCTGGCTCATCTGGAAAGAATGAAACGTGAATGTTTTCCAGAATAGCAAACCACGACATCGGGAAATAATGACTGAAGCAATTAGCAACCTCAACCTCTACGAACATTGGAATCAAAAGGAGGGGAAATAGAGGGGAAGCGAAGAGAGAGGCTTACCGGTTGAGGGATGGTCACCACCACCGTTGGGCCCGTGGAAATTGAATGTCGATGGGTTGTGGTGTAGTGAATCACGACAAGGAGCAGTGGCTGGAATCTGTAGAGACCATCTCGAGCAACTGGTGGGAGGCTTCACAAAGAGTATCGTCGCTCCATCCACCATCGCCGCCAAAACACTAGCCTTGAGGCAGGGCTTGCTGTCATGAAAAGTCAGGGAGAAGCTTTGCCATGCATACTGAACGAAGGAAGCAATCTAGTTAAGATTGAGTCAGACTGTATTTCGTTGGAAAGATATATCACGGGACGAGCTGAAGTTCCATGGGCCGTGCAAACATTAGTCAAAGATTGCACAAATCTCCTGGGCTGCTTAGAGGGTGTCTCAGCAACTTCTTGTCCGAGAGAAGTAAACTGGGCCGCAGATTAGGTAGCGAAGGCCCATCGGAATGAATCATTGCCTATGAACTGGCTGTCTAATATTCCCTATTATCTTTTTTCTTTGTTATGTAAAGACATGGGACAATGCTATAGTGAATTTCGTAATGAGTAATGAAAGAAGTTTTCATCTATACTTAGATGATATTTTCGATATTGTATTCCGATTGAATGATAATTGAACTTCAACTAACTTGATTTGTCACCGTGCCAAGAAAAAATGGGTTGGTATCAGTTAATTGTCATCTTCTCTAGTCTTGGTGCTATTCTATGATCAAGTATATTAGGGCCTTTGGCTAGAGATATCGGGCTGTCATTGATAATTAATCTCCACATAAGTATGGGTCCAAGAAGGTAACCTAATCCCTTAGGTTATGGATGATTGAGAACCTAACTTTCTAGTTAATTGAAAGCTGATTGAACAAATGGCAAAGGAAAGGCAACACGTATGCATGTCAATAACTGTCTAGCAAGCTATGGTCTATGGCACTTGAAGTCTATAACATGGCAAGATCGTTTTCAGCAAGTTTACTTCAAACTTGATAAGCCTGGTTTTCAGCGACAATTGGAAACGGTTCGATTTGATTATTGGACCATGAACCGGTCGAAGCATTGAGAATTGCGAGCTTTTGAACACTAAGATTAAGATGGCCTATTCTGGGTGTTTTTGGCTTGAAGTTTTCTCCTCTCCTCCGTCGTATAGTTAAAAAGAAGGAACCAAACCTATTTTCCAGGTTTTAAATTGATTAAAAGCAAATTGTCTCGTCAAATGATAAGAAACACAGATATATGAGAATGTTAGTCTTGGGTCAGTCAACATTCGCTCCACATATATCTAGAATATAAGACTAATGAAGAAAAAAAGAATAAGGAATCATAGATAGAATATATATATATATATATATGAATAATGACCATGGACATAATCATAGGAGTAACTTAAATGAATAAGCAATCATCGCTAAAAAAGCTTATCGTTTGTTGGTGCATGGAATCAAATCTTAAGGGCAAAAGTACACTACAAGTGCCATAACTTGTGTACGGCGCTCACTTTAGTGCCATAACTTTTTTTTGGGTCACTTTAGTGCTAAAATTTTTGAAAAACGATCACTTAAGTGCTAAAATTTTTGAAAAACGATCACTTAAGTGTCAACTCCGGTGCCGTACATAATCTTTCGCTGGAAATCTGACGTGGCATTTTTTTTTATTAATTTCTGAAGCTGACGTGGCTCGCCGGAGTCTCGCCGGAGATTAGCACTTAAGTGATCGTTTTTCAAAAATTTTAGCACTTAAACGATTGTTTTTAAAAAACTTTAGCACTTAAGTGATCGTTTTTCAAAAATTTTAGCACTAAAGTGATCCAAAAAATGGTTATGACACTTAAGTGATCGTTTTTCCTCCGACTTGACACCAAAGTGATCCGAAAAAAAGTTATGGCACCAAAGTGAGCACCGTACACAAGTTATGACACTTATAGTGTCCTTTTGCCAAATCTTAAGGGTAATAAAACCCCTCATTAAGGTTGATACAAAGAATGACAAAATAGCACATGCACACTAGCTAATACTAGTCAAAGAGAGAATAGTACAAAATCGAACAATATATTCATTTCAAAGCAAACACATGAAATACGCTACTTTTAGTAAAAATCGGTACAATTCCTTATTACAGCAAAAGATGAATTTATCATAGGACGACAAAATATATATTTTTTGCACCATATTTAGAAAATCACAATAAAAACGATCAATGCAGTACACTCCACATGAGGTAGGCCATACGATCTTACATTATCGATATTACAATAAATCTACATTGCTTGATCTTGTAAAGTTCCTTACCCTTATTCCACGCAAAGGCTTGTCGTTGATGCTTAGGCTTAGCTGCATACGTTTGGCGTGGAACAAGTTAAATTATAATGGGGTCTCTTTCTCGATCCTGACTGACGGGACAGATGCATAGAGCATTTGGGGGTCCCCATGACAAGCTTGCACATGCCACTTGTCATTTTTGTATTTTTTTTTTGTTTTTTTTTTACATTACTCTTAAAAAGTCTTTCGTTTCATATTAGGTTTATTTAAATAGTTTGGTTTTATGTTAATTTAATTAATAGAGGGTTAGGTCATTTTTCGGATTTATTAGGGTGACTACACAAGCAAACAATATGAGTCGTTGATATGTAATTAAATGCAATTATTGCAATCAAATTGATCCCGTTATGATCTTAGATATTCCCCATGTGCATTCCTTCATTCCTTTATTTACGAAAAAAGGTCCCAGAGCCTGTTTGTTCCGTATTTTGTAAAACTAAAAAGTAATATTTTCTTTCTCGCCAAAATTTAAAATATTCCTTGAGTTTAAAAATATGAAAAATCTATGTGAATTTACATGTCAATATTTGCATTTGTGAAAGTTTCAACAAATTTTTAATTGAAAAAGTCAAATTATGTGAAGTGCAAACTTTCGATTAAGCACAAAACATAACGTAAAAATCAATCCAAACCAACCCTGTCATTGGGGAAGATACAAAAGAAGTGTATCGAAAAGAAACTTGATGATTAGTGTAATAGCTAATATATCATTTTACTTACAAGAGATATTACTGGTTCTTGTAAGTTGACATCATCTATCTATCTAAATTAATTATTGATCATGCATTATTACAGGAAAAAAAATTAGAATAGACTCTATTTGTTTCGTGAAAAATAAATGATTTGGAAAAAATAATGCTTGTATCATTTGAAATAGTCAATAGAAAATATTTCCATATCGACAATAATTTATGCCTATATATTTTATTCATTTCAAATGAGTGATTCAAGCAATTATCTTTTAGAAAATGTTTTCCAAATCATTCATTTTCAGTTAAAAAATGCACCATAAAAGTTATAATATCTTTAATTACTTAAAAAGTATCAAAAGAAATTTTGTAAGAAGCTATATTAATAACAAGCCACGGATTCAACTATTATGCCAAGCAAAATTTATGTGTACGTTGCTCTTTTGCTTTATGCCAAGCAAAATTTATGCTTAGGTGGTTTTTTTTTGCATTCAATCTTAGTTATTGGAGGATTCCTCGAATTAGTTATTTATTTATTAGAATGGCACGCCTTACCCATCTCTCTCTCTCCCCCACGGATATTACACACTCAGCTAATGTTTTGGTTAATATACAATTAAGAGTGCGGTTGTTTCACGAAAAATGAATGATATGAAAATATTTTTCTAAAAATAATTATTTATATTACTTACGGAAAATAAATTAACGAAACATAGATCAATCATCCGTGAGAATATTTAGTTATAAATTGTTGCAATAATGAAAACGTTTTTCATTAACTAATTATTTTGAGCGACACAAGTGATCATTTTTAGAAAAATATTTTCCAAATCATCTATTTTCTGCAAAACAAACGGAATCAATGATCATTTTTGGGAAAAAAATCGAATTTGTAATTATTTTTTAAAATCGAATTTTATTTATTTTTTAAAAATGGAATATTTATTTATTTATTAAAAAAATTGAATTTTTTTTACTTTTCTTTTCTTTCTTTTTCTTTTTGCTTAGTCCTTAGCCAATTGCCGGCCACAGACTCAGCCAGTGACTCGCCACAAGCGAGCATGGAGCTCGCCCAAGGCCAGTGAGACTCAAGCTCGCCAAATTCCGGCGAGCTTGACCCCAACAGATCCAGTAAGGTTCTGCCCCACCCGAGTCTCTAGCGATTCTTGACCTCGTCAGCCTCGGGCGAGCTCAACCTCGCCTAAGGCTCCACCTCACATGTGGCCGATCAGCACAACAGAGATAGAATGAAAAAAAAAGAAAAGAAAAAAAAATTACAATTTTCGAAATTTTTTATATTTTCCAAAAAAATCAAATCAGATTTTTCATGTCAAATTGCGGAAAATATTTCTAAGTCATTTTCAAGTTTCATCCAAATACCGGAAAATATTAGCATTTCCCTGGAAAATGATTTCTTAGAAAACATTTTCCAAAAATGTTACATTTTTTTAAAAACGATCGGAGCCTAAAATCTAATGTAATTTTTAGACTATATCGGAGAATAATCATATGTGAGGCGAGGTGGATGGTGGCACATAATAATCTTTTTATCAAATTTACTTTTATATGTGTATGCATGGCCAAAATGTTGACTGTACGTTGATAGACATTTGTAGTCCAAATCCGACCAACTTCGAGACGTTGATGGACAAACCACAGCGATATTCTCGAACGTCGTTTCCGTCCGTCCGCACGGGACCCTTGGTGACGACGTTACTCTAGAATCTGCATGTCATCCTGATCCTACCGACGTACAGTTGTGCGTGAGGCACTGCATCATGTAATCCAGTGATACTTCAGCTTACAGAGTTACGGGATTAACCCTTTTGAAGGGTTTGAATATAAACTGTAACGACCCGGTCCGACGAGGGCGGGGAGTGATCGCCGGGGTCAGAGAGCCTGGACAAGGAGCGGCTTCTGGCAAGCTTCTAGGATGGCAAGGGGGGCATGTCTCTTGTCCCACATCGCCTAGGGAGGGAGATCTTGGTGAGTTTATAAGGCTTGGCCCCTAACCCTTGTGTAACGCGTTTTAAAGCCGTGAGGACTTAGTGTCCAAAACGGATAATATTACACAAGGAGTGGCGCAGCGAAAACGTGGTGGGGCCGAGGTCCTTACATAAACCAATTCAGAATTTATAATATCAACTTATAAAAATAATCCATAGATAAATAGTGCACCCGTCAAACGGGTGGATTGGGTCGAAAATGGTTTGACCCAAATTAATACATTTAACTCATTTTATGAAGGTAAATTCATGTATTACGTAATAAATCATATTCATTCACAATATGAGTCCAAGTCATATTACTTATATTCACGGGAGAAATTATATCTCATTTGATATGATAAAGAAAATAGACAATCAAAGAATCTTGTGAGTGCATGGAACATCAATCAACTTCCTTCATTGCTTCTTTCATGCCAATACATCAACATTGTATGTCGTCCTCTCCTACCACATTGCTAGCTCCACGTCTGTCTGTATCCTGCTGTTTCATCCCGAAATTCAGCATGAAATCATCACGGTTGCATCAAAATATTATCAAGATAAAGAGGACGTTTTGTCTAGGCATTTCATTCTGTCCTTTCCGTAGCGTCGGCAACCCGCGTTCCTCACCAATCTCTTTCCACGCGTCAAGCGCCGATATGATGGCCGGACAATAATGTCAATGCAAGCTTTGTTTGCTCCCCCTCGATGTGAGATGAAATGACGCCGAATGATGCCGAGAGCATCCGTTAGATGACATTCCATGCAAGAAAGGGATGATCACATGCGTTTAGTGAGCCATCACGACGAGCCACTGTTTGCTCTTAGTTCTGCATGGAAACTTACAGTGCATGCGTAGGTAGAGAGAAAGAGAGAGAGATTCTGGCGTTTACGCGCTCTGTCCTCCGTTCATCATTAGTTGGTTTTGTCTTTAATAATCATTCCAGGGTTTGGAACAACTAGGGTTACCAAACCACCCATGGAACGTTGACAAGAAAGGCCATTTTCCATCGACATTCTTGATTTACTATATTAGAATCGGGACAAGGATGTCCTTGTCCTGAAGAAAATGACGACAGCTTCGGCTACCAAACGTTACACATACTTGTTCTTTGTCTTCTCTTTCCATCACAAGTAGTCGAGTTTTGCGCGTCTTTATAGTCATCGCTCAGAAAGAACAAAACCGTCGCTTGTCGGAACCCTAGGCCTTACATCATTGTTTGTGACAAATTCGATGTTGACTCGATTTGATTATAGAATTGCTCATCGACCCAAAAGAAAAAGAGAAAGAAAGAAGAAGACAGACGACTTTAACTAATTAGACAATGTCGTCAGAAGCAGTATCTGGAGTGGGACTTACCATAGGTACGCCAATGTGTTTTTATTAATCAACCAACATTATAATTAATTTCAAGCAAAGTTAAAGGAAAATGAAATGATTGAAGCGGTGATATTTCCTCTTCTTAGCATGACTAACATGTATCCTCGGGGCTAAATGATTAATCCACCTAATGGCCCCCCTTGACGAGGAGTAGTTAGCACGTGATAGGTGGTTTGCTAAGTCCTCTAGGTAAAGTGATCTCATCTCAAGCACATTAGGAGAATATTCCACTCCCTCGTCACCATCGGGCGAGCTTATCGCGAGAAAGAATTTTAAGTGTTCGATTATATTATTAATATAGAGATATACATACAATGAGTTATATGGAATCCTATTGACCGAGGTGCAAATGTTAAAATAAAATACGTACCCATAAATGACTCAAGTTATATTAGCATTATTGTCTCTGATTAGAGTAATTTGGTCGTTGTCCTACACAATAAATCTCTATCGATACTCAATAAGTTTAACGGTGATGTTACAAAAAGAAAAAATTCATTATAAAACTAAGAGAAGTGGAGTGACTGGAAAAGCTTATATGAATTTTATCGAAATTGCTCTGCTTTTCAAAGATCTATTTGACGCCTTCTATTTTTCTTACTTTGTTTTTTCGGGCTTTTTCGATAATTCATGTAATTGGGCCTAGAGATGGCCGATGATATTAAGCCTACACATTAAGCTCCCTCTAATGGGCCTAAAAAGTACATTATGAGGATGTATTTGACTTTTTTTTCCTTTTATGATTGCTCGGGATAATTATAACAGTGATTCTTGTTATCTCTAATTTTGAATATTAGAGGGAAAGATTGTGGATTTCTTCTATTTAAGAGCTTCTATATTCTTTTCTTGAAAAGATTGATGATGTCATAGGAGCTGTCGGTACATTTGAATTGTTTTTTCCTCTTTTAATAATTGCAATTTCCGTACGTCTGCTAAACTTTAATGATATTAGTTTGAATTGAGTGTAGCCTTATATTAAAACAGAAAAAAATATAACTAGCATTTAGATATGACATATGTTGTTTTGTCAAAACGATGTTATACAAACATCTATTTTTTGGCCTAACCAAATATTACTTCTAATTATGAAACATTTAAGTAAACTACAAACAAGTTAAATGATTTTTCCACTTATAATGAAAACAAAAATAAAAAATATTTAAAAAAAACCCAACAGCATCGTTGTAACTTCGAATTCTGTCGTCTATCAAGAACACGCAGTTGTCAAGTACGGAAATAATACATACATAAGTCGAAACTAAATCAATGCTTATGTACGACATTTCCCAGATTCAATATCGAAAGGTAGCGCCGTCTTAAAATGCAAAATACAAGGATCATTATTTATTTCCCTCCATTTTCAATACTACTAATCGGACCCCTAAGCTCATCATTCTTCCCATCCCTCTCAGTCTCCAATTCCCGCAAACCGTGTTCTTCTCTCCATTTTCTTTGATCTTTTTGTCTGAGGGTTTGATGTGAGTGCTCGTAGGCTCCTATGAAGAGATTCTTCACGGAAACATACAGTAATAGCATGGAAGATTACATGCGTAATCGCTCGGGCAACAAAAGGGTTTGGTGCCCAATCACGATGACTTCGACATCGGCCCCATCTCACCTTCTTGCAATAAGCATGGAGAGAGGGAGAGGGATAGGTTGAATGGGAATCTCGATTGCATTGTCTTGCATTTCAAACCCTAACGAGTTCATCGAGAGAACAAAATTGATTCGTTTTTGAATGTGATCTTTCGGTCCCAGCTAAGGACCATAGAAAAAGGGTACCAAATCAATTGGACAACCACGACATTCTACTATAGTATTAATATATGCCAATTAGTTATAAAACTTTTAATTGTATCAATTAAGTTTTAAACCTTTTCACATTTTACCAATTGAATACATTTGATCAATTTTAACTAGAAATCGCTTATATGGATACCAGTCATCCTACATGGCAAGGTCAGCATTGATGTGGATAATTTTTAATTATATTTTGATTTTTAATTTTTTATTAATTTTTTTATTTTCCTCTCTTTTCCTTCTTTACTTTTTTTTTCTTTTTTTTCTTTTTCCTTTTTTCATTTTTCGTTTTCCCTTTTTTCCTCATCTTCAATGGCTAGCGGAGGTCACCTGCCTTAGGCAAGGGTCGCTATCGCTGAATCGGGCAAGGGCAGCCTTTGCCAAATCACGTGAGGGTTTGCTCTTGTCGACTTCAGATAAATTGATAAAAGTGCAACAGGTTTATGACTTATTAGACAATTTTCTGAAATCTCAATTGCATTGTCATGGATTCACACCCCAACGAGTTCATCAAGAGAACAAAATCGATTGGTTTTGGACTGAGATTTTTCGATCACAGCTAGTGACCATAGAAAAAGGGTACCAAATCAATTCGACAGCAACTACATTCTACTATAGTATTGATAAAGTCCAATGAGTACAGGCTAGAATGTTCCCATCTTGACTTCCAAACATGGGTGTCGCAGGGATCAAGGTGACGAGCACTTCATTTTCCGCAAAAGAACAAACCGCCGGCGGTCGCCCTTTAAACGTACCACCGAACCACTAAACTATCGAACAACAGTTACTTGAAAATATAAAATAATTCTTACAAAATCAATATTAACTAAATCTTTTATAATTCCGGTGATGAAATCTTATGTCTGCTTCTGCTACCCTGTATTTCGCAACGAGGAGTTCCGTAAGATCTAATTTTCTTCACTATGTGCATGTGAAATTCGTGCACGAACATTATTAGATGTTGATTTGAATTTAATAATATGTTAATGATTGATCGATTAACAGAATGTTTTTTAAGGAGGAGCAGCTGTACGTTAGGGTGGCGATTGCTCTATGCAGATTCGCGGATACGGAAATTACCCGCTTAATAATTTTCGTAAGAACTCATAAAAAAATGAAATATTTCCACAATAAGTCAAAGAAAAATAGAAAAAGTTCGGATTTTTAATGATTCGGGTGATGAGAACTTTTGTTTTTGTCTGCCACCTTGTATTGCCCAACCAGGGTTTCCATGAAATCCCTTTATTTTTTACTATACGCACGCGATATTTGTGCACGGAAATTATTCGTTGTCGATTTGAATCTTTCGATAATTATGAATGAGAAGTTAACAAGAATAACTTAATTAGTGAGGAGCAGTTGTACACGCAAGAGTGGCACTGACCACACATGATCGCTCTAGAATTTTCCGAAAAACACACAAGAGATTCGCGGATTTGGATCTAGGAGTTGAATTGTTTTCACAAGAAGTTAAGGGAGAAATTATGAAAATTTGGATCTTTCCTCTTATTTTCTACACCTAACTTGTACCTAATATCGCCATTGCCAATCGTCCAGGCAAAATCAAGGATTGAACGGGGTTCAATCGACAAAGGGTTAGGGACTAATTATTTGGACCCATCATGGAGCTGTTACTGTCTTTGCATGTGGTGATTGGGGATCTTAATTAATCACATATTTATTAGCAGATTAAGATGTTGGACAGGACCCATTGATGTACGCCACAATCCAGCTAAGGAGAAATTGCATTTTTTTTCCTTCTTAATTAAAATTTTTTGACAAGTGTGTAATTAAAAATTTCATATGAGCAAAAGGACATTGGAGTTAAGTTGTGATATTGGCGTCAATTGTCAATTCAAGATCTCAACCTGATTCATTTAGTTCTCCCCTCCCATTCATTGGACCTCAATGAAAAAGTTTTTTTTTATTTGGTAATGAAAGTTTTTGCCTTCATCACCTTAATTAGGGTTACATGTTGGTAGGACCATCTTGCAGTTGAGGTATAACTATATAAAAATGTGTTTTTAATGAGTTTTGGTGGGCACCGGATGTCTTTGATCCCACATCGTCTAGGTCTAGGCTATTGCATTGGGTAGATAAGTCTCGTGTATTCTCAATTTAGCATGACGTGCTGTAATGCCTTGTGGACACATGTTGTGCTTGCGCCGGTCTTTGCAGGATTTTTCACAATCCGAATCAAGGTTTGGAATGTTGGGCGTCAGACATGTCTCTAATCTCACGTCGCTCAAATCTGAGCTGCTGCATTAGTAAATAAGTCTCACATAGCATTAAGTAAACAAGCCGTTCTTTAGTTGCGACCAAAGAGAGAAAATAGTGTTGGGCCTTACGCGGCCTACAACTTTGAATATATAGATTGATTATGTCTTTTAAGAGGAAAAGGAGAGCTAAACAAGCGTTAACCTGTGTCTGAAATAGACTCGACTCGTTCGGGATTATTATCGGGAAGCATGGCAAAAATACCTCATGTCCAAATTCATTGACACATCTAATTAGACTCAATATCACTCGAAAGCTTTAGTTTGGAGTTACGGCTTAATAGCAAAGTAGATTCACTAGCTCACTTGCATGCGCGGACATCCTAAATTTTCATACGATTTCGAAAGTCAACCAATGGACCTGGAGTTTTAGCAGAACTCATTTATTAAACCCCTACTGCTTCATTTACTCATTGTCCTTTCTGAATTCACTTTGCCGGGCTATCTTCCGAATGGGTTGGCAGAAGAAATCGAGGAAAATTACAAAAAAAAAAAAGTTTCAAAACCTATTGTATTAATATCGATTTAATGCTAAATTTTTTAATCGGACTAATGTAGTCCTAAACTTTTTAACATTAAAATCAATTGAGTCTATCCGATTAATTTAGGCTGGAAATCGTTAACGTGAACGCTAGCCGTTCTATGTGGGTACTGCAGGTACTGACGTGGATATTTTTTTATAATTTTTAATACCTTTTTTTAAAGCAATCGACTTTTTTTCTTTGCGACACACATAAATTCCATGTCGTGAGCATAGAAACCCAAAGGTAATCTTCATTGGTCACTGACAACTTCGAGTTTTGTTCTCTACCCCTTGCTTTCCTTGCTTGCTTGTCACCATCGGTCTTTGAGAACATCAAGTTGCTTGTTGCCTTCGCCGGCGAGCCGCTCTGGCCTTGCCAAATTTGGCAAGGCCGGCCTCACCGGCGCTCACCCTCGCCCAAGTGAGGGTTGGCATGACCCTCGCCCAAGTGGCAAGGCTAGACATCGGCACAGGTCATGGAAGAAAAAAAAGAAAGAAAAAGAAAAGAAAAACAGAATAAAAAACTAAAAAAACCTATTTAATAATTATAAAAAAATGTTTACGTCAATGTCAGCTGTGTCACGTAGGCTAACCAGCATCCACGTCAATAATTTTCGGTCTAAATTGGCCGAGTGGACTCAATTGGTTCTAACGTTTAAGACTCAATTGATCTAATTAAAATATTTATGACTGAATTGTACAAATGTAATAAATTTATGATTTTTTTTAATCCTCTTCTCGAAGAAATTACTAGAGAGCTCGGTTTAGAGATTGGTGTTGAGCAGGATTCATTGTCCAGTCCGAGCAAGTTTGCAAAAGTTTGCTAATGGATTACCATCTGCATCAGAATGGCCTCTTAGTCCGCGCCTTAGGGAAATGTGCAGTAACCAATTTACGGCTGCAAAATGGGACCTTGTCCGTCCATGTGGGAGCCCCACCAACCCTCACGAATTTCCTGCTTCTCCTAGCAACCACAGGAAAGATTGCACATGGAAAGAGTTGGGCAGTGATGGGAAACTAGTCTACATCCACTAGAGATCTTATCTTTTGAGGGTTCAATTACATGTGGGACGGATTAGAAATCCACAATGCCCTTACCGCATTCCTATTTTCGATCATGTCTTAAATGATCCGTCATTTAATTTTCTAAGCATGCGTGATTTTTTGCTTGAAAATTCAATTACGTCACCAAAACAAATTCACTGTCATTATTAAGTGTTTCTTTTGGTCACGTGTCGTTATTAATTAACAAGGCCGTTTTCTCTCGTGTAGTTGCACGACTCGGTCGGTCTCCATCGGTAACTGGTAATATCTTATGCTCATGATTTTTAAGAGCTGAAAATGATCCATTCATGTATGGTCCACAAACTCCCTCATAAGGTCATCTAATCAAAGCGATGTCTTATTCAAATTGGCCTTATAGTCACACGAATATGCAAACAGATCAAGTTATATCATGCGGTTCATGCAAAAAATCAAGCTGGCATATAGTCACAGATAAGTGCATAGGTCAAAATCCTTTATCGGAGTGAATCTTGTCAAAATTATCATAATACATTTTATCTATAATTAGCTTATTATCCAATTTATAAATAAACTCATGACAAGAAGCTCTTGTTGTATTCTAATATGTGCTCTATGTAATATAAAATGGATTAAAATATCGATTTATTAAAATAGATACTATGGCAACATTAGCGGAATCATCAAGTATATTAAAGTTGACGAAAGGGCATTTTGGAGATGCAAAAATGGGGGCCATCGTGTTAGTACTTGACAATGGCATGCTCGCTTTGAGCACCGATTTGGGTGAGACCATGAGATTAAGTGAACCGATATGCGACCCAACCAGAAACTCTAATGTATATGTAAAAAACGTGGTATTTCACAAGTTTTTTTTTTGGTTAAAAAGGTATTTCACAAGTTGAAAGAGTGTGGCTACTCCTAAAATCGTGCTGATTTGTTACCAGTCATATATTCGAGATTTACTATGGATAGGCGAACATGGAGGTAGAGCCACGATCGCCAACATGCTTAGAAGGACCAAAAGATAGAAGCCTATGTTAGCTTGATATCTCCATAAATCAGTTATAACGTGGATATCAGCTAGGCTGCTCAGTGGATATCAGCTATGTTGTTGTGCTAAAGCTTAATATCATCATATTACAAAATATACTCAGACGCAATATATTCATACGCAAGCTTAAACCATCATAGCCATAATCTGGTTTGGATTTCCTTCTTAGTAAGTGTTGATCCTCGATCTTAAAGATTGTTTTGCAACAAAATCCTTCATGCAAGACCTCTTTGATTGATTGGCAATCACTTCATAGACAAGCTACTTTCCTTAATTAAAGGACTCTATTTATGGAAACCGAAGATTTGCTTGTATGGACAACCAAATCAACAGGAATTCAGATCTTTATCTCTTAAATGGTTACTCAATCTTCTTTACGTAATCTCGTCTAACGGGTTGATTGGAGAATGATTCTCTAAACATTGTCCAATAGGTAGATTGAAAATGGAGGAATATAAAAGGAGATCAAGGTACCGAAGAGAAAAGAAAGGTCCAGAATAAAAAATTCCATAGTGCAAGAGAACTTCGATCTTTCATGCTTGTCCTTCTAGGCTACAAATTATAATCTGTGAGAGGCACGTAAAGAGTGATTGGGTGAGATAGTGAGATCTATCTAGTTACCCAAGTATTATCACTCATAGTTGTAATCTCTAGCTAGTAGGCTCTTAGCATGAAAGACTGGACGTAAGCTTGCTCTAAGCCAAACCATTATAAATTCTATGTGTAGTTTCTTCTATCTCTAAAACTCTGACTCTTTATTTTGATAGAACTTTACGCACTTGTGAACATCATTATATCATTGTCAATATTCAAACTCTGACTTCACTTGATTTTGATAATATTCAACTTGATTGTCTTACTTCCGCATTAAAATATCAAGTTGCTTTAAAATCACCTATTCACCCCATTTTAAGTGATATTCCTAGATGCAAAAAGGAGAAGCGCCGGTGAGGCCGATTGGTTGGCCTTGCCCGGGGCAAGGCAACCTCACCGAGCGAGGGTTGGCTTCACCGGCGAAGGCGGCAAGCAACTCGATGGTCTCACAAACTGAAGGCGACGAGCAAGCAAGGAAAGCTAGGCAGAGTACAGAACTCAAAGTTGTCACTGACCAGTGAAAGATTACCTTTTGGTTTCTATGCTCACGCCATGGAATTTTGTGCGATTGCTTGTCTTGAAGAAAAAAATTGATTACTTGTCACTTGGGCGAGGGTTGGCCTCACCAGGTCTGACGACGGTAACCCTCATTGGCATAGGCCATGGAAGAAAAAGAAGTCAAAAAATTTATTAAAAAATGTCAACATCAACACCAGCCGTACAATCAATGTAGAACGGTTGGCATTTGTGTTAGCAATTTCCTGCCTAAATTAGTCGGATAGACTTAACTGGTAGGATATGAAAATTTTTAGGATTAAATTTGTTCAATTGAAATGTTTATGACTAAATTGGTGTCAATAGAACTGAATTGATGCCATTGCAATATATTGATACTTTTTTGATACTTTTCCGGTAGAAATTACAAGAGAGCTGGGTTCGGAGATTGGTGTTGATTAGGATTCATTGTCCATTCCGAGCAAGTTTGCAGAAGTTTGCCAATGGATTACCATCTGCATCGGAATGATCTATTAGTCCATGCCTCGAAGGATTGTGCAGTAACCAAGATACAGCTGCAAAAGGGGACTTTCTCCGTTGACTTGGCAACCCCACCAACCCTCACAAATTACCTGCTTCTCCGAGCAACCACAGGAAATATTGCACATGGAAAGGCTTAGGAAGTGATGGGAAAGTCATCTACCGAAGTGTACGGGTGAAAGAATCTAGTCTTCGTCAAGTAAAGATCGTAATTTCGTGGGTTCAATTACGTGTGGGATGAATTAGCAACCCTACCGCATTCCTACTTTCGATTATGTCTTAAATGATTGTGCATTTAATTTTCTAAGCATGCATGATCTTTTGCTTGAAAACTCAATAACGTCGTTGTTAATTAACAAGGCAGATTTCTCGTGTAGTTGAACGAGTCGGTCGGTCTTCATCGGTAACTGGTAATTTCTGATACTCATGATTTTCAAGAGCTGAAAATGATCCATTCATGTATGGTCCACAAACTTCCTCATAAGGTCAACTGATCAAAGCAATGTCTTAATCAGATTGGCCTTATAGTCACATGAACATGCAAACATATCAAGTTATTTCATGTGGTTCACACAAAAAATCAAGCCGGTATATAGTCGCACATAAGTGTATAGGTGGCAAACCTTTATTGGAACGAATCTTGTCGGAATTGTCACAATACGTTTTATCTATAATTAGCTTATTATCCAATTTATGAACAAACTCATGACAAGAAGCTCTTGTTGTTTTCTAATATGTGCTCTATGTATTCACTACAAAAAAACTGCATTTTAGCGACGACAATTAGCGACGAACAACCGCAAATTTTCGTCGCTATAATTTTTTAGCGACGACTTTTGCGACGAACCAAATTTCGTTGCGAAAAACCATGTCGCTAAATTAGCGACGAAACATATGGCAATTCGTCGCTAATTAGCGACAAACTGACTCGTCGCTAACACATCTGTCGCAAAACTCAGATATCGCAACTTAGCGACTAGACACACCATTTGTC
Source organism: Syzygium jambos (assembly GCA_031216235.1). Classification (NCBI taxonomy): domain Eukaryota; kingdom Viridiplantae; phylum Streptophyta; class Magnoliopsida; order Myrtales; family Myrtaceae; genus Syzygium; species Syzygium jambos. Next base: position 18,947,566 of record CM062222.1, read on the forward strand.
GCCATTTAGCGATGAACTACACCTGGCGTCGCTAATATTTTAGCGACTACAAGAGTATGATCGTCGCAAATTTTTGCGACGATATTTTTCTTGTAGTCGCAAAAATGTCCAGAATGCATGGAACTCAGTCTCGCATATTTAGCGACAACAATGTCTACTGCCGTCACCAATTAGCGATAACTCTATCCCCCGTCGCTAATGACGTCCCGAATGCATATTATAGCTCTCGGCCACTTTTAGCGACGACACTGTCATCTACCGTCACTAACGATGTCCCGCATTTATATAGATAGATCACGGCCACTTTTGGCGACGGGTATGTTTTCTTCCGTCGCTAAAAGTGTCCCCGAATGTAAATTTAATAGGTCTCGGCCACTTTTGGCGACGACAATGTGTTCTTCCGTTACTAATTAGCGACGATTAGATTGTCCGTCGCTAACGTTGTCCCGAATGCAAAATGGGTATCACTCGGCCACTTTTAGCGACAAGGTAGTCGCCGATTCGTCGCCATTTAGCGACAAACGCAACTGTTCGTCGCTAAATCGTCCAGAATAGCGACGATAGTATATCGTAGCGTCGCTAAAGCTGTTTGAACGATTAATATGTATTTTTTATTTTTTGTTCAGTTCTACCTGATAAGTCATAACATTCAACGCAAAACGAAATATAGAAGCAAAAAGTAAATATCTAAGAAAAGTACCCATATCAAAAAAATTAAAATGTATATATTGCAATTATGTTCAGCAAATGTATCTAAACAATTATCATTCGCACATATCAAAAATGTTCAGCAAATGTATCTACTCTTCATGGTCTTCATCGGGTGGGGGTGCCGGTGGAAGTCCAGTCTGCTCGGCTGCTTCATCCTCATCGTCTTGCTGCGAATGCTGACCATGCTGGTGTCTCATTAGCATACTCAATTGTTGTTGCATGATGCGCATTGCCTCATCTCTGGCATCTATGGCATCTAGTCTCTCCTCCATCTTCTTCATTTTTTCGTCTTTCTCTACAAGTAGATTCTCGAGGTTTTCCACTTTTTTTTCCAGCTCACTCTCTCTTGCGCTGCGCCTTGAACTCGTTCCAGCAGAAGATGTGCCTACCGACTTCATGCTGTCCCGGGCTAACGACCCCAACCCGTACACCTTCCCTTTCTTCACTGCTGCAGATGCCTGCCACCACAGCTTCTCCTGCTCGGCCTGCGACATTTCAATCGCGGGCGACGTCCCTTCTGTACCCTCGCCGCTGCCACTACCCCCGACACCCGCCGTAGATGCAAGCATTTCATCAAATTTTTCCTACGTACACACTTTAAAAGTTACTAGGCATGCATTACAATCAACTAATCTGCTATAAAATCATCAAGTTCGAACATACCTTAACGGCCTTCGCCGTGCCACTGACGAATGATTTGTCCTTTCTCGTGAAGGTCCGCTCATATGTTTGTGAGAAGCTGGGCGGCGTTCCCAACACCTTCGCCTAATGTAACAGCCCGAATTTCGATGTAATTTCTGGGATTAAAAAAATGAATGTTATCTCTCATTTCATTTGAGTACGACTCGCCCAGAGCTGATCACTCTTGGGATACTAACCATTGAGGAATGGCTAATTAGGACACTAGTACGTGGACCAGGGATTTAGTCGCGACTCGGGAGTCGATTTGAGAAAGAATGAGGGAATATTGTGAACCAGTGAGGGGCCGATCTTAGGAAAAGTGATGGAAATGGTATGGCCAAGGCCAACGATGCACAATAGGGATCGCAGGTGATTCTGCTTAACCGAACGCGCTCGTGGTCAACCAATCCTGAACTCGAGCCAAATGATCGTGACCCCGGGATTAGTAATAAACTCTCTTTCTCTCGATGATCGGAACCGTTGAGACTCGGACAAACCTAAGTCGATACACGTATTCCTAAACAGCCGCCTGTTGGTGAGAGTTCAGAATAATTGAAATTGAGAGAGAGTTGTTCACGGAATTGAGCCCAGATTTCGGTGTCGGATTGCGGGGACCCGACGGACTTATTTTAAGATTCTGACGCCAGAAAATGTTAGCCACACATATATGGGACGCTTGGGTGTGAAAAATGGAATTTTGGTTCGGGACGGCAAAAAGACGGAATTGCCCTTGGACTATTTAAGCATAATTCCGAATTTTAAAGATTTAATTTGGGTTAAACCAAGGTTGGTTAAGTTAACTAGAGTGGTTAAAGGTTGGTTAGGGGCTAAAGACAAGATTGCCCCTCAATAATTCATTTGGAATGATTTTAGCCATTGGATGGAGGGTAGAATGGTCAAGTGGCCTAGGATGGTGACACTTGTCCTCCCCAAAAGTTGATTAGACCAAGCTTTGACCAATTTGGTCTTGCCTTTCTCTCTCCTCTAGCTTTCACGCCATTCTCTCTCTTCTCCCTCTCTCCCCTCACGTTCGGCCACAACTCCCCACCGTCCACTCTCCCTCCTTCGTTCTCTCCCCCCTCTCGGCCGATCAAGTCCTCACCGTCGCCGCCTCAAGCAGCAGCTCGCCGGAGCCGTGGATCACGGCAAGGGAAGCCGTAGAGGGCCGGACCAGCCTCCAAGCCGTGCCACCTCCTCCCCCTTGGACGTCCCCATTCAACCCCCCAAGCGCCTTGGACCGCCGTGGCCGAGAGGGCCGAGCCACGCCGGGAGCGCCGTGAGCCACCGTCCTTGAGCCGGGAGGTGGGATGTACTTGTTCCTTCCGCAAATCGTCCACCCCGACGTGAGTTATATACCTAAACTTAGATTAGGCTCTATTGTGTTTAGTTGAGTTAGTTTGGATTGATTTGTGGAGTTTGAACTAGATTAGTGTTTGTTAGTGTTTGTAGAGCTAATGGCTGAAATTGTGAGGTTGTTGAGGGTTGATTTGAGGTGGAAATATGGCTGAATTGAGAGGATTTGATGGCTGTCCATGTTGAACAAATTTCGGAGCCCTTGAGCCTTTGGGTTAGAAATGGTGATTTTAGGTCCAATTAGGCTTGTTTTGCTTAATTAAGATAAGTGTATGCCTTGTATAATTAAGTGGGACCTTGGCCGAGTTAATTGAGGTTAAATGGAGTGGTTTGAATGTGTTTTGGCCATGTTTGAAGTTGGGGTTTTGGTTTGGCCGAATTGCACGTGTTAGGATGCAAATGCTAGAAATGTTGTTTTTAGGGCCAAATGGACTTGCTTTGCAAGATTAAACCAAGTTTATGCCTTATAGGTCTTAGTGGGGTCTTGGCTGAACATTGGAGGCTTAATTGGAGTGTTTTGATTGAGTTTGGGCTATGTTTAAATTTGGGGTTTAGACTTGGCCGAATTTCATGTGTTAGAATACAAATGCTTTAATATGTCCATTGTTTGTAAATGTTGGTAATTGTTGTGGCATTTGTGTTCATTGATATGAAAATGCATGTCACGCACTTGGTATGTCGAGATTGAGATGTGAAATGGCATTATGTGCTTGTGCGGGTGTGACATTGCATTGTGTGTGATCACGGCAAACGCCCTGAAAAGTGTGAAATTGGGCTAAGATAAAATTGAGATGTGTGATCACCTAGTGGCCTTCGGGTCGTGGCCTTCGGGTCGTTCCGTCTGTTGCGTTTACGCGAGACGATGCCCGGTGAGACCGGAAGACGACCATCCTCATGCACTTTGTAGCAGGCTCTGGTTCGTAGGTGAGCGGTGTTGCGCCTGAGGGCTAGAAGACACCGGGCCGGGGGCGTGTTATATACGCTGGCCATGAAGTGTTGTGGCCTTCGGGTCGGGCCTTCGGGTCGGAAAGTTGTTGGCCTTCGGGTCGGGCCCTATTGTGGGTCGTGAGATTAAGATCAAACTGAGCATTGCATTATGTGGTTGCGAATCATGCAGTATGGTGGTGAGATTGTGAGAATCATTAGTATGTGACTGCATGAGGCATTCGTGTGGGATGCGATGATTGAGTGAATTGAACCATTTAAGAAGATGAGCACATGTGTGCGGAGAACGCCTGCCCGTATGTACACGTATGTGGGTGTATATATATGTTGTTGAATTGCACTAACTTGCAGGGGTTGAATCACTTGAATCACGTTGATACACTTTGAGTCTTATGTTGATGGCTTGATTGTTTGGTTTTGGTCTGTAGTGAGACACACTTTAGCCTAGCCTAAGTTTAGGTATTTGATTCACTGAGCTAGTCTCACGGTTGTTGTAAAACCGAAACATTTCAGAGCCTACCCCCTAGGATGTTGGAGCCGCCTCCACTTTTTGGGATTCCCAGACAGATTTTGCAGACCGTGGAGCATTTCCCAGCTGGGGAAGGCGAGATGCACGTGAGGTTTAGGTCAGTTGTTTATGTGAATACGGGTGAGGATGAGCATCTGAAGCAAGAGTACATAGCCTGGTGTCGTAGAGCCGCGGACGGGACCCTCAGTCGACCTATCCGTACCTTTGACATCCCAGTAGACGTTGATGGAGAGTTAGCGCCGGTGATTGCCGATGGCGAGGTGGTTGACGTTCCTCCACCTGGCGCTCCGCCAGCTGTCGATGCCCAGCCAGGCCCTGGAGTTTGGTATGATGAGTTAGAGCCGGAGCCTATGGATGAGGACGAGGACGACCCCGAGCCAGAGGTGATGGATCAGGATGATGGGGATGGTGAGGTCGATGAGGTAGGAGATGATGTGAACATAGATGCCGTCGAGGATCAGGTGGATCAGGAAGACCCAGACATGGACGTGGACGAGCCAGGACCGGGTAGCAGCTCTTCTGAGGAGTTAGCAGAGTCTTCCGACGAGCCCGACGATTCCAGCGATCCAGACTTCGAGCCTTAGAGTAGTTGGACGATAATAAGGATCCCTACCCTTTTTGTTATAGTGATCCTTAGCTCAGACCCACTCACCCGGCCACCGACACTTTTTGGGATTTGTGGCCTTTTGTCTTTGATGTTAGCCTGACCTAGACCCGTAGTGGATTTGCCTGTATATGTATCTGTGATCTTTGTATAAACAGTTTGTTGTTATATATATATGAGAATGAGGTTTTACCTGATGATGATTTGTTGGTTTGGCTTCCTTGTTCATCTTTAATTGTCAGGGTTGTATTTTGTTTCCGCATGTGTTTTTATACTCTGATTGTTGTTGGGTCGGCGATGTCTCCTGGGGACGTCGCACTCTGATCGACCGAAGTGGTAAGGGGATGCTCACGTTCCGATGAGGTGAGTTGGGTTCGGGGCGTGACACCTAACATACACAACGGACTTCCAATTAGTCATACAATCTATTAACGGAATAAATTGACAATCTGACAATATACTTACCATCTTCCTTTTGTGCTCCGCAACTGTGATGGAGCCGCCGGCATACGTCCCAATCCCAGATTCTCTGGAACTGGAAGTTCGATTAATTTTATTCCTCTCGCTGGCGCGCTTATGCTCCTCACTAGCCCACTTTCTATGGATTTCCCTCCATGACTGATCGTCCATCCAAGCCGGCTGCCTCTGAGTGGTTTTCGCCTTGTTCATCACATTTCGCATGTGATCGCCGGCCTTCTTGTTTAAAATTCTTCTAACCTCGCTATCCATAGATCTGTCCCAATAGTACTTGCGCTGCAAAAAAAAAAACGCTAACTCAATTTACCAATACATTTTAGAAATGTCACTAACAAACCGATCTTACACTTACCTCAAACTCTCGCCACCATACTCTCCTATGTTCCTCCGGCGCTTGCGTAATGCATGTATATGGCTCACGCCAAAAATTGTTGATCATACGATACCAGTCCCGCAGGACTACCGTCGCTCTGTAGAAGCTGCATTTGTTAAACATAAAAAATACATAAAACATCTCAAATTCCAAAGAAAATCTAGCCTATACAGTTAATAACAAAAAATTATGCACTTTCATCAAATTGTACTTACGAGTCTCCTAACGGTTCTATCCGCCTCCTCCCTTCATCATCGATGACCCAATTATCATCCGCATCTTCGGCGCTTGGCGGTGTCGACGCTTGGCCTACCGATGATCGTGCCGTGATCAAAGGCTCGCCCTCAGATTGAGTCTCCTCCGTTCCTTCGTCTTCCAACTGTTGAGGCTGCGGTTCTGTGGGGGGCGTTTCGACCCAAGTGGGCGTGGGCACGAAGGTCCGTCGAGGGGGACTAGCCTCGTCGACCGGCCTGATCACGAGTGGCATTGAACGCCCTCCTCTGGCCCGTCCACGTGTATAGACCGTCTGTTGATCAGCAGCCTTACCCTTACCCTTGTTGTTATTTTTCTGATTTGGACGCTGGTGCACATTGGAAAAACAAACTAGTTAGAACAATTTATTTACCAACTAGAAATGATTTATAACCCAATTAAAAACTTACCATTTTTCTTGCAGTGTGTAAATATTGTTCTTCTTCCTGCATAAGGAAAACAACATTACAAAATAAACCATTTTGTTTTAATGTACTTCACAATAAGCAAATAGCTGATGAAGACCGTCTTAATTGAATCGACTCAACTACAGATTTTACGTCAGAGGGTAGCAGTTCATCAAATTCACACGGCCATATCAAGCTGGGAATTACCAAGTCCAACAACAGAGATCTAAAATAAACAGGCCTGATTCTTCAATTGCCTGTCCACCTACAACAATCCTATACTCCGAGCTATAATAAACAGGCCTTATTATGTGGTGTCTAAGCTTAACCTTGATAATTGAAGCACAGATGTTTAAACAGCATGCATTGACTATAGAGCTATAAATTCTAACTCTGATAGCTGCAGAAAGTAATAGAACTTCTTAGGATTGCATTAAAAAACAGCAGCTTCTACAACAATACAAACCGAAACACTTGCTCTATCTGAAGAACCAGATTGGGATAGGAGTAGGAAAATTGGGGACATCTAGGATCAAAATCGACGGCAACAGCAGCTAAGAGGCACAGTTATGATAACAACATCTTGCACATTCTTTCCTTCCTCTGTGTTCTGGTTCCTCAAGCAGTTTAACGTTCAGACCAACAAAATCCACGGCAACACCAGATGCATATTAAAGAGAACAACTATTTCTCAGCAGACTTGCTTACTCATCGAAAAGCATAAGCCATCACAGACTACAAAAACAGAACCGCAGAATGATAGGATAGTTCTCAGCAGCCTCAATATTGTATCAAATAATAGGAAAGTCCAGACCAACGAAAACAAAACCGTGCCGGTGAAATTTCTCACCAATCAAAAACCGATCGTTCAGCAAATAGAGTCCGCCAGCATCGAAAGCATCAAAGGAGTAACGTGTGCCCCTCTATCGAGAACTTACAGCATCAAACGAAATCATTCGGGCCGAGAACTTACAGCGGTCGTCGGTGGCGGGCGGAGGAGCGGGCGGCGGGGAGCGGGCAGCCGAGCGGGTGGACGAGCGGCGGGGAGCGGGCGGCGGGGAGCGGGCAGCCGAGCGGGTGGACGAGCGGCGGGGAGCGGGCGGCGGGGAGCGGGCAGCCGAGCGGGTGGACGAGCGGCGGGGAGCGGGCGGCGGGGAGCGGGCAGCCGAGCGGGTGGACGAGCGGCGGGGAGCGGGCGGACGAGCGGCGGCGAGAGGCCAGACGAGCGGCGGCGGGCGATCGAGCGGCGTCGGAGGTCACAGGGAGAGCGAGAGTAGAGGAGAGATAGAGAGAGACAGACTGGGCAAAATCGATTTCGAAGTTAGGTTATCGTGATTCAGCGACGGCATAGCCACGAATCGTCGCTAATTGGCTACCAATTAAAAACCTCCGTCGCTAATTGCGACGGTATAGCGACCAAGTAGTCGCTAAAACGCCTGAATCAAATCCATAACTCGGCCACATTTGGCGACCAATCAGCGACAGCATCGTCGCTACAATTTCAAATTTTATGATTACTCATGGCCACTTTTAGCGACGACATGCGCTCCCCGTCACCAATTAGCGACGAAGATATGTGATCCGTCGCTAATGATGTCCCCGAATGCAAATTGTATAGCTCTCGGTCACTTTTGGCAACGACCGAGCACGTCTCCGTCACTAATTAGCGACAAGAACAGGGTCCGTCGCTAACGTCGGACCGAATACCAAATATAAAGCTCTCGGCCACTTTTGGCGACGACAAGGGTATGGCCGTCGCCAATTAGCGACTATTGTTTATGCTTTGTCGCTAACGATGTACCCCATTGCAAATTGTATAGCTCTCGGCCACTTTTGGCGACGACCAAGCGCGGCTCCGTCACTAATTAGCGACAAGAACAGGGTCCGTCGCTAACGTCGGACCGAATACCAAATATAAAGCTCTCGGCCACTTTTGGCGACGACAAGGGTATGGCCGTCGCCAATTAGTGACTATTGTTTATGCTTTGTCGCTAACGATGTACCCCATTGCAAATTGTATAGCTCTCGGCCACTTTTGGCGACGACCAAGCGCGGCTCCGTCACTAATTAGCGACAAGAACAGGGTCCGTCGCTAACGTCGGACCGAATACCAAATATAAAGCTCTCGGCCACTTTTGGCGACGACAAGGGTATGACCGTCGCTAATTAGTGACTATTGTTTATGCTTTGTCGCTAACGATGTACCCCATTGCAAATTTTAGAGCTCTCCGCCTTTTTTGGCGACGACATTGTGCGTCGCCGTCACTAATTAGTGACTTTTTTAGCGACAAAATTGTCGCTAATTTTTACAGAATACACCTAATTACCTTATTATATATTTATATGAAAATACACCTGATTCATAAATAATATTATCATATATACCGTATATACTGAATATTAATTATAACACAATAAACCATAAAATACGTTATACATGTCATAAAGAAGAATAGTAAAAGTTTCAAAATCCAAAGTCGTTGTCATTGTCATCTTCGTCGTTGTCATGATCATCGTCGTCTTCTGCATCTTCACTATGATCATAAAACTCGTCTTCGTCTTCGGTGTCCTCGTTTTCCTCATCAGTGTCCTCGTCATCATCAGTGATAAATTCATCTTCTTCAACACTATGATGCAAGTTCGATTGACGAACTTCACTTGCATCAACATCGATCAATGCTCCATGTGGGTCTTGTAAAGATGGAATATTATATTCATAAGGTTCAGCTGTGTGCAGAACGACCTCTTGCTGATATGCTGTATCTTTCCAGTGTTGTTCGATCTTTTTTCGCGCTTTGATATTACATGCTGCCCACCACTCAACTTTGTCCTGTTTCAAGCTCGGATATGATGCGTAATAGACTTGAATTGCTTGTTGTGCCAGTACAAATGGTTCGTATTTCATATATTTTCTCTTGTGATTAACTTCAACCAAATTAAACTTCGGATGCACCCTCATTCCTTTGATAGGGTCGAACCACGTGCATTTAAATAACGTAACGGCCAATGGTGGACCAGGGTACTCTACCTGTATGATAGCATCCAACAAGCCGTAAAAGGCCTCCATCAAACTGCTCCCAGATTGAACACAGACGCCACTATTCATCGTGGCCTTTCCCTTGCCATATTCTTGCGTGTGAAAATTATAACCGTTGATAAAATATGCTGGCCAAGTTCTTGCTATTGCTTTTGGACCCAATGACAGATGATATAACAACCCTTCATTCTCGATCATGCCATGATTATTGTGAACCTAATGACACATATGAATAAGTTATTCATATATGTACGTATACATAGAGTATGCAGTAATATCAAAATTTGATGAAAACTACAAGTTAACACTTCACGTCGAACTTACATAATTTTTAAACCATGCTGCAAAATGGTCATTGCACAAACGATCAAGCTCATCAGGCGATACTCCTGACATGGATGCCCGAAACATTCTATTCGATTTGAGACAAGAAAGAATAATTTATTAGCGAATGGTTAGACACAATATATGTGTATATACATTCACATTGTGAGGTCTAATATGAAATGCTTACTGAAAGTATGGCTCCACTTCTGGACAATTCAATAAAATGTATGTGTGGGCTGCATGCATTTCTTCCCCCGTTATATAACGTAACTTACATACGCCGCTTGGTCGACCAAGATAATTGAAAATGGAGAATGAGTTACAATCCGAATCAAGCGGTCCCTCGTCGTTTCGTCCTGGTCTCCGCCTCTTGCATTGCACGTGCGACTCAAAGTAGTATGATGCAAATGTAGTCACTTCTTCAACAATGTATGCATTACAAATTGAAGCCTCCACACATGCCTTATTCTTAATTTTTTTCTTCAAATGATACAAAAACCTATATGGAAAACGACATTTTAGTTCAACATCGTTGATAGGTAGTTTCATATCTATACAAAATGAAAAACATTGTTACCTCTCAAATGGGTACATCCATCGAAATTGGACGGGACCTGCAAGTTTTGCTTCGTATGGCAAATGAACTAGTAGATGCTCCATTGAATCAAAGAACGATGGGGGGAATATCCGCTCCAAGTTACACATGATGATCGGAATATCTTTCTCCAGCTTCTCCATGTGTGATGTACGTAACATTGTCGAGCAAATATCATGAAAGAAAGTCGTCAATTCAGTAAGAGCGCCCCACACGAAGTTTGGCAGAAATTCCTTCAACGCTATTGGAAGTAGTCGCTCCATAAAGACGTGACAGTCATGACTTTTCATACCTGACAACTTACATGCATTCAAATCAACACATCTCCCGATGTTTGAAGCATACCCATCAGGAAATCGGACAGATTTCAACCATGTTAAGACTGCACGTCGCTGCTCCTTGGTCAATGTGTACACTGCTTTTGGCTTTGGACCAATACTGCTTGGCTCCATATTTAAGGTCGGCCGATCACAAATGTCTCGCATGTCTTTTCTTGCATTTAGGTTGTCCTTTGTTTTGCCAGGGACGTCCATCACCGTGTTGATGACATTCTCAAAAACATTCTTCTCTATGTGCATGACGTCAAGGTTATGATGAACAAAGTGGGTCTTCCAATATGGTAAATGCCAAAATATACTGCGCTTTGTCCATTTATGCGTAGAACCATACGAATGAGGTATGCATTGCGGGGCTTCAACAACGGTCGGGAAGGTTTGGACTCGTTCCCAAAGTTCATAACCGGTCAACCTCATTGGTGGAGGTGTCCTTTCAATCCTTTTTTTGACGAACTCTTTCTTATTCCTTCTAAATGGATGATTCATCGGTAAGAATTGTCTGTGGCAATCAAAGTAACACGCCTTCTTACCATGTTTTAATCGGAACGACTTTGATTTCTCCATACAAATCGGACATCCTAACAGGCCGGCTGTGCTCCACCCAGACAACATTCCATAAGCTGGGAAGTCATTTATCGTCCAAAGAAGCGCAGCCCTCAATAGAAATGTTTTATCGGTGCAAACATCATAGGTTGGAACACCAACATTCCATAGTTGTTGCAACTCTTCAATCAATGGTTGCATGTAAACGTCTATCATCTTCTTCGGGTTATGCGGACCGGGCACGATCAATGTCAGAAACATATAAGGTGTCTTCATGCACATGCCAGGAGGGAGATTGTACGGCGTTAATATGACTGGCCAGCATGAATAGTTTTTTCCGGTTTTACCAAAGGGGGCAAACCCATCACTACATAGACCTAGCCTGATGTTGCGTCGCTCCATAGCGAAATCTGGGTATGTTCTATCGAAATGTTTCCAGGCGTATGCATCGGAAGGATGACACATCATATCCTCTTCAGTTTCATGGTTTGCGTGCCAACTCATGTGTTCAGCAGTAGCTCGAGACGCAAACAACCTTTGCAATCTAGGAATTAACGGCAGATGAAACAATTGCTTCACTGGTCTACGTGTATGGTTACCACCATGCCTCCTTTGAACCTTGTATCTAGGCTCACCGCAAAACTTGCAAGATTTAGCAGATTGATATTCTTTCCAATACAACATACACCCTGCGATGCAGACGTCAATCCGCTCAACCGGAAGACCCAGGTCATGCACTAACTTCTTCATATCGTAAAAGGAACTCGGCATGTTGTTATCACGGGGTAATGCTTCACGCATTATTTCCACAAAAGAATTGAAGCAGTTCTCTGACACGTTATGCTCGGCTTTAATACTTAGCATTCTTGCCGTGACTGATAGCGTTGAGTAGTTGTCACAACCTCCCCATAAAGGTTCATCCGCTGAACTCAACACGTCACGAAATTTATGGTACACACTTTCATCAAATGTTGTGTCACCAGAATTGTCAAACTGTGATGTATGACTGGAGCTTCCATGCTCATGGGTGCTTGTTTGGTTCGTTTCCCATCCAAAATTATGAGCAGCTGCATCAAGTACCATTCTCTGATATGGATTTAATTCATCTCTAGCACTACTACATTCTTCCCGTACACAAGGCAATTGGTGAGTATTGCGATATTCCTCGGGAGACATAAATGGTTCACCATGGCAAGTCCAATTGTAGTAATTCGGAGTGAAACCGTTTCTATAAAGATGCTCTTGAACGATATCATATTCTTGGAATTTACTGTTTTTGCATTTTTTGCACGGACACCTTAACTTACTTCCGTTCATGTATTCAACTTGTGAACTAGCAAACGCCATGAATTTTTCCAACCCAGCACGAAACTCATCGGTTAATCCTCCACGCCTAGGTAAGTTCTTATTATACATCCAAGACCTATCTCCTTCCATGATGCCTACGATGAAAACCCGACTCAACAAATGTCAAGATTCATTACGGTATTTTAACAAACATATGGGGGGTGTCACATGTATCCGAGTCGTTTAACCCCATATTAGGCTTGAAATCAATCTCGTGTAAACAACAACGTATAACGGCAACACAACAACGCGTAATAGACAGAAATATCACTCAAATTGAAAGAAGAAATAACTTACCTTGAAATTAAACAAGTTGGGACAATGGTGTATTTTTTGCGGTTTCTTCAATCGCGAATTTCTCACTCCCTTTAGCTTTTCCGATTTCTTCGCTAAAGCATACGCATCTCCACCTCCAGGTAACTTGTACTTACTCCAAGTAGGCGTCGGGCTCTCGTTCAGACAGAGAGGAAGAAGAGATCGAGTGCTGCGAAATGAATGAATCGTCTGTTTTGTTGCTGATATAAGCTATATTTAGCGACGAAATATATTTATTTCGTCGCTAAATAGCGACTAATAATTAAATCGTCGCTAAAGATAGTCGCTATTCAGCGACTAAACACAAGTCGTAGGTAAATATAGTAGCTATTTAGTGACGGTACTAATATCGTCGCTAATTTGAGACGAGATTGCGACAACTTAGTCGCTAAACTGTCCAGAGATCAAAAAACGTAAAATGTAACATTAGATCACATTAGCGACGAAGTAATTACGATGCGTCGCTAAACTGTGTTTTTGCGACTACCTAATATTTTCGTAGCTACTTAGCTATGATAAAAATACCGTCGCTGAATGTAGTCGCTATTTAGCGACAGAAAAGCGTGATCGTCACAAATTGGCGACGACATCTTTATCTCGTGGGTATTTAGCGACGAATTAGCGACTAATTGTCTGTTGCCGTCGCTATTTTCGGTAATTGGCGACGAAATTAACTTGGTCGCTAATTTCGTCGCCACTTAGCGACTATTTGCCTTTTGTTGTCGCTAATTAGCGACGATACTGTTGTCGTCGCAAATATGTTGTAGCTAAATTACAGTTTTTTTGTAGTGATTATAAATTGGATTACAACATCGATTTATTTAAATAGATACTGTGGCAACATTAGAGGAGGGGGCTTTAATCATCAAGTATATTAAATTTGACGAAAGGGCATTTTGGAGATGCAAAAATGGGGCCATCGTGTTAGTACTCGACAATGGCATGCTCACTTTGAGCACCGATTTAGGTGAGACCATGAGATTAAGTGAATTGGTTCAATATGCGACCCAACCAGAAACTCTAATGTATATGTAAAAAAAAGTGGTATTTCACAAGTTGAAAGAGTGTGGCTACTTCTAAAATCACGCTGATTTGTTACCAGTCATATATTCGAGATTTACTATGGATAGGCGAACAGCGAGGTAGAGCCACGATCGCCAACATGTTTGGAAGGACCAAAAGATTGAAGCCTGTGTTAGCTTGATATCTCCATAAATCAGTTATAACGTGGCTATTAGCTAGGCTGCTTAGTGAATATCAGCTATGCTATTGTGCTAAGGCTTAATATCCTCATATTGCAAAATATACTCAGACGCAATATATTCAAACACAAGCTTTAACCGACATAGCCAATAATCTGATTTGGATTTCCTTCTTAGAAAGTGTTGATCCTCGATCTTAAAAATTGTTTTGCAACAAAATCCTTCATGCAAGACATCTTTGATTGATTGGAAATCACTTCATAGACCAGCTACTTTCCTTAATTAAAGAAATCTACTTATGGAAACTAAAGATTTTCTTATATGGACGACCAAATCAACGGGAATTCAGATCTATCTCTCAAATGGCTACTCAATCTTATTTATGTAATCTCATCCAACGGGTTAATTGGAGAATGATCCTCTAAACATTGTCCAACGGGTAGATTGAAAGTGGAAAAACATAAAAGGAGATCAATGTACTGAAGGGAAAAGAGAGGTCCAGAATAAAAAATCCATGGTGCAAGAGAACTTCAATCTTTCATGCTTGTCATTCTAAGCTACAAATTGCAATATTTGAGAGGCACAGAAAGAGTGATTGAATGAAATAGTGAAACCTATCATATACCCAAGTATTATCACTCACGGTTGTAATCTCTAGTCAGTAGGCTGTTAGCATGAAAGATTGGATGTAAATTTTCTCTAAGCCGAACCACTATAAATTTTATATGCAATTTCTTCTATCTCTAAAACTCTGACTCTTTATTTTGATCGAACTTGGCGCACTTGTGAACATCATTATATCTTTGTCAATATTCGGACTCTGACTTCACTTGATTTTGACAATATTCAACTTGATTGTCTTACTTCTGCATTAAAATTTCAAGTTGTTTTAAAATCACCTATTCACCCCATTCTAGGTGATATTGCTAGCTGCAAAAAGGGCGAGTGCCGGCGAGGCAAACCATTGCCTGAGGCAGGACAGCCTCGCCGAGCAAGGGTTGGCCTCACCGGCGAAGGTGGCAAGCAACTCGATGGTCTCACAAACCGAAGGCGACAAGCAAGCAAGGAAAACAGTGTAGAGTACAAAACTCAAAGTTGTCGCTGACCAATGAAGATTACCTTTGGGTTCTATGCTCACGGCATGGAATTTTGTGCTACTACTTGTCGTGAAGAAAAAAATTGATTACTTATTGCTTGGGCGAGGGTTGGCCTCGCTAGGCCTGACGACGGTGACCCTCACCGGCACAGGCCATGGAAGAAAAAGAAAGAAAAAGAAGTTGAAAAATTTATTAGAAAATGTCAACGTCAACACCAATCATGCAATCAATGTACGACGGTTGGCATTCACATTAGCAATTTCCGGCCTAAATTGGCCGGATAGACTTAACTGGTATCGATGTGAAAATTTTTAGGATTAAATTTGCCTAATTGAAATGTTCATGATTAAATTGGTGCCAATAGGACTGAATTGATGCCGATGCCAATGCAATAGATTGATACTTTTTTGATACTTTGCCTATAGAAATTACTAGAGAGCTGGGTTCGGAGATTGGCATTGAGTAGGATTCATTGTCCTCCCCGAGCAAGTTTGCATAAGTTTGCCAATGGATTACCGTCTGAATCGGAATGATCTCTTAGTCCATGCCTCGAGGGAATGTGCAGCAACCAAGATACAGCTGCAAAATGGGACTTTCTCCGTTGACTTGGCAACCCCACCAACCCTCGCGAATTACCTGCTTCTCCTAGCAACCACAGGAACGATTGCTCATGGAAAGGCTTAGGAAGTGATGGGAAAGTCATCTACTGACACTACAAAAAAACAAGGGATTAGTGACGATTTTTGGGATGAAAACTTTGGCAAAATCCATCACAAATTGAATTTGCGACGAAATTAGCGATGGAAAAAATTCCGTTGCTAATTCGGCATCACAAATTTTAGCGACGGAAAATTTCAATTTCCATCTCTAAATTGCGACGGAAAAAAATTCGTCGCAAATTAGCCACGAACATTATCCATTGCACAATTCATCGCAAATAATTCGTCGCAAAATTCGTTGTAAATTAGCCACGAACTTTAGCCGTCACAAAATTCGTCGCAAATTAGCCACAAACTTTATTTGTCGGAAATTTCGTCACAAATTAGCCACTAACTTTATCCGTCGCAAATTAGCCACAAACTTTATTCGTCACAAAATTCGTCGCAAATTAGCCACGAACTTTATTCGTCGCAACGAATTCGTCACAAATTAGCCATGAACTTTATTCGTCGCAACGAATTCGTCACAAATTAGCCACGAACTTTATTTGTCGCAAAATTTTTCGTTGCAAAATTCGTCGCAAATTAGCCACGATCTTTATTTGTCGCAAAATTTATTCGTCGCAAATTAACCACGAACTTTATTCGTCAGAAAATTCGTCGCAACTTATTTGTCGCAAATTAGCCACAAACTGTATTGGTCACAAAATTCGTCGCTAAATATTCGTCACAAATTATACACCATTTGGGCCATCAAATCTTGTCCATAGCAATAGCTACGTATTAATGAACATCGTGTAATACATTGAAAACAATCAAAGGACACGAGACAACCATAGATTCCGCTTCAGAATAAGAAAACAAACAAACCAGACACAATGCCATATAATTGAAAAATATAACTAAAGGAAATATACTAGTCCGTAAAAAATAATGATAGATGCAAAGTTGCAAAGTACGACATGATGCTATTCGATATCCAATCGTATAATACATTCAAAACATTCAAAGGAGGCGGGACAACCATAGATTCTACTTCAAAAACAAAAAATTGACAAACCAGACACAAGATTGGGCAGCTTTGGTACTCAGTAGGACACCAGAAGCAGTCACTTTTGTCGACACCTGATGAAATATGGATACATAAATAAAGATATTCAACCAACCCAGAATATAAAAGAAGCGTTTATGCATGGATGTAGAACTAGGTATAAAAAAACAAGTAAGAGGGTTAACAAAAAAAGTTTTAGGACGAACATCAATGTTCTTACATATGAATATAAGTCATCTTTGACATCTACTATAGTTTTTTCACCCTTGTAAACCATATTTCTGTCACCTACGAAAAATTAGATCCTTCTCCAAACAGCATTCAACAGTTTAATGACTTAGAGAGGTGAATTACCAACACCAATTCCTAGGAAGAGATGACTCAAAGTCAATTACGGCATGTATTTCTACAATGTTCAAATATCATGATTTTTTGTAACAAGCATGTCATCCTAGGATATCTAAATTTTCAGTTTTTCGCAAGCAAAGAACCTAGTTATAAGAGAGTTATGCATAGAAAGTAATTGTAGGGAAGGAACATGTTGGGCAAACTGCACTTATGGCACAAAAGATTGTGAAGCAAACTTACCTCCAAATTTGGGAATTTTAACTAGAAAGGACCGAGAAAATCATCATCATCATCAGCAATCTCAGCATCATTATGTCACTCATCATTGTGCCCATCACCTATTAGATTGGCGGGAGGTACAAGAGGAACCTCATCGCGATTGAGGTTAAGGTGTTGCATAACGATTTGCATTTGTTGTTTCAAGTCATTTATTTCTTCGTCCTTCTCTACAAGTATATTTTTCAGTTGGTTCAATTCTTGGATCAATTGCTCGTCATGTCGTGTCCTCCTTTGACCAGCCGCATTGGATGATGAAGTTGCAACTTGATTCGTCATGTATACCCTTGACAAGGATCCCATCCTAAATATTTGTCTTTTTTTCATCCCACCTGTCGCCTCCACCCATAATGCCATACTATCAACTGATGGCTCAGGCACAGCAACACCATCACCACCACTAGCATTGCTCATTAAATGTTCATCATATTTTTCCTACATTAACAATATAGATAAAATAAAATAACTTCATATATATATCTACCATAAATATTAAAAGCATTCACGGCTTTCATTCTAATTTCCATAAAGTTCAAAGTATAACCTTACATACCTTAATAGCTTTTGCTCAATTGCCAGTCCATATCTTATCTTTTTTTCGAAATGTGCATTCAAATGTAGCTGCAAATGTCGGTTCCATCTCCAATTCATGTGCCTACAAAATGTAAACATGAGTAATTGAATTAAATTAACTTATTATTTAACAAACTTACCATTCGTTTGCGATGCTCCCCAATATTGATAGAGCCCCCAGCATATGTGGCAGACCCTTCACTAGAACTAGAAAATCGATTCTTTTTATTATGCTCACTGATTTGCTGACTCTTTTCAGATTTCCAAATTCTATTAATTTCCGTCCAATTATCAGCTGTAATGAAAGCAAGCTTCACTTGCTTGATCTTCGCTCTATTCATCACTTTTCGTATGTGATCACCGACTTTCTTCTTAAAAATTCTTCTCACTTCATTCTCTTCCTCTTCATCCCTACGCGAACTTCCATTGCAATCAATACAAAAACAACTGAAAGTTATTATAATGGTTACATATCCGTTACCATGTACCAGATAATTTGGCAATAGATTTTATAAAGGTCATCTCGGGAAAAATATCTGGTCCCTTTAGTACCAAAAACTAAATAATTGTTCTGGTCCCTTTACATCATTCTTGACCATCAATATACTACACCGAACTTAGTTGGTGAAAAAATAGAATATCTAAAACTTACCTTGAACTCATTCCACCATAAATCTTTCATTTCTTGTGGAGCACTACTGTAATTAATATACTGTCCCATCCAATGGAGCATCCGTGGAGCATCCGTGAATCTGCAAACATATGGATATTGTGCAACATTGACAATTCAATTGACATCCATATCTAAAACCATAAATATTACATATACTAAAAAAAATGAAGTACTTACGAATCTCCAAATAGGCATATCATGAATCGATTATCTTCTTCACCTGTGTTTCCGTCATTATTCGATTGTTGCACTGAATAATAAGGTGAAACGGAAGATAGATCTAAAGGAGATGGAACTGAAGGAGATTCAGTTCGCATGTGTCCAAGTCCCTAACATGTTCTTGAGTATTGGAGGAAAGGCCAACATGTCCATATTGTCCATCAGCATATAGTGGTTGAAGGTTAGATGCAAGGGCAGAGGAAAAGGAAAGGGACGGGGCCGGGGACGAGAAAGGGGCTGGTCTTCTATGCATGTGACCTCCACATTTATACTGACAAGTAGGAAGGTTAGACAAATATGTAAAAAAAATATGAACACGTATTACGGACACATAATGACGTACATGATGAAGCTTACCATTTTATTTCAGAAGTAGAAAATGTATCCTCTTAATTAGGCAATGCCGAGTGTTTATGACGTGCAATTTCCTACGAACAAATATACTATGAATCGTACTCATTTTAATATCAAACATCAATATATGATCATGATATGCCATGCTAAGCCAACAATAGCCATAATTAACCACACGATTCACTTTCAAACCACACGATCATTTATCAAGTACAAGATCAACCATGAAACATCAATTTCAGCCACATGATCTTCGTTCTCAACTACACGATCATCAATCAACCCACACGATCGGACCATAGTTAACTAATCAGCCACAATTAAGCAAATCAACCACACGATTAAACTAATTAACAATACGATTGGCATTATACAACTAAGGGTGTGAATGGCAACCATTATGCTTCAGAAATCAAATTGTTGCCAGAAATTGATTTTTTAAATTAATTTTGCCAGAATTTGATTTCTGAAGGAGAAATCTCTTTGGTAAAACATGACTAATTCTGCTCCAGAAATTGATTTCTGGAATAGAACTCTGTTTTGATTTGTTATTTTTTTTCACTTAAAAAAATTTAAATATTACTCAAAGTGGGTGGCCACAGGTATTTTAAGTCATTCTATGAAGTTTTGAAATTTTGGACTTTTTAAATATTTTTGGGCACCTAAAAAAATTAAAATTTCTACCTAAAAGTGGGTGGCCACAGGTATTTTAAGCCATTCTACGAAGTTTTGAATTTTTTGAATTATTTTTTATTTTTTTGGACACCTAAAAAAATTTAAATTTCATTCAAAGTGGGTGGCCACAGGTATTCTAAGCCATTTTGTGAAGTTTTGAAAATTTTTATTTTATTATTATTTTTTAACTTTTTTCTGCACCGAAAAAAATTTAAATTTCACTCAAAGTGGATAGCCACAGTTATTATAAGCCATTATGTGAAGTTTTGAAATTTTTGATTTTTTAAATCTTTTTTGGCACCTAAAAAACTTTAAATTTCACTCAAAGTGGGTGGCAACAGGTATTCTAAGTCATTTTGTGAAGTTTTGAAAATTTTTATTTTATTGTTATTTTTTAAATTTTTTGCGCACCTAAAAAAATTTAAATTTCACTCAAAGTGGGTGGCCACGGTTATTATAAGGCATTCGTTGAAATTTTGAAATTTTTTATTTTTTTAATTTTTTATGGGCACCTAAAAAAGTTTAAATTTCACTCAAAGTGAGTGGCCACAGGTATTCTAAGTTATTTTGTGAAGTTTTGAAATTTTTTATTTTATTATAATTTTTTTGGGCACCTAAAAAATTAAAATTTCACTAAAAGTTGGTGGCCATAGGTATTTTAAGCCATTTTGTAAAGTTATGGAAATTTTGGTTTTTTAATTATTTTTTTTTTGGACCTAAAAAAATTTAAATTTCACTCAAAGTGGGTGGCTATAGGTATTTTAAGCCATTTTGTGAAGCTTTGAAATTTTTTATTTTTATATTTTAAAAAAATTCACCAAATTTAATATTTTCCCAAAATATGATTTTTTTTATTTTCTGGAAATTTTTATGAATTTTTCTAGAATTTTTCATTTTTTATGCATTTTCTAAAAAAATGCTTAATCAACCACACTATCGTCATTCTGTTCCGGAATGCATTCCATGCACACCTTAATCAACCACACGATCATCATTGAACGCTTAATCGGCCACATAATCGATCAAACCACATGCAATCCTAAAATAGGCCAACCAATCCGATACTAAACAATCTCTAAATAAGTCCGATTAACACCCATTATACTAGGTAAGGTTTAGGGAGTCGCTTACTTGGTTCAAGGCTAAGAAAAACCAAACAATAGGGCAAAATGGCCAGTCGGCCAGTGGCGGGCTCGGCACGGGCGCGGCTGCAAGTGGCGGCTAGTCGGCCAGGTGCTTGGCACGACGCTTGGCCACGGCCGGGCAAACGACGGTGGAGCTGGGCGACGGTTGGGCGGCGACGGCTATGAGCTCAGGCAAGGCTGGACAGCGACGGCGTCGGCTACGAGCTCCGGTGAGGCTGGTTAGCGACGGCGTCGGGCGGCAGTGACGGCCACGAGCTCGAGCGAGGTGCGTGGGCGAGCTGGGCAACGGCGAGCTCGATGAGGCAAGCGGTGAGCACACAGGCGGAGCCGCGACACTCGCGACTGTGAGATGCTGGGCGGTAGGCGACGACGGGGACGGCGGTTGGCGATTTGGTCCAGGCGGAGAAGGCGGCGTGCGGTCGGGCGGCTCGGTTAGGTAGGCGAGAAGGCGGCGTGCGGCGATCGGGCAGCTCCGACACACCGGCAACGGGCAGTCGCGCGGCTCGGTTGGGTCGCCGAGAAGGTAGGCGTACGGTGGCGGTTCGACCGGCCAAAGGTGGCTGGGCAGTGTGAGGGAGGCGCGGCGTACGTGACCGGGGGAATAAGAAGAAGAAGAAGAAGAGAAAAAAGCAAAAGAAAAAGAAGAGAGAGAGAGAAAAAGGTCTGCAAGGCCTGTGCAGACGTGACCGGGGGGAATGTGCGTGGGCAAGGAGGAGAGAGAGATAGAGAGCGGCGAAAAAATTTGCAACGGAAAAATAAATCCGTCGTAAATTTGTGACGGATTGCAAAAATAAAGGACATTTTCTAATCCGTCACAAATTTATTTGTCCGTCGCAAATTTGCGACGAATTAGAAAAATAAAGGACATTTTCGATTCTGTCGCAATTTAATTGCAACAGAATTATTTTTTCTGTCACAAATTTGCAACGGAATTATTATCCGTCACATTGCAACGAAATTATTATTGCGATGGAATTATTTTTCCGTTGCAATTTAATTGTGACGGAATTATTCTTTCCGTCGCAAATTTGCGATGGAATTATTATCCGTCGCAAATTACTCTAATTAGGTAGCACATGATAAACATTCTGGTTCTGTCCAAAACTGATTTTCTGTTCCTATAAATAGCTTTGGACCAGAAATCCGTTTGATAATGCAATTTCATTTTTCTATTTCTGGAACAACTTTTTGTTCCAAAACCTATTCTAAACTAGAAATCAGAACCAAAAAAAATTAGGTTTTCTATTTCAAGACAAAAAATGAAAATCATTTATGAGAGAACTCTTTCTTCAAAATACATGTTCATCTGGAAGTCACAATCTTTGAGATGGGAAAAAAAGTAAAAAATAAAAAATTTTAAAACTTCACAGGATAAGTTTTGAATCTGTGGCTACCCACTTTGAGCGAAATTTAAATTTTTTTAGGTGTCGAAAAAATAAAAAAAATAAAAAAATAAAAAATTTCAAAATTTCACAAAATGGTTTAGAATACCTATGGCCACCCACTTTAAGCGAAATTTAATTTTTTTAGATGCCCAAAAAATAAAAAAATAATTAAAAAATCCAAAATTTAAATACTTCACAGAATGTCTTAGAATACTTGTGGCCACCCAATTTAAGCGAAATTTAATTTTTTTTAGGTGCCGAAAAAAATTTAAAAAAAGAAAAAAATAAAAAATTTCAAAACTTTACAGAATGGCTTAGAATACCTATGGCCACCAACTTTGAATGAAATTTTATTTTTTTATGTGCCGAAAAAAAGAAAAAAAAAGCAAAAAATGAAAAATTCTAAAACTTCATAGAATGGCTTATAATACATGTGGCCATTAACTTTGAGTGAAATTTCATTTTCCTTAGGTGCTGATAAAAATTTAAAAATCAAAAAAATCAAAAATACCATTTGGGCACCTAAAAAAAATTAAATTTCACTCAAAGTGAGTGGCTAGAGGCATTACAAGTCATCCTGTGAAGTTTTAAAATTTTAGATTTTTATGTTTTTATTTTATTTTTCAGCACCTAAAAAAATTTAAATTTTAAACTAAAGTGGGTGGCCACATATATTTTAAGTCATTCCGTGAAGTTTTGAAAATTTTGATTTTTTACTTTTTTTTCACCTCAAAAAAATTAAAGTTTTGATATTCTAAGACATTCTAGGGCTAATTTCTTTCACCACCATATGCATAGTTTCTTTCAGCAGTTTAAAGTTTGAATTCAGTAGCAAATTTGCGATGGAAAAATAATTCCGCTGCAAATTTGCGACGGATTCCAAAAATAAAGGGCATTTTCGATTCCGTCGCAAATTTGCGAATTATCTTCTGTCACAAATTTGCGACGACAAATTTGCGATGGATATATTTTATGTCGCAAATTATTTTTTTTGCGAAGGAATTATTTTTCCGTCGCAAATTTGCGACGGAATTATTCTCCGTCGCAAATTTGTGACAGATATATCTTCCGTCACAAATTATTTTTTTTGCGACGAAATTATCTTCTGTTGCAAATTTGCGATGGATATATCTTCCGTCGCAAATTATTTTTTTTAGACGGATTTTACGACGGATTCCAAAAATAAATGGCATTTTCAAATCCGTCGCAAATTTGCGATGGAATTTGCGACGGATTTGAAAAATTGCCACGAATTTCACTTCCGTCACTAATTCTTCGATGAACAGTAGCCACGAATAAGTTTTTGTCGTAAAATGAGCAACGAAATTAGCGATGATCCAAATCCAATGGAAAATAGAATATCTCAATTGTCATCGCACGAATAATATTTGACTTGTCATCATTTAGCGACAAATTTTCCAACAATCAATTACATTAATAAGAATAATCGACAACAACAATAATGATAATAACAATAACAATAATAATAATTATGACAACCAAAATAACACATGTCGCAATAATAATTACACGTCATTAGTGTTTTGTCACAAAAATTTTAATCTTCATCTTCATCTTCGTCTTCGTCTTCGTCTTGATCTTGATCTTGATCTTCTTCATGAGCATCATCTTCATCATCCGTCTCAAAATCAGATTCTATACCATCTTCTATATTTAATTCACAAATTTCAGTTGGATCCACATCTATCATTGCTTCACATAGATCTCGTAAAATTGGAATGTTATATTCATCAGTTTCAACCGTGTTACAAACTTTCTCTTGTTGAAGGCTCTATCCTTCCGGTGTTCCTTGATTTTTCTCCGTGCTTTGATTTTACATACAGCCCACCAATCAACTTTGTCATGTTTCAAACTAGGATATGATGCATAATATACTTGAATTACTTATTGTGCCAAGACAAATGGTTCCTATTTCATATATCTTTTCTTGTGATTTATTTCAACCAAATTAAACTTCGTATGAACCTTCATTCCTTTGACGGGGTCAAACCACTTACACTTAAATAACACAACCCGCATCATTAATTGTCCAGGATACTCTATCTCTATGATTTCATCCAACAAGCCATAAAATCATCTTTTGAATTGCCACCATCGGATGACCGAACATACACACCACTATTCATTGTGGCTTTTCCCATTCCATATTCTTGAGTGTGAAAATTATATCCATTTATGAATTATGCTAGCCAACTGCGTACTCTTAACTGTGGACCCCATGACAGATGATATAGCAATCCTTGCTCTCTAAGTTCATCATGATTACTGTGAATCTAAGATTACACACGCAAAGTCAATAGTATATATTTTAATAAATGATGTATAAAATATTAATAACTTGGTTTTGGTCCATAGGCAACTTACATATATTTTGAACCATGTTGCAAATTGTTCATTGCACAAATGGTTAAACTCATTTGGTGGTATTCCATACATTGAAGTTTGAAAAATCGTAGTAATAAATACCATTTATATATCAGCAAATATTTGACACACAATATATATATTTGCAAATTTACACTTACTCGAAGTATGGCTCGACTTCTGGGCAGTTCAATAAAATATATATATATATATATATATATGGGCTGCATGTCATTCTTCGCCCGGTAAGTAACGAAATGTACATGCGCCGCTTGGCCGACCCAGATAATTGAAAATAGAGAATGATTTGCAATTGGGATCAATGGAGCCCTCATCATTTCTGCTTACTCTCCGCCTCTTGCACTGCACATGCGGCTCAAAATAGTATGATGCAAATGTTGTCACTTCTTCCATAATATATGCATTATAAATTGAAGCTTCAACACATGCCTTATTATTCACTTTTTTCTTCAAATGATATAAGAATCTAATTGTAATATAAAGAAGCTTATTAGAACATAATATATAATAAAGTAATTTGAACTTTATTTAAAAAAATTTTACCTCTCAAATGGATACATCCATCGAAATTGGATGGGACCGGCAGTTTTGGCCTCATAAGGCAAGTGAACTAAGAGATGCTCCAATCGAATCAAAACACGATTAGAGGAAATATCCTTTCTAAGTTGCAAATAATAATTGGAATATCTCTCTCTAATTTCTCTATATGTGATGCTTTTAACACTATCGAGCAAATATCATGCAGGAAATTGCTTAACTCGGTAATGGCGCCCCATGTAAAGTTCGGTAGAACTTCCTTGAAAGGTATTGGAATTAGTCTTTCCATAAATATGTGACAATTATGACTCTTCAAACTAGTCAACTTGCGTTCATTCAAATCAACACATCTCCCGAGGTTCGAAGCATATCCATCAGGAAACCTCATAGATTTCAACCATTGACAAACAACTCGTCTCTGCTCATTATCCAATGTATAAACTGCTTTTGGTTTTGGTCCCTTGCTGCTTGCATCCATATCTAGTGTTGGCCGATTACAAATATCTCTCATATCTTTTCTTACGTTCAAGTTATCTTTTATTTTTTCGGTGACATCCATCACAGTATTTATGATATTATCGAAAATATTTTTTTCTATGTGCATAACGTCAAGATTATGATGAATAAGATGGGCCTTCTAATATGGTAGATCCCAAAATATACTGCGTTTAGTCCACTTATGTGTACTTTCGTACGTAATAGTTGTGCCGTGAGGATTCTGAACAATAGTTGAAAAGTCCTGCATCTGCTCCCAAATTTGATCGCCGGTCAACCTCAATGGTGGAGGTGTTCTTTCAGTCTTATTCTTGATGAACTCTTTTTTATTCCTTCTGAATGTATGATTTATCGATAAAAATTATCTGTGACAGTCAAAATAGCTGGGCTTCTTTCCATGTTTTAATCTAAATGACTTTGATCTCTCCAAACATATCGGACATCCTAACATCCCAGCTATACTCCATCCAGATAATATTCCATAAGCTGAAAAGTCATTTATTGTAACAGTCTGAATTTTCGATCCTTTTCCCGGGATTCAGGAAATCAATATTGATTAATGCACTATAGTGAGATCTCGCCCGGAACAGCGCATTCTCGGGATGCTAACCGTAGGGGTAAGACCATTACGGGATTGAGTTCGCACTACTAAAGAACTCGACCTTGGTTCGACCTTCGACCATAAAGTTTGGCGAGGGAATGTTTTGGGCCAACAGAGACCGATCTACTTGATTGATCGTGTCCGAAGGGAACTAGTGACAGACCCTCGCAATTATATGACAATCAAGGTCGCCTCGCTTCGAGTAAACTTAAACGTGATTCGACTTAGTGTCGGTCACTGGTCGAGAACGCGTAATCCCAATGAGCCACCCGTTAGCCAGAGATAAGCTAAAGTCGCGATTGTTTGATTTTAGTCATTTCTTGGAATTCGGGCCTGGGAATCGAGAATTTTGAAAGTGATAATTTTGAGCGGCCGACGACGTTTTTGGCTTGGCCAACCTTAGGGCCACCCATTTCTGCAAAAAATTGATTTCGCTCTGGGACCGAAAAAATTACAATTTTGCCCCTGGGACCGCGAACGAATTTTAAGGACTGGATTAAGTCGGGAGACTGAGAAATATCCTGTATGGCCGAAATTATGAAGGACAAGAATGACCCTCACCTTTTTGGATAATTACAAGAATGCCCTTTTGACTTTTTGGGCAAGGGCGATCGTGGGGCATCGGATTTTGGACGAGATTGAATCGTGGCCGTTAGATTGGAGGGTAGTGAGAAGGGTATTTTGGTAATTTCCGGGGTGCAATTATTGGGGGTAGATTTATTTATTCCTTTTTTTCTCTCTCTCTCTCTCTTTCTCTTTTTTCTCTCTCACTTTCTCTCTCCTCACCCCCACCGATCGGTCCCTCTCTCTCTCCCCTCCCCCGTGTGTGAACCCCCTTTGGCTGACCACCAACTCGCCGCCACCAGTTGCCGCCCTCCCGCCGGTCACCGCCGCCGCTTCTTCTCCTCCCCGGCTGAGCCAAACCATCCGCCTCTCCTCTTTCTCTCCCCGTTCCCTGTTCCGATCAAGCCCAACCACCGCCGAGCCACCTCAGGCCTCCTTCCCCTACCCCATACGACCAGAATGCCACCCCCAGCCGGCCGTGAACCGCCCGCCAGCCACCCACCCGCTGTGGAGCAGCCACATGCCTGCCTAGCCACCGGCGACACTGCTGCTGCTGCTACTGCTGGTCCGCTGTCCCCGGCCCTGTTCAGCCGAGTTGTCCTGTTTTTCTAGGGTAAGTGTCTTCCCCAAATGCCACTTAGGACCTCGGGTATTGCTAGGCTTGTTTAGGACTCGAATTTGGTAGTTTAGGTGGTTATTTTGGGATTGAATTTTGTGGTTGGTTGTTTGGTTATCGTGGACTGATTGGGCGATGAAATTTCGAGGTTTGGGAGGCTTGATTAGGGCTGTGACATTGTGGAACAATCGGGATTAGTTGGTGTGATCGATTGGAATTGTTATGGCTTGATTGGGCTTGTTGGTGTATTCGTATTGTTGGTTGTTGTTGGCTGGTTTTGGTTGTGTATTGGGCTAAATGTGGTGTGGTGGTGTGCCGTGTGTCTGGCCGTGAGGTGTGGTGGCGACGTGGAAATGTGAATGTGCATTGAATTCGCGTGCTAAGTATGTGTGGGTCGTGGGATGTGTTCGTGTGACGAGAATGTGTAATTGTGAAATGTGTGTGAGGTGTGCGTGTTTGGCAGTATGTAGGTGTGGCCGTGTGACAGATGTGGTATGAGTGGAACGAAGGTAAGGGAATGTGGGATTGGTTTGAATAGTGAGACCCTAAGACGTGTTCGTTTACGCGGGGTAAGGTCCGTCCTGAGGCGTGTTCGTTTACGTGGGACGATACCGTCCTTGACGAGGTGACGATGCCTGGCCCGACGGGTTGTCGATGCCTGACGAGGTCAGAAGACCGTTGGCCTGATGCGTTTTATGCGGGTGCGGTAATTAAGGAAGTGAGAGTGTAGGATTCCGTCCTAAGGCGTGTTCGTTTACGCGGGATGATACCGTCCCTGACGAGGTGACGATGCCCAGCCCGACGGGGTGTCGATGCCTGACGAGGTCAGAAGACCGTTGGCCTGATGTGTTTTACGCAGGCGAGGTAGGGGTGGAAAGGTTGAGAATGAGCGGGAATTTGGCTGACGAGTGAGATTGCGAAAGTGACGCGTGGTGGGAGTTGGCGTGCGAGTGTGTTTGTATCGCACAATGTGATGCTCGATTATGGGATAAAACTGCTAGGCACGGTATGGGATGTGCCCAAGTAGGTTTTGTCTTCTAATCAAGGCACGCGCGCAGCTATAATGTATTGCGGTGATTTAGTGCCTGTGTTGTTGTCCAATGTGCAGGAACGTGCATAATGGGTTCCAGGTAGGGTCGTGTGTGATTGTTAATATGGTGGATTGTTGCGGGTTATGCGTGTTTTCGTCTGGCGGTACGTGAGTACCTACGTGGGGTTTGGGGTTATACACTTATTGAGATTTGTCTCATAGTTGTATAATCCACAATTTCAGACCCCCAACCGTAAACCCAGGAGGTCCGCCTCCTCTTTTTGGAGTTTGAGGAGCTGCCTTTGGTGTCCAGTGGAACTGCAGGTGATCCTTCGGAGCGGAAGCCAAAAAACTCATGAGCAAATTGGAAGATGGCGACCAGTAGCTTCCCTAGGGTAAATTTTAGGTGTTGTGTAATATAAGTCGACTTGTAGCGAAGTTAGGTTAACCAGAACCCTGATCTTTTGTAATGTCGGTGGCTGAGAATGTTCGTTTGATAATTATGTCTGTAATCAAAGGTTTGTATATTTGGTGTTGTATGGACATGTTGTTGTTTGATTGTTTTGATGTTCTACCTCGTTGTCGTCATCTTTTTGTCCGGGGTTTTTAATATCTGCTTTCGCATGTGGCTCTGATGTTTGGGTTGGGTTGGCGACGTTCTTAGAACGTTGCAACTATTCGACCGGAGCAAGGGATGTCGTGAGCTTGTAAGGGTTCAGGGCGTGACATTTATTATCCAAAGAAGAGCAACCTTCATTACAAATGTTTGATCGGTAGAAATATCATATGTAAGAACACCTTCATTTCATAGCTATTGTAACTCTTCAATCAATGGTTGCATATAAATATCTATTAACTTTTTTGGATTTTGCGGGCCAGTCACGATCAATGTCAAAAACATATAAGGTGTCTTCATGCACATACCACATGGAAGATTGTACGGCGTTAAGATAACTTGTTAATATGAATAACTTTTTCCTGATTTCCCAAATGAGGCAAATCCATTAGCACATAGACTTAACCTGATGTTTCGAGGCTCTATCGCAAACTCAGGTTATGTTCTATCAAAATGTTTCCATGCCTCTGCATCTGAAGGATGACACAAGGATGACACATTAGACTCTCTTCTGTTTCATGATTTACATACTAAGTCATGTGTTCAGCAGTGGCTTGATACGCATAAAGCCTTTGCAATGTGAGGATTAAGGGCAGATAAAACATTTGCTTGCATGGTCTACGCTTCTGATTACGACTCTGCCTCCTATTAATCTTGTACCAAGGTTAGCAATAGAATTTGCAAGATTCTGCATTTTCATCATCTCTCCAATATAACATACAACCTTTACTACATACATCAATCCTTACAACCGAAAGACCTAAGTTATCTACTAGCTTTTTCATATCGTAAAAATCACTTGGCATGATGTTATCATGAGATATTGTTTCCCGCATTACTTCAACAAAAGAGTTGAAGCAATCCACAGACACATTATACTCTGCCTTAATATTTAATAGTCTTGTTGTCACTGATAACTTAGTGTGGTTGTCACAACCTGCCCATAAAGGTTTATCTATTGCTTCCAACACTTTCCAGAACTGATTAGATAGAAAAGTTCCATTACACACATTCTCATCAAAACCTGTTACTCCTATCTCTTTCAATTGCGATGCATGATTAGTACCCACTTGTTCAAGTGTAGGAGTAAAACTAGTACTTGCATGATTCGATTCTGAAACAAAATTTTGACCAACTGCATCAATCATCATCCTCTTGTATGCGTTCAATTGGTCATAATAGCTACATTCTTCCCTAACTAAAAATTAGTCACTTCTTCGATATCCTTCATCAGATATAAATGATTCACCATAGGAAGTCTAATTATAATAGTTTGGAGTAAACCCAAATCTATAAAGATGTTCTCTAACTTTATCACATACATGAAATTTACCATTATTGCACTTTTTACACGGACACCTTAACTTATTTCCATTTATAAACTCATATTTACTACTAGCAAAGTCTAAAAATAGTTCTAACCCAATACGAAACTCATCGGTCAATCCTCGAAGTCTAGGTAAGTTCTTATTATACATCAAAGCCCTGTCTCTTTGCATTGTGTCTGTATAAAAATACAAAAATCTCGTAAAATATTAAAAATATCATATCTACTATTCTTAATTAAAACCATAAAATTATGAAAATTAAAATTTTGTTTTTGACGCAGCAATTACTTTCCTCCCATGGCGCAACCGCCCTTGGCAAGACCTCATTCTATGGGCAATGAAGATATGCGGTGGAGATTCCTTTGCGCACCGCCTCTCCCGTTTTTCCCTTGGCGCACTAGTCCACATCATATGGACCGAGAGAAACAACGCACTATTCAGGAACAAGAGCGTATACATCCCGGGTATGCGCAAGCATCTTCTCAAAATTGTCAAGGACAAGGCCATTTCCATTGGGAAAGTTCAGGACACTCCTAGGAATCGTGCTTTCCAGAGAAAATGGGAACTACCGGTCTCAATCTTTGAAGCGAACCAGATGCCTGAGCTTTAGCAGTTAGGATCTTTTGATCTGTCTTCTTTAGCTTCTGTCTCCTTGTATAGTCTTTGCGAAACCACCTTTGACCTCATCTGGACATTTCCATGTCCTAATTCGGTCAGAGTCTGGTTTTGGCCTTAGGTTGTATTGGTTTTATGAAAAGTAATATATTTTTACCTTTACCAAAAAAAAAATTACTTTGAACTTGAAAAAAAAGAAGAAAAACTTACCATGTAAAAAAGACTTACTCAAATATTTGACTGAAATCTTTGTAGTAGAAAGTGGACAATTTGATGAGAATTGCAACATTCACTTGGATTGCGGGACCTTTAAATGGACACGTATCTAAAAAAAAAATCACTTAAGATTCATTTTTTTTATAATTTTTAATTTTTTCGAATTTTTTTCTTTTTTTTTCCCCTATCTTTTTCTCCGGTCATCGGTCCGGCGACCGGCTGAGGCCGACGAGTTCGACATTGCCGGCCATCGACAAGGCCGAGCGGCCTCGCTTAGGTGTTTTGGGCGACGGCGAGGTCTGGGCGGTGGCCATGGTGAGGCAGCTCGGCCTCCCCCAGATTTGGGCGAGACTGTCGCCCAGACCTCGCCGTTGCCCAGATCTGGACGATGGCGAGGTCGACCGCCACACCTGGGCGAGGCCGCCGGTTGACCTCGCCGTCGCCCAGATTTGGGCGACGGCGAGGTCAACCGGCGGCCTCGAGGCAAGCCAGTCAGCCTCCCCCAGATCAGGTCAACGGCCATGGAGGGAGGCCGGGCCGCCTCGCCCCATGGCCACCGAGGCCGCTCGGCCTCTCCCCATGGCCGGCGAGGTCTTGCCGGTCGTCGGTCGCAGAATTTACGAAAAGAAAACAAAAAAAAAGTCAATAAAATAAAAAAATTCGAATCACGAAGTTAGCTATGATACTTATCGGTAAAAAAGCTTTACCGAGATTGATTTGTGCGCGCATGGATAGGTTTATTGAGAGAGAAAAGCGAGGGGATATGAGGAATCAATACATGGAGAGAGAAATTGACGGGTGGGGTGAATATCACGGAAGTTATTTTCCATCATAAACTAAAAATTAGCAACGAATTCGTTTTAGTCGTAATGCGACGAAGAAAAAATCCGTCGCTAAATACGTCGCTAATTTGCGATGGAAAAGTGGTCGTCGCTAATCTGCGACAGATTTAGCGACGGATTTATTTTCCGTCGCAAATTTGCGATGACCACTTTCCCATCGCAAATTTGCGACGACAAATTACCCTTCATAAATTTTCATGGCAAAATCCATGTTTTTTTTTGTAGTGTGAAGTGCACGGGTGAAAGAATCTAGTCTTCGTCAAGTAAAGATCGTAATTTCGAGGGTTCAATTACGTGTGGGATGAATTAGCAACCCACAATGCCCATTGGTTACCGCATTCCTACTTTCGATTATGTCTTCAATAATTGATCATTTAATTTTCTAAGCATGCATAATCTTTTGCTCGAAAGTTCAATAACGTCATTGTTAATTAACAAGGCAGTTTTCTCTTGTGTAGTTGCACGACTCAGTCGGTCTCCATCGGTAACTGGTAATATCTCATACTCATGATTTTCAAGAGCTGAAAATGATCCATTCATGTATGGTCCAAAAACTCCCCCGTAAGGTCATTTAATCAAAGCAATGTCTTAATCAAATTGGCCTTATAGTCACATGAATATGCAAACATATAAAGTTGTGTCATGCGGTTCACACAAAAAATCAAGCCGGTATATAGTCACACATAAGTGTATAGGTGACAACCTTCATTGGAGCGAATCTTGTCGAAATTATCACAATACGTTTTATCTATAATTAGCTTGTTATCCAAGTTCTAAATAATCGCATGACAAGAAGCTCTTGTTCTATTCTAATATGTGCTCTTTGTAATATAAATTGGATTACATTATCAATTTATTTAGGGAAATTGACACAAATGGTTCATGAACTTTGGCCAAATATAAAATATGATCTTTGAATTTTTAATTTGCTCAATGTAGTTCCTGAACTTTATCCTAATGTGCAAGATAGCCCCTGAACTTTTAATTTGTTCAATGTGATCATTGAATTTTTTATACATGTTCAATTTAGTCCCTGAACTATATAAAAATATTCAATGTTGTCCCTGAATTTGAATTAATGGAAAAACACCCTTGAATATTTTCATATACTTTAGGGACTAAATTAAACATGTACAAAAAATTCAGGGACCATATTGAATACTGGGTACTGTTCAGTGATCACATTGAATAAATTAAAAGTTTAAGGACCACATTACTCATTGTGTCAAAGTTCATGGATTATTTATGTCATTTTCCCATTTATTTTAATGGATACTATGGTAACATTAGAGGAGGTAGGTTTAATCAGCAAGTATATTAAACTTGACGAAAGGGCATTTTGGATATACAAAAGTGTGGGCCATCGTGTTAGTACTTGAGAATGGCATGCCCACTTTGAGCACCGATTTAGGCGAGACCATGATATTAAGTACCGGTTCAATATGCAACCCAACCCGAAACTCCAATGGATATATAAAGAAAAAGGGGTACTTGACAAGATGAAAAAGTGCGGCTACTCCTAAAATCGCGCTAATTTGTTACTAGTTGTATATTTGGGATTTACTAGGCGTTACTTTCAAGCTTGATCCCTTAGTCGGACGCCTATAAGTACCTGCCACTTTTTTCACTTTTCACGCATCCAAACTATATGCGAGCCAATTCTTTCTCCTCTCAAATTTCTGGTTTCCATGAGCTCCGATTTGACGGCTGTGACGCAAGCTTAGTTATAGTATGGCCATGGTTGCAAGCAAGGTTAAGTTTTAAGTTTTGACAGATAAGAGACAAGGAGAGCAAGGGTGCCCTATAGAGAGAATAGGGATGCAAAATACGAGAGAGAGAGAGATGTGTGAGTGTTGGTGATAGAAGAGTGAAGTTATTGAGTATCGCAACGGACCTGTTTCCACCAACTTATTAGTCTTGTTATTAGACTTATCAACCGGGTGAATTAAAAATGATTTGATCCAAATTAACTCAATTTTTATTTATTTTTATATAATATAAATTTAATGATTCATACTCTACTCCACTCGATGTTCTTGGAAAGTAGACAATCCCTCTTAAGCTCATTACTGACATGATATGACCTGCTCTAGTTGCTCGTACCGTATCGAAAAGTATCATTCTAAGTTAAGATAACACGTTACTTGTCCACTAGTGCGAAAGCCAATATTTAGGGGACGTAGGATCAAAGCCATACCTGAAACCTAGCAGTAGACTCCTTTTTGGAAGCACCAATTTCTTTTCCTCCCTTCTCCGCGTGAAACTCAAGTTTGGGTGATTCCTTGTGAGTGAAATACCATAATTTGTTGGATTGGTTAAATAAGACGGGTGAATTCCCTAAAAAATCCTCAATTTTAGATCAAGTAATAAATTTATTATTAATTTTTTTATCTCAAAAAAACTCTAAACTTTAAGTCCAGTCTTAAATCTGCCCCGAACTTTTTTTTTTAAGAAAAAACCTCAAATTTTAAGTCTAGTCCTAAATCTGCCCCAAAATTTATTTTTTTATAAAAAATCACCAAAATTTAATTTGTTTTAAAAAATATACCCCTGTAATCCAATTCTAACTTGATATGACACTTCTATGTCGATAACAAATTCACATCAATAAAGTAATATGGCTTTTTTTTAGACAAAGAAAAGTTTGGGGCACATTTGGACTGAACCTAAAAATTGGATTTTTCTTAAATTAAAAAAAAATTTGGTGTGGATTTGTTATCATCCCTAACTTTCATATTCTAAAATGGTTTTTTTTTTTTTTTTGGTAAGGTAAGGAATTTATATACTTTTCAAATAGACAAATACAACCAAAGCTCAAACCGAAACCTGACCCAAATTGGACAAAAGATGTCCACAGAAGGTCAAGAGAGGTTTAGCAGATATAGAAACAACAAGCCTACATCTAGGCAACACAAGAAAAACAACAGTCAAAAACCAAAGAGACAGGACCAGCCGAAGTATGAAGGTATGGCTGTAGCTCCATCATCGGCAGCAACTCATCCAGTAGAAGCTCATCAACAGCAGGGCAGCCAGACAGCAGCACAGGATGCAATCAGCCGAGAGGAACGCCTGGAGGGCCAGCAGCATACCCAGCCGAGAGGAAACCAAGCCGGCTGGTGGGCCGCCCATGCTTCCGACGAAGGATTTCAACAATTTTTATTGAGTTGAATTTGTTATTGAAGTGGAAATGCGACGCCGGTCTGTACCTATCGTTCCATTACTTTGTTAATGTGGATTTGTTATCAATGTGGAAGTGCCATGTCAAGTTGAGATTGGATCATGGGGGTATATATTTGAAAATAAATTGAAATTTGCTGATTTTTTTACACAAAACAAAATTCGAGACAAATTTGGAATTGAACTTACAGTTTGAGATTTTTTCTTAGATAAAAAAAAGTTTGGGGTAGATTTGGAACTGGATCTAAAGTTTAGGGTTTTTTTTTTAGACAGAAAAAGTTCAAGGCAAATTTTAAACTTGACCTAAAATTGAAATTTTTTAGGGAATTCGGCGTAAATAAGACGGAAGTCAAACCTAAACGGATAGGACAAGCATAAAATTTTAGAATTTTAAAGAAAATCTCAAAGTGTGTGAGCCACAAGATTTTAGTTAAGTAAAAACTAAAAGATAAAAGTAAGTCCAAATAAGACAAATGTGATGTGCGATTATTTCCATTCATTTCTTGTGAAATTCAAATCTGCACAACAGAAAATTATTACATCTTGGGGAAAAAAGGTTGAAACAATGTGTCAAAGTAATCTTCAAGTTCCCATCAAAATCTTCGCTGCACACTAAAATCAAACTCTTTTTTCGTGACCGGAATTTCTGCACCGCATCAACCGAGGACGGCGACCATAACCAACCCAGGAAATACAGAGTTGGTTAGACAAGTCTGGTGGTAAATGTCAGATGCAGATATCAACGATAAGACCGTCAATCGAATGCAACCCTTTGGGCCAGACTGACATAATGACTGCGGGTGCACTACGTGAAAAAGAGTCACGAATTTTGAGCACTGGGTTTTTGCGTGGTCCAATCATTGCTAAAATTTGTAAAAACAACAATTAAAAAAAAATAATTTGTTGTTGGTCCCCGTTAGATACTTCCAGGGTAAAGTTTTTCTTTTTTATCTTTCGCGTTAGGATGGATTGGACCCGACAATCCTTTTCTTTTGGGAGGACATGAGGGTTGCGTTTCGCAATCTGTCAAATAGTGACTAATTTTATTTTTTTGTTCTCATAATCAGTTTTTGAACATAAATCCGTTTAATAAATTTTTTGTTCTCGAGCATAAATTTGCAAAAGTGTGTTCCTAGATTCAGTTTTAGAATAGAATCAAGAAACCAAAAAAGTTTATTCTTAATTCTGGGAACAAAAATTAGAAATGTAAAAGAATATTTTTTTCTTTTTCTTCTTCTTGGTTTTCTTCTTCTTCTTTTTCTTCCTGGCCTGTGGTCAGTCGCCGATGCCAGCAACCTAGCCATGGCCAAGGAAAGGGAAAGGGAACAAAAAAAAAGAAATATTCAAAATATTATTAAAATATTATTAATAAAAAGAAATTTAGTGTAGTTACCAAATACATTTCTATTCTTTTTCTATTCCAAGAATAGAAATTTTGGGCGGTTACCAAATGTCTTCAAACGCTTAAAAATTGTTTTTGGGCACGAAATCAAAAGTAATCATTTCTAAGCAGAATCAGTTTCTGGGATTAGAATGGTTGCCAAATGCATCTTAGAAATGTCAAAAGTTATGTACGGCGTTCACTTTAGTGCTAAAAATTTTCACTAGCTCACTTAAGTGCTACAATAGGAGAAAAAATGATCACTTAAGAGCCTCCAACAAAAATTTCCAGCCAAAAATAATATGTGGTATTTATATTAAAAAATTAGTATAAGTTGGCAATTTTTATTAAAAAACCATTCCACGTGGATTTCTTTGGTTGATGTCCCGCAAAGAAGAAGAGAAATTATTGGCATTTTTCTTTCACTTCATCTCTCTCCTTTGTAACCCTATCTCCAAGGTCGCTCTCTACAACAATGGCGTCGGCCTGCTCCCTTACCTACGTGCCTCTAGTCCCTCTTGCTCTAAAAACCAATCTTGTCATCCCCTCCCTCCGAGTTCAACCTCCGCTCCTCCTCACTGTTGCCACCAGCCGAGTCGCCGGCACTTACCGAGCCAACTAGACCTGGCCAAACAATGCCAACGACGCTCATGGATGAGCATGCATCGCTTGCAAGCCGCTTGTCCAGTTTGGGCTCACCTATCTTAGTCTCCAAACGACGCTTGTCTAGATTTGGTTTCCCTTTTCTCGTGTTCCTCTTTACCAAAATGAACTTCCAATCTCGATTTCTATCCTTAGGGGAGCAATTAGTCAGTTCTTAGAGGCCGATTTCTGCAATTTTGTGGACTTGGCTGTAGTAGGGTGTTAACACCTAATTTTTAGCCTATTTTTGTCATATTTTCAAAAAAATTCAAAATTAGGTCTAGGGATCTTGGCCAAGTCTAGAAACCGATTTCTAAACCAAAAAATAATTTTTTATCATTTTTATGCATTTTTTCTTAATTTCTTTTAGTCAAAATAAGCAAGAAAATAAAAAAAATAGTAAATGGAATCATAAAATTCCATAAAAATAGCCATTAATCTTCTTTTAAATCCAATTTCATAAATACACTGTCAATTTTAGAAAATCTCAATCGAGTATATGTTTTTTCCCAAAATTGGGTAAAATTAAACCCGAATTGAACCAAAAATGAAATTAAATTTTTTCTAGACATTTTTGAGTTATAGTGCCTTCACAACAATTGACTCTGGAACCTTTAATTGCATAATGGTTGGTCCAATTGCACAATTTGACATATAAATCAAAAATCCCCAAAATTTGATTGAAAATTAAGAATTTTGAACATAAATTGAGAATCGTGCCCAAAATGAAATTGCCGAAATATGAGACTATCATTTGTAGGGTTCATCTGGGGTGGGTAATTGAATTTTGGCATCAATTTTGCCTAATTGGGTCATTAGGACCTCAAATTAAACAAAACCCTATTAACCCGAATATAAAAATAAGAAAATCTTGGGCACAATTATAATAAAAATTGAGGAAAATTATATGTTTGGGTTCGAAATATACTGGGAAATTCAATTTTGAGGTTGAATTTCGAAAATTTGGTGGAAATTGGGTTTAATTCGCGAATTGAGGCAAAACCGGAACTGCTAGGTCGACCCGACCTGACTGGAAGAATATCATCTTCTTCACCCGGCCACCAAAACCCAGAAAAAAACCAACTCGTGCCCGCGACTTCATTGACTCACCCCAATCAAATTAGCACGTTCTAATCTAGTTTTCTAACTGGATATTTTCTAGCTGGCACCAGTTAACAACCCTAACTGATTAGAAAAAATGTTCTAACCAATTTTGAGCGGGAATTTTGATGAACAAAAACAAGAAAAACTGACCCGAACGAAGGGAGGGTGTTCGAGAAATTTCCCGAGAGAGAGAGGAGAGAGAAAGGGGCGAAATCAAAGAGAGAGAATTAGAGATAGAGGGTCAGAGATCCCCCCATGAGTATTCGGCGCCGCCCTAGACGGCGGGGCACCGGCAAATCACGAGTTGGCCGTGACCTCCCCTCGCCATGCCAAGCCAGAAAACTTGATCGTGAAGGCTTGAAACCGAGTGCCATCCAGTCGACTTGGACCCGTTTCGACGAAACGAGATCACTAGAGTGAAGACCGAGAGTCAAGGAACAATCCTTGGGGTCCCGATCGGTTCAACAATTTCGTTTGATCGTTGAACGAACCAGGTGAAAATCGTTTGTGATCAATTTTTTAAGAATTTTCCAGAATTTGATTTTTGTTTCAACGTGCATTTTTAAGTGATTTCATCGACGAATCTTGGCATGTTGATGTCTATTATTAGTTTCCAATCAATTTCATGTGATTTGATTGTGTTTTTGGGTACTAAAAATGCATGAACCGAGTTGGCCTCACCATTAAACCGTTTTCCAGAGCTCCAGTGACCCTGCCGGAGCATTGCCGTGGCCGTAAGGCCACTCAGGTTAGTGTTCACTGACCTTTGTTTGATGTTTGTTAGTGATAGGAATCGTTTTAGACGGCTAAGGCGAGTAGAATAGGAATTTTGAGCTTTGATGAGCACGGTTTAGGTTAATGGTAAATTGGTATTTTCCGATGAAATTTTCGCCGGTCGGTGACGGTCCAACAGCCAATTGGCTGGTTTAGTTAGTAACACGGACTTGATCCAGAACCAAAAATCATTGGAAAAGGACGCCGGAGGCTCATCGGCGATGAGCTCAAACCGACCACCTTGAAGACCCCAACGCATAGTTCATGCACACCAACTGTTTGAGAAAATACTTAAATGAAAAACACTTCAAACGACGCCGTTTTTGGCGTTGGGTTCGCCGGAGGGGGTGATTAGTGCCGGCTCCGGCGACGGCTGGTTCGGTCTCGGCAGAATCGGTCCGGTCCGGTTTGTCCCCTTGATGGGAAAAATTTAAAAAAAAATAATAAAAGAAAATCAATAAAAAAATAAAAAATTAGAAAATTTCTAAAAAAAAATCACAAAAATCATAAAAAATTTAGATTTTCTTAGAAAATTAGGAAAAAAAATTAGAAAATTCATAAAAATTAGGAAAATTACAGAAAATTCATAAAAATACAAAAATCTCGAAAAATTCATAAACATTTCAAAAATTCAGAAAAACACAAATAAAAATTTTTGAAAATTTTGGAAAATCAATAAAAATTTGGAAAATTCACAAAAATTTCCAGAAAATCATAAAAAAATCAGTTCTCGATTTTAAAAAAATTTTCCGAACAAAAAAAAATTTCAAAAAATAAAAAAGTTCAAAAAAATTTTGAAAATTCACAGAAAGGTCCAAAATTATCGTGGCCAGCAATAAAAAATGAAATTTGAATTTTTGAAGTGTTCAAATGGCTCTTAAAAAAAATCAAAAAATCAAAAATTTTGAAAATCTACGGAATGATTAAAAATCATTGTGGCCAGTCATAAAAAGTGAAATTTGGATTTTCCAAAATGCCTAAGTGGCATAATTTGGAAAATTCCAAATTCAGGGATAAAACCCCTAAAAAACCCTAAACCCTAAAAAATGTGTAAATCATGAAATGAATAAGCTATTAGAGCTTCGTTAGGGTTTGAGTGTTTTTGCTTAACTTTCATTTTTAGTGGCCAAATTAGGATTGTTGTGATTAATTTGCCATTGGATGTGCATTTAATTCTTGGGTGCTTAACTGTTTGTTCATGATTAGATTAGTGAATTGACCTTAGAGATCCGTGTGATACGCTAGACATGCCATATCGTTCTTAGGTACCGAAAGGGCGTTAATGATCTCAATTTGAGATTGTTAATGTAACCAAGTCCCTTATCCAGAATCTTTGGTTCGTAGGATTGCGATACTTCTCCCGTACCTTAATTAGGTTTCTAGTCAACCTACCGTAAATGACTAGTGACGACTCTAAGTTCAAATTTAAATCAAGTAAACCCCGTTGTCACATGAGGTATGGTCTGGGACAGGCCCGTATAGAAAAATACTTTCATTCTAGCACGTGAGAGCATGACGCGACAAGCTTGGCGACTCCACTAGGGATTTCTTCAGTTTCTAAGTGGACTTAGGCCTAGATAGAACGAAATACATGTGTTTGTGCTCGCAAGGATCCCAGGTACGTTCCACTAATGACGTGTTAAATGATGATGCAGGTAGGAGGTATAAGGGGTGTAGTCTATGCTTACCTTTGTTTTGTAGGATGGTGTTGGGATTGAATGTGATTTTACCCAAATTTTAGAAGTGTTGTTTGGTTATAAATTGTTGTGCTTGCCTTTAAATTGCTTTAGCACTTCGCTTTTCGCACACACTACTCGTGGCCCAACCCCGGCTACATTTAGGATCACCTTTAGGAGGTATGTGTTTAGGCGAAACTATGAGCCGATTGCTCATGGGATCATTTAAATACAATACCGACCACCGAGATGGAATAATATTCCGTTACTTTAGGCCGATCGCCTATTGGAATGGAATCCCTTGTCCATTAAGGTGGTGACCTTGAGCCTTCAGTATATCCTCACCCTTTTAGGTGTCAAAACCTCACTTGTTGCATATACTTGTCTTTGTGGTTGATATACCTAAAACCAAGCAAAAATGTATCGGTATGTAAGTGCCGTTCCACTTCTCTCATCTTTTCAATTATGCAAGTTAATTGACACCATTTTGTTAAAAATGTCCAAATGACAACCAATGTTTAGTCAAAATGCCTTTTCATACTAGAAAGGATGAATAGGGTGATATGCTCCATTTGATCACATTTTTCATTTTTAGATAGAATGTACAGGTCCATGGTGATTTTCAATGTAATTCAAGTAGATTGAATGCTCAAGATGTGACAAGTACAATCCCATTTGCCAAAAGTCTATTTTCGATGTATTCAAAGTTGTAAATCAGAGGATAGGACTTTATGGTCAAAATGGGGCATGTCAAAAGACATTTGCATTAAACATTGGTTTCATTTACATTTTCAAGTATATGCTCTTTTAAGGCATAAATAGATTAGAAGTGGCATTTGTATTACGTCATAAGAATGCAAATGTACTTTACCTCCATTTTTTCCATAAAAGGACATATAATTAAAATGGAGGCATTTAAAATTGATCCATGGTGATTAATAATTAACTTTTTGCATAATTAGACTTGATAGGAAAACTAGACATCCAGGTGATTCCTATTCCACGAAAAGAGCTCATGACTTGGTGGAAGGGCATGACGAAGGATAACCAAGTCTATGTTCAAGATAGGTTGGGATACCTTCTAGACTCGATCCATGTGGAACATCAAGTCAGTTTGATCCAAACATTAACGCATTTTTGGGAAATTTCCACTGCTACCTTTGTCGCGACCTGCCCCTCGAGGGTCGAACTCGGATGAGGCGGGTTTAGAGATAAGTGTTCATGAGATGGTTCATATGGCACTTTTTAAAATGATTTTACTGAAGTGTAAATCTTTTGTTTAGCCATATAACTCATTGATCATGAACGTGGATTTTCCCTAAATCCATATCTCGCGTGACAGCGGATTGATTTTATTTTTTAGGAGTCGCCACTAGCCTAGGTCGGGGGTCGGCTAGAATACCCAAACGAAACGCGGGAATTTCGTTTCGATTTCTACGAAAATTAGAGATCAAAGGTTCGGGGACTAGCTTACGTTAATATTTCTATTAACGCCCTTTCGGTACCGCTAAACTTAGCATGGTTGTTATCTAAGTCGTCATGCATTTGTTTTTTTACCATTTTCATGCCAAAGTCTTAGTCCACTAGGTGATCATGCATCTTGTTTTTGTATTTTCATTTGAGATTCTAAACTAATCCTATCTTAGTCTAGAAAAAGAAAGAAACAATCAATTGTATTGAAAGACATTTCT
This sequence comes from Syzygium jambos, assembly GCA_031216235.1. NCBI lineage: Eukaryota > Viridiplantae > Streptophyta > Magnoliopsida > Myrtales > Myrtaceae > Syzygium > Syzygium jambos. Next base: position 18,990,365 of record CM062222.1, read on the forward strand.
TAAAGTAAACACTCGAAGTATTGAAAAGACGAGCTAATTCTAAGTGCGAGAAAGTAAAAACCCGCAACTCGTCGGGTATTTATTACAACACAAATTGAAAACCCGAGACATGATCGGGAATGAATGAATTAAGTACAAATTGAAACCGGATTGGACATCGGTTTGGCACCATCATCAAATAAGTACAAATTGAGACCGGATTGGACATCGGTCAATCACCTTGGCTTTTTCAACTTCGGATTTTTCTTCCTTGGATCGCCTCTCGGGTGTCGATGTTTATATCCATAACATTCATTCATAACAAATGACATATGAAAGAACAATAATGCAATCAATCACTAATTAAGCACGGGCCTCGGGATCGGCCTTTGTTTTTCATGCGATTCGATTCATCACCCATCTAATCACCTAACATTGTTTGATTAATGGTTAATGATAATGGGCTACCATTTGCATTCACAAAACGGCAACTCATATCCATTAACCCCTAAAGTCGGGTTCTAATGATTATGAATGGGCTACCCGCCGAACATGCATCGGGCCTAGCATTCATCTAACAAACACATGCATAATAATAAAATGAGCATGCATTCAAGCCCATGGGCCTTGTTTCGAAGCCAAACAAACCATGAGAAGTGGGCTTTATAAAAAAAACCACTTATTCAATTAATGCCTAATTCGGATTGCATCTGTTCAAGCATGATTAACTACCCTAATGATGTCCAAATGAAACGGTTCAGGTGTCATTAGAAAGCTTATGACATGAGGATCAAAAGTCAAGAAGATCATTTTTTCTAAATCCTAGCCAATTTTCCCGAAAATATCGAATTAAATCTTAGTGACAGGCTGGATTTGGTTCAGTTATGAATTTCAAAACAATGGCGGGAAAAATAACAAACCTTATCAAAATAGCACGAAAATTTTTGTGCGGTTAGGATTCCCCGTGTGCAACAACTTTTATGTTTTGAGTTTTTGCTAAAAAACCCTCCAAATTTTTATAAAATTTGGTTTTCGCGAAGGACTCAATTGCAAATGGAATTTTAACCCGAAAAGACTTTTCAAGAAAATTGGCCCTCCAAAAATTGTAATTAGGTCCTCAAAATTTTCAGTTGACATAATGAGACCCCAATGAGCAACTTTGTAGTTTTGATTTTTTGCAAAAAAGGACTCTAACTTTATCAAATTCGGAGAAACATCTTTTGAACTCCAAAGGAATGAAAATCAGATCTGGACACAAATTCTGATCAAATTGTGAGAATTCGTTCTGAAAATTCAAATGATCTCCGATTTTGATGAAATTAGTATTAATAGAAAGATCTCAATCTCAGGAAGAACTTTCGTGAAGAAAATTTTTTCATATCTCGAACACACGAATTTATGAAAATCGAAGAACACACGAAGGTCGACTGAAACCAGCATATCACCGGATTTACATGCATATGATGTTGCAAATCGTACTAGGCTAACATGCTCAACATTTTATGAAAATTTTATGGTGAATAGATCAGGATGTGCTCTACAATTCTTATGAAGGAAGTTTTTCCAGAAAATGATCATAGAAAATCATAAAAATCATCAAACAGCACAACATCAATCAGGAATACATCAGAACAGACTTATACAACATATTCCAGGTTCTGATCCTAACTTCTAAAAATGTTTTGACATAGCAAATCAAGTCCGATTGAGGCATATAATATATCAAATCGAAGCTTAAGACGAGATCTACGACTCTCTAGTTTATCACTTCATCAGATTTCGATGTTAACAGGCTCAAATCAGCATCTCAAGCCAACAGGTTTCACTGAACACGAATTTACAGAATTGTGTTCAAGTGTTCTTACCTTGTCTCACAATGATCCAATGCTCAATCGAGCAATTCGGCCTCCGTATTCTGATCTGGAATGGCACGGAGAAACCTTGGAAAGCTCGGCCAACCTACGACAATGGATTGCACGAAATAATGTGAGAATTAATTCGTTTTCTCACGAATAGACTAATCAGCGAAAAATTAAGCTAAGGATGAAATCCGGTGGCCGTTCGATGAGAGGCCGGCCTCCACAGCGACGTGAGAACGTCGAGGAAGGATGTCGGAAGGTCTGGATCGCCGGAAAAGGTCGCCGGAGAGCCGGTTCAGTCGGCTGAACCAGCTGGTCCAATCACCGGCGGCAAAGCCGGTGAAACTGCCGAGAAGGAGATGTCGCCGGAGGGAGGTGCTCCGGCCACCAGCGAGGCCAGCTAGTGTTGCGACTAGCTTCAGGCCGCCGTGGGGGACGTCGGTGGGGCGGTGGCTCACCGGAAAGCAGCCGGCAAGGAGCCGGAAGGCCGGCGGCCGAGAGGGAGCTCGAGAAAGAGAGAGCTGATCGTGGGAGAGAGAGAGAGAGAGAGAGAGAGAGAGAGGAGAGAGAAACTAGATCTGAAAATGAACCCCCCTTTGATTTTTGGAGGGAAAAACACTATATACCTCTCCCAACTTTGAATTCTAGCCCTTAGATTGATCCAATGGTCCAAAATGAATCCTTAATGATTAAGAATATTCCTTAAAGGCTAAGGATTGGTGACATGGCATCATGGATGGACATGATCAATTCTAAATGAATGGCCATGATTGATTTGCTAATCCCCTAATTAATTTGCTTAATCCTTGAAGAATGGCATTTTTGTCATTCTCAATTAAGGGCATTTTTGTCATTTTTGCACTCAAGAGGATGTGACTGACCTTGGTTGGTCCGACCGGATTATCGATTATCAAAATTTTCGACCGGAAAATGACTAGTACGATCGGATTAGTTCAATTTGAATTAAACCAATTTGAGTCAATTAGCTCTGAATTCGGGTAATTGCATGACCGAGCTAGACTAACAAGTTTAATTGAAGTCTAAGTAACCAAATTGAGTCCCAATTCATCAAATTGAATATTAGTCTAGAGTGGGTCAAGTTGAATTGCACTATTTAGACCAATTACTCTTAGACTTCCTAATCATTGGATCACTAAATTGATCAAATTGACTCAAATTCATGTGAATCTTTTAAAATTGATTTTGAATTTGGATTTCATATAAGAAATTAGGCTCATTCGTGTCTCAATTGCGCAAATCATGAAGAATCGATTAAAATCACTGATTAGGGCTAAAATTGGGGGTTTTTGTGTTTGGCTTGGAATTGCAAAATTGGTTCAAAAATTGGATATAAAATGACTTCTAGATCAAATGTCGTGAAGAAATCTAACCTAAAAAAATGACTAGAAATGAAGTAATTTCATTTTTGGCCGATTTGAATCAAATTCCGCAATTTGGGAAAAAGTTGATTCTAAATCGATTTTTGTAAAATTTTAAATGCCAAAGGTAAATTGAATATAAAATAAGATGATTTTTGGATTTTTGTATTTTTCAATTTTTTTGGTCAAAGGTTTGACCAAAAGTCAAACCCTAGTTGACTTTTCACTAGGAGCTTGATTTTATGATCAAATCTTTGAATTTTTCTGAAATTTCCATTTCTAAAGTGAAATTGGATTTGAAAAGAACCTTTTTATGCGAAAAGCCCCAATTTGACCTGGGGTTGACTTTTGGTCAAAGGGTTGACCAAAAAGTCAACGCCAAAGTCAACCATTTGACTTTTCGGGTTTTTGTGTGAAATGAATAGAAAAACGCTTACAAAAGCTAGACCAACAGACGGAATTAAAAAACGACACTTTTTGCTCAAGAAACAGGCTCCGTCGCGATCGGAAACCATAATCTCGAATTTTTTATTTTTTAATGATGCATCGACTAAAAATTAGGTGTCAACAGCTGCCCCTCTTTGAGTGGGAGTTCGAAGAGGTTTCGCTCAAAGACCAATTGGCACCTGTAAATTTTTAGTTGATTCCAATTGGGAAAAAGAAAATAAAGACAAAAACATTTGATCAGAGTCTTACCTGAAGTACTTACCGTTGGATTGTCAGATTAATCATGTGTTCTTCTCTCTCTCATGGGGTGGTATGAAGGAAGAAAAGAAAGAGAAATGATTTTGTAGGAAACCTATGGTTTAAGGAAAACCAAGAACCAAAGGATAAGGTTTAAGGATGACCTAGAACCTAAGACAAGGTTTAAGGATGACCTAGAACCTAAGGTAAGGTTTGAGGATAACCAGGAACCTGAGACAAGGTTTAAGGATGACCTAGAACCTAAGGTAAGGTTTAAGGATGACCAGGAACCTAAGACAAGGTTTAAGGATGACCAGGAACCTAAGGACAAGGTTTAAGGATGACCCAAAACCTAAGACAAGGTTTAAGGATGACCCAGAACCTAAGGACAAGGGTTAAGGATGACCCAGAACTTAAGGACAAGGTTTAAGGATGACCCAGAACCTAAGGACAAGGTTATGGTTTAGGCTGACAAAAAACCGAAAATGAAAGTTATGGTTTAGGCTAACCAAAAACCGATCCACTGGGGAAAGATATTTTGAAAAAAGTTCCGAGATTGTTTAACAACAAATCAAACGGAATTTTTCAACTTTTGGTGAAAGGCACAGATTATCAAAATCCTTAAGAGGAAATTTTAACAAAATAATCTTTGAATAACCACTCAAAGAGGTTAGATAAAAATGCCAAATTGGAAATAACCTAATAAAAAAGGTCTTTCACACTGGCTCTCATAAAGGCTTTGATTCCCATTCATCGATGTGGGAAAGCTATTCAATTCTCACTGGTGATGCCTCACGAACCTATGTCAAAGGTTTTCGGAAACATTCACATTGAATACAAATTGGTTGATCAGAAAGGTCTTTCAAAAGGACCGTAATGTAGGCTTGGTCATGGGCTTACACAAAGGGTATTTGCTTTGAGGCCAATAAAAGAAACATACGATCAACATCTTCAGCGGGTTTACAAGTCAAGAACCTTGAAGATAAGACAAGATAGAATTACTTCCACTCCTTCTAGCGGTAGTTTCTTTATGAAAACTTTATATTAACTCAAACCATCCCAATCGGAAGAGACTTCGGAGAGGGTTGTAATGTCGGTTCGGGTTAGGCTCAAAAGGCTTGAAATTTGATAGAAAGGGTTTGAAAGAAGAATGATGATTATCTTGGCATCATTACCAAATCATTCCAGTATGACATCATTTGATTCTTGAAAACCAAACTGTCTCGAGAGTCCACTTTTCTTGCAACATAAGAGCTTTGCTCTTTCTAAGCATCTTTTGCAATGAAAATTTTGCTTTTATCATAAGCATATTGCTTTTTCTTGCTTTTACTTTTGCTTTTGACTTTGATATATTTTTTCATGGGCATCGACCTTGCTTTTACCAGGCACACTGCTTTTTCATGCCCCCTAATATTTATCTTTTGAGCTCTTTGGACTCTCGAGACATTTTATACATATTCACCAATTTCTCTAAATTTCTTTGGTAAATCATATGCATTGCCCCAATGTGGGGAGATAATCAACACTTTGGGTTTTGAAATGAAGATGCTTAAGGCTCAATTTGGCTAAGCAAAGGATAACTGTGTTTGGGGTAGAGGAAAAGAATGCTCTTCTTCACTTTGGGATGTTTCGAGCTTCCATAAAGATCCATCTGAAACTATCACAAGAAGGTTGATGCAAGTGAAAGCAATAAAATCTTTCTTAATCTTTTTGCTCCAAAAATGATCAACCATAACTTCTTATTTTGCCCCAATGTGGGGTGGTTCTTGACAGGGGTATTTTGAGAATTCTCCTTATTTGGCTCAAAGTGGCTAGCAAAGGATAACGTAAGTGTTTAGGATAGAGAAATGAAATGCCTTTTATCATCTCAATCCATGTATTCAATGTGAACGAACCCTACGTCTTACGACATGGTTTTTTCGCTCAATTCTCTCAAAATGAGTATAGGGACGTGTTTAATCAAAGGTTTGCCTTTTATCATCCTAGGCATTTCCATTTGGTATTTTTGAGAAATCCTCTTTTTGTTTTTTCAAAGGATCATCTGGTTAAATCTCCCGTTTGTGAGGAATTTTGATAAATCAAGACATTTGATTTTTTTTGACTCCTCTGGGGATTTTTATTTCAAACTTGAAAAACCTTTTGGACAGAAAAAGGTTTTCACACATAAGATCTACTTCCTAAATTCTAGGGAGAAGATTGATTTGATGTAGCAACTTCCTTGGGCTTGACTCCTTGAGGTTTGGAATAGCTTCCTTGGGGAACAGTTGAGTACCTACAAAATGAACAAATATGCAAAAATGCTATGTATGCATGAAATGCATGATGCAAATGCTCTAAAGAAACTTGGATTCAGTCCAAAGCAACTCGAAACTTTTTATTCAGGGAAAATATTTCTTGACAGCATCAGCGTTCACAGGTTTTGGCAACTCTCGGCCATCCATTTCTACAAGAATTAATGCTCCACCAGGCAACACTTTCTTGATGACATACAGCCCTTCATAATTGGGGGTAAACTTTCCACGATCTGGAATAATGGGTAAGACTTTCCTCAAAACCAGGTCATTGATCTCAAAATGCCTGGGTCTAACTTTACGGTTGAATGACTTAGCCACTCGCTTTTGGTAGCTTTGTCCATGGCACAGGGCTTTTACCCTTTTTTCATCAATCATATTAAGCTGTTCAAATCTTTGTTGAATCCATTCTGCTTCGGAAAGCTTTATTTGCGAAAGTACCCTTAATGAAGGAATTTCCACTTCAACAGGTAAAACTGCTTCCATCCCATATACCAATGAGAATGGTGTTGCCCTAGTCGAAGTGCGAATAGAAGTTCGATAAGCCATTAATGCATATGGCAACCGATCATGCCAATCTCGATAATTCTCTGCCGTCTTGGATAGAATCTTCTTTATATTCTTGTTTGCCGCCTCGACAGCTCCATTCATTTGTGGGCGGTAAGGAGAAGAATTCAAGTGACGAATGTGAAACTTACTGAGTAGCTCATCTACTACTTTGTTATTCAGGTTTGACCCATTATCCGTGATAATTGCTTCGGGAACCCCATATCGAGCAATGATGTCTCGACGAATAAATTTTGCCACACTTCTCGCAGTGACGTGAGCATAAGAATTGGCTTCGATCCATTTGGTGAAGTAATCAATAGCCACTAGAATGAAGCGGTGTCCATTTGACGCCTTAGGATTAATTGATCCGATAATGTCAATCCCTCACATTGAGAAAGGCCATGCCTCGGACATTTGATGTAATTCATTTGGGGGAGCATTAATTTTGTTCCCATAAATTTGACATTGATAACAACATCTGACATGTTGAATGCAATCGGCTTCCATGGTTAACCAATAATAACCTAGCCTCATGATCTTTCTTGCTAGAAGATGACCATTCATATGAGGACCACATTCTCCTTCATGTATCTCCTTCATTAATAAATTGGCCTCTTTGGTGTCTACGCACTTTAGCAGGACCGAATCGAAAAATCTCTTGTACAAAGCACCTCCACTAAGAAAGAATTTGGAAGCTAACTTAACCAAGTATTTACAATCCGTAGCTTGACTTCCTTGGGGAAATCTTCCTTCTCGGAGGTAATTCATGATGTCATAGTACCATGGTTGACCATCGAGTTCTTCTTCTATAACCATGCAATATGCAGGCTCTTTTAAGACATCGATTTGCAAAGGATCAACGTTCAATCCATCAGTTACTTGTAACATTGAGGATAATGTCGCCAAAGCATCAGCAAATTGATTCTGAGATCTTGGCAAATAATCGAATGAGATCTCTTCGAATTCTTCCATCAAGTCTTTAAGATACTCATGATAAGGAATCAGTTTCGAATCACGAGTTTGCCATTCACCTCCTGTTTGGAGAATGATAAGTGCGGAATCGCCATAAACTTGTAATCTCTTAATTTTCATATCGATGGCTAATTGAAGACCGAGGATGCAAGCTTCATATTCTGAAATGTTATTGGTACAAGGAAATACCAACTTTGCGGCTACTGGATAATGCTGACCCGTTGGGGATATCAGGACTGCTCCAGTACCTGAACCGGAGAGGTTAACGGCTCCATCAAAATACATGATCCACTTGTCTTGTGATACCAAATGGATTCTTTCATCAATTTCATCCCAATCATTTGACTTTAAGGGATTTTCAGCCAACATATCAGCTATGGCTCGACCTTTGACGGACTTCTGAGACATGCTCTGGATATCAAACTCAGAGAGTAATATTTGCCATTTGGCAAGCCTTCCAACCAGTGCAGGCTTTTTCAAAAGATACTTGATAGGATCGTTTTCATTCACAAGTAGAATGCGATGGTGAAGGGTATATTGCCGTAGTCTGTGTAATACCCAAATTAAGGCTACACATGTTTTCTCAACTTCTGGATATTGAGCTTCACCAGAAGTAAACTTTTTGCTGAGGTAGTAAATAGCACGTTCCATTCCATCTTCTGGTCTCTTCTGCGCTAACATAGCTCCTAAAGACTCATCGTGAATGGTGAGGTACAAGATCAAAGGTATACCCGGAGTGGGCGGTACCAAAACTGGTGCCTGTGAAAGATATTGCTTCAATTGTTGAAAGGATTTTTGACAATCTTCGTTCCATTCAACCTTGGCATTCTTTTTCAACAGCTTGAAGAATGGTTTGGCTGTTTCTGATAACTGGGAAATGAATCTTGCAACATAATTCAATCTTCCCAACAAGCTTCGAACTTCCTTAACAGTAGAAGGAGGTTTCAAATCACAAATGGCCTTAACCTTCGAGGGATCAATCTCAATGCCCTTGTTACTAACCATAAATCCAAGGAGCTTTCCAGACTTTGCCCCAAAAATGCATTTAGCGGGGTTAAGCCTTAGCTTGAATTTTCTAAGTCGATCAAACAGTTTCTTCAAGACTTCAATGTGGTCTTCACCTTGTCGTGATTTAGCGATCATGTCATCGACATAAACTTCAATTTCTTTATGCATCATATCATGGAATAGTGTCACCATGGCTCTTTGGTAAGTTGCCCCCGCATTCTTCAAGCCGAAGGGCATAACCTTGTAACAGAATGTTCCCCATGGGGTGATGAAAGATGTTTTAGTCTTATCTTCTTCCTTCATTCGGATTTAGTTATAGCCAGAGAAACCATCCATGAAAGAAAATAATTTGAATCATGCGGTGCTGTCGACCAATACATCAATATGTGGTAATGGGAAATCGTCTTTGGGACTTGCTTTGTTCAAGTCGCGGTAGTCAACACATACCCGAACTCGCCCATCTTTCTTCATGACTGGGACAACATTAGCAATCCAGTCGGCATAATGAGTAACTTCGATGAAATCAACTTTTAACAATTTCATGACTTCTTCCTTAATCTTCTTGGATAATTCTGGCTTCGTCCTCCTAAGCTTTTGTTTCTTAGGTGGAATGGCAGGATCAAGAGGCAATGTGTGTTCTACAATGTTGGGGTCCAGACCTGGCATGTCAGCATAAAACCAAGCAAAGACATCCCGATACTCCTTCAATAGTTTGATCAGTCGATCAGCATCTGCTTGAGAGAGACTTGCTCCAATTTTTGTTTCTTTGGGATTTTCAGAATCGCCCAAATTTATAACGACAGTTCGTTCTTCTGTGGGAGGTGTGGATTCTTCATGTCGGATCCATTCTCTTTTAATAACCTGGGAATCTTCTTCATTTTCGGGATCAGAATAATCAGATTCGTATGAGTTTTTTGGACATGAATCCAAGCCATGCATATGACTATTATGGTTATGCAAAGTGTCATGCCTGAGATGTAACAACAAAAATGGTCAGTATATGAATATAAGAAATGCAATGCATGAAGATGTGATGAAAACAACTTTTCGAATTCCAAATTTTCGAAAATTTCAAGGGGAACTCGTCCTTATATCATTGGACATCCTTGTTCCAAAAAATTATTTTGAAAACTATAGATCATGCAAAAGCCCAGGCCTCAAAGCATCATCATAGGGCTGGTTTGGTATACTTTCGCACGTCTATTAACAAAACATGCGTATGCTTTTACTGAATTGAAAGTGAATGTCATATAGTGTTCTGGATCCGAAGCTCGTGATCCGAATTATTACAGCACTTGAAATGAACGAAACAAATGAAATGAACAAATGGAATTCCCTCGCAGGGGAGAATTAAATGGATTACAACTGAAAACAAAGTAAAACATGGAAACATCCCTTACACAGTGGGATTAGTAAGTGGATCATCCTCGAAGCTTTCGGAAATGGCACCCACTGAACTCTCTTCAAATAAGTCGACAATATCATAAATGTCTGCTTCTTCATCTTGAAGGAACTTTGACGGTCCAGGGAAGAAATCTTTCAACGAAGGAGGGAGTAAACGTCGGTAACTCTTTTCTTTGATGTTCGGGCTTTTCTGATTACCTTGATCTTGTTGATCGCCTTGGTAACCTAAGCCTTCTCGTTTCTTTCTCTTAGTCACCTCAATGGGTGTGAGAATACCTTGGGACAGCTTTCCCAATCCTTTGCCAATGGTGAATCCATACTCGATCAACACTTTGCTAGACATAAGGGCCGCCTTTGAATAGTGAGGCTTTCTCACAACAGTGCCCGTGGGCACATGAGATACTGACACTAACTCAAATGAGTAGTAACTTGATTCTCCTTTTACTTCTGGCTCAACATAAGGAATTACAGTATTGTTGAAAGTTTCGATATCCTTCTCGCAATGAACCGTTATAATCTTGCCGCAGACGACAAAGCGAATCATCTGATGTAGGCTTGAGGGTATAACTCCCGCAGCGTGAATCCAAGGTCGTCCCAACAACAAACTGAAGTTACTTGGGATATCAAGCACTTGAAATTTCTGAGCGAACATAACTGGACCAATCATCAGTTGCAAGTCAATTTCACCAAGAGCTTCCTTTTTCATGCCATCAAAGGCCCTGACTGGAGTCTTAGAAGGACGAACATTATCCATACCCACACCTAGACGACGCAAAGTTGATAACGGACAGATATTGAGAGCGGAACCATTATCAATAAGTACTCTTGATATCCTTATATCAAAGTGTTGAACAGAGATGTATAATGCTTTAGAGTGTGCTCGCCCTTCCGGCGGCAAATCCTTTTCGGAAAAAGAAATTTGATCCTTAAGAAGGATAGCACCTACAAACTCTTCCAACTGTATCTCTCCAATTGTTTCGGGTACATGTACTTCATTAAGAACCTTTAAAAGAGCATTTCTATGTTTCTCGGAAGACTTGAATAGTTCAAGTAACGAGATTTGAGCCGGCATTTTCCTTAACTGTTCGATCACTTCTAATTCACTCGTTTTGATAGTTTTGAGAAGTTGTTCCGCTTCTTCTTCGGTTACAGCCTTTTTCTCGACACCTTCATGAGATGGAAAACATCGGCCTGACCGAGTAACAGCGTCTATCTCATGAGACTCATAATTCCACGGAACTGCCTTGAAATCATAAACAGGGGGAATTCTTGCTTTCAAATTCTCCTCTTTCTTCGGTGGCAACTCGATCACAATAGGCCCAATATTTTCATTAGAGATCTCTATATTTCCAAAGCCATCAGCCATTAGATCTATAACCACAGGTTCCACAACGTGCGCTTGGATTTCACAAGTTGCATTCAATTCAATCACAACAGGATCAATCATGGCTACCATGCCATCATCCTCAAATTCGGACCCCTATCCACTCGGGACGATAGTCTTAGGGTCGATAAAAGCGCTTGGAGGAGGAGAGTATTTTACCATAAAATCGTATTTACCACTTGGCTGTCCGAGAGTGTCAACAATTTCGCCCTTTTCAATCGCTTTCCTAACGAACTCCCGATCCCAGTGGGAGGTATGGTATTCAAATTCCGAATCAGCATCGGAAAGAACTTCTCCATTATCTTCATCATCATTCCATCCAGTCGGAACAATGTCTTTCAAATCAGTAAAGAAACTTGGCGGAGGCGAACATTTGACAAAAGTGTCATACTTCCTACTTGGTTGCCTTAGAGTATCAACCACTTCATCACGCTCACGGGCGGTCATTACAAATTCGCGATCCCAATGAGTCTTACTAGCACCAAGATTAGAATTCGTGTCGGAAACATACTCCTTGTCTTCATTGGCGGGTATGCTTTCATCATCCATGCCTCCCCATCCATCGGGAACGATATCCCTTAGGTCAATGAAGAAACTTGGAGGTGGCGTGTATTTGACTATAAAGTCATATTTACCACTCGGCTGTCCGAAGGTATCAACAATTTCACCTTTCTCGATAGCCTTCTTCATAAATTCACAATCTCGACAGGCATTCTTACTCTCACATTCCGAATCACTATCGGAATATGTGTTAATCCAAGATTCATCAACATCTGGCTCGTATCCATCATCTTTTGGCTTAGAGCATGAGGCTTCACTTGCGAACTTGAATGAGAATTTTTCGGACGACAAATCAATTACAGCGGTCTCGGTGGACCCTTCGGGCTTCCTTCCTTGAAGAGGCTGAATTATGCCTAAAGCAACCATCTTGGCTAAACAATACATTTTCTCCTCCCGGGATACATTTCCTTCTTTCGGTTGATCTCTAGCTATAGTCAATAGCTCTTCCAACTTCATCATATCGAACAAGAAAGGTTTCTCATTCTCGTCTCCAAATATCACGTTAACGGCTTCGGTATGATTAGGGAGCGGATTTTGCTGAACATTTGGCGTGGCATCTTTAAACGACAAGATCTTCTTATCCAACAGGTTCTGAATCTTGACCTTGAGAGTGTAACAGTTGTCCACATCATGGCCCTTCTCACCCATGTGATACACGCAAGATTTTGCCAAATCAAACCCAGCAAACTTTGGTGAGTTGTCTCTCGGGATTTCTTTTGCTACGAGTCTTTGTTCAATCAACATCGGCAGCAACTGAGACATAGGTCTTGGTAACGGAGTGAATTGTCTTTGCGGAGCTTTTCCTTTTCGGTCAAAATTCCGGGAAGAGCCCCCTGTTTCCACAACGGATCTTTGAACTGGTGTGTTTAATGGCTTTTGAGCATTAGGATTTTGAATATAGGCAACCTCCACCATTGGCTCTTTATCCTTCTTTAAGGTAAATCTACGAGTCGTCGTCTCGGACAATCGACCATCTCGCATGATTCCTTCGATACGTTCTCCCAATTCTACCATTGCGAGAAAATTAATGCAAGTGTTATTAAACATCTTATCGAAGTATTCTCGAGGTAAAGCTCGAAGAAACAACTGCATGATTTCTTTCTCGGACAACGGAGGTTTGACTTGAGATGCCATAGTTCTCCACCTTTGGGCATATGCTCTAAAAGTTTCATTCCTCCTTTTGTCAACCCGGACCAGCTCTTCACAGGTTGGAGCAATTTCGGTATTAAACTTGTATTGCTGAAGGAATTCATCTGCAAGATCTTCCCAGGTGCAAATTTTCTCCAAATCCAACTCGATGAACCATGTTAAGGCGGAATCAGCCAAGCTATCTTGAAAATTGTTGATCAACAGTGGGGTGTTATCGGAATAACGAGCCATCTTGCTCAAATAATACTTCAAGTGGGTTTTAGGGCACCCAGTTCCATCGTACTTCCTTGAGAATTCGGGCTCCTTGTAAAAATCAGGAACTTTCACCTTTGTAAAAGGCGACAACTTATCAAAACCTTGGAGTTGGTAACCTTGCAACATGCACAGGCGTTCCTCCAATTTTGCAAGACGTCTCGCGCTCTCTTCATCCATATGAGCGACAGGCGACTCCTTAGGTGGAGCTTCCAAATCAATGATGGTAGGAATGGCATTAACGGGGACCTCTTCAACAGGTCCTTTGTCAACAGGATCTATCACCGGCGCATTAGTGGGCGCATTAGGAGTAGAAGCCGCAGCAGCAGGAGCCACAGGCGTGAAGTTCTTTACTTGATTTGCAAGATCAGTTAAGAGCGCCATCATTTGCGCCATTTGATTCTCGATGGTAATAACGCGGGTACGAGTGTCTTCATTCTCCATCCTTGTTTGGCGACGGGTGCGTATAATAGAGCGCGATTCAGCCGTATTTTAATATTTTCTGTAAAAAACAGAAATCAAATTAGTATACGGAAAATGAATTAAGACGAAAATATAAAACCCTTCAATTTTATATTTTCTTTAGATGAAATAGAGATAAGAAATATTCTCATGATCCCAATATCACGTGAATAATCTCTTATCATAATTTCTTCACAAGAAATTATACAATTAAAGGGGTAACACGCGATGATTAATCAAGATGCCCCATCTATATTCCATTAGAATCTCGGAAAAGAAAGCACGCACAAAGGGAAATTTCACTATTAACAACAAAATTCGTGAAACACAATCCCTATAGATCAATCTAAAGACAAGAAGAGAATCCTATTACATCATTACTAAAATGAGTAAAAAGGAAACCCTATACATCAAATCTATAAAATGAAAATTACATGAAAGGAGATTTCCCCATGGAATATAGCCAAAATCCTGATGAATCTTCTTTAGATGCGAGGCGAATTCGTTTGTTTTCTTGGGTCAAACGTTCAACCTCGACTAAAGCTTCATTCTTTTCCTTAAGAGCTCTGGCGGCTATAGCTTGCTGTTGAGTTGGCTTCTCGGGGACATTAGGGAGATCCACTTTAAGCTCGGGCTCAAGACGACGGTGTACGTACTCCGACAATGCGTGATGTATCTTCATTTCCCCTTCCAATTCTGACTCATCGGTAATGAGAATTGGCTCCGGGCAACATTTGTACCACATATCAATGATAGACTTGACCATTTCCTTCACGTCCGTCATTTGGTCCTTTTGGATGACATCTTTGCGATAGTCAAAATGATATAACCCCAGCTTGAGGAATGGTGGAATCTTTTGAAGCGCACGATATTGACGGATCACCCTAAAAGGGTAATATGACATAGACCCCGTAAGACCCAAGAGTGGGATTGGGTTGTCGGATCCGTTATTAAGGCGCACCTTGGGATTTCCAAGCCAACGAACATGCTATTGGATTTGATTTGGAACAAGGTTCTTGAAAAAACTAAACCAAGTTGAGAATGACCAAAAGGGAAAGATTTTTTCCTTTTCTCGGAAAAGCGAGATAGGATGACAATCTTTGGACACATCTATGATTTTCAAGCTCAAACCAAAATCTTTGAGGTGAGAGACCAACCAAATTTGGAGTAAACCTATTGGGGCTCTAAAGATACCATTTTTGTTTTGTTTGAACCTATTGAGTGATACGAAGGTCTCGCCTAAGATCATATTGGAGAATCTTTTGAACATACACACTTGATTGACAATGTGAACTACCAAAGG
Source organism: Syzygium jambos (assembly GCA_031216235.1). Classification (NCBI taxonomy): domain Eukaryota; kingdom Viridiplantae; phylum Streptophyta; class Magnoliopsida; order Myrtales; family Myrtaceae; genus Syzygium; species Syzygium jambos. Next base: position 19,005,601 of record CM062222.1, read on the forward strand.
ATCCATGGTCTTTTTGGTGAATGGGAAAACCACAAAACCAAAGAATGCTAAGAGAAAAACTCGAGGAATTTGATTACCCGATTCTTTTGACAAGCTAGAAAAATGTTGTTCTAGGAATGTGAAAGAAAGTGCATTGGAATTTCCTCTAAGAACGCCTTTGATTTGGAGAATATCGATTCCTAAGAATTGGCTCAAAAGAGTTATAGGATCTATATCTATCGGAGGACTGACTAGACCAAAAGACCCGACTCTACTAATGGCAATATCGTACTCCTCAATTGTAGGGGTCAACTCATTTCGACCAAACACAAAAGTGGATGTCTTTGAATTCCAAAAATGGGACAATGCTTTGATCATGGCGATACGAGGCTCGATGTACAAGAGCGCGGGAAGATATCCGATCCTTTTTTCCACGTAATCCTTCTGCTTTAACTCGAGACTTTCCCACATGGTCACGAGAGCTCTTGGAACGGGGATGATTCGAATCTCCGACATATCCATTTTGACTAATCCTAATTTTGGGGCATCGAGATTAATCACCACGCATTATAGAAAAGAATATAACGTGGAATTGAAATGGCGTAATTGAAATTGTAGAACGATACAATCAACCTTACCATGAAGATAAAATGGCAAACACATCGACACATCGCATGAGGACATGTGAGTTTTGACATCTAAGGGTAGGATTCTAAAGGTTTAAGGTCCCCACCTTAATTAGATAAGAAGAGTTTACCTACCGCTACTAACGTCGGCCGGTGCACTTCTTATTAATCAAGATGAGCGGTATTGAAGAATGGATTACCACATGGATTCACATGCGGATTCCACTCTTAATACCTCCTAAAGGTGCCCTAAAGCGATCCGGGGTTTTAGACCGCGGGATGTGGGTGCATTGTGTCGTGCTAAAGCAAGTAAACATGCATTTAAATCTAAAGCAAACAACACTTCAATATAATCTCATACATTTGACATTCACCCGAACACCACCTACAAAACAAAGGGTTTTCATTCACTCCACCCCTTATGGCTCCCACCTATAAAACCATTTAACACACGGTTAGTGGACTAACCTCATTTTTTCACGTGACTTTGACATGCAGTCGATGCTACAAAATGTAGACGAGTGAGATAACAACCAACAAGTTTATTACGGCTTTAATCCACTTAGGTTTGTAACCTAGTCCCCAGCGGAGTCGCCAAGCCTGTCGCGACCTGCCCCTCGAGGGCCGAACTCGGATGAGGCGGGTTTAGAGATAAGTGTTCATGAAATGATTCATATGACACTTTTTAAAATGATTTTACTGAAGTGTAAATCTTTTGTTTAGCCATATAACTCATTGATCATGAACGTGGATTTTCCCTAAATCCATATCTCGCGTGACAGCGGATTGATTTTATTTTTTAGGAGTCGCCACTAGCCTAGGTCGGGGGTCGGCTAGAATACCCAAACGAAACGCGGGAATTTCGTTTCGATTTCTACGAAAACCAGAGATCAAAGGTTCGGGGACTAGCTTACGTTAATATTTCTATTAACGCCCTTTCGGTACCGCTAAACTTAACATGGTTGTTATCTAAGTCGTCATGCATTTGTTTTTTTACCATTTTCATGCCAAAGTCTTAGTCCACTAGGTGATCATGCATCTTGTTTTTGTATTTTCATTTGAGATTCTAAACTAATCCTATCTTAGTCTAGAAAAAGAAAGAAACAATCAATTGTATTGAAAGACATTTCTTAAAGTAAACACTCGAAGTATTGAAAAGACGAGCTAATTCTAAGTGCGAGAAAGTAAAAACCCGCAACTCGTCGGGTGTTTATTACAACACAAATTGAAAACCCGAGACATGATCGGGAATGAATGAATTAAGTACAAATTGAAACCGGATTGGACATCGGTTTGGCACCATCATCAAATAAGTACAAATTGAGACCGGATTGGACATCGGTCAATCACCTTGGCTTTTTCAACTTCGGATTTTTCTTCCTTGGACCGCCTCTCGGGTGTCGATGTTTACATCCATAACATTCATTCATAACAAATGACATATGAAAGAACAATAATGCAATCAATCACTAATTAAGCACGGGCCTCGGGATCGGCCTTTATTTTTCATACGATTCGATTCATCACCCATCTAATCACCTAACATTGTTTGATTAATGGTTAATGATAATGGGCTATCATTTGCATTCACAAAACGGCAACTCATATCCATTAACCCCTAAAGTCGGGTTCTAATGATCATGAATGGGCTACCCGCCGAACATGCATCGGGCCTAGCATTCATCTAACAAACACATGCATAATAATAAAATGAGCATGCATTCAAGCCCATGGGCCTTGTTTCGAAGCCAAACAAACCATGAGAAGTGGGCTTTATAAAAAAGACCACTTATTCAATTAATGCCTAATTCGGATTGCATCTGTTCAAGCATGATTAACTACCCTAATGACGTCCAAATGAAATGGTTCAGGTGTCGTTAGAAAGCTCATAACATGAGGATCAAAAGTCAAGAAGACCATTTTTTCTAAATCCTAGCCAATTTTCCCGAAAATATCGAATTAAATTTTAGTGACAGGCTGGATTTGGTTCAGTTATGAATTTCAAAACAATGGCGGGAAAAATAACAAACCTTATCAAAATAGCACGAAAATTTTTGTGCAGTTAGGATTCCCCGTGTGCAACAACTTTTATGTTTTGAGTTTTTGCTAAAAGACCCTCCACATTTTTATAAAATTCGGTTTTCACGAAGGACTCAATTGCAAATGGAATTTTAACCCGTAAAGACTTTTCAAGCAAATTGGCCCTCCAAAAATTGTAATTAGGTCCTCAAAATTTTCAGTTGACATAATGAGACCCCAATGAGCAACTTTGTAGTTTTGAGTTTTTGCAAAAAAGGACTCTAACTTTATCAAATTCGGAGAAACATCTTTTGAACTCCAAAGGAATGAAAATCAGATCTGGACACAGATTCTGATCAAATTGTGAGAATTCCTTTTGAAAATTCAAATGATCTCCGATTTTGATAAAATTAGTATCAATAGAAAGATCTCAATCTCAAGAAGAACTTTCGTGAAGAAAAGTTTTTCATATCTCGAACACACGAATTTATGAAAATCGAAGAACACACGAAGGTCGACTGAAACCAGCATATCACCGGATTTACATGCATATGACGTTGCAAATCGTACTAGGCTAACATACTCAAAATTTTATGAAAATTTTATGGTGAACAGATCAGGATGTACTCTACAATTCTTATGAAGGAAGTTTTTATATAAAATGATCATAGAAAATCATAAAAATCATCAAACAGCACAACATCAATCAGGAATACATCAGAACAGACTTATACAACATATTCCAGGTTCTGATCCTAACTTCTAAAAATGTTTTGACATAGCAAATCAAGTCCGATCGAGGCATATGATATATCAAATCGAAGCTTAAGGCGAGATCTACGACTCTCTAGTTTATCACTTCATCAGATTTCGATGTTAACAAGCTCAAATCAGCATCTCAAGCCAACAGGTTTCACTGAACACGAATTTACAGAATTGTGTTCAAGTGTTCTTACCTTGTCTCACAATGATCCAATGCTCAATCGAGCAATCCGGCCTCCGTATTCTGATCTGGAATGGCACGGAGAAACCTCGGAAAGCTCGGCCAACCTACGACAATGGATTGCACGAAATAATGTGAGAATTAATTCGTTTTCTCACGAATAGACTAATCAGCGAAAAATTAAGCTAAGGATGAAATCCGGTGGCCGTTCGACGAGAGGCCGGCCTCCACAGCGACGTGAGAACGTCGAGGAAGGATGTCGGAAGGTCTGGATCGCCGGAAAAGGTCGCCGGAGAGCCGGTTCAGTCGGCTGAACCAGCTGGTCCAATCACCGGCGGCAAAGCCGGTGAAACTGCCGAGAAGGAGATGTCGCCGGAGGGAGGTGCTCCGGCCACCAGCGAGGCCAGCTAGTGTTGCGACTAGCTTCAGGCCGCCGTGGGGGACGTCGGTGGGGCGGTGGCTCACCGGAAAGCAGCCGGCAAGGAGCCGGAAGGCCGGCGGCCGAGAGGGAGCTCGAGAAAGAGAGAGCTGATCGTGGGAGAGAGAGAGAGAGAGAGAGAGAGAGAGAGAGAGAGAGAGAGATAGGAGAGAGAAACTAGATCTGAAAATGAACCCCCTTTGATTTTTGGAGGGAAAAACACTATATACCTCTCCCAACTTTGAATTCTAGCCCTTAGATTGATCCAATGGTCCAAAATGAATCCTTAATGATTAAGAATATTCCTTAAAGGCTAAGGATTGGTGACATGGCATCATGGATGGACATGATCAATTCTAAATGAATGGCCATGATTGATTTGCTAATCCCCTAATTAATTTACTTAATCCTTGAAGAAGGGCATTTTTGTCATTCTCAATTAAGGGCATTTTTGTCATTTTTGATTAAGGGCATTTTTGTCATTTTTGCACTCAAGAGGATGTGACTGACCTTGGTTGGTCCGACCGGATTATCGATTATCAAAATTTTCGACCGGAAAATGACTAGTCCGATCGGATTAGTTCAATTTGAATTAAACCAATTTGAGTCAATTAGCTCTGAATTCGGGTAATTGCATGACCGAGCTAGACTAACAAGTTTAATTGAAGTCTAATTAACCAAATTGAGTTCCAATTCATCAAATTGAATATTAGTCTAGAGTGGGTCAAGTTGAATTGCACTATTTAGACCAATTACTCTTAGACTTCCTAATCATTGGATCACTAAATTGATCAAATTGACTCAAATTCATGTGAATCTTTTAAAATTGATTTTGAATTTGGATTTCATATAAGAAATTAGGCTCATTCGTGTCTCAATTGCGCAAATCACGAAGAATCGATCAAAATCACTGATTAGGGCTAAAATTGGGGGTTTTTGTGTTTGGCTTGGAATTGCAAAATTAGTTCAAAAATTGGATATAAAATGACCTCTAGATCAAATGTCGTGAAGAAATCTAACCTAAAAAATGACTAGAAATGAAGTAATTTCATTTTTGGCCGATTTGAATCAAATTCCGCAATTTGGGAAAAAGTCGATTCTAAATCGATTTTTGTAAAATTTTAAATGCCAAAGGTAAATTGAATATAAAATAAGATGATTTTTGGATTTTTGTATTTTTCAATTTTTTTGGTCAAAGGTTTGACCAAAAGTCAAACCCTAGTTGACTTTTCGCTAGGAGCTTGATTTTATGATCAAATCTTTGAATTTTTCTGAAATTTCCATTTCTAAAGTGAAATTGGATTTGAAAAGAACCTTTTTATGCGAAAAGCCCCAATTTGACCTGGGGTTGACTTTTGGTCAAAGGGTTGACCAAAAAGTCAACGCCAAAGTCAACCATTTGACTTTTCGGGTTTTTATGTGAAATGAATAGAAAAACGCTTACAAAAGCTAGACCAACTGACGGAATTAAAAAACGACACTTTTTGCTCAAGAAACAGGCTCCGTCGCGATCGGAAACCATAATCTCGAATTTTTTTATTTTTAATGATGCATCGACTAAAAATTAGGTGTCAACAACCTTCCAATTTGAAGAGTATGAATTGACACCGACTTTGGAAGAATATCAAGCTGCCATTGGAATTGATTCCAAGCCTAGGGTCGTAGAGCCACCCGTTGGACTTAATCCCATAAGCATTCTTATAGAATTCCTTAACCTCAAAGCTTCAAAAATCGAAAAGTTAATCAAGTCAAATACGGGTAGATTTCCATTATCTTTTATAATAGCCAATTTTTCCAAACTTCCTAGGGAAACAAGAAATACTTCGGCTCGGGTCTTCATTCTAGCCTTCTTTGGCTTCGTTCTATTCCACGTATCTAGAACGAGATTCGACCCTTTAGTTGCAGTAATCACAAGGCAAGCATGTCTCAAATGGGATTTTTCTAATATACTTCTTGCCCAAACCGTATCTCCTCAAACACATACCAAAATTGTGGGAAGGGTATCTTTCAAGCTTCTAATGGTTTTTTGTCATTATGGTTCATCTCACACATTTAACCTTGGTGTCGTTTCATGAACATTCGCGAAATTTGCTCGACGATAAATCCAATTGAGCGATACATTCATATCCAAAGCAAATTACCTAAACAATTTTTCTTAGATTGGGCCAACTTCATTAGGGCTTTAACTCCTAGTCAAATCCAATGGCGAATCAATTGGCCAAAGATTAGCAAGGCAAGGATTACAAGCCAAGAAAGGAACGGAGTATCATTACTCGGGTTGAATGGGGGAGCCGCCTATTGTCCCTTGCGAGGTGTCAGACAATTTGGGATGCTTCAACAAGTCCCACCGGCATGGAACCCTGAGGAGTTCGCTTTTGACATCCCAAATGGGATTGTACCCAAACAAAAGAAGAAAGACCTTCAAACCAAGGTCCATAAAATCATCCTTTCTTTGGATAATTCACCTTCATAAGTAGTGGAATGGCCAAAGAACTTGGAAGGAGACATGAAGATTTATATGGCATCCAAGAAATACATCAAGTGGATGGAAAGTAAATGACCAATTGATGTGGAGCCATATATTCCATTGAGCATTATAATGGATCCCGAGGAGGAGTATGTCCCATAATATATCATCCCACACGTGCTTGGAGTTGAGCCTTACATCCCCGAAGAAGTCGTGATCAATGTCGAAGAATGGGAATCCCAAATTAAGGAATGGAAGGATTACCATGGGGCAGAAGCTACCTTAGCTAGCAAGAAGCCTAGACTTGGATGATTTAGAATTCACATTCGAGTTTAAAATCACTTTGTAAAGCAATCTTGGATTTTATATGAAATACTCATTTTTCAAAATCTGTTTAGATAAATTCAAAATCATAATTAAAAAAGAAGGATCACCATGGATTACAATTCTTTGAATGGTATGATTCCTTGAAAAAAAATATTGATGAGAAGTTTTATGCAAGGCTAAGGCTTGTATAAAAGTTCTTATCTTTGTAAATCACAAGAAACCATACAATTAAAAGAATGTAGGTTTCATATTCATTTCACAAATTCTAATATTATGATGGTTTTTATGAAATCAGGTTTTCTAGCAACGGAAGGCAAAAGATCCCGAACCTCATTTACAAATTAAAATGGCCGAGGAAAAAACTCGCACTCGACTAGCTGAAGTGGAGAATCAGATGACGCAAATGGCTGCCATGATGGCGGAAATGAAGGCCTTTATTCTCGCATCTCGAGGGTCTTATCCTACTACTCCAAATGTAGGAACCTCAAATACTACCGAAATGCCAGTTGAGGACCTAGTCAGGAACAAAGAACCGGTTCAAGAAAATCTTCCAAAGACTATGCCTGAGATAGTAAATTTGGAAGAGGATGATCAAATCAAGAAAACATCCAAAACAAAGGATGAAGAAGAGGCCAAGAGATTGGCTAAAATTGAAGAATGCCTAGCATGTCAGGGTTATGAGCTTCAAAGGTTCGACAAGTTCACGCAATACGCGAAGGTGGTTGTTCCAAAAAATTACAAAGAACCAGAGTTCGTAAGCAAGTACGATAGAACTGGCTATCCTAAAAGCCATTTGAAATATTATCTTCGCAAAATGGTGAGATATTCAGACAATATGCCACTCCTTATCAGTACATTTCAAGATAGTTTGAAGAGAGCAGCCTTGGCATGGTATACCGCTCTTGATATAGAAGATTTTACCGAATGGAACCATTTGGCGGGATAATTCCTTCGCCAATATAAATTCAATGTCGAAGTACTTCCAACTCGGGAGGACTTAGTCAGAACCGAGAAACGAAGAAGCGAAGGATTCAAAGCCTACGCTCAAAGATGGAAAGTTGTAGCCTCACAAGTCAAATAGGCTATAAGTGAGGAGGAGCTTATTGAACTCTTCTTGAAGTCGTTACCAACTGAGTATTACGATAAGCTACATATATCGGGCTGCTAAACATTCGCCATGTTGGTGAAGGTCGGCGAAAGAATCGAATGGTCATTGAAGGAGAAGAAATCTCAAGAAGCGACAGCACGGAGATCGTATCGTGGAAGAAAAGATAAAGAACCTTTACGTGACGTGGCTATAGTATCTAGCCCCAATGTTAATCAGGCTTCATTCCTAAAATAGTCCAATGTCTCTTGGAGAAATCCAAAATAGTTTAAGCCAAAGAAAAAACCCGTAAGGCAATTCACTCCGTTACCGTAGTCCTGTCGAAACTATTACCGATGCTGTTGGAAAGACATTTGATCGTCAAAGAAGTGCCAAGAGATAATCCTACAAGGTTCCCCTAGTATGATGAGTCGAAGACTTGCACATACCATATGGGAGAAAGAGGATACGATGTGGACAATTGTACAGTCTTGAAATACAAAGTTCAGCAACTCATAGACAAGAAAATATTAAGTTTTCAAGAGCCAAAGCTAAATGTGTATCAGAATCCTTTTCCTGAGCACAATATGGTAAATATGGTCCTTACAGAGGGAGAAATAATAAGGCCTGATGAAAAAGATGAATATGATGCCAAATTAAAGTCAACTCGACAAGGAGATGCTCGCTTTCGTCATGAAGCATTATTAAAAGGGGAAATCATAGACAACTTGGGAGAAAATTCTAGCAAATACAACTTCCAAGTAAAGCATACTCCACCACCGTGGGCTTTTAAAAGTGAAGTGATTATGCCCGATGGATGGGGCGATATGGACAATGAGCTCAGCAAATAAATGAGACTCCGTCCTGTGATGAAGAGGATCGATTTGAAGAGAAAAAAGAAAGAATTCGGCAGGGTGAAAGGCGATTTACCCAAACTTCGTGTGAACAAGGTGACACTGTAGACCTCCTTGGTCAAGACAGTGAAAAATACAACTTTCGTGTTAAGTACACACCTCTACCCTGGGCTTTTAAAAATGAAACTATTGTACCTGATGGATGGGGAGGCATGGATGAAATCCCAATCAACAAATTAAGTCTTGAGGAGAAAGAAGATCAAGATGAGAAAATGAAAAAAAAAAGGCTCGCCAAGGAGACAGGCGATTTGTTCGCAAAACACGAAAACAAGACGAAATTGTGGATTATCTAGGACAAGATAGTGGTCGGTATAACTACTGTGTCAAATACACGCCGCCTTCATAGGCATCCAAAGAGGAAAATATCGTACCTAATGGTTGGGGTGGAATGGATACTATTGAAGCTGACAAAACCATGGTGTCCATGATTACACAATTATTGATTAATCTTGATGAAGTGGATAGACTTAACAAAGAGAAGGATCACGTTGAACCAATTACCATTGAGCTCTCAATTGATCAACTAAAAATCGAAGAGAAAGAGGTTCAACCTGTGATCATCACTTTGCCTCCAAAGGAAAAATTTGACACCAAAAGTATACCATGGGACTACATGCCTAAAGAAGTTGATGCAATAACTAGATCCGGAAGATGTTATGTCCCAAAAGAAGGTGAGCACGAAAAAAAGGGAGTAACTGAAGAGGATGTCAAGCAGTTGTTGTCAATCATGAGGACAAGTGAATATGAGGTAATTGAGCAATTAAGAAAAATGCCGGCACAGATTTCCTTACTGGATCTCTTTAAGACTTCATAAAGCCACAAAATGGTGCTTATGAAACTTCTTAATGAGGTGTACGTCCCAGAGACGATTAATAAGGTACAATTGGAAGACTTTGTTGGTGCCATTCTTATGAAGGATTAGATTGCCTTCTCTGATGAAGATTTCCCAATTGACAGGCGTTTCCACAATAAAGTTCTGTATATTGTCGTCAAATGCCGAGGCAAGGAGGTGTCATAGGTGCTAATTGATAATGGTTTTGTACTTAATTTGTGTCCACTGAGCACATTACATCGCTTGGGGATTAGTGAAGAACTCATCAAACCTTCAAAGGTGACTGTACGTTCGCTTGATGGGATGAAGAAGGATGTTATCGACAACATCAAGCTAAAAGTAAATATAGGCCCTGTGCCTAGCCTGATCGATTTCCAAGTGGTAGACATTCCAAGGACCTTCAACCTACAGCTAGAGAGGCCTTGGATTCATATGGCTGGCGCTATTCTCTCTGGTCTTAATCAAAGGGTTAGATTCGTTATTAATGGTAAAATGATTACCGTGCACGGGGAGACAGAATTTACCACTTACGGGGAAAGTGCCATACCTTATGTTGAACCTGAGGTAAAAGAAGAGCCCAGTTATTATTTCTTCGAGATGATTTCCATGATACAAATTCCTGCTGGTAGTGTCATGAAGACTCCAGAATTTTCGGCATCATCTATTATGTCTGGAAAAGTGTTATGTCAATATGGATTGAACCATAATGGTGGGCTTGGGACAAAAACGCGAGGAATTAAAGAACTCATTATCTCATTTGGCACAAAAAAAAGTATAGGGTGGGATATGAAGTCGCTAATAATCACCATGGAGGTCGAGACCAAGGTCAAAAGAATCATGAAGGTCGTGGAAGTTGAGGTGATTGAACTATTAACCCATCAACGTGGAAGGGTAAAACTAGAGAGTTACCCTATCATCATATTCATATCAGAGAAAACTTTCCTAGGCCTCCTAAACTGCATTCATAAGAAGATTTACATGCAGAAGCAGAGCCTGTTTTGTTGGGTATATTTGAAAAAGACATTATCAATGTCATTATAACCGAGGATAAAGACACCTAAGTACTGGAGTAGGAAGATTCTTTTGAACCCTTTTCTTATTGTTGCCTTTATAATATGTCTGTTTCATATTGATGTTGTTTGCAGTTTCAATTCAGTTGCAATTTACGTTTCTTTCAATATAGATGTAAATGAATTTTTCAAATTCAATAAAAGTGTTCAATGTTTTGTTAAGGACATATGGAAACAAAACCAAACCAATGATGAATACCGCTCTCACAAGTGAGGCTTGAGGCTTTGGGTTTCCGTATGACTCCTCATTGCGAAAATGGTTTTAATAGCAAGGATGTCCAAGGATACAAGGATTAGCTCTATTCTCTTGATCTCTTCAAAACATATTTCAAAATAATTTTTGAAAATGGTTTTTCATTAAACCTCATGCATCAATTTCATATGTAATTACTAATCATGTTTGTTACATGTCAGGCATGAGCATTTATACACTCATAATAGGTTCATAGGTGACTCAAATCTATCCAATTAGATCACTTATGATATTGAGGGGGATAATGAAGATGAGGAATCGATCAGAAGAGAATCGATCCGTCATGAAGAATCAAAACCACTCACGTTAGAGAAAACAATTACTGTTAATATGGGTGATAAAGAGAACCCCAAAGAGGTCAAGATTAGAGAAAGTCTTCCCTCAGCAGAAGCAAAAAGAATAATCGATTTGCTTAAGGAATATCAAGATATATTCGCATGGTCCTATGCTGACATGTCAGGCCTTGATCCAAATATAATTGAACACGCTTACCAATTGATCCAAGTGTTCCACCAAAGAAGTAAAAATTGAGACGAACAAAGCCGCAATTAGCAAAGAAAATAGAAGAAGAAGTGATGAAATTACTCAAAGTCGGTTTCATCGAAGTAGTGCCATATCTAGAATGGGTTGCTAACATAGTACCCGTAATGAAGAAAGATGGTCGGGTACGAGTATGTGTCGATTATCGCGAACTAAATAAAGCAAGCTCAAAAGATGATTTCCCGCTTCCACATATTGATGTATTAGTGGATAGCACTATTGGGTTCAAAACATTTTCATTCATAGATGGCTTCTCAAGATATAATCAAATCCTCATGAAGAAAGACGATAAAGCGAAAATGTCCTTCATAACACTATGTGGCACATTTTGTTATAAGATGATGCCTTTCGGTCTGAAAAATGCTGGTGCCATATATCAAAGGGCAATGGTAATTCTACTCCATGATATGATACATAAAGAAATTGAGGTATATGTTGATGACATGATTGCAAAACCTAAATAAGGAGAAGACCATGTTGAGGTATTTCACAAATTGTTCAAAAAACTCAGAAAATATAAGTTGCGGCTGAACTCTAATAAGTGTGTATTTGGGGTACAATCTAGCAAACTGCTAGGATTTATGGTCAGCAACAAAGGAATCGAAATTGACCCTTCCACGATCAAGGCAATACATGACTTGAAGATTCCTTCTACGGTAAAAGAAGTGAGAAGCTTGTTGGGGCGATTAAACTAAATTGCTCGCTTCATCTATCAACTTTCTGAGACTGCTAAACCATTCTTCAAACTATTGAAGAAAATGCCAAAGTAAAGTGGGATAAAGAATGTCAACAAGCCTTTGATAAAATCAAAGAATATCTGGTATTCCCACTAGTATTGGTACCACCAATTCCTGGAGTCCCGCTGATCTTATATTTGACGATTCACCATGAATCATTAGGAGCGATGCTTGTACAAAGAAGACCAAATGACGATAAAGAATAAGTCATTTATTACTTGAGCAAGAAATTCACAACATCAGAAGTGAATTATCCAGCAGTTAAGAAGATATGCGTTACAATAATTTGGGTGTTACACAGATTAAGGCAGTATACCCTTCATCACCAAATTTTGCTAGTAACTGAGAATGATCCAATCAAGTATCTTCTTGAGAAATGCTCCTTGGTCGGGAAATTAGCCAAATGGCAAGTCTTGTTGTCTGAGTTCGACATCAGAAGTTCATCCCAAAAGTCAGTCAAAGGGCGAGCAATAGCAGACATGCTGGCAAAAAATTCGCAAGATATCGTCAATTCTGAAGAACGACTTGATGACCACATATTGACATTGGTCAATGACAAATAGACCTTGTATTTTGATGGCGCAACCAACTTATCTATATCAGGAACTGGGGCAGCACTGATCTCCCTAGAAGGCCAACACTACCCAGTATCTGCAAAACTGGTATTCCCATGCACCAATAACATCACTGAATATGAGGCGTGCATTCTCGGCTTACAGTTAGCCCTTTCAATGAGGGTAAAAAGGTTGCAAGTATATGGAGATTTCATGCTCATCATATTGCAAATAACTGGGGAATGGCAAACTCGTGATGCAAAGCTGATTCCTTATCACAAATATTTAGAAGGAATGATAGAGGAATTCGAAGAAATAACATTTGATTATCTCCCAAGAGTTCATAATCATTTTGCAGGTGCTCTTGCAACCTTATCATCCTTACTCCAAGCTAAAGATGGTATGGATATAAAATCATTGAGAATCAATATTCTCGAACAACCAGCACATTACATGGTAGTTCAAGCAGAATTTGACACTAAACCATGGTTTCACGATATCAAGAAGTACTTACAAGCAGGAAAATTTCCTGAAAAAAGCCAGTCAAACGACAGAAAATTTATTAGGAAGATAGCCAACAAGTTCTTTCTTAGTGGACAAGTTCTTTATAAGAAGTCGTTCGATTCGATCCTGTTAAGATGCATTGATAGCAAAGAAGCTAAACAAATCATGAGAGAAATCCATGAAGGCGAATGTGGTCCGCATATGAATGACCATCTCTTAGCCCGTAAAATCATGAGATTGAGATATTACTGGATGACGATGGAAATAGATTGCATACAACATATGAGGTGTTGTCGCCAATGCCAAATTTATGGAGACAGAATCAATGTACCGCCGAATGAGCTGCATCAAATGTTAGAACCATGACCATTTTTAATGTGGGGCATGGATATGATTGGCCCAATTAATCCCAAGGCTTCAAATGGACATCACTTTATCTTAGTGGCAATTGACTACTTCACCAAGTGGATTGAAGCAAATTCATGCACGAATATTAGCACCAAGAATGTAGCAAAATTCATCAGGCATGACATCATTGCTAGGTACGGAGTTCCAGAAGCAATAATTACCGACAGTGGTTCAAATTTGAATAACAAGTTTGTAATTGATTTGCTTGAACACTTCCACATTCGACACTTGAATTCATCTTCATACCGCCCACAAATGAACGGAGCAGTGGAAGCAGCAAACGAGAATATCAAGAAGATATTATCCAAAACAGCTGAGAACTATCTTGACTGGCACGAAAGATTGCCATATGCTCTGATGGCATACCGAACTTCAATTCGAACATCAACTGGGGCAACTCCATTTTCCTTAGTATATGGGATGGAAGCAGTATTACCCATCGAGGTAGAAATTCCTTCATTAAAGTAATGAGGTGAAATTCCTTCATTAAAGAAATTCCTTCAGTATTACCCATCGAGCTAAATCTTTCAATAGAAAGGTGAAATCAAAACGTTTTGAAACGGATGATCTAGTAATGAGGAAGGTCATTCTCAATAAATTAGATCCACGTGGGAAATTTGCTCCGAATTATGAGGGTCCGTACATTGTAAAAAAGGTTCTTCCTAGAGAAGTACTAATTCTTGTAGATATGACAGGAACAGAACTAGTCTATCCTGTAAATGCATATGCTGTCAAGATTTTCTATCCGTAAAATGAAGACGGACATTCAAGAAAAATTGGCACTAATTATAACATGTGTATATCATGCATATCATGCATTCCATAGAATATGTTTGTTTATTTTGCAAGATATGACAAAAGAAAATCTAAGATGACTCAAGACTTCTAAAATCTTTCAACGGAGTTGGAAAACAAAAAGGGAAGTGTCATTCTCAAATTCGGTTTTCTCAATGTTGTTTTCTAATGTACTTTTCCCTTTTATCATCCCCAGGGAAATTGGAGGAAAATATCAAAAGAGATAATCTTTAATGAATGATCAAGACAAGACAAACCAGAGGGATCTCATCAAACCGATCATATAAAAGCAAAATAATCAAGAGGGATATTGACAAGCCGATCAGGTAAGTATCCCTAACTTGTAAATTTGGGTCTTGAAGAGGTTAATTTTTTGAAAAATGAAACTTCTTGTCGCGACCTAAAAAAATCGACGTTTTACGATCTTAGGCTAATGGATTACTAGATCAATTAAATTAACTAACCTAGCTCGAGTTCTCCCAAACTCTACCAAATCGCAACTTAGGTCCAATTGTGTGCATGCAAATATTTTCAACGGGAGTCGCCATTGATTAGAAACCTAAATAAAATAGCGGGAGTACTATTTTATTTCTACGAACAAGAAATTATGAATTCGGGTACTTGATTACGCTAGATTCCCTAACGCCCTTTCGGTACCAATTTCGAGAAAAATACTCAATTTGACAATTTTGATAAATCCTGACTTAGAGTTCAAAGGTGCAGAAATTTCTTTTTGATTTTTTACTTATTTAAATGAAAGCTAACCTATATGTAATAACGTGAAAAAATTGACATGCGATTAATGCAACCTAACATGCAAACTATATGTCATGCGACGACGTGACCTATTTCTAATGACGGGCATATTATTTTTTTTGTATTTTTTTTAATGAAATTCGGAATTAAAAAAAATGCCAATTATCTAAACATGCAATTTTAAACTAAAGAAATTAACCTATTCTAGAGTAATCTTTTGGTATTTTTTTTTATCAAAATTCGAAATTAAAATCAAATAAAAAAAACCGCTAAATCTTTCGAATTAAGTTTCGATCTGAAGCCTGACATATCGATCCTAAAATTCAAAATACCCGCTATGGAAATAACTCTATCTAAAGCCTGATAGATAGATTTATTTCCACGTGTGCGGTTGCAGATTAGGAAATTTTCCTAATCGATCACATCTTGAAAAAATTTAGATATCTCAAATATCTTGGATATATTCAAAGGATTTTGAAAATTCTAAATTCTATCCAAATTTGATAAGATCAGATATCCAAGATTTCAAAAAAGGAAATAAATCCTAATTGAAATATGCTTATTACTCGAATATGCAAAATTAGATATCAATAAGCACAAATTGGGCAACAAAATATTCAAATCAAATGGGGATAAGATAATTACCTGATTTGCAAATTTTTTTCCTAGTTTGAATTTGCAGCGGATCGGGATTGCGGATCGGCGGTGCGTTGGGGGCGGACCGACTGATGGTGGCGCGGATGAAGTTAGCGGCGAAGAATTCGTGATGACTGGCGTGATTGGCAAGAGGTGGCTCAGTTCGATGATCAACAACCTGCAAAAACATAAGCTTTGCTGGTCTGTTTTGGTGAGGATACGGCAGAGCTTGGCGAGCGCTACGGATGGCGATGACTTGCAGCAAAATAATATGGATGTTGAGACTCCTTCACGATCGCAGCGTGATGATCAAGGGACTTGCTGGTCTGTTCACGGGACTGTTCGCGGGATGACTTGCTGGTCTGTTCACGGGACTCTCTAGTGGTGGACGTGACTTTATAGAAAAAGCCACGATGATGATGATCAAGCTTACCTTGAAGAAGAACCCTTCTGCTGGCCGAGACCTTCCCCTTTCCTTTTCTCACGCCTTTTCTTTTGTGGCTGTGTCTTCTCTATTGTCAAGAAGCCACCCACGGATCCCAATTTTTCTCTCTCTCTGGTGCTCTCTCGGAATTGTTTGAGTGTTGTCAGAGAGCTCCCGAAAGACCAGCCTCCTCTGTTGACCGAGTCTTCCACTATTTCTTCTCCTTTTTGTTCTTGTGTGTGTCCCCTGCTTATGAACGAAGGCCACCCCTCGTGGACGTAAAGGCCTCCTCTCTCTTTTTCTTTTTCTTTCGGCTTTTCTGTGAGTGCCGAACGTGGAGACCTTTTGTTCTCCCCTTTGACTCTCGCCGTTGAGCCTCCGACAGAAAGAACCGAGAACAATCTTTCTCTCTAAAAAATCTGATTTCTCCCTTTCTGAAAAGCCCCCCCTCTCTGGTCTTACTCTCACTCACGTATGTCTCTCTAAAAAAAATCTGATCTGAAAATTATGAGAACTCCATTCCACCCCTCACGATTTCTCATTGAATTTATAGGCAAAGTTTAGGGTTTTGCTTGCAATTACTTTCTATTTTGATTCAAAGAAAATATTGTAATATCTTTGTGATAATATCAATTTATTCAATTTGAATCGTGATAATATCAAGATTGATAAACCAATATTTTCCAACTCGATATTTTCCAATGAAAATTTTAGCTCTTATAATATTCATGGGCTTGGCCAAGAATTCTCTTGAACGCGGGCTTAGTCTAATTTCATTAAGTTCAGAGCTGTTCACTCGAGTCCATCCATCGATGGTCTAATGCAAATGCAACTAACCTATATGAACCTAAACTATATGCTTATGCGATTTTAATATTTTTGTTTAGGGGTTAAAATTTAACCCATAATTTTCTATGCAATTAACCATTAAATGATGCGTCGAAATTTACGTGTCAACACTTCTTTTCCCCAAGCAGACTAACATGAAAGTTTGTTTCAAAGATTACCTCAAGAAATGCTTTAAACAAAAAGTTTTGAAACACGCATTCTTTGAGCATGCATTACGCATCAGAATTCCTTAAAAAAGAAGTTTTGACGAAAGTCATGAAAAATTTCAGAGAAAAAGTTTGGATAAAATCAAAAAAAGACCTTCAAATGATGAAAGGTAAGCCATATCCAAACACGTCCCCTATACACTCGAGTGAATGGAATGATGAGTATCGGAATGAGAGAAAGCCTCATCTGAAGGAAATAGGGGATATTCGCAATAATTACATGAATTGAAATGATGGAAGGCAATCATTTCGTCATCCTAGACACATGATTTATCTCTTGAAAATCAAATTTGAGCCTAAATAGTGGAGAAATTTTCAAAAACAGCCCTGTTAAGAACCACCCCATACTGGGGCAAATTAGGAGGTTCACGGTTGACATTCACGGAGAATAGGATCAATAAAGATTTTATTGCATATATTGGCATCAATCTTTCTATGATAACCTCAGATGAATTCATATGGAAGCTCACAACATCCCCAAGAGGAAGAAGAGCATTTCATTTCGATATCCCAAACACATTTACCTTTGGCAAAGCCCGATTGAGCTTGAATATTAATTTCAGAATCCCAAATTGGTGATCATTTCTTCGCACTAGAGCATGAACATATGATCCACTTTGATAAATAGAAAGCAAAAGGACAAAACACAGAGTTCTTAGAGTGCAAAAGGATCAAGGACAAAGGAGTCTGGGGCCTGAAAAAACAGTATGCCTGGTAAAAGCAAGGCCAATGCCCAGAAAAATGAGCAAAAGAACAGAAAAAAAAAAAGAATTCAAAAGAAAGAATGACAAAAGTCAAGTCAAAAGCAAAACAAAAAGTTGTGAAAAATCAAAAGTCACAACAAATCAATGATTAAAAAATCTCGATGAAAGTTTAGGGGTCTCTTGTGTTCATGCTAAGAAAAGATCCCCAGTGGACAAAGAAAAAAAGTGGTGATGCCAAAAAGATCACCAATTTCACAAAAACCCTGAATTCAAAAACAATTAAGCCTTTTGAGCCTACCCAATACCAACATTACAACCTCTCCCCAAAGACTTTTCAGATTGGGATGTTGAGAGTAAAATTATGATTTCATGACAGAAGCCATCACTTAAAGAAGTGTACGCAATATTGTCTTATCTTATCCTCTAGGTTCTTAACTTAAAGACTCGAAGTGAGTTGAAAGATGATGAAATCCTTTTCTTGGCCTCAGAATGCCTATCCTTTTGAATAGTCATTGATCAAGCCAACATTACAACCTTTTGAAAGACCTTATCGGATCAATTGGATTGTATATATTGCGAATATCTCTGAACACCTAAAGATTGGTTAGGAGAGATTGCAAAAAAGAGTAGTGATGTTAAGAAGATCATTAATTTCATAAAAACCCTGAATTCAAAAACAATTGAGCTTTTTGAGCCTACCCAATACCAACATTACAACCTCTCCCTAAAGACTCTTCAGATTGGGATGTTGAGAGTGAAAATATGATTTTATGACAGAAGCCATCACTTAAAGAAGTGTATGCAATATTGTCTTATCTTATCCTCCAGATTCTTAACTTGAAGACCCGAAGTGAGTTGAAAGATGATAAAATCCTTTTCTTGGCCTCGGAATGCCTATCCTTTTGAATAGCCATTGACCAAGCCAACATTACAACATTTTGAAAGACCTTATCGGATCAATTAGATTGTATACATTGCGAATATCTCCGAACACCTAAAGATTGGTTAGAAGAGATAAAATTGAGGGATATCTGAAAAATCCCCTTTCAATCAAATGAAAGAAAGACTCAATTTATAGATTGAAACGAATCCTTTTTAATGAAGGTCTTCCGAATGATTATTTCAAGCATTTCTTGAAATTTGCAAGCATTTTGCTCAAATACTTCCTTTAAAAGGAAATTTGATTGCCTGAAATGCATTTAATACAAAGAATGCATATTTCAAAATCAGGTGTCAAATAGTTTTTGGTCAACTTAAAACCAAGTTTTCAAATAATTTGTGGTAAGATAAAAGAAAAAACACATTTTAAACAGTTTTGATTAATTTCAAAACTACTTTTCAAAATAGTTTTTGGTCATCTAAAATCATATCAAGGTTAGTGAAACTTTAAAATCACAAAACGCACAGTAAAGACATTCATTGTTTGAAGTCTTTTTAAAATCCTATTTGGTGAGGAACCATTAGGCAAAATCCAAGTCCTATTGGCAAGGAGCCTTTAGGCAATTTCCAAAATTCTACGGGTGAGGAATTATACGGCAAGTCTCCAAAATCCAAGTCCTATTGGCAAAGAGCCCTTAGTCCAAAATTCAAGTCCTATTGGCAAGAAGACTTTAGGCAATTTCTAAAATCCTACGGGTAAGAAATTACATGGCAAGTCTCCAAAATCCAAGTCCTATTGGCAAGAAGCCCCTAGGCAAATTCAATTCCTACTGACAGGGAACCACTAGGTAAAACCCTAAGTCCTACTAGTGAGGAATCACTAGGTAAAATTCAAAGTTCTACAGGCGATGAGCCCCTAGGCAAATTCAATTTCTACTGGTGAGGAACCACTTAGGAAAATTAAAGTCCTACAGGTGAGGAACCACTAGACAAATTCCAAATCATAGTTAATAAAGAGCCACTAGACAAATATCTAAAGTCTTACTGGTGAGGAATCACTAAGCAAATACAAGTCCTAAAGTGAGGAGCCATAGGCGTTCATGGTTCGTGAGTTTGTTCTCAAACCGAGAAATCATAACAACCATCATTATCATCACTATCATCAATTCATGCCCTTGGATGAGCAAATAAAGAAACTCTTACAAACAGGTAAGTTTCTCTCTCTCAATCATTAAGAACCTTTTCAAAATGTGTTTCAAAAAGAGAACCTTTGGATTAGATCACGAATATCAAAAGCAAAGACCCTAATTAGTTGTTGTGAAATTTCCATCTGGTTTAGTGAGTCGACTAAAAATTCAAGTGTCACCTTGCCTTTAAGATCAACCTCTAACGAGCTCAATCTCAAAGAGGGGTAGCTGTTGATATTTAATTTTTAGCTCATTTTTGTTATATTTTCAAAAAAATTCAAAATTAGGTCTAGGGATCTTGGCCAAGCCTAGAAACCTATTGCTAAACCAAAAAATAATTTTTTATCATTTTTATGCATTTTTTCTTAATTTCTTTAATCAAAATAAGCAAGAAAATCAAGAAAAATAGTAAATGCAATCATAAAATTCCATAAAAATAGTCATTAATCTTCTTTTAAATCCAATTTCATAAATACACTATCGATTTTTAAAAAATCTCAACCGGGTATATGTTTTTCCCAAAATTGGGTAAAATTAAATCCGAATTGAACCAAAAATGAAATTAAATTTTTTCTAGACATTTTTAAGTCATAGTGCCTTCAATACAATTGACTCTGGGACTTGTAATTGCATAATGGTCAGTTCAATTGCACAATTTGACATATAAATAAAAAATCCCCAAAATTTGATTGAAAATTAAGAATTTTGAACCTAAATTGGAAATCGTGCCCAAAATGAAATTGCCGAAATGTGAGACTATCATTTCCAGGGTTAATCAGGGGTGGGTAATTCAATTTTGGCATCAATTTTGCCTAATCAGGTCATTAGTATCTCAAATTAAACAAAACCCTATTAACCCGAATATAAAAATAAGAAAATCTTGAGCACAATTATAATAAAAATTGGGGAAAATTATATGTTTGGGTTCGGAATATATTGGGAAATTCAATTTTGAGGTTGAATTTCGAAAATTTGGTGGAAATTGAGTTTAATTCACGAATTTAGGCAAAACCGGAACTGCCGGGTCGACTCGACTCTACCCGAACAGTATCATCTTCTTCACCCGGACACCAAAACTCAGAAAAAACCCAAAAAAAAAACCAACTCGTGCCCACGACTTTATTGATTCACCCCGATCAAATTAGCACGTTTTTATCTAGTTTTCCAGCTGGATATTATCTAGCTGGCACCGGTTAACAACCCTAACTGATTAGAAAATTAGTTCTAACCAATTTCGGGCGGGAATTTTGATGAACAAAAACAAGAAAAATTGACCCGAACGAAGGGAGGGTGTTCGAGAAATTTCCTGAGAGAAAGAGGAGAGAGAAAGGGGCGAAATCAAAGAGAGAGAATTAGAGAGAGAGGGTCAGAGATCCCCCCGTGAGTATTCGGCGCCGCCCTAGACGGCAGGGCACCGGGGAATCGCGAGTTGGCCGTGACCTCCCCTCGCTGTGCCAAGCTGAAAACCTGATCGTGAAGGCATGAAACCGAGTGCCGTCCGCTCGACTTGGACCTGTTCCAGCGAAACCGAGATCACCAAAGTGAAGACCGAGAGTCGAGGAACAATCCTTGGGGTTCCGATCGGTTCAACAATTTCGTTTGATCGTCGAACGAACCAGGTAAAAATCGTTTGTGATCAATTTGTTAAGAATTTTCTAGAATTTGATTTTTGTTTCAACGTGCATTTTTAAGTGATTTCATCGACGAATCTTGGCATGTTGATGTCTATTATTAGTTTCCAATCAATTTCATGTGATTTGATTGTGTTTTTGGGTACTAAAAATGCATGAACCGAGTCGGCCTCACCAGTAAACCTTTTTCCAGAGCTCCAGTGACCCTGCCGGAGCATTGCCGTGGCCGTAAGGCCACTCAGGTTAGTGTTCACTGACCTTTGTTTGATGTTTGTTAGTGATAGGAATCGTTTTAGACGGCTAAGACGAGTAGAATAGGAATTTTGAGCTTTGATGAGCACGGTTTAGGTTAATGGTAAATTGGTATTTTCCGACGAAATTTTCGCCGGTCGGTGACGGTCCAACAGCCAATTGGCTGGTTTAGTTTGGTAGAGAGTAACACGGACTTGATCCAGAACCAAAAATCATCGGAAAGGGATGCCGGAGGCTCATCAGCGACGAGCTCAAACCGGCGACCTTGAAGACCCCAACGCATAGTTCATGCACACCAACTATTTGAGAAAATGCTTAAATGAAAAACACTTCAAACGATGCTGTTTTTTGCATTAGGTTCGCTGGAGGGGGTGATCGGCGCCAGCGCCGACGATGGCCGGTTCGATTTGGTCCGAACCGGTCCAGTCCGGTTCATCCCCTCGAGGGAAAATTTCAAAAATAATAATAATAAAATAAAATCAAAAAATATAATAAAAAATTCAAAAAAAATCACAAAAATCACAAAAAAAAAACTAGATTTTCTTAGAAAATTAGGAAAAAAATCAGAAAATTCATAAAAATTAGGAAAATTACAGAAAATTCAGAAAAATACAAAAATTTCGGTAAATTCATAAAATTTCAAAAATTCAGAAAAATACAAATAAAAATTTTTGAAAATTTTGGAAAATCAATAACAAATTGAAAAATTGGAAAATTCACAAAAATTTCCAGAAAATCATAAAAAAATCAGTTCTCGTTTTTAAAAAAATATTTTCCGAACAAAAAAAATTTCAAAAAATTTAAAAAAATTTGAAAATTCACAGCAAGGTCTAAAATCATGGTGGCCAGCCATAAAAAATGAAATTTGAATTTTTGAAGTGTCCAAATGGCACTTAAAAAAATAAAAAAAATCAAAAATTTTGAAAATCTACAGAATGATTATAAATCATTGTGGCTAGTCATAAAAAGTGAAATTTGGATTTTTCAAATTTCCTAAGTGGCATAATTTGGAAAATTCCAAATTCAGGGACAAAACCCTAAACCCTAAAAAATGTGTAAATTATGAATTGAATAAGCTATTAGAGCTTCGTTAGGGTTTGGGTGTTTTTGCTTGACTTTAATTTTTAGTGGCTAAATTAGGATTGTTGTGATTGATTTACCATTGGATGTGCATTTAATTATTGGGTGCTTAACTATTTGTTCATGATTAGATTAGTGAATTGACCTTAGAGATCCGTGTGATACGCTAGACATGCCATATCTTTCTTAGGTACCGAAAGGGCGTTAAATTGAGATCATTAATGTAACCAAGTCCCTTATCCAGAATCTTTGGTTTGTAGGATTGCAGTACTTCTCCCGTACCTCAATTAGGTTTCTAGTCAACCTACCGTAAATGACTAGTGGCAACTCCAAGTTCAAATTTAAATCAAGTAAACCCCGCTGTCACATGAGGTATGGTCTGGGAGAGGCCCGTATAGAAAAATACCTCCATTCTAGCATGCGAAAGCGTGGTGCGACATAGGGGAATTGGCCACTTTGGGGAACCTGGAGATCTCTCTTTTTTCTTGGTGGAAATGGACACGCGCTCTAAAGGAGGCAAAATGAAGCAAAATCCGTTGAGCGCACGCGAAAAGGAGGTCACCGGGTCGGCGCTAGAGGGGAATGTTTGTCTCTCTAGTTGTCACTCTCATCTTAAACTAAGTAAAATCAGATTTTTTGTGGGCATTGGAACAGAAGGCGACATATCACCAAGAGAGAGCAAAGTAAAAATCTCTATCCATTCACAAATTACAGAGGCTTCTCCGTCAGTATTCATCATCCACCATCTTCGATTAGCATCGAGCCTACTCATCAACCACAACCAGTCCATCGGATTGAATTTCATGAGAACAGAGCATGTTCAAGAGCGTGGTCAATCGTTTTAGGGTTCCAAACAAAAAAAATGGTTTAGGGATTATATTTAAGGGGAAAATGACGTTGTTTAGAGGCTACATGTTGACTGGGCACGTCGATAAGTCACGTCGGACTGAGAAATTAATAAAAAATGGCCACGTTGGATTTCCGACGACCCTGATCAGAGTTAGTACTTAAGTGATCATTTTTTTTAAAAAATTGGCACTTAAGTGATCCAAAAACCACCTTACACACTATTATGGGTTGGATGGAAGTTCTTCCAAGCTTTGAAGATGACACTCCAGATACTTTGATCTGGAGGCCTAATCCGACACAATCTTTTTCGGTGGCTCATGCCTGGAACCATATAAGGAAGAAAGGCCATCCAGCCCCTTGGTACTCCTTTATATGGGATTCTCATTTGGCCCCCCGACACTCCTTTCTATTATGGATCATGTCACTTAATCGGCTTCCTACTCAAGTTCTTCTTCTCCAAAATCGTCGGATCGAATCAGGACTTTGTGCTTTTTGCCGCACTACCCCGGACTCTATTAATCACCTTTTCTTCGAATGCTTCGCTACCAACAGGCTGGCTTCTTTCTGGGTAGCTAATTGTAATCTTCTTTGGCGCAATTGTCCGTGGCCGGAGCTTATTTTGTGGGCCAGTAAAGTTTGTCGTGGCCCTTCCTTTGCCCATAGAATTGCTCGTTTCTCCTTCGGAGCTCTTTGCCATATCGTATGGAGCGAGCGTAACAACTCTCTTTTCAGGAACAAGAGTATCTTCATCCCAGGAATACGCAAGCACGTTTTCAAACTGGTGAAGGATAACCTTTATCCTTGGGACGAATTGCAGACACACCTACAAATAGAAAATTAGGCAAAAGGACACTATAAGTGCCATAACTTGTGTACGGCGCTCACTTTGGTGCCATAACTTTTTTTCGGATCACTTTGGTGTCAAGTCGGAGGAAAAACGATCACTTAAGTGTCATAACTTTTTTTTGGATTACTTTAGTGCTAAAATTTTTGAAAAACGATCACGTAAGTGCTAAAATTTTTGAAAAACGATCATTTAAGTGCTAAAATTTTTGAAAAACGATCACTTAAGTGCCAATCTCCGGCGAGACTCCGGCGAGCCACGTCAGCTTCAGAAATTAATAAAAAAAATGCCACATCAGATTTCCGGCGAAAAATTGTGTACGGCACCGGAGTTGGCACTTAAGTGATCGTTTTTCAAAAATTTTAGCACTTAAGTAATCGTTTTTAAAAAATTTTAGCACTAAAGTGATCCAAAAAAAAGTTATGGCACTAAAGTGAGCGCCGTACACAAGTTATGGCACTTGTAGTGTACTTTTGCCTAGAAAATTACAAAGGAGCTGGGACCTTTCGCCTTCCATCTTTTCTTAATTTGGTAGTGTAGTTCCTTCTCCTGTATAGGCCTTTGCTGGTTTGGTGTTTTTGCTCACCCTTGTAGAGTGGCTCCTTCCCCTCTTGGATTTTTTTGTTCCTTTGGGGCCTAGGGCCGTCTCTTGTGTTTCTTGTACATGGTAATTTTGAAAAGTAATACAAATTCTTTAGCTTTTGGCACTAAAACGAGCGCCGTACATAACTTTTGACATTTCTAGTGTTGTTCTCCCCTTTCTTTTTGATGGGTCACACCGTCCCTTTATTGTGCGGTTGACTTTATGATTGGACTTAAAGTGCCCAAAGGAATAACCCTATGATACCTGTGTTGAGATGCACGCATTAGGGTATTAAGCAAAAATAATCTCATATCGAGGATGCCAAGAAATATGGAGTAGATGATATATCATAGTTGGCCATAACTCAAGTGAATGTGAGTTTTACTAAATATGTTGATGGTATTGAATTCAGACTCTCCATTGGCGATCTTCCCTATGAAGATGTCGGGCCTCTACTGTTTTAACCCAACAAACGGAATCGGAGTTGATGGTTGATTGGTGGCCCACTCTCAGTATGTGTCGATGTCTGGTAAATATCTCAAGTAAGGAAAACCTAGAATTCTACTCCCTAATTGAGATGGCGGATTTTGTCCTCTGGCTTCCCGCCAAGCCTGGTTGGGCCTAGGCAATTGAGGTGCAGTCTGAAGGATAGATGTTGTCCTAACCAACATCTTGTGTAACTTGGTCAGGTCAAAGTGGAGATTCTCGAGTCGAGATAATGTTGGTATGGAAAGATGCTTGGATTAAGAAGGAAAGGGCCCAACGCAAGTGGCTCACTCATCAAATGAAATTTTTCAAGGGGTACATTGACTTAAAATTTTGAGTGAAGATGGGTCAAACTAGATAAGTTGACGAGTTTGACTTGGGCTCTCCATTGACAATCTTTCTAGGTGAAGGTATTGGATTTTTTCAATGCGTTCTCAACAACCCAATAATGAAAATAATATGGAATTCTCTAGATAAATCAAATGATTAAACACTAAAGTTTTATTTAGAGTTTGATGCATTTGTTCTCGTCCTTTGTCTAAAGCAAACGTAAAATTCAGCGACATTGAGCTGCCTCCGCTCAAGACTGTCGATTGATGATACCTGTTGCACCGTGCTCTTCGCGATCCTAAGCACGCTAGGAGGTATTTTTTTTTGTCATGAATGAGGGAACTGTCCCCGCATGAGCTACTAAGGACCGTAACGGATATTTCGCCCAAACATCTCACAAACATCTCACAAACATCCTATCACTAGACAAACGAGGGTCTCTCCTAGACCATACCTCACGAGACAGCGAGTAATTGTTATTTTATTTTCTAGTTAGCCTAAGTTTTGATTTGGAGTCGCCACTAGTCCTTATCGGTCGACTAGAAACCTAATCGAAGTATGGGAGAACTATCACGATTTCCACGAACTTGAGATTACATGGGTAAGGGGACTTACTTACGCTAATTATCCCAAATCGAGATCTCTAATGCTCTTTCGATACCTAAAACAATCCGAAGTGTTTAATGTGTCACGCGAGTTCGTAAGGCCTATTCACTAATCCTAACCATTCTAATCAAGAGAAATAAACCAAACAATAAAGAAGTGCATAAACAATTTTAATCAAACACAACAATCCTAAAATGGTCTCTAAAATGAAAATCAAGCAAAACACCCAAATCATAGTAAAGCCCTAAAGGCTTGTTTATTCAAAGGATTATGCTGTTTCTTTAGGGTTTTTAGGGGTAAAGACCCATTTTTATTCCTAAACTAGGGAATCTTAAAAAATACCACTTAGACACCTAAAAAGGTCAAATTTCATTCAAAGTGGGTGGCCACAGGTATTCTAAGTCATTCTGTGAATTTTTAATTTTTTTAAAATTTTGGAATGTTGCAAATTTTTATGAGTTTTCTAAATTTTTCTGAGTTTTATGAATTTTCGAAATTTTTTTATTTTTTCAATTTTCTAACTTTTTTAGGGATTTTTCTGAAATTTTTCCAATTTTTATGAATTTTAGGATTTTTTTTATTATTTTTTATTATTTTTGTTTTTATTTAGGGATGAACCGAACCAAACCGGTTTAGTCCAGTCCGGGCAAGTCAGACCGGCTTGGTCGGTGCCTTAGCATGAACGGTGTCAAAACGATGCTGTTTCTGGCTTCTTCTTTGATACATTTCCACAAACATGTGGTGTGCATGAGCTTTATTTTTACGTTTTCAGGGCCATGAAATTGAGATCATTTCCGGCGACCCTCTGATCACATTCCGATCACTTTATTCGATCCTAAACCTTCACCAAATGACTCTCTACACATCCATATCCATTAAATCATCATTGAACCTTTTTTAACTATTGATATTCAACCTTAAATTTCCTTACTTAACAATGGAAATCATATCCTAAAACTAAACTAATCTAATATTTGGATCAACGAAGAGAACATCCTAGCCATTTCTAGCAATCAAAACAGCAACCAGAACATCAAGTAAAATAAAAAACACTAAATTGAACGGCCATTGGCCGCGGGAAGGTGTTCCGGTGAGGTTTAGGTGCTTCGGCGATGGGGTTCATGCGACCGACCCATGGATCGCGCACAATCATGATTCAAAATGCACCAAATGACAAAGTAAATGATCAGAAATACGCATATGATATCAACAATCTCAAATACACAGAGAAAATCATCAAATTAAACACCAATAACTTCGAGCGACCATTCGAGCATTTCGACGAACACTTTGGCATATGAATAAGAAGGACTTTTACCTTCTTCGCTGGAGGTTGAATAAGAAATTCCGAACCAAATGAGAACTTCGGGATGATCCTCTGGTACTTATTCTTCAAGATGATGGCCTTTGATGCGCCGAGAAGCTCCTTGACTGGTTAGACATGGCTTGGTTTCAGGCCCTTACGATCAGCTCATTTCTAATCGTCTAGAGAGAAGGTCCTCCTTAAGTGGCCGATTCGCCGGTGCCATTCCATTGGAAAGGCGCCGATCACTTGGCTCAAGGACTTCTACTCCCCTTCTTTACAGTTTCCCCCTCTCTCTCTCTAATTCTCTCTCTCTCTCTCTCTCACTTTAGAATTTCGTCGAACACCCTCCTTCTCCATGGAACTTATTTTCTTCCACTTTTTATCATCCTTTTTGAGGCGGTTCCAACCTCTAACCGACTCCCCCAGTCGGTTAGAGCGGACAAGAATGGACAGCTGTGTCGTGACCTACCCGTCGAGGGCCGAACTCGATAAGGCAGGTTTAGAGATAAGTGTTCATGAGACAGTTCATATGGCACCTCATAAAAAATGATTTTACTGAAGTATAAATCTTTTGGTTATCCATATGAACCATTGATCATGAACATAGATTTTCCTTAAATCCATATCTCGCGTAACAGCGGATTGATTTTATCTTTTTTAGGAGTCGCTACTAGCCTAGGTCGGGAGTCGGCTAGAATACCCAATCGAAATGCAGGAATTTCGTTTCGATTTCTACGAAAACCAGAGATCAAAGGTTCAGAAACTAGCTTACGTTAATATTTCTATTAACGCCCTTTCGATACCGCTAAACTTAACATGGTTGTTATCTAAGTTGTCATGCATTTGTTCTTTACCATTTTCATGTTAAAGTCTTAGTCCACTAGGTGATCATGCATCTTGTTTTTGTATTTTCATTTAAGATTATAAACTAATCCTATCTTAGCCTAAAAAAAATAAGGAAACAATCAATTGTATTGAAAGATATTTCGTAAAGTAAACACTCAAAGTATTGAAAAGACGAGCTAATTCTAAGTGCGAGAAAGTAAAAACCCGCAACTCGTCGGGTGCTTATTACAACACAAATTGAAAACCCGAGACATGATCGGGGATGAATGAATTGAATACAAATTAAAATCGGATCGGACATCGGTCTATCACCACCATTAAATGAATACAAATTGAGATCGGATTGGACATCGGTCAATCGCCTTGGTCTTTTATAATTTTGGATTATCCTCCCATGGACTATCTATCAGGTGTCGATGTTTACATTCAATCATACATTCACGACAAACAACGAACAAAGGAACAACCAAAGAAAAGCGATGATGCAAACAATTTACTAATCAAGCACAGGCTTCGGGATCGGCTTTTGTTTTTCATGCATTTCGATTCACCACCCACCTAATCATCTAACATTATTTAATTAATGGTTAACGATAATGGGCTACCAATTGCATTCACAAAATGGCAACTCATATCAATTAACCCCTAAAGTCGAGTTCCAAGTGACCACAATGGACTACCCACCGAATATGCACCGGGCCTAATATTCATCTAACAAACACATGCATAGCAATGGAATAAGCATGCATTCAGGCCCCTGGGACTTATTTCGAAGCCAATCAAGCAATGAGAAGTGGGCTTCATAAAGAGACCACTTATTCAGTTATTATCTAATTCGGATTGCTTCTGTTCAGACGTGATTAATTATCCTAATGACGTCCAAATGAAGCAATTCAGGTGTCATTAGAAAGCTTATGACATGAGGATCAAAAGTTAAGAAGACCATTTTTCCTAAATCCTCACTGATTTTTCCAAAAATGACAAATTTACCCTCGGTAACAGGCTGGACCCGGTTCTATTATGGATTTCAAAATAATGGAGGGAAAAATAAAAAACCTTGTGGAAATCACGTGAAAAATTTTAGGCAGTTAGGATTCTCCATGTGTAATAACTTTCATGTTTTGAGTTTTTGCTAAAAAGTCCTCCAAATTTTTATAAAATTCGGTTTTCGTGAAGGACTCAACTGCAAATCAAACTTTAACTCGCGAAGGTCTTTTATGAAATTTTAAGCAAATTGACCCTCCAAAAATTGCTATTAGGCCCTCAAAATTTTCAGTGAACATAATGAGACCTCAATGAACAACTTTGTAATTTTGATTTTTTGCAAAGGAGGACTCTAACTTTATTAAATTCGGAGAAACATCTTTTGAATTTCAAATGAATGAAAATCAGATCTGAACACAGATACTGATTCGATCGTAAAAATTCCTTTTGAAAATTCAAATGAACTCTAATTTTGATGAAATTAGTATCAATGGAAAGATCTCGATCTCAGTGTGAACTTTCATGAAGAACGCACGAAGGTCAATCAGAAACCAGTCTGTCACGCAATTCATGCATAGATGACGTTGCAGATCGTACCATGCTAACATGCACAACGTGAAGAAAATTTTATGATGAACAGATTAAGATGTGCTTTACGATCTTCGTGAAGAAAGTTTTTTCAAAAAACGATCATAGAAAATCAGAAAAATCATAGAACAGCACAACATCAATTAGGAATACATCAAAACAGACTTAAACATCACATTCCAGATTATGATCCTAACTTTCAAAAGAGTTTTGACATAGCAAACTAAGTTCGATTGAGGCATGCAATATATCAAATCAAAGCCTAAGACGTGTTTTACGATTCTCTAGTTCATCACTTCGCAAGATTTCGACATTAACAAGCTGAAGTCGGCATCTCAAACATGCAGGTTTCTCTATATATGAATTTGCAGAACCACATCCAAGTGCACTTACCTTGTTTAACGATGCTCCGACACGTGATCGAGCGATCCGACCTCCGTATTCAGATCAAGAATAGCACGAAGAAGTCTCGGAAAGCTCAATAACCTATGAGAAGAGATTGCACAAACTATAGTGAGAATCGATTCGATCTCGCACTTAGTGAACTAATAACAGAGAATCAAATCAAAAGGCGCGATCCGGTGGCTGTTCAACAAGAAACAGGCCACCACAGCCACATGAAGACGCCGAGGTACGCTGTTGGAGGTTCTGGATCGCCAAAGGGAACGCCAATCGGCCGGTTTAGTCACCTGAACCGACTGATCAAATCACCGGCAGCAACACCGTGATGCTGCCGTGAAGGAAAACTCGCCGGAATGAGAAGCTCCGACCACCAGCGGGCTTGGCTGGTGTTGCGACAAGCCTTATGGCACCGTGGGGGATGACGGTGAGCAGTGATCCACCGGAAAATGGCATGCGAGGAGGCGGGATTGCCGGCAGCCGAGAGAGAACAAAAGAGAGAGAGAACGTGAGTTTAGAGAGAGAGAGAGAGAGAGAGAGAGAGAGAGAGAGAGTGAGGAGAGAGAATTCATATCTGAAAATAAGCGTCCCCCCAATTTTGGAGAAAAAAACACTATATACCCCCCTCAACTTTGAATCTTGGCCCTTAGATTAATCTAATGGCCTAAAATGCATCCTTAATGATTAAGAATATTCTTTAAAGGCTAAAGATTGATGACATGGCATCATGGATGGATGTGATCAATTCTAAATGAATGGCCATGATTGATTTGCTTATCCCCTAATTAATTTGCTTAATCCTTAATGAAGGGCATTTTGATAATTTTCACTTAGGGGCATTTTCGTAATTTTCAATTAAGGGCATTTTTGTCATTTTCGGGCTCAAAGGGATGTGGCCGGCCTTGGTTGGTTGGAATGGACTGTCGATCGCTAAACTTTTGACTGGAAAATGGCCAATTCGACTAGATCGGTTCGATTTGAGTCAAACCGGGTTGAACCGGTTAGCCCCGAATTTGGCCTAATTGAACTGATTCAATCCTTGATTCCTTTTGTTCCAATTTGGTACAATTTGATCTCTATCATGATTAATTGACCCAATTAACATCGAATTCAATCAAAGTGGATTGAACCGATTTGAAATTCATGCACAAATTGATCCAGTTTAACTTGTTTGTCTCAATTGCTCTTGAATTTGGGTAATTGCATGGCCAAACTAGACTAACAAATTTAATTGAAGTCCAATTAACCAAATTGAGTCTCAATTCATCAAATTGAATATTAGTCTAAAGTGGATCAAGTTGAATTGCACTGATTAGACCAATTACCCTTAGACTTCTTAATCATTGGATCACTAAATTGATCAAATTGACTCAAATTCATGTGAATCTTCCAAAATTGATTTTGAATTTGGATTTCATATAAGAAATTAGGCTCATTCGTGTCTCAATTGCGCAAATCACGAAGAATCGATCCAAATCACTGATTATGGTCAAAATTGGGGGTTTTGTGTTTGGCTTGGAATTACAAAATTTGTTCCAAAATTGAATATAAAATGACCTCTAGATCAAATTTCGTGAAGAAAACCAACCTAAAAAATGACTATAAATGAAGTAATTTCATTTTTGGTCGATTTGAACCAAATTTCACAAATTGGGAAAAAGTTGATTTTAAATCGATTTTTGTAAAATTTCAAATGCCAAAGGTAAATTGAATGTAAAATAAGATGATTTTTGAATTTTTTTATTTTTCAATTTTTTGGTCAAAGGTTTGACCAAAAGTCAAACCCTAGTTGACTTTTTACTAGGAGCTTGATTTTATGATTAAATCTTTGAATTTTTATGAAATTTCCACTTCTAAAGTGAAATTGAACTTGAAAGGAATCTTTTTATGCGAAAAGCCCAATTTTGACCCGGGTTGACTTTTGGTTAAAGAGTTGAACAAAAAAGTCAACGCAAAAGTCAACGGTTTGACTTTTTGATTTTTTGCATGAAATGAATAGAAAATCGTCTATAGAAGCTAGGTTAATAGACAGAATTAAAAAACGACACTTTTTGTTCAAGAAACGGGTTCCGTCGCGATCTGAAACTATAATCTCGAATTTTCTACTTTTAATTACGCGTCGACTAAAAATTATGTGCCAACAGCTGCCCCTCTTTGAGTGAGAGTTCAAAGAGGTTCCGCTCAAAGACCAATTAGCACCTGCAAATTTTTAGTCGACTCCACTTAGGAAATAAAAGAAACTAAAGATAAAGACATTTGATCAGAGTCTTACTTGAAGCACTTACCATTGACCATTTGGATTGATAGTTCATTTATGTGTTTTTCTCTTCTCTCTCTCATATGATGGAATGAAGGAAGAAAAGAAAAAAGAACTGGTTTTGTAGGAAATCTATGGTTTAAGGATAACCAAGAATCTAAGGACAAGGTTTAAGGATGACCTAGAATCTAAGGACAAGGTTTAAGGATGATCTAGAACCTAAGGTAAGGTTTAAGGATGACCTGGAACTTAAGGACAAGGTTTAAGGATGACCAGGAACCTAAGGTAAGGTTTAAGGATGACCAGAAATCAAAGGTAAAGTTTAAGGATGACTAGGAACCTAAGGTAAGGTTTAAGGATAATCAGAAACCAAAGATAAGGTTTAAGGATGACTAGGAATCAAAAATGGGGGATATGGTTTAGGCTGACCAAAAACCGAAAATGAGGGGTATGGTTTAGGCTGACCAAAAATCGAAAATGGGGAGTTATGGTTTAGGCTGACCAAAAATCGAAAATAGGGGTATGGTTTAGGCTGATCAAAAATCGAAAATAGGGGTATAGTTTAGGCTGACCAAAAATCGAAAATAGGGATATGGTTTAGGCTGACCAAAAATCGAAAATAGGGGTATGGTTTAGGATGACCAAAAATCGAAAATGAGGGTTATGGTTTATGATGACCAAAAACCGATCCACTGGGGAAAGATATTTTGAAAAAAGTTCCGAGATTGTTTAACGACAAATCAAACGGAATTTTTCACATTTTGGTAAAAGACACTGATTATCATAATCCGTAAGAGGAAATTTTAACAAAATGATCTTTGAATAATCATCTAAAGAGGTTAGATAAAAAATGCCAAATCGGAAATAACCTAATCAAAAAGGTCTTTCACACTGGCTCTCATAAAGACTTTGATTCCCATCCATTGATGTGGGAAAGCTATTCAATTCTCACTAGTGATGCCTCACGAACCTATGTCAAAGGTTTTCGGAAACGTTCACATTGAATACAAATTGATTGATCAAAAAGGTTTTTCAAAAGGACCGTAATATAAACTTGGTCATGGACTTACACAAAGGGTATTTGCTTTGAGGCTAAGAAAAGAAATATACCATTAACATCTTTAGCGGGTTTACAAGTCAAGAACCTTGAAGATAAGACAAGATATGATTACTTCCACTCCTTCTAGCGATAGCTTCTTTGTGAAATCTTTACATCAACTCAAACCATCCCAATCGGAAGAGACTTCGGAGAGGGCTGTAATATCGGTTCGGGTTAGGCTCAAAAGGCTTGAAATTTTGTAGAAGGGGTTTGAAAGAGAAATGATGATTATCTTGGCATTATTACCAAATCATCCAAATTTGATATCATTTGACTCTTGAAAACCAAATTATCTTGAGAGTCCATTTTTCTTGCAACACAAAAGCTTTGCTCTTTCTAAGCATCTTTTACAATGAGAATTTTGTTTTCATCATAAGCATGTTGCTTTTTGCTTTTGCTTTTGCTTTTGCTTTTGCTTTTGCTTTTGATTTTGATACATTTTCTTTTCATGGGGATCGGCCTTGCTTTTACCAGGCACATTGCTTTTTCATGCCCCCTAATATTTATCTTTTGAGTTCTTTGGACTCTCGAGACACTCTATATGTATTCACCAATTTTTCTAAATTTACTTGGTAAATCATATGCATTGCCCCAATATAGGGAGATAATTAACATTTTGGGCTTTGAAATGAACATGCTTAAGGCTCAATTTGGCTAAGCAAGGGATAATTGTGTTTGGATAGAGGAAAACAATCTTCTTCTTCACTTTAGGATGTTTTGAGCTTCCATAAAGATCCACCTGAAATTACCACAAGAAGGTTGATGCAAGTGAAAGCAATAAAATCTTTCTTGATCTTTTTGCTCCAAAAATGATCAACCAAAACCTCTTAACTCGCCTCAATATGGGGTGGTTCTTGACATGGGTATTTTGAAAATCCTCCTTATTTGGCTCAAAGTGGCTAGCAAAGGATAAAATGAGTGTTTAGGATAGAGAAATGAAATACCTTGTATCATTTTAATCCATGTATTCAATGTAAACGAACCCTACGTCATAGGACATGGTCTTTTCGCTCAATTCTCTTAAAATGAGTATAGGGACGTGTTTGATCAAAGGTTTGCCTTTTATCATCCTAGGCATTTCCATTCGGCATTTTTGAGAAATCCCTTTTTTTTGTTTTTTCAAAGGATCATTTGGTTAAATCTCCCGTCCGTGGGGAATTTTGATAAATCAAAACATTTGATTTTTTATTTTTCTTTTGCTCCTCGGGGGATAAAATTTCTAACTTGAAAAACCTTTTAGATAGAAAAGGTCCTCACATATAGGATCTACTTCTTAAGCTCTAGGGAGAAGATTTTTTTTTTTTATCTACTTCCTCGAGCTTGACTCCTTAAGGTTTGGAATAGCTTCCCTGGGGAACAACTGAGTACCTACAAAATGAACAAATATGCAAAAATGTCATGTATGCATGAGATGCATGATGCAAATGTCTTAAAGTGATTTGGATTCAATCCAAAAGCAACTCAAAGGCTTATTATTCAAGGAAAATATTTCTTGACAGCATCAGCATTTACAGGTTTTGGCAACTCTCGACCATCCATTTCTACAAGAATCAATGCTCCACCGGGCAATACTTTCTCGATGACATACGGTCCTTCATAATTGGGGGTAAACTTCCCGCGATCTGGAATAATGGATAAGACTTTCCTCAAAACCAGGTCATTGACTTCAAAATGCCTGGGTCAAACCTTACGGTTGAATGACTTAGCCACTCGCTTTTGGTAGCTTTGTCCATAGCACAGGGCTTTTATCCTTTTTCCATTAATCATGTTAAGCTGTTCAAATATTTGTTGACTCCATTCTGCTTCAGAAAGCTTTATTTGCGATAATATCCTTAATAAAGGAATTTCCACTTCCACAGATAAACTGATTCCATTCCATACACTAATGAGAATGATGTTACCCTAATCGAAGTGCGAATAGAAGTTCGGTAAGCCATTAACGCATACAGCAACTGATCATGCCAATCACGGCATATGTTTGAGAGAGACTTGCCCCAATCTTTGTTTCTTTGAGATTTTTAGAATTTCCCAAATTTACAATGACGGTTTGTTCTTCAGTGGGAGGTTTGGATTCTTCATGTCGGATCTATTCTCTTTTAATAACCTTGGAATTTTCTTTATTTTCGGGATCAGAATAATCAGATTCACAAGAGTCTTTTGAATACGAATCCGAGCCATGTATATGACTATCATGATTATGCAAAGTGTTATGCATGAGATGCAACCAAAAAATGATTAGCATATGAAGATAATAAATGTAATGCATACGGATGTGATGCAAAAACTTTTCGAATTCCAGATTTTCGAAAATTTCATGGGGAACTCATCCTCATATCATTAGACATCCTCGTTCCAACAAAATCATTTTGAAAACTATAGATCGTGCAAAAGCCCAGGCCTCAAAGTATCATCATAGGGCTAGTTTGGTATACTTTCGCACGTCTATTAACAAAACATAAGAATGCTTTTAGTGATATGCATTAAATGTCATACAACATATAACGTTTTGGCTCCAAAGTTTGTGATCCGAATTATTTCAACATATGAAATGAACGAATGAAATGAACAAATGAATAATGAAAGTCCCTCGCAGAGGAGAATTAGATGGATTACAACTGAAAACAAAGTAGAACACGGAAATATCCCTTACACAGCGGGATCGGTAGGTGGATCATCTTCAAAACTTTCGAAAATGGCACCCACAGAACTCTCTTCAAATAAGTCAACGATGCCATAGACATCTATTTCTTCATCTTGGAGAAACTTCGGCGGTCCATGGAAGAAGTTTTTCAACAGAGGAGGGAGCAAATGTCGATAACTCTTTTTTTTTATGCTCGGGCTTTTCTGATTACCTTGATCCTGTCGATCGCCTTGCTAACCTAAGCCTTCTCGTTTCTTTCTCTTAGTTACCTCAATGGGTGTGAGAATGCCATGGGACAGCTTTCCCAATCTTTTGTCAATAGTGAATTCATGTTCGATCAACACTTTGCTAGACATAAGGGCTGCCTTTGAATATTGAGGCTTTCTCATAATAGTGCCTGCGGGCACATGAGATACTGACACTAACTCGAATGAATGGTAGCTTGATTCTCCTTTTACTTCTGGCTCAACATAGGGAATTGCAGTATTGTTGAAGGTTTCGGTATCCTTCTCACAATGGACACTTATAATCTTGCCACAAACAACAAAGCGGATCATCTGATGTAGACTTGAGGGTATAGCACCCGCAGTATGAATCCAAGGTCGTCCCAGTAACAAGCTAAAATTGCTTGGGATGTCAAGCACTTGAAATTTCTGAGTGAACATGACTGGACCAATCATAAGCTGTAAGTCAATTTCTCCTAGAGCTTCCTTTTTCATGCCATCAAAGGCTCTGACTGGAGTATTAGAAGGACGACCATTATCTACACCCACACCTAGACGGCACAAGGTTGCTAACGAATATATATTGAGAGCTGAACCATTATCAATGAGTACTCTCGATATCTTTGTATCGAAGTGTTGAACAGAAATGTATAATGCTTTAGAGTGCGCTCGCCCTTCTGGCAGCAAGTCCTTTTCGGAAAAAGAAATTTGATTCTTAAGAAGGATAGCACCTATAAACTCTTCCAACTGTACCTCTCCGATTGTCTCGGGTACATGTACTTCATTAAGAATTTTTAAGAGAGCATTCCTATGTCTCTTAGAAGATTTAAATAGTTCAAGTAATGAGATCTGAGCTGCCATTTTTCTTAACTGCTCGATCACTTCTGCTTCACTCGTTTTGAGGGTTTTGAGGAGTTACTCTGCCTTCTCTTCGGTTACAGCCTTTTTCTCGACACCTTCACGAGATGAAAAACATCGGCCTGACCGAGTAACAGCGTCTATCTCATTAGACTCATAATTCCAAGGAACTGCCTTGGAGTCATAAACAGGGGGTATTCTTGTCTTCAAATTCTCAACTTTCTTCAATGGCAGCTCGATCACAACCAGCTCAAAGTCCTCATTGGAGATCTTTATATCCTCGAAGCCACCGAACATTAAATCTATAATCACAGGTTCCATAACATGCGCTTAGATTTCACAAGTAGCATTTAATTCAATCACAACAGGATCAATCACGGCTACCATGCCGTCATCTTCAAATTCGGACCCTCATCCACTCGGGACGATAGTCTTAGGGTCAATAAAAGCGCTTGAAGGAGGAGCGTATTTTACCATGAAGTCGTATTTATCACTCGGCTATCCGAGAGTATCGACAATTTCACCTTTTTCGATTGCCTTCCTAACGAACCCTCGATCCCAATGGGAGGTATGGCGCTCAAATTCCGAATCAGCATCGGAAAGAACCTCTCTATTATCTTCGTCGTTCCATTCAGTTGGAACAATGTCTTTCTCATGGGCCTTCTTCATAAATTCACGACCTCGATCGGCATTCTTGCTCTCACATTCCAAATCACCATCGGAATATGCGTCACTCTAAGGTTCATCAATGTCTGGCTCGTATCCATTATCTTTTGGCTTAGAGCATGAGACTTCGTATGTAAACTTGCAAGAGAAACTTTCAAACGGCAAATCAATTACGGCGGTCTCGATGAACCTTTCGGGTTTCTTTCCTTGACATGGATGGATTATGCCTAAAGCAGCCACCTTGGCTAGGCAATACATTTTCTCCTCTCGAGATACATTTCCTTCTTTCGATTGACATCTAGCTACGGTCAATAGCTCTTTCAACTTCACCATGTCGAACAAGAAGGGTTTCTCATTCTCGTCTCCAGATATCACATTAACGGCTTCGGTATTATTGGGGAGTGGATTTTGTTGAACATTTGGTGTAGCATCTTTAAATGACAAGATCTTCTTATCCAGCAGGTTCTGAATCTTGACCTTTAGAGTGTAACAGTTGTCCACATCATGGCCCTTCTCACCCATGTGGTACACGCAAGATTTTGGTAAATCAAACCCAATAAACTTTGGTGGATTGTCTCTCGAAATTTCTTTTGCCACGAGTCTTTGTTCAATCAACATCGGCAACAACTGAGATATAGGTCTTGGCAGCAGAGTGAATTGTCTTTGTAGAGCCTTTCCTTTTCGATCAAAATTTAGAGAAGAGCCCTCTGCTTCCAGAATGGACCTTTGAACTTGTGAGTTTAATGGCTTTTGAGTATTAGGATTTTGAATATAGGCAACCTCCACCATTGGCTCCTTATCCTTTTTTGAGGTAAATTTGCGAGTCGTCATCTCGGATAATCTACCCTCTCGCATGATTCCTTCGATACGTTCTCCCAGTTCAACCATCACGGGAAAATTGATGCAAGTATTATTAAACATCTTATCGAAGTATTCTCGAGGTAGAGCTCAAAGAAACAGTTGCATGATTTCTTTCTCGGACAGCAGAGGTTTGACTTGGAACGTCATAGTTCTCCACCTTTGGACATATGCTCTAAAAGTTTCATTTCTCCTTTTATCAACCCGGACCAGCTCTTCACGGGTTGGAGCAATTTTCAGTATTAAACTTGTATTGTTGGAAGAATTCATCTACGAGGTCTCCCCAGGTGCAAATTTTCTCCAAATCCAACTCGAAGAACCACATTAAGGCGGAATCAGCCAAGCTATCTTGAAAATTATTGATCAACAGTGGAGTGTTATCGAAGTAACGAGCCATCTTATTCAAACAATATTTCAAGTGGGTCTTAGGGCACCCAGTTCCATTGTACTTCCTTGAGAATTCGGGCTCCTTGTAAAAATCAGGGACTTTCACCTTTGTAAAAGGTGATAGCTTATCAAAGCCTTGGAGTTGGTAACCATGCAACATGCACAAGTGTTCTTCCAATTTTGCGAGATGTCTCGCACTTTCTTCATCCACATGAGCAGCAGGCGACTCCTTAGGTGGAGCTTCCAAATCAATGACGGCGGGAATAGCATTAACGGGGACCTCTTCGGCAGGTCCTTTATCAACAGGATCTATCATCGGTGCATTAGCAGCGCATTAATAGTAGAAGTTGCAACAGCAGGAGTCACAGGTGTGAAGTTCTTTACTTGATTTGCAAGATCAGTTAAGAGCGCCATCATTTGCGCCATCTAATTCTCAATGGTAAAAACGCGAGTACAAGTGTCCTCGTTATCCATCCTTGCTTGGCGAATGGTGCGTATAATAGAACGCGTCTTAGCCGTATTTTAGTACCTTCTTGAAAAAAACAGAAATCGGGTTAGTATACGGAAAATGAATTGAGACGAAAATATAAAACCCTTCAATTTTATATTTTCTTTGGATGAAATAGAGATAAGAAATATTCTCATGATCCCAATATCACGTGAATAATCTCTTATCACAATTTCTTCACAAGAAATTATACAATTAAAGGGGTAACACGCAATGATTAATCAAGATGCCCCATCTATATTCCATTAGAATCTCGGAAAAGAAAGTACACACAAAGGGAAATTTCACTATTAACAACAAAATTCGTGAAATACAATCCCTATAGATCAATCTAAAAACAAGAAGAGAATCCTATTACATCATTACTAAAATGAGTAAAAAGGAAACCCTATGCATCAAATCTATAAAATGAAAATTACATGAAAGGAGATTTCCTCATGGAATATAGCCAAAATCCTAATGGATCTTCTTTAGATGCGAGGCGAATTCATTTGTTTACTTGGGTCAAAAGTTCAACCTCGACTAAAGCCTCATCTTTTTCCCTAAGAGCTCTTGCGGCTATAGCTTGTTGTTGAGTTGGCTTCTCGGGGATATTAGGGAGATCCACTTTAAGCTCGGGCTCGAGATGACGGTGTATGTACTCCGGCAATGCATGATGTATCTTCATTTTCCCTTCCAATTCCGACTCGTCGGTAATGAGAATTGGCTTCGGGTAGCATTTGTACCACATATCAATGATGGACTTGATCATTTCCTTTAATCCGCCATTTGGTTCTTTTGGATGACATCTTTGCGATAATCAAAATGATATAACCCCAGCTTGAGAAATGGCGAAATCTTTTGAAGTGCGCGATACTGACAGATCACCCTAAAAGGGTAATATGACGTAGACCCCGTGAGACCCAAAAGTGGGATTGGGTTGTCGGATCCGTTATTAAGGCGCACCCCGGGATTTCCAAGCCAACAAATATGCCATTGGATTTGATTTGGAGCAAGGTTCTTGAAAAAATTAAACCAAGTTGAGAATGACGAATAGGGAAAGATTTCTTCCTTTTTCTCGGAAGAGCAAGATAGGATGACAATTTTCGAACACATCTATGATTTTCAAGCTTAAATCGAAATCTTTGAGATGAGAGATCAACCAAATTTGAAGTAAACCTATTGGGGCTTTAAAGACACCATTTTTGTTTTGTTTGAACTTACTGAGTGATACGAAGGTCTCACCTAGGATCATATTGGAGAATCTTTTGAACATACACACTTGATTGACAATGTGGACTACTAAAGGATCCATGGTCTTTTTGGTGAATGGAAAAACCACAAAACCAAAAAATGCTAAGAGAAAGACTCGAGGAATTTGATTACCCGATTCTTTTGGCAAGCTAGAAAAATGTCGTTCTAAGAATGTGAAAGAGAGTGCATTGGAATTTCCTCTAAGAACACCTTTGATTTGAAGAATGTCAACTCCTAAGAATTGGCTCAAAAGAGTTATTGGATCTATATCTATTGGAGGACTAACTAGACCAAAAGACCCGACTCTTCCAATGGTAATACCGTACTCCTCAATTATAGGGGTCAACTCATTTTGACCAAACACAAAAGTGGATAACTTTGAATTCCAAAAATTGGACAATGCTTTGATCATAGCAACACGAGGCTTGATGTATAAAAGTGTGAGAAGATATCCAATCCTCTTTTCCACGTAATCCTTGTGCTTTGACTCAAGACTTTCCCACATGGTCACAAGAGCTCTTGGTACGGGGATGATTCAAATTTCCGACATATCCATTTTGACTAACCCTAATTTAGGGCATCGAGATTAATTACCACGCATTATAGAAAGAAATATAACTTGGAATTGAAATGGCGTAATTGAAATTATAGAACGATACAATTAACCTTACCACGAAGAGAAAATGACAAACACATCGACACATCGCATGAGGATATGTGAGTTTTGACATCTAAAGGTAGGATTCTAAAGGTTTAAGGTCCCCACCTTGATTAGATAAGAAGAGTTTACCAACCGCTACTAACGTCGGTCGGTGCACTTCTTACTAATCAAGATGAACGGTATTAAAGAATGGATTACCACATGCATTCACATGCAGATTCCACTCTTAATACCTCCTAAAGGTGCCTTGAAGCGATCCGGGTTTTAGACCTCTGGACGTGGGTGCATTGTGTCGTGCTAAAGCAAGTAAATATGCATTTAAATCTAAAGCAAACAACACTTCAACATAAACTCATACATTCGACATTCATCCGAACGCCACCTACAAAACAAAAGGGTTTGCATTCACTCTGGCCTTTATGTCTCCCACCTATAAAACCATTTAACACGTGGTTAGTGGACTAACCTCATTTTCCACGAGACTTTGACATGCAGTCGATGCCACAAAATGTAGACAAGTGAGATAACAACCAACAAGTTTATTACAGCTTTAATCCACTTAGGTTTGTAACCTAGTCCCCAGCGGAGTCGCCAAGCCTATCGCGACCTACCCGTCGAGGGCCGAACTCGATAAGGCGGGTTTAGAGATAAGTGTTCATGAGACGGTTTATATGGCACCTCATAAAAAATGATTTTACTGAGGTATAAATCTTTTGGTTATCCATATGACCCATTGATCATGAACGTGGATTTTTCCTAAATCCATATCTCGTGTAACAGCGGATTGATTT
This sequence comes from Syzygium jambos, assembly GCA_031216235.1. Lineage (NCBI taxonomy): Eukaryota > Viridiplantae > Streptophyta > Magnoliopsida > Myrtales > Myrtaceae > Syzygium > Syzygium jambos. The sequence goes on from CM062222.1 coordinate 19,048,679, forward strand.
TATCTTTTTTAGGAGTCGCCACTAGCCTAGGTCGGGGGTCGGCTAGAATACCCAACCGAAATGCGGGAATTTCGTTTCGGTTTCTACGAAAACCAGAGATCAAAGGTTCGAGGACTAGCTTACATTAATATTTCTATTAATGCCCTTTCAGTACCGCTAAACTTAACATGATTGTTATCTAAGCTGTCATGCATTTGTTCTTTACCATTTTTATGTTAAAGTCTTAGTCCACTAGGTGATCATGCATCTTGTTTTTGTATTTTCATTTAAGATTCTAAACTAATCCTATCTTAGCCTAAAAAAAAAAAGAAGGAAACAATCAATTGTATTGAAAGATATTTCGTATAGTAAACACTCAAAGTATTGAAAAGATGAGCTAATTCTAAGTGAGAGAAAGTAAAAACCGGCAACTCGTCGGGTGCTTATTACAACACAAATTAAAAACCTGAGATATGATTGGGGATGAATGAATTGAATACAAATTGAAACCGGATCAGACATCGGTCTATCACCACCATTAGATGAATACAAATTGAGACCGGATTGGACATCGGTCAATCGCCTTGGGGGATGACGGTGAGGCGTCACACGATTCATGAATAGATGACGTTGTCACACGAATAGATGACGAATTTATGAAAATCGAATTTATGAAAATCGAAGAACACACGAAGGTCAATCAGAAACCAGTCTGTCACGCGATTCATGCATAGATGACGTTGCAGATCGTACCATGCTAACATGCACAACGTGAAGAAAATTTTATGATGAACAGATTAAGATGTGCTTTACGATCTTCGTGAAGAAAGTTTTTTCAAAAAACGATCATAGAAAATCAGAAAAATCATAGAACAGCACAACGTCAATTAGGAATACATCAGAACAGACTTAAACATCAGATTCCAGATTATGATCCTAGCTTTCGAAAGAGTTTTAACATAGCAAACTAAGTCCGATTAAGGCATGCAATACATCAAATCGAAGCTTAAGACGTGTTTTACGATTCTCTAGTTCATCACTTCGCAAGATTTTGACATTAACTAGCTGAAATCGGCATCTCAAACATGCAGGTTTCTCTGTATACGAATTTGCAGAACCACATCCAAGCGCACTTACCTTGTTTAACAATGCTCCGACGCGTGATCGAGCGATCCGGCCTCCTTATTTAGATCAAGAACAGCACGAAGAAGTCTCGAAAAGCTCAACAACCTATGAGAAGAGATTGCACAAACTATAGTGAGAATCGATTCGATCTCGCACTTAGTGAACTAATAACAGAGAATCAATCAAAAGGCGCGATTCGGTGGCTTTTCAACGAGAAACTGGCCACCACAGCCACATGAAGATGCCGAGGAACACTGCTGGAGGTTCTGGATCACTAGAGCGAATGCCGATTGGCCGGTTTAGCTGCCTGAACTGACTGATCAAATCACCGGCAGCAACACCGATGATGCTGCCGTGAAGGAAAACTCGCCGGAATGAGAAGCTCTAGCCACCAGCGGGCTTGGATGGTGTTGCGACCAGCCTTGTGGCACCGTGGGGGATGACGGTGAGGCGGTGATCCGCCGGAAAATGGCCTGCAAGGAGGTGGGATTACCGGCGGCCGAGAGAGAACGAAAGAGAGAGAGAACGTGAGTTTAGAGAGAGAGAGAGTGTGAGGAGAGAGAATTCAGATCTGAAAATGAGCGTCCCCCCAATTTTGGAGGAAAAAACACTATATACCCCCTCAACTTTGAATCTTGGCCCTTAGATTAATCTAATGGCCTAAAATGCATCCTTAATGATTAAGAATATTCTTTAAAGGCTAAAGATTGATGACATGGCATCATGGATGGACGTGATCAATTCTAAATGAATGGCCATGACTGATTTGCTTATCCCCTAATTAATTTGCTTAATCCTTAATGAAGGGCATTTTGGTAATTTTCACTTAGGGGCATTTTCGTAATTTTCAATTAAGGGCATTTTTGTCATTTTCGGGCTCAAAGGGATGTGGCCGGCCTTGGTTAGTTGGAATGGACTGTCGATCGCCAAACTTTTGACTGGAAAATGGCCAATTCGACTAGATCGGTTCGATTTGAGTCAAACCGGGTTGAACCGGTTAGCCCCGAATTTGGCCTGATTGAACTGATTCAATCCTTGATTCCTTTTGTTCCAATTTGGTACAATTTGATCTCTATCATGATTAATTGACCCAATTAACATCGAATTCAATCAAATTGGATTGAACCGATTTGAAATTCATGCACAAATTGATCCAATTTAACTTGTTTGTCTCAATTGCTCTTGAATTTGGGTAATTGCATGGCCAAACTAGACTAACAAATTTAATTGAAGTCCAATTAACCAAATTGAGTCTCAATTCATCAAATTGAATATTAGTCTAGAGTGGGTCAAATTGAATTGCACTGATTAGACCAATTACCCTTAGACTTCTTAATCATTGGATCACTAAATTGATCAAATTGACTCAAATTCATGTGAATCTTCCAAAATTGATTTTGAATTTGGATTTCATATAAGAAATTAGGCTCATTCATGTTTCAATTGCGCAAATCACGAAGAATCGATCCAAATCACTGATTATGGCCAAAATTGGGGGTTTTTGTGTTTGGCTTGGAATTACAAAATTTGTTCCAAAATTGAATATAAAATTACCTCTAGATCAAATGTCGTGAAGAAAACCAACCTAAAAAATGACTATAAATGAAGTAATTTCATTTTTGGCCGATTTGAACCAAATTCCACAAATTGAGAAAAAGTTGATTCTAAATCGATTTTTGTAAAATTTCAAATGTCAAAGGTAAATTGAATGTAAAATAAGATGATTTTTGGATTTTGTTATTTTTCAATTTTTGGTCAAAGGTTTGACCAAAAGTCAAACCCTAGTTGACTTTTTACTAGGAGCTTGATTTTATGATTAAATCTTTGAATTTTTATGAAATTTCCACTTCTAAAATGAAATTGAACTTGAAAGGAATCTTTTTATACGAAAAACCCCAATTTGACTCGGTTGACTTTTGGTCAAAGAGTTGACCAAAAAAATCAACGCGAAAGTCAACCATTTGACTTTTCAGTTTTTTGCATGAAATGAATAGAAAATCGTTTATAGAAGCTAGGCCAATAGACAGAATTAAAAAACGACACTTTTTGTTCAAGAAACGGGTCCCGTCGCGATCGGAAACTATAATCTCGAATTTTCTACTTTTAATGACGCGTCGACTAAAAATTAGATGTCAACAAACTAGAGATTCTCCAGCTATCTATTTCGTTTAACACGTGCCAAAATGGGAGGAATCAGTCGGTGAAGATGTAGGTCTGATCAGATATTTTCTTTTCCTTTCCTACGCATTGCTTGACCTAGGTGAAGGGGATAACTAACCTGAGTCCGGTTGGATCGATTCGACCAACCCAGTAGACCTGAGTTGATTCAATTTTGCAAATTCAACACAATTTTGACCAAGTTTCATAATTTTTATCCCAAATTTCTATTCCATGACATTTTTTACCTTGAAATGTGAGATCAATATTGGTTTTTATTTCAATTAGACCAATGACTCCTAAATTTGAATTCGGATTAATTGGTTTTTTGTTCAATTCAATGTCCAAATGATCTAATTAAGCCAAATTGAGGCCAAAATTGAATTACCCATACTCAATTAACTCTATGGAAGGTATAGGTTTCAATCAAACATTTCAAATTGAATAAGATCCCCAATTTAGGTTTTAAAATCCCTAATTTTCAATTAAGTTTGGGGCTTTTCAATTCCTTTGTCAAATTGTGAAATTGGACCTAGTAATACGAAATTCAAGGTCCCAGAATCAATCGTTTTGAATACACCATAGTCCAAAAATGACTAAAAATGACTTAATTGGATTTTTAGCCCAATTAGGGTATGCAATTACCCAATTTTGGGCAAAACATATCCCCAATTGAAAATTTCTAAAATTGAAACTTCAGGGCTAAAATCGAAAGTAAAAGAAGACCAATGAATATTTTTATGGGATTTTTGAATTCCATTTGCTATTTTTCTTTATTTTTCTCCCTTTTTAGCCAAAAGAAAGTAAGGAAAAAATTCACAAAAAATCCAAAAAAATTATTTTTTGTTTAGAAATAGGTTCCTAAGCATAGCAAAGGTTCCTAATCCTAATTTTGTGATTTTATATGTAAAATTGAAAACTTGACAAAAAATCAAGTGTCAACAACACCTATGTGGACGTAGTATATGGTCATATCATATGACATTATATGACATAAACATGACATAATTCTTATTCAAAACGGGCAGTTCCCTTAAGATACTCATGAACTCGGATTGTTACTCGATCATGATCTTATATTTTTCAAAGGCATCAAAGATGAAGAAGATGCGATATTTTATTCACGTCACGAAATGAAAATGAACCGACTGTATCGTTGGCTACAATTTCAAGATACCTTTGCCACAGTTTACTCGGGTGCTGGATTAATAAGGACGATCTCACTACAATTAGGGACGTTTCTAAGGCATGTCCTCGTGGCACTACTTGAATCCTCTCCCTTTACAGAAACCATTGAAATGAAAATTATTAGGGCTGAGCATGAGTCCAGATAGAATCGGGAACCAGATCGAACCGGCCATGAAAATTGATCTGGTTCCAAGTTCTTGTGATTACCAGTTCCAAAAAATGTGAAACCAGTATTGTGTGGTTTGGTTAACCTAACTGGGAACCGGAGAATCGAACATGAAGTAACCCTAAATTCTCTTTTCGTTCTTTGCTCTGATTGTATTTTCATATAGTGATCAGGCTATTCCGATCAATTTATCTAGATGAATGTACCGATAACCTTTCCTGTAGCACTTCTCTCTTAGCTACTGTACTGCCAACCCATCGCTTGCAAATTTCATGCTTTAGCTACAGTATTTATCTCACGATATGCCCACACATGAACTATTACACCTATCCCTCATAACTATGTGTGCAATACTTCTCTTACAAAGCTCGCACCAATAGTCATTCATTAGATTGCAAAAAATGCTCACAATGGACACATTCAATGCCACAAACATATATAGGTCGAACACCAAGGGCAACCGCTCGAAGCCTTTTGAGCAATTTGCGACAACTAGTGCAAAGCACCATTTGAAGAGAGAAAAACCAGGTCGCTCAAAATTTTGAGCAAAAACAGGAATCACCTCAATCAACCAAAACTGAATTACGATCCTATAACTTCAGAAGATTAAGTAGGTTTCTTATCACAAACAAGAAACACTATTTTCTACTTGCACATTTATTCTGAAACCTAGCAGACAATCTCCATCGACTAACAAATGCAAGAGTCGAAAGAGAATTCTCAAGCAACGACTCTCTTTGCTATGGAAGAAACGGATGGGAATTTTATTGTTATTTTGACTTTCACTTTTCTTGACTAAAAATGAGATAAAAAAAAGGCGAAAAAATTGTCGTGCCGCGCCTTTTCGGGCACACTAAGGAGGTACTTCCATTTGTCACGATTGGGGAAACTGTCTCCGAATGAGCGACTGGGGTTTGATGCGGATATTCGCCTAGACGTCCCACAGACATCCCATTACTAGACAAACAAGGGTTCTCTCTCAGACTATACCTCATGTGACAGCAGGTTGTGATTTTTTATCTTTTTATTCAATCTATGTTTTTGATTTGGAGTCGCCACTAATTATTATTGGTAGGTTGACTAGAAACCTAATCAAGGTATAAGAGAAATACCACAATTCTGCGAACTAGAGATTCTAAATACGGGGACATGGTTACACTAATGATCTTGAATCGAGATCCCTAACGCTCTTTCGGTACCTAAAATGATATGATGTGTGTAACGTGTCACGCGAGTTTCCGAGATCTATTCACTAATTCTAACCATTCTAATAACGGGAATTCAATCAATCAATATAAGCAACACAATCAATTGCAATCAATCAAAGCTATCCTAATTTGGGTCTCTAAAATGAAAATCAATTCAAAACACCCAAACTCTAGTAAAACTCTAAATACTTATTCATTCGATGATATATGTCATTCTAGGGTTTAGGGTTTTTTTAGGGATAAAACCCCCTAAACTAAGTATTTTCTAAAAAGGCCGATTAAGCACTTCTTAAAATTTCAATTTCACTTAAAAATATTGGCCACAATGTTTTTAAGTCATGCTGTGAATTTTTGAAATTTTTGATTTTTTTTTGGAAAATAATTTTCTGAGAATAGTCATTTTCGAGAGTTGATTTTTATGTTTTTGAGAATTTTTTTAAATTTTTTTATGGATTTTTGAATTTTCCATTTTTTGTATTTTTTTTGGATTTTTTTACATTTTTTATTTGTTTTTTTTGGATTTTCTAAATTTTTATAGAATTTTTCTAATTTTTCGAATTTTCTGAATTTCTGAAAGGTTTTGAATTTTCTAAAACTTTTATTGAATTTTCAATTTTTTTTATGAATTTATGAATTTTCTATTTTTTATGATTTTCTAGAATTTTTTTATATATTTTTATATTTTTTGAATTTTCTTGCTGAGGGTTGAATCGGACCAAACCAATTTAGATCAGTCCGATCGAGTCAGACCGGCCGACACCGATGCTAGTCAGCACCTTGACAAGCACATCGTCGAAACGATGCTCTTTATGGCGTTGTTCTCTTCGGCATTTCGTTGAACACTTAGTGGTCACGATTCTGGGTTTATCATTTTCAAGGCTGCAACTTTGAATCAAGCTCCGGCGAGCTTCCGGCGACCTTTTAGACTGATTTTTTATTCTACATTGAGCCTATGTTATCCTCTACCAACATCAGCTTACTGACTCACCATTGGACCTTCGTCGGCCGGTGAAAATTGATCCAAAAAGTTCTAACCTAAAACTGATCAACAATAACTTTTCTACCTTTCAAATCATCACACGGTATGCTCTAGCCGTTTCTAATGATCAAGACAACAATCAGAACAATCAAGGAGTAGGATCAACTAACTTGGAATGGCCATTGGCCATCGAGAAGCATTCCAGCGAAGATCGAGGTTTCCGGCGAAGGTTATTAATGGTCAGCTGACTTGGTTTAGTGCATTTTCAATCCCAATTTTGCAATCAAACAATGAAAAATATGCTTAGAAACTCATCATATACATCAACAAGCTCAAAATTCCAAGAAAAATCACATGGACAACAAGATTAAACCCAAACAAGTTTTCTGGAATTTCATCGAAACTCTAACAAGGATCGAAGTTTGCCTGCTTTGGCGAAGGATCAAATGAGGTTTTTGAGGCAAATGGTGATGGTAGAGCCCTTCCCTGTCACCTGAACTTCAAGACGGTAGCCTCTGCTTCGCCGGGATAGCTCTAGACACGTCGGCCAAGTTGGATTTTCAGGCTACGACGATCAGCACCGTAACAGGTCCTTTAGTGAGCAAACCCACCATTGGTCCTAGAGGTCTCGATTCACCCTCAAGCACGATTTGTCTCTCTCTTGCTCTCGTTCTCTCTCACTCTCTCTCTCAGAAAAATCGTCGAACACCTCCTTGTTGACACCTGATTTTTAGCTTATTTTTTCTATATTTTCAAAAATCTCAAAATTAGGACTAGGAATCTTGGCCAAGCCTAGAAACCTATTTCTAAACTAAAAATAAAATTTTTAGCATTTCCTGCATTTTTCTTTAATTTTTATTTTAGTCAAAATAAGTGAGAAAATCAAGAAAAATGGAAAATGGAATCAGAAAATTCCATAAAAATAGTCATTAGTCTTCTTTTAAATCCAATTTCATTAATGCATCATCAATTTTGAAAAATCTCAATCGGGTATGTGTTTTTCCCAAAATTGGGTAAAATCAAACCCGAATTGAATAAAAAATGCAATTAAATATTTTCTAGTAATTTTTAAGTCATAATGTCTTCACAACAAATGATTCTGGGACCTTGAATTACATAATGGTTGGTCCAATTGCACAATCCATCATAAAAAAAAATCCCCAAAATTCAATTGAAAATTTGAAATTTTGAGCCCAAATTGGGAATCGTGCCCAACTCGAAATAGTCGAATCATGAGACCATCATTTCTAGGGTTAATCTAATGTGGGTAATTCAATTATGGCACCAATTTTGCCTTATCAGGTCATTAAGGCATCAAATTAAACAAAACCCCCAATAGCCCGAATATAAAAAGTTAAAAATCTAGGACATGATTATGACAAAAATAGGGCAAAATCATACATTTGGGATCAAAATGTGATAAGGAATTCAATTTTGGGGTTTAATTTTGAAAATTCGATTAAAATTGAGCTCAATTTGAATTTTTAGCCAAAACCGGGCTTACCGGGTCGACTGGGTCGACCCAACCCAACCCAAATTGGTTTTCTCCTGCACCCGACTGGGCAGCACGCAGAAAAAAAAGAAAAAATCTTCTTCAGCCTGTGACTTTGCCAATCTTTTCCAGCTAATTTAACACATGTAAAATCACACTAACAGCTGGAGAATCTCCAGCTGGCGTAGCTAATTGATTATGATCGATTTAGAAGTAGGTGAAACAAACTTTGAGCGAAAAAAATCAACTAACAAAATCGAAGAAATAATTGAACAAAGAATAGAGGCTGTTCGGGGAAAATGCCAAAGAGAGATAAGAGAGAGAACGGACACGAAAGAGAGAAAACTAGTGAGAGAAGTGGGTAGAAACACCCTGAGGCCGAGCGATCAGTGCTTTTCCAGCCAGAAAAGCATTGGCAAATCGGTTTCGTCAGTGAGTTTCCTCACCAGCAAACCAGAGTTGGAATTGATCACGAACGCCTGGAAATCGGTCTTGGCAGAAGCATCCAAGATCTCTTCGACGAGTCCAAAGCCACCGTCTCGAAGCTCAAGTGTCAAGGAAGACTTTCACGGTGGCCGATTAGCTCGAGGACAACGTTTCAATCCCGAACAAAGCAGGTAAACATCGCTCGTGATCATGTTTTTTCCAGAACTCCAGAAAAATGCTTTGGTTTGCTCGTGCATGTTTCTCTATGATTTTATTATATTAGGTGTCTAAAACATGTTATAAACGTGTTTTGCTTTGTTTGATTGCGTTTTTGATTGCAAAACATACATAAAATGTCTCGGCTGTTACCAAAAATACCTCGTCGGAGCTCGAAGAACCTTCACCGGAGTGTCCCCCGTGGCCAATGGCCACCCAAGTCAGTCTTCTTTGACCTTGTATGATGATTTGATGTTTGTTTTGAGCGATCTAGATAGCTAGGGCGAGTAGAATTAGGACTTAAAGTTTTGAGGAGTTAATCTAGAATAGTTGCAAGCTAGTTTTTTCCGACTAGCTTTTTGCTGGCCGGCAGTGGTCCAACAACGAATCTATAAGTTGAGGACGATATGTGGTGATGAGGAGATGATACAAGATCAAAAAAATCAAGCAAAAAGGTCGCCAGAGGCTCGTCGGTGACGAGCTCAAACTGGCAGCCTCGAAAATGTTTAACCCAGAATGTGCTCACCAATTGCTCAGCGAAATGCTAAAGAGAAAAAGATAAAAAAACGGCGTCATTTTGGCACTGAACTTGCTAGAGAAGGTGATCGGCGCCAGTGTCGACAATTCCCGGTTTGGCCAAGTCGAACCTGGTTGAATCGGTCGGGCCAGTCTGGTTCACCATACCGGCGGGAAATTTTAAATAAAAAAAATCCAATCAAAAAAATCTAAAAAATCCAAAAATCAATAAAAATCAAGAAAAATTCAAAAAATAAAAAAATCAGAAAAAATGCAAATTTTTTTAGAAATTCGGAAAATTTCAGCAAAATAAAAAATTCATAAAGAATTTCTGAAAATAGAAAATTCGTAAAAATAAAAAATTTTCAGAAAATTTGTAAAAACTCAAAAAATTCAGAAAATACAAATAAAAAATGTGAAAAATTTAGAAAATATAAAAAAAATTGGAAATTTGGAAAATTCATAAAATTTTTGAAAAATTCATAAAAATCAATTCTCGATTAATGAAATTCTCAGAAATTCAATTTTCGAGAAAAAAAATCAAAAATTTCAAAAATTCCAAAAAATTACATAATGGTTTAAAAACACTGTGGCCAACCTTAAAAACTGAAATTTGAATTTTTGGAAGTATCCAAGTGGCATTTTTAGAAAAATCCCAAATTCAGAGGTTATAACCCCTTAAAAACCCTAAAAAGACAAATCATGAAATGAATAAGCCTTTAGGGTTTCACTAGGATTTGGATGTTTTGATTGATTTTCATTTTTAGAGACAATTTAGGATTGATTGATTTCATTGACATTGATTGCGCATTTAATTCTTGATTGATTTTCTCCGCGATTAGAATGGATAGAATTAGTGGGTAAGCCTCGAAAACTTGCATGACACGTTATATATCGTATCGTTCTTAGGTACCCAAAGGGCGTTAGGGATCTCCATTCGGAATCATTAGCGTAATCAAGTCCCCGTACCAGAATCTCTAGTTCATAGAATCGTGGTATTTCTCCCATACCTCGATTAGGTTTCTAGTCAACCTACCAATAATGACTAGTGGCGACTCTAAAATCAAAAACTTAGATCAAATAGGAAAATTACCATCCACAGTCAAGTGAGATATAATCTGGGAGAGACCCTTGCATGAAAATACCTCCTTAGCGTGCAAACCCCGAAAGTCCCAAAAAAAAGCGTTGCACGACACTAGTGGCTACTCTAAATCGAAAACATAGATTAAATAGAATGATAAAAATTACAACCCACTGTCATGCGAGGTATGATTTGAGATAGACCCTTGCAGGAAAATACCTTCTTAGCGCGCAAACCCCGAAAGTCCTAAAAAGAAGCGAGGCGCGACACTCCTCTATGCGTTTGATAATGTTTTTTTTCCCCTTTTCTAGCTTGATTTCCCCACCCAAAGTTTGTTGTTACCGACTCCGAATCGATTAGATTGAATCTCCGATGCGTTGAAGATTCTCTAACTGGAATCAGAGTTCAAAACGTATTCATTTGGCTGGATTAAGTCAGCAAAGAGGCGGGCACGAGTTGATTTTCTAGGTTTTACCATGTTCTGGGCAAGTCGGGTAAGGAAAGAGATCGACCCAGGTTGGGTCGGGTTGACCCAATCGACCTGGCAAACCCGGGTTTGTTTAAAATCGCGAATTAAGCCCGATTTTGACCCAATTTTTCAGATTTAACCTCAAAATTGAATTCCTTGGCACATTTTGCATCAAAATATGTGATTTGGCCTAATTTTTGTCACAATTAAACCAAAAATTCCCAAATTTTAAAATCCAGGTCACTAAGGTTCTATTCAATCCAGTACTTAAATGACCTAATTGAGCAAAATTGATGCCAAATTGGATTACCCATAACTGATTAACCCTAGAAATGATGGTCTCATCGTTCAACAATTTCGAATTGATGATGATCTCTAATTTGGGCTAAAAATCCCTAATTTTCAATTGGATTTTGAGGCTTTTTGATTTCTTTGGTAAATTGTGCAATTGGATCGACCATTATGTAATTCAAGGTTCCAAGATCATTTGTTATGAAGACACCACGACCAAAAAATGACTAGAAATGAATTAATTGAATTTTTTATTTAATTTGGGCTTGTTTTTACCCAATTTCGGGAAAAACACATTCCCAACTAAAATTTTCTAAAATTGACATTGTATTAATAAAATTTGATTTAAAATAAGACTAATGAATATTTTTATGGAATTTTTGGACTCCATTTGCTATTTTTTCTTGATTTTCACTATTATTTATTATTACAGCTAGTGCTATCACCTAGAGGGAGGTAAATAGGTAATTTTACTAAATTGAATGATTTAAACGTGGGGAATGAATGTAGTCGAGGTTAACAACTCGTATGATCAATATCAGATGGATGCGTATGAAGAACTTGTACATAAGTTATCGTTAGATGATTGCATCTAATGACTATGATTTAGTTTTAACGAACTCGTTTGATAAATATGTATAGAGTATAATGTCAACAATAATAAATGAAAGTTTAGGGATAGAGAATAATACATACATATCTTTATAGTGGTTCGGCTTTATCAAGCCTACGTCTACTCTCCTGTCCGGCAGCTTGTTCACTGTGTTTCACTATTAAATCACCAAGAGATTACAAGAGCAGTACTTCTCAGATGATAGATTTTACTATCAGGTATACTCTTCACTCAAGTAATTTTCTTTCTAAAGTAACAATATAGAATACAGTAATCACAAGTATGTAAGATCGAAGCTTTATTCAGACTTTGAAATTCTCGATTCTGGTTATTCTACTTGTACGACGTTTGCACTCCTTTTATACTCCTCTATATCCAATCTATCTGTTGGATAGTCTTTAGAAGATTGATCTCTAAATCAACCCATTGGAGAATCTTCCCAAAAGATGATGTATAGCCGATAGAAGAAGAACTATTATCTCAAAGTGATTTGATCGTCCATACAATCAAATCAAGGTTTCCATCAGTGTAGTTCTTTGTATTTAGGGAATGATCTTGTTGTCACGCCCTGAATCCTACGGCGTGCGAGCATCCCAATCGAGATCGAACTTGTGGAACGCCCCAGGAAGCATCGCTGACCCAAAACTCAAACAGAGATAGAGACACATGCGGAAGCATCATAAACACTCGTACAAATAAAACAATACGAGACCAAGGATAGCACAAACAACAAATAACATGATTACAAATATACACTTGTATTAACTAGGAAAACATATACAATATCCATTTACAACAAATATACACCACCAATAAAAAATGGGTCAACGGCCACCACTAGCAAAAAGGGGTAAGTGGCCCGGGCGGTCAGAGGTACTAAAACTAGGTGGGGCTCCGGTCAAAAAGGTACTGTCCTGACCTATTTGAGACTAAGGCTAACCCTACGGAACCCAGTCCGGGTCGGATCCCGAGGACTTGAAAGAGCTATCAGACAGCTTGACTTCGGAGTCTAGGGATCCAGCTCGGACTCGGCCTCGCCGACTCCTCCTCAGAATCTATCTCCTTAGGCTCGTCCTCCAGCTCGGGGTCCTACTCCATCGGCTCGGGCTCCTCCTCCGACTCCATCGGTTTTGGGTCAGAGTCCCAATCCACCGTCTCCTCGTCCATCGGATCCAGCTCATTTACCTCCCAGACGACAGGTCCGGCGCCAGAACTCGAACTCCCCTCGGCTGTAGCTTCGGGGCTCGCCAGGTCTCCATCGACACACTGTGGATCCATCTCACCCAGCCCGTTAAACGGGACATCAAAAGTTCGAAGAGGTCCACACTCCCTGGAGTAGTCCTTAAAGCACCAGGCTACATACTCGTGGGTTTCGTAATATGTTTCCCTTACATCAACCCATACTATAGTGTAATGCCTAATATACGTATCCCCGTTCCCTACGGGATACTCGGCCACCGCTCTCTTTATCTGATGCGGGATCTCAAAACGTACCGGAACTTCTGACATCCTCAAGGCCGGGGGTCTAAAAAATTGGGTTTTAACAATAACGAGACGAATCTCAGCGAGTAAAATCCCCTAAATCTAAGCTAGGCTAACATGCACCTCCCGATAGGCAAACAAGCATATATAACCAGTAACATATGACAATTAATTGACCTAGGCCCTCGGGCCTAAATTGAGCACACAATTGATCTTGCAGGTTAGACAATTTATAATAATACTCATGGCACATGCGCGATCACACTTAATCACACATTCGCCATATGCATTCTCATACTCATTAGTACCTACCTTACATACGAGTCACCGGTACGCACATGCTCGCACACTTGCCCATGTGCTCTTGCACACTTGCCCATGTGCTCTTGCACACATATGCCATCACTATGCCATGCTCATGATCCGGTTCAGTAATACACTCTCGCACACTGCTCATTTACTCACTTAGAGTTCGACCTGCGTAAAACGCATTAGGTCTATCATTCAATACCAACACTTCCTGGCCCGCGTAAAACACATTAGGCCTAGTGTCTCTAGCCCGCGTAAAACGCATAAGATGCAACACCGATCTCCATATACGTACCAAAACCTGTGTAAAATGCATCAGGCTGGCCGTCTTCCGGTAGAACCAGGTATCATCCCGCATAAAATGCATCAGGACGGACTTAATACCCTGCGTAACATGCATCAGGGCTTATTGTGATCACACGTGTACACAATGAATTTTATTTGGATTCTGCGTACAATGCATCAGGGCAATTAAGTGATCTCATGCTCATGTCAGGCACGCATACTCGCACAAGTCTCGTCTCAAGCCAATGCTCAGCATGCGAAATACATAGCCATGCAATCTAGCACTCGGGCAATACATGATGTACAATGAGCATCAAATTTCACTTAGGCACATCAACGATTTATGCCAATTCACCGTACGTCTCAACATGCCCAAATCAAGCAATTCAATTCAATCTTGTATGGCACAATATCAGTACTTGTATTTCACGCATTCTATTACTAGGATTCATGCCAATTAGATGGCCAATCACCCACGCACCACTCAGCCACACAACCACAAGGCATGGCATGATAATTTTGATCCCAAATAAGCACAATTAGCCATCACATCAACTAAACAAGGCATGCTCAGGAATTTCCACAATTATACCCCAAATAACTCGAACTTAGGGTAACTAATCGCAACACGGGCAGCCACCAATTTGATTAATTCAGGCCGTTAAATCATCCTCAAATGCTCTATTAGGCTCCCCAAATATCACCATATCAGCCACAAATCCATAATCCACTAATCAATCCCTAAACAACCTAATTAAACCTTAATTAACCCTAATCCTATCTAGAGATGATTAATCATCCTAATTAGGGTTTAGGGACTAATACTCACCTAATTCTTAGCTCCAAAAGTGGTTGAACCGATGGAGAAAAAAGGGCGGCCAAGCGGGCTCACGGCGGCACTCCAGCGGTCCTTGCGGCGGCGCATGGCAGTGACGACGATCGGCGGCCCTTGGTTGGACCGAATGGTGCCAAAAAGGAGGGGAAGGTGCTGGTCAGGGGACGGAAATGAGAGGGAGAGAGAACGGGTCGGTCGAGTGGCACGGCGGTTCGACGGCCGCGGTGGTGGCATGGCCGCGGCTAAAGGCTGATTGGCGGTGTTCCTCACGGCCGACAGGAAGAAATGGAGAGAGAGAGAATGGGATGGCCGGATGAGGTGGTGGTGGTGAGGCAAGGTGGGCAGACGGGCGGCACAGCGCCGACGGGCGGAGCGGCGCCGACGTGCGGCGGCTCCTCCGGCGACGGCGGCTCCGGCGTGGTTCTCGAGCGGCCGAGGGAGAGAGGGAGAGTGAGCGCGAGAAAGGGAGGGGTTGACCGGCTTGGAGAAAAAGAAATGAGGGGAGAGAGAGTGAGTGGAGAGAGTTATACACAATGGGCTAGTGGGGTGGTTGGGTATTTTCCAAAAATTCCCATCTTGCCCTTAACTCAAGGGTTGGGATCAATCTTAGTCCACTAATGGAGGAGAAATCTTGTCCAAAATTTTCGGCAATTGAGGGGCTGAACAAGTCCAAATAAATCCCCAAAATGCTCTCCAAATTAACCCCAAAATTCGGAATACCATTATAAGGCCTATAGGCAAAATCGTAATTTTTCAATTTCTGGCCGATTTTCCATTTTTCGACCGTACCAATCCCAAATATAGTTGGCCACACTAAAATGACGTCGTCCTCGCAAAATAATCGTGTACGCCCACGAAATTCGACGTCCAAGTCCGGATCTAATTTCATGATCAAAATTGCTCAATTACAATTTTAGGGTCTCTTACTAACGGGCGGTTGTTTAGGGGTTACGCATATCGACCTAGGGTTACTTGAGTCGTGACGGTCTCGATTACTGGGAAAACGTGAGGAATTATCGCTAGTTTCAGAGGTTGTGATCGTTCGGATTAAGTTCGGGATTTATCCGCCACGCGTACTCTGGGTCATGTGGAATTATCCGCTATCCGATCGTACGTCGTTGGCCAAACTAAATCCGTCACTTTCCTAGGATCGGCTCGCATTGGTCCAAAATATTTGCTCACCATTTCTCGGAATCGGTGCTCGATTTGCGGTCGGGTCTTTAGTCCACGTACCGTTTTCCCTAGTTAGCCATTCCCCATCGATTAATATCCCGAGAGTAATCAATTCCGGGCGAGACTTACTAAAATCAAATGAGAAATAATATCTATTTCATTGATCTCAGAAATGGGTCGAAATTCGGGATATTACACTTGTGATTGACAATTAGGATATCTTGAGATATCAATTTGATTGTCCTATATAAACTTGCCAAAAATAACTCTTATTGAGTCTGATGAGTAATTTTCAGTCTGATAACAAAGTCATTTCATTGACTAAGTCTGATGACTTGGTATTTACCTGTATCAAATAACTTAAGTATAATTGTGGTCAGAAAAGGATTGTTTTGTCTTTCTTCAAAACTAATTAGAGATTTTTCACAACATTCTCCCCCTTTTTTATGATAACAAAACCATCCATATAATGTAAATATATTTATGTGAACAAAATACTCTATTCAAAGGATGTGACATTCAAAGCATATAAAGCAGTGTTAATTTCTGAAACCAGCATAGTATTTCGGTATATCAATTCATCCCGCCGCCCATGCCACATTTGCATTCATAATCCATATAACACACATCTCATCCTTTTTGACATAAGCAAAAAGGATTAGTATCAGATAATAGCATAATAAAAAAGAGTTCAATAAGAGTTTAACAACCAGTTTCAAATCACAATTCAATATCTAAAGTTAACACCAAGTCAAAAAACACTTCAAAAACAAATATCGAACGCTAAAACAAATATCTCAGAAACTAATCGATGGGCAAATATGTGATCAGTTTGACTGATTTGCTGGATGGGCTGATGATCTAGAGGATTCAGATGATAAAGGTCCAAAAGGTGCAGGTGCGAAAAACACTTATACTAGACTGAAGCTGGAAAGTTAGTTCAATCGATGCTCAATATGTGATGAGAGCTGATTAATTTTTCCTTCAATGTTAGCAGTGTGAATTGCTACAATTTGTACATTAGTTCTAACTTGTATCTTCATATTGTTGATTCTTGCTTCCATTAAGTCCTTTAGCTCCTGGATTCCTTTTTTAAGTTCATTTCTAAGTTCCCTAACTTCATTCTGAATAGCTACTTGCCTCCATCACAGCTTTGTAATAGTTGCATGATTTGATATAGATGATGAGATATTATATCTAGAGGGAGTGTGGGTAGTCTGAATGTCAACAAATTCGACTTGCTTCTCTTTTCCTTTCTGTTGAACTTTAGATGGAAATCTCCTTCAAGAGGGAAATCTGCAGATGTTGCTTGTTACGCCCCGCACCCTACGGCGCGCAACATCCCTGACGTGGTCAATTCAAGTGCGACGTCCCAGAACGCGTCGCCGACCCAACACCCAACACAGAGAATCATATACACATAGAAGCAACATAATACCCGTACAATGTAAAACACATGACCAAGGATAGCACAAACAATAAACACCAATATGAATAAACACTTGCATTAACAGGGAGAACATATACAATATTCATTTACAGCATACGCACCAAAACCCAAAAGCGGTTAATGTCCACTACTGACAAAAAAGAATAAGTGGCCCACGCGGTTAGACTACTACCTAAGATGGGGGCTTCGATTAAAAAGATACTGGCCCGACCTAACTGAGGGTAAGGCTAATCCTACAGAGCCCAGTCCGGGTCGGATCCCGAGGACTTAGAAGAGCTATCAGATAGCTCGACCTCGGAGTCTAGAGAATCAAGCTCGGACTCGGCCTCTGCCGGCTCTTCCTCAGATTCCATCTCCTTAGGCTCGCTCTTCTACTCAGGGTCTTGCTCCATAAGATCTGGCTCCTCGTCCGACTCCATCGGCTCTGGGTCAGAGTCTTAATTCACCGGCTGCTCGTCCATCGGGTCCGGCTCATCCACCTCCCAAACGACAGGTCCGGTGCCAGAACTCGAACTCCCCTCGGCTGTAGCTTCGGGGCTCGCCAGGTCTCCATCGGCACACTGCGAATCTATCTCGTCCAGCCCGTTGAACGGGACATCAAAAGTCCGAAGAGGTCCATACTCCCTGGAGTAATCCCTAAAGTACCAAGCTACATACTTATGAGTCTGGTAATACCTTTCTCTTACATTGACTCATACTATAGTATAATGTCTAATATACATATCCCCGTTCCCTACGGGATACTCACTCATCGCTCTCTCTATCTGATGCAGGATCCCAAAACGTACAGGAACTTCTGACATCCTTAGGGCCAGGGGTCTAAAAAATTGGGTTAACAACAATGAGACGAATCTCAGCGAGTAAAACCCCCTAAAACTAAATTAGGCTAACATGCACCTCTTGATAGGCAAACTAGTCACGTGCAACCAGTAAAACAGCCAATAATCAAGTGACCTAGGCCCTTGGGCCCAGATCGAGCATACATATGACCCTGCAGGTTAGACAATTCATAATAATACTCATGGCACATACGCGAACACACATGGTCACACGTACGCCACACGCATACTCATACTTATTAGTGCCGACCTCACATACGAGTCATCGGTACGCACATGCTTGCACACTTGCCCATGCACCCTTGCACATATATGCCATCCCTATACCATGCTCATGATCCTGCTCAGTAATACACACTGGCACACTACTCATTTCTCAATTAGAGTTCGACCCGCGTAAAACGCATCAAGTCTGACCCCGCATAATACGCATCAAGTCTATCATTCAATACCAACACTTCCTGACCCGCATAAAACGCATCAGGTCCAGTGTCTCTAGCCCGCGTAAAACGCAGCAGGCGCAACACCGATCTCCTCATACAGACCAAAACCAGCGTAAAACGCATCGGGCTAGTTGTCTTCCGGCAATCTGGGCATTGTCCCGCGTAAAATGCATCAGGACGGGTTCAATATCCCACGTAACACGCAACAGGGCTTTATGTGATCACACGTGCACACAACCAATTTTATATGAATCCCGCGTTAAACGCATTAGGGCAATTAGGCGATCACATGCTCATGCTAGGCACGCATACTTGCACAATTCTCATGTCATGCCAATGCTCAGCATACGAATTGCGTGGCTATGCACAATAAGCACTCGGGTAATAACACGATGCACAATGAGCATGCAATTCCAACATAGGCACATAATCCTTTAATGCCAAATCAATGTACATCTCAACATGCCCAATTCACATCATGACGTGCTCAATTTACACTTAGCATGCCCAAATTAAGCAATTCAATACAATCTTGCATGATACTAAGTCAGCGCACATAATTCACGTACTTGAGCAATAGGATTCCCGCCAAATCAATGGCCAATCACACATTGCATCACTTGACCACACAAACACGCGGCATGACAATATAAAATTGAGCATAATCAAGCACAAATCAACTACTAATCTGTCAATTCGAGCACTCTCAGCAATTATGCCATATAATCCCATTTTGATCAACCTTAGTCCAATTAATATCCGATATGGACAGCCACTAATCAGCCCGGCCTCGGCTTCTAATCCACCTCTAAATCAGCATAATAGTTCGCCAAAATCAAAACGATACCAGCTGCTATGATCGGCCCACTAATTACCACTAAATTGCACTAATTAATCACTAAAATACCCTAAACCTATCTAGAAATGCATAATCCTCCTAATTAGGGTTTAGGGATTAATACTCACTTGGGTTCCTAAGTTCCCAACTAAGCTGATTAGGCGGGGAAATGGGCGGCTGGTCACTGGCTCACAACGGCGGGTGGCGGGGTGCGGCGGCGACAGGCGAGGGCGTTCCGGCAAGGGCTGATCACACGACCAAGAGAGGGAAAGGGAGAGGGTATAGGTTGGTGGAGTAGAGAGAGAGATGGTCAGGATGGTGGTGGTGCAAGGCGGGCGACGACACCCGGCGTGCGACATCGGCAGGCGGCGGCAGCACTCCGGCGGGCGGCTGCTCATGGTCGAGAGGACAAAATGGAGAGGGAGAGGAAGCTGGCGAGAGAGGGAGAGGGAGAGAGAGAGAGGAATGAGGGTGGCTTAGTGGTGAGGCGAGGCGAGGCGACGGACGGCAGTGGCGTGTGGTGGCACTCCTCCGGCGACTGAGGCTCATATGGCCGAGAGGGGCTGATCGGCGAGAGGGACAGAAGAGGGGGTGCATCTGGCTTGAGTGAGAAGAAATGAGAGAGAGAGAGAGAGAGAGAGAGAGAGAGAGTGTCGAGATAGAGAGAGTATAGACTTAGGCTTAGTGGGGTGGTTGAGCTACTCCTCAAAATGACCATCTTGCCCTCACTTCAAGGGTTGGGATTAAGCCTAACTAAAATATCTAGGGGTAAATTAGTCCACTAATTCTAGCAATAAAAAAAGGCTAAGCAAGCAGACAAAGATCGGTATGCCGAATTAGAAGTGGTAGGAATAAAAAAAATTCAATATGTTTTACTCCTAAAATGGTAGAAAAATCAAATGTTGTTAACTTATAATCATTTTGAAAAATAGAGAATTCGATCTCATCAAGAGAATTGAAGGATAAATTCGAATAGAAGTAAGCAGTGAATTCAGGGTAAACCTTGTGGGAAAGAGAACACATTCTCTGAAAATCAAGATTTTCAATCAGCTTCTAAATCTTGATATTGAAGTTTTCAAAGAAATTAAAGTCTACTACTCTATTATTCATGATTACTCTTGTTAAGAGAGAGTTGTAAGCAATTTGATGTGTTTTGTTTATGAACAAATTGTCGCTTTTCTTTTCATCAGGGGGAATGCCAAAAATAGGCACAAAGTCAATATATAATTTCTCATCATTGTCCTCGTTTCTGGAGTCAATGTTATTGCTTTTCTCTACAATCTAGGATTCCTCCTCACTAACAGATTCATCTATACCAACATTCGACTGTTCCCCTATTTTCTCTTTTTCTTTTCTAGAGATCCCTTTCTTCTTCGTTGTAGAGGTTTCCTTAATATTAGATGTCTCTTTAAGTACACTACCCTTTTCAACAATAGGTATTTTTCCAATCCTCATGCCCCTTTCATATTCTTCCATAACTTCTCGTTCAGGCAGAAAACCTAGTGTCTTACATACCGCATTGACAGTGCTCTAATCACTTTGATTTTCTCGAAGTATTTTGATGGTCTTTATCAGTTGCCTTGCTCTACCAAAACGATCATGCTCATGGACAGAAATTCTCGGAGATCTCTTACCTTTAGACGACTCCTTGTCAAAACTCGTGTCGAAGATGTCGATCTTCTCTGGTTCTCATGTTTTGCCCAAGTGAACATTTAGCGAGACGATTTGATCTTCTAGAGCCCTTGGTTCCATTTTTCAATTCAAAGGTTGACTTAGGCACCATTGAAGAAGTTTTAGGTTTCGAAAGAGAAAGATGGGATTTTTAGGGTTTCACTGAGGAAATCGTGTGTTCGAAGAGAGTGAAAATGAGAGAGAAGAAGAAAAAGGGTTTAAATCGAGAAGTGCAATATATTGATTCTTACAAAGCCCTTTTTGGAAACTGTCAATTGACAATTAATGGAAATTTTGGAAATTGCATTCCGAAAATTTTGGGATTTTAATTCCCAAACGGTATCATTCAAGACAACTTATTTCAAACAATCATATAATTCAAAATATATGAGAGATACATACCTTATATAAGATGAGTTGCACGCTAAAACCAGACGCTTCAAATATGTGCTTGATCAAATAAGTCATCAGATGCAATGTGATTTTATACTGCACAGCTCAATAAAGCGAGTTAATAATGTTTAGTCTGTCTCTAATAAACTTGAAACTTTTCTTATCCAGGGGTTTTGTAAAAATGTTAGCTAATTACTATTTAGTGTTTATGAATTGAATATTAATATCTCCTTTTAAAACATGATCACTGTTAAAATGATGCTTAATATTAATGTGCTTAGCTTTTGAATGCAGAATAAGATTCTTGGTCAGATTAATGGCGCTGGTATTGTCACACTTGATCTCCACAATTGAGTCTTTAACAATGAAGTCTCTCAATTGTTATTTTATCCAAAGGATTTAAGCACAGCAACTTTCAAGTGATACGTATTTTGCTTTTGCTATAGAAAGAGATACGGTTTATTGCTTCTTCAAATACCATGAAACAAGTATGTGTCCTAACAATTGACACTTTCCCGAAGTACTCTTCCTGTTTATCTTGCAACTAGCATAATCAGCATCAGAATATTCAATGAGAGTAAAATTTGATCTCTTTGGATACCACAACCCAAGTGTAGGATTATTGCGAACATATTTGATAATTCGTTTGACTGCAGTAAGATGAGATTCCTTTGGTTTTAACTGAAATCTTGCGCACAAACAAACGCTGAACATAATATCTGGTCTCAAAGAAGTTAAATATAAAAGTGAGCCAATCATACTTCTATATAATTTTTTGTCTAATGGTTTTCTTTTTTCATCCTTATCTAGTTTAATGGAATATGACATTGTAGTTTTTGTCTTTTTACAATTTACCATACCAAACTTTTTTGCAATTTACCTGGCATACTTTTCTTGACAAAGAACGGTGCCATTTTTGGTTTGTTTAACTTGTAAGCCAAGGAAGAAAGCTAAGTCACCCATCATGCTTATTTCAAATTCACTTTGCATCATTTTTGAAAAATTCTTACTCAATTTTTCATTTGTAGAGCCAGAAATAATATCATATACATAAATTTGAACAATTAAAATATCTTTACCTTTTCTTTTGATAAATAGGGTAGTATCTACGTTACGTTTTGTGAATTCATTTTGTTCCAGAAAGCTACTCAATCTTTCGTACCAAGCATGTAGTGCTTGTTTGAGACCGTATAATGCTTTCTTGAGAGCAAATACCTGATCAGGCTTGTGAGGATCTTCAAAACTAGGAGATTGTTCTACATATACTTCCTCTTTGATGTAGCCATTCAAGAATGCGTTTTTGACGTCGATCTGAAACAATTTAAAATCACAGAAACGAAGCATAAGCCAGTAAAATTCTTATTGCTTCTAACATGGCCACCGGAGCATACGTTTCATCATAATCTATTCCTTTCTATTGTGAATATCCTTTGGCCACATGTCTTGCTTTATTTTTTACGACTTTTCCTTGATCATCCAGTTTATTTCAAAATACCCATTTTGTTCCAATAACTAAGTGATTCTTGGGTCTAGGAACGAGTTCCCATACTTGATTAATGTTAAATTGTAATAGTTCCTCTTACATGGCTTCAATCCAGCTTTCATCTTTCAAGGCTTCTTCAACATTCTTTAATTTGACTTCAGAGATGAGAGCCAACATATTTATGACTTCTTTTGTCTTTGCTCTGATTTTGATTCCTTCATCTAAATTTCCAATGATGAGGTCTTTCAAATGACTGGAATTTTGCTTCCAGTTTTTGTTCAATCTTTCATCATTGAAATTTAATGATTCTTCGTTATTTTGTTGGTTTGAAGATTGCTGAGCTTCATCATATCTTTGATTCTAATCATTTTCACTTATCATCAGATGCTTTATCAGATTCTTCAAATACTGAATTTTCAGTATCAGAGTCATCTTATTGAGTCTGAATTGAATCTTCAAACTTGACATTCAATGATTCTTCCACTGTTTGAGTATTTTTGTTGTATATTCTGTAAGCTTTGCTTGTAGTTGAATATCCAAGAAAAATTTCTTCATCTGACTTTTCATCAAACTTACCACCACGATCATTAGGATTTTTGAGAATAAAACATTTGCATCCAAATATCTGAAAATAGGAGATATTAGGAATTTTACCTTTGGACAATTCATAAGGGGTCTTTTCATGAATTTGTCTTAAAAAGATTCTATTTGAAATATAACAAGCTGTTGAAACAGTTTCAGCCCCAAAATATGCTGGAGTTTTGTTTTCAAATAGAAGAGTTATAGCCATTTCTTGCAAAGTTCTATTCTTTCTTTCAACTACTCTATTTTGTTCAGGAGTATAGGGTGAAGAAAAAGTATATTGAATACCATTTTCATTACAAAAATTAGAAAAATTTTGTTTTTCAAATTCTCTACCATGATCAGATTTAATACTTGAAATCGTATAACCCTTTTCATTTTGTACATTTTTGGCAAATTTTGAGAAATATTCAAATTTTTCACTTTTATGAGCAAAAAAGAATACCCAAGTAAATCTTGAATAATCGTCTACAATAACTAAACAGTGTTTCTTACCTGCAAGACTTAGAGTTTCAGTAGGTCCGAACGTATCCATATAAAGCATCTGCAAAGCTTGGTTAGTGCTGACATAGTTTATTGATTTAAATGAACTTCTTACCTGTTTACCTTTAGAGCAAGCTGAACATAACTCAGTGCTCTTGAATTTTTGTTCAGGTAGTCCTTTGACGAGTTTCTTTAAAACTATTTTGGAAATCAACTTGACACTTATGTGTTCGAGCTTTTTATGCCACTGATCAGATTCTTCTTTTATGGAAACGAGACATTGCAAGTCGTTAGACTTCGTGTCTAGTAGGTAAATATACCTATGTCTTCGACTCGTAAATGATTGTTGGTTGTTTTTACTTATCTCTGTCGCGACCTGCCCCTCGAGGGCCGAGCTCGGATGAGGCAGGTTTAGAGATAAGTGTTCATGAGATGTTTCATATGGCATCTTTTAAAAAAATGATTTTTACTGAAGTGTAAATCTCTTGTTTAGCCATATGATCCATTGATCATGAACGTGGATTTTTCCCTAAATCCATATCTCGCGTGACAGCGGATTGATTTTTATTTTTAAAGGAGTCGTCACTAGCCTAGGTCGGGGGTCGGCTAGAAAACCCAACCGAAACGCGGGAATTTCGTTTCGGTTTCTACGAAAATCAGAGATCAAAGGTTCGGGGACTAGCTTACGTTAATATTTCTATTAACGCCCTTTCGGTACCGCTAAACTTAACATGGTTGTTATCTAAGTCGTCATGCATTTGTTTTTTTACCATTTTCATGCCAAAGTCTTAATCCACTAGGTGATCATGCATCATGTTTTTGCATTTTCATTTAAGATTCTAAACTAATCCTATCTTAGTCTAGAAAAAGAAAGAGACAAACAATTGTATTGAAAGACCTTACGTAAAGTAAACACTCGAAGTATTGAAAGGACGAGCTAATTCTAAGTGCGAGAAAATAAAAAGTAAGAACCCGCAACTCGTCGGGTGTTTATTACAACACGAATTGAAATCCTGAGACATGGTCGGGGATGAATGAATTAAGTACAAATTGAAACCGGATTGGACATCGATTTAGAACCATCATCAAATGAGTACAAATTGAGACCGGATTGGACATCGGTCAACCACCTTGGCTTTTTCAACTTCGGATTTTTCTTCCTTGGACCGCCTCTCGGGTGTCGATGTTTACATCCATAACATTCATTCATAACGAATGACATATGAAGGAACAATGGTGCAAACAAATCATTGAATTAAACACGGGCCTCGGGATCGGCCTTTGTTTTTCATGCGATTCGATTCATCACCCATCTAATCACTTAACAATGTTTGATTAATGGTTAATGATAATGAGCTACCATTTGTATTCACAAAATGGTAACTCATATCAATTAACCCCTAAAGTCGGGTTCTAATGATCAAGAATGGGCTACCCGCCGAACATGCATCGGGCCTAACATTCATCTAACAAACACATGCTTGATCATAAATGAGCATGCATTCAAGCCCATGGGCCTTGTTTTGAATCCAATCAAACAATGAGAAGTGGGCTTTATGAAAAGACCACTTATTCAATTAAAGCCTAATTCGGATTGAATCTGTTCAAGTATGATTAACTATCCTAATGACGTCCAAATGAAGTGGTTTAGGTGTCATTAGAAAGCTTATGACATGAGGAACAAAAGTCATGAAGACCATGTTTTCTAAATCCTAGCCAATTTTCCCGAAAATATCAAATTAAATTTCAGTGACAGGCTGGACTCGGTTCAGTTATGAGTTTCAAAATAAAGGCGGGAAAAATAACAAACCTTATCAAAACAGCGCGAACATTTTTGTGCCGTTAGGATTCCCTGTGTGCAACAACTTTCATGTTTTGAGTTTTTGCTAAAAAGCCCTCCAAATTTTTATAAAATTCGAATTTCGAGAGGGACTCAATTGCAAATGAAATTTTAGCCCGAAAAGATTTTTCAAGCAAATTGACCCTCCAAAAAATTGCAATTAGGTCCTCAAAATTTCCAGTTGACATAATGAGACCCCAATGAGCAACTTTGAAGTTTTGATTTTTTGCAAAAAAGGACCCTAACTTCATCAAATTCGGAGAAACATCTTTTGAACTTCAAAGGAATGAAAATCAGATCTGGACACAGATTCTGATCAAATTGTAAGAATTCCTTTTGAAAATTCAAATGATATCTGATTTTGATGAAATTAGTATCAATTGAAAGATCTTGATCTCAGGAAGAACTTTCGTGAAGAAAATTTTTTCATATCTCGAACACACGAGTTTATGAAAATCGAAGAACACACAAAGGTCGACTGAAACTAGCATGAAACCAGATTTACATGCATATGACGTTGCAAATCGTACTAGGGTAACATGCTCGAAATTTTATGAAAATTTTATGGTGAACAGATCAGGATGTGTTCTACGATTCTCATGAAGGAAGTTTTTCCAGAAAATGATCATAAAAAATCATAAAATTCATTGAACAGCACAACGTCAGTCAGGGAATCATCAGAACAGACATGAACAGAATATTCCAAATTCTGATCCTAACTTCTAAATGTGTTTTGACATAGCAAATGAAGTCCGATTGAGGCATATGATATATCAAATCGAAGCTTAAGACGAGTTCTACGACTCTCTAGTTTATCATTTCATCAAATTTCGACATTAACAACCTCAAATCAGCATTTCAAGCCAATAGGTTCTACTGAACACGAATTTACAGAGTTGTGTTTAAACGTTCTTACCTTGTCTCACGATGATCCAACGCTCAAGCGAGCGATCCGGCCTCCATATTCAGACCTGGAATGGCACGGAGACACCTCGGAAAGCTCGGCCAATCTACGATAACGGATTACAAGAGATAATGTGAGAATCGACTCGTTTTCACACAAATAAACGAATCAGCAAAAAATGAAGTTTAAAGTGTGATCCGGTGGCTATTTGATGCAAGGCCGGACACCACAGCGACTTGAGGACGTCGGGGAAGGTCGTCGGTTGCTCGGAATCGCCGGAGGAGGTCGCCGGAAGGCCGGTTCAGCCGGTTGAAGCTGCTGGACAGATCACCGGCGGTAAAGCCGGTGATGTCGCCAAGAAGAAGATCGGACCGGAAGGAGGTGCTCCGGCCACCGGCGAGACTGGCTGATGTTGCGATCAGCCTCAGGCCGCCGTGGGGGACGCCGGAGGGGCGGTGGCTCGCCGGAAAGCAGCCGGCAAGGCGCCGGAGTTGGCTGCGCCGAGAGGGAGAGAGAGAGCTGATCGTGGGAGAGAGAGAGAGAGAGAGAGAGAGAGAGAGAGAGAGAGAGAAGAGAGAGAATTCAGATCTGAAAATGGACATCCCCCCTTTGATTTTTGGAGGGAAAAAACTATATACCCCCTCCAACTTTGAATTCTAGCCCTTAGATTGATCAAATGGTCCAAAATGCATCCTTAATGATTAAGAATATTCCTTAGAGGCTAAGGATTGATGACATGGCATTATGGATGGACATGATCAATTCTAAATGAATGGCCATGATTAATTTGCTAATCCCCTAATTAATTTGCTTAATTCTTGAAAAAGGGTATTTTGGTTATTTCTCTTAGTCATTTTTTTTTGTAATTCTCAATTAAGGTCAATTTTGTCATTTTCGCACTCAAGAGGATGTGACTGACCTTGGTTGGTCCGATCGGATTATCGATCATCAAAATTTTCAACTGAAAAATGGCTAGTCTGATCGGATCAGTTCAATTTGAATTAAATCGATTTGAATCAATTAGCTCTGAATTTGGGTAATCGCATGACCGAGCTAGACTAACAAGTTTAATTGAAGTCTAATTAACCAAATTGAGTCCCAATTCATCAAATTGAATATTAGTCTAGAGTGGGTCAAGTTGAATTGCATTAATTAGACCAATCACTCTTAGACTTCCTAATTATTGGAACACTAAATTGATCAAATTGACCCAAATTCATGTGATTCTTCCAAAATTGATTTTGAATTTGGGTTTCATATAAGAAATTAAGCTCATTCGTGTCTCAATTGCACACATCATGAAGAATCGATCAAAATCACTGATCAGGGCCAAAATTGGGGGTTTTTGTGTTTGGCTTGGAATCACAAAATTGGTTCAAAAATTGGATATAAGATGACCTCTAGATCAAATGTCGTGAAGAAAACTAATCTAAAAAATGACTAGAAATGAAGTAATTTTATTTTTGGCCGATTTGAATCAATTTCCGCAATTTGGGAAAAAGTTGATTCAAAATCGATTTTTGTAAAATTTCTAATGCCAAAGGTAAATTGAAAGTAAAATAAGATGATTTGGGGATTTTTGAATTTTTGAATTTTTTTGGTCAAAGGTTTGACCAAAAGTCAAACCCTAGTTGACTTTTCACTAGGAGTTTGATTTTATGATCAAATCTTTGAATTTTTCTAAAATTTCCACTTCTAAAGTGAAATTGGACTTGAAAGGAATCTCTTTATGCAAAAAGCCCCAATTTGACCTGGGGTTGACTTTTGGTCAAAGGGTTGACCAAAAAGTCAACGCCAAAGTCAACCATTTGACTTTTCAGGTTTTTGTGTGAAATGGATAGAAAATTGCTTATAAAAGCTAAACCAAAAAACGGAATTAAAAAACGACACTTTTTGCTCAAGAAACAGGCTCCGTCGCGATCGGAAACCATAATCTCGAATTTTTTATTTTTAATGACGCATCGGCTAAAAATTAGGTGTCAACAATCTCAAAACATTTGTTTTCTTGGAAAGTGATTCTGTAACCAATATCACATAATTGACTAATGCTAATTAGATTGAAGTTCAAACCTTCAACTAGTGAGACTTTATTGATGATGAGATTTTCGATTCTGACAGTTCTTGCTAATTATTTTTCCTTTGTTGTTGCCTCCAAAGGATACACTTCCTCTTTTAATTCTTTCTAACCGAATGAATTTTAGAGGATTTTCGGTCATGTGTCTTGAGCAACTACTGTCAAGATACCACTTATTTTTTCTTTTCTTTGGTACCTGCAAAAGATAAGTAACTTACTTTTTCTTTGGTACCAATATTTTCTTGGGTCCATTTTGGTTAGGATCAATCATTCTCAGAATGTCTTTCTAAATAGGTCTCCAAACTTTAGGACAATCACTCTTAAAGTGATTAAATCACCGCAATTTGAGCACTTATGGGAAGTTTGACCATTGAATTTCACAAACTACTTTTGAAAGTGATTTTGATACACAAATCTGGAGAGTCTTTTTTTTAGTCTTTCTTTGACATTGGGAAAAGCATTTTTCAATTTAGTATTTTTCTCATATCCCAAACCTAATTTATTATAATAGGGAACTTGAATTGACAAAATATGTTGAAGATTTTTCGAACCCATTGAAATTTTCTTGGTTATAATAGAAATTTCATTTTTCAGAGGTTCTTTTCCATTAGAGATACGATCAAAACTTTCCTTAGAGATATTTTTCAGATTAGAAATTTCCTTTTTCAATAAATCATTTTTCTTTTCAAGGAATTCTTTATTCTCCTTGATAAGATTAAATTCTTTTTGTAAAAAATCAATCTTATTCTTTTGCAAAATATCTTGCTGTTTTAAAGGATTATTTTCCCTTTTTAAACATTCATTTTCATATGCAATTGACTCATCAATATCCTTGTTTTGAGTCGTACTTTTTAAAGTCAAAATTTCTTTCTTCAGTACATAAATCTTTTTGAAAGCAATTTTATTAACAGAGACTAACTCATCAATATAATTTGCAACTGCTTCAGGAATTTTGGAATTACTTACTTCGTCTTCTTCATCAGAACTTGATTCTGAGTCTAAATTTACCATCAATTAGATATTGGCGTACCCTTATTCGCTTTCATTATCATCTAAGTCACTCCGTGTTTCAGCTTTGAAAGCCTTCTTATATTGTTTATACTTTCCTTTGTTCTTTTTTAGAAGAGGACATTTGGGCTTTATGTGTCCGTTCTTTTTGCAATGGCATATCACGTCCTTGTTTTCTTTATCTTCGGTACTCGATTTCTTCTAAAAGTTTAGCTTCTTGGCCTTTGATGATTCAGAATTCTTGAATTACTTTTTTGACTTATTCATCTTCACCTTATTTGCCATCTTCCTCAGTTTCTTGACCATTAGAGCCAACTCTTCATCTTCATCTTCATCTTCATCTTTATCTGAAGCTAAATTTGTATCATCAGAATCAATGTTAGTTTTTAAAGCTATGGACTTTTTATCTTTGGGTTCTTTAGTTTCTAAGAACTTTTCAGTTTCATAGGATTGAAGAGTTCTAATAAGTTTGTCCACTATGAGTGGTCTAATCCCCTAAGTTTCTCGAATAGAAACTTTGATGTTGTTCTACTCTTTTGAGAAAGCTATCAGTAAAATGTTCACTTTCATAGGTTCTGAGATAGGTTTGTTTTGGAATTCAAGCCCATTTACGATCTCAGTGAATCTGCTCTGCATCTTGAAAATTGTTTCATTTGGTTTCTAAGTGAAGGACTCGTATTGCCCAAGGAGAATGTTGAGATTTGTCTCTTTTACTATCTCTGTTCTTTCATGAACAAGCTTGAGACGATCCCAAATTTCTTTTGCAATTTTGAGATTTGCAATTCGTTTATACTCAACACTTGCAAGACCATTGTATATGGCCGTTCTGATCTTTGCATCCAGATGGATTCTTTTGGAAATTTCCTTGGCCGAGAGAGGTAGAGCTTGAGATTTGATTTGCTCTCTAATTCTTTCGTCAGAAGGAGTCTCATTTTACACTTTTGAAGTTTTTAGAGATTTTGTTTCGATTGAGACATTTGGAATGATTCTATGTTCAACGATGTCCCATATATCCTGATCTATTCCTAAGATGAATGTCTTCATCTTGTTTTCCCAGACACTGTAATCAGTTCCATTGAAATAAGGCGGTCTGTTGTTGTGACCTGACTCAGCATTACTAGCCATCAAGAATCGTTAGCTCAGAAGGAAATTAACACTTCAAAGAAAAATGAGCACTAGTCTCTAATACCAATTGTTACGGCTAGTGCTATCACCTAGAGGGGGTGAATATATGATTTTGCTAAATTGAATGATTTAAATATGCGGAATGAATATAGTCAAGGTCAACAACTCATATGATCAATATCAGATGGATGCGTATAAAGAACTTGTATATAAGTTATCATCAGATAATTACGTCTGATGACTATGATGAACTTTTAACGAACTTGTTTGATAGATATGTATGCAGTATAATATCAACAATAATAAATGAACATTTAGGGATAGAGAATACTACACACAGATCTTTATAGTGGTTCGGCTTTATTAAGCCTACATCTACTCTCCACGCTGGCAGCATGTTGGCTGTGTTTTACTATTAAATCACTAAGAGATTACAAGAGCAGTGCTTCTCAGATGATAGATTTCACTATCACGTACACTCTTCACTCAAGTAATTTTCTTTCTAAAGTAACAACATAGAATACAATAATCACAAGTGTGTAAGATCGAAGCTTTATTTAGACTTTAAAATTCTCGATTCTGGTTATTCTACTTGTACGACGTTTGCACTCCTTTTATACTCCTTTATGTCCAATCTATCCGTTGGATAGTCTTTAGAGGATTGATTCCCAAATTAACCCGTTGGAGAATCTTCCTAAAAGAAGATGCATAGCCGTTAGAAGAAGAACCATTATCTCTAGGTGATTTGATCACCCATACAATCAAATCAAGATTTCCATAAGTGTAGTTCTTCGTGTTTAAGGAACGATCTTGTGATTGCCAATTAAGATGTCTTGAGATATTAATTTGATTGTCTTGTATAAACTTGCCAAAAATAACACTTATTGAATCTGATAAATAATTTTGAGTTTGATAACAAAGTCCTTTCATCGGCTAAGTCTGATGACTCAGTATTTACCTGTATCAAATAACTTAATCGTAATTATGGTCAGAAAAGGATTGTTTTGTCTTTCTTTAAAACTAATTAGGGATTTTCCACAACATGTTTTACTAAAAGAAATTAAGGAAAAATTCAGGTAAATTATAAAAAAAATTATTTTTGGTTTAGAAATAGGTTCTCAAGCTTGGCCAAGGTTCCTAATCCTAATTTTGTGATTTTTGTAAAAATTTAAAAAAATGAGCTAAAAATCAGGTGTTAACAAAAATGAAACAAAAAAAGAAGGAATTAATCAATCCCCTGGTAGACCCTTGAACCAACCTTGGAATCGTTGGTTCAATTCTAGGGTCAGTTCCAAGGTATACAGGGTAGATTGTAGGTTTTAAAAACTGAGAACTGGTCCCGACAAGGTAGATTCCCTGAAACTTGGACTAACCTTGAACCGCACACCCCTAAAAATTATGCGATTATACTTGGATGAGGACAATGCTTTTTAATATTTCAAAGAATCTTAAATATGTAATTTGTGATCGAAGCAATAACTATCAATAAAGTCTTTTTCTTAAGAAAAAAGTTTAATAGGAGGAGAGGTTACCCCATGCGAAGGCAAGTGCGTACCCCAGGCCTGACAAGGTCTTTCAATAAATAATTTAAGTATAGAACAAGTCAAAGAAATGGCAATTCATATATGTAGGTCTTTTTTATTAAGATATATGCGGAAATATTATCATTAATTTATTTTTTCAATATCTTGAAAAGAGTACGTACTTAGATCTTTTACTAAATTTTCTTTACTAAATTACTATAGATGGCAGTGAAGCAAATGAGACCACCTGACGAAAAATACGAGCTTTTGGTGTCTACTGAATAGTTTACTAAGAAGCTTTAATGCATTTATTAGTCTTTTTCCCATCTTGAAAATATGAGGTTATAACTATAGATGGTAGTAGACTTAGTCTCTCATCAAAGATGGCCCAAATAAACTTGATGTCTTGGGAATCTCTCTCTCTCTTAAGTGTTTAACTATCACTATATAAAGTATTGTTTAATAAGTGTCTTGAGTGTACTCATTAGCAAGATCCCAATCATTCATATTAAATCACCTAAAAATTGGCTTTTAAATCCTAATAAATGAGAAGACCCATAACAAGATATTATGAATTTGCGACAAATTTGGCGGCGAGGCGGGACGATAGGCCAATATTCCAATCTTTTCCAAAATCTCGAACGGGCCTATATATCTTGAACTCAGCTTTCCTTTCTTCCCAAACCGAGACAGTCCTTTCATCGATGAGACCTTAAGAAATACATGGTCGCTAACCTGAAACTCCAACGGCCTATGCCTTCGGTCCGCGTAACTTTTGTGACGGTTCTGAGCTGTTCTTAGCCTTTTTCGGATAATCTTTACTGTTTCCACCTACTGCTGAATCAACTCTGGACCCGTCACACTTCTTTCTCCCAGTTCATCTCAACACAATAGTGTTCTACATGCTTTGTCATAAAAGTGCTTCAAACGGTGCCATTCCAATACTCTGCTGAAAGCTGTTATTGTAGGCGAACTCAACCAAATGCGACTGTTCTTCCCATTTACCCTGAAAATCTAATACACACGTTCTCAGCATATCCTCTAAGGTCTAAATCGTCCTTTCTGACTGGCCATCCGTCTGCGGATGATAGGCCGTACTGAATTGCAACTTCATTCCTAAGGCCGTTTGCAGACTTTTCCAAAGGTTGGCCGTAAATCTCAGATCACGGTTTGAAGTGATCGTTACTGGTACACCATACAATCTGACGATTTGTCGCACATACAGCTCTGCGTACCTTTCCAACTCAAAATCCTTTCACACTGCTAGGAAGTGCGCTGACTTGGTCAATCTATCGACTATCACCTAGATAGAATCGTGCCCTCTCTGGCTTCACGGTAATCCCGTAATGAAATCCATCGTAATGTGCTCCCATGTCTATTCAGGGATTTCCAACGATCGCAATAGTCCTCTAGGCTTATAGTGCTGTGCCTTCACTTGCTGACAGGTTAGGTATTTCGCCACGTGCTTGGCCACATCCTTTTTCAATCCATTCCACCAATAATGTTGTCGCAGATTTCGGTACATTTTCGTACTGCCTGGGTGAATACTATAATTGTTGCAATGTGCCTCCCTTAAAATTTCCTCCTTAAGCTTCGTGTCATCGGGCACACACAGTTATCCTCAGAACTTTAAAATTCCGTTCTCGCTCACTTAGAAATCCTACTTTCTCGTAGCGGCGTCCATTCCAATAATCTTTTGTATTTCCTGGTCCGTAGATTGTAATTCCTTAATCTTGGCCTGGATCTCCGGTTCGATCCTCAACGCAGCCAACAGATTCGATATTCGGCTCACCTCAAATTTAAACTATGAATCTCTAAGCCTTTCCAACAAGGTTCACTCCTTGACTATCATATGCGCTATACTTGACTTCCGACTTAGCGCATCCGCTACCCGATTTGCCTTCCCAGGATGATACAGGATGTCGCAGTCATAATCCTTAAGAAGTTCCATCCAGCGACGCTGCCTCATATTCAACTCTTTCTACGAAATTAAGTACTTGAGGTTCTGGTGATCCATGTCAATTTGGAACTTTTCTCCGGACAAATAGTACCTCTAAATCTTGAGAGCAAAGATAATCGCTGCTAGTTTTAAGTCATGCGTCGGATAATTCATCTCAAGCGGCCTCAACTGGCGCGACGCATATGTGACTACCCTTCCATGTTGCATCAACACCCATCCAAGTCCTCTAAACGATGCATCACTATAGACCTCAAATCCTCCTGGTCCGGACGGAATGGTCAATACGGGGGCAGTTGTCAGCCTATGCTTCGACTCTTAAAAACTCTTCTCGCACTTATCATCCCACTCGAACTTAGTTTCTTTCTTAAGCAGTCGTGTCAATGGCGTGGCTATCGACAAGAATCCTTCTACAAAGTGTCGATAATATCCGGCTAAACCTAAGAAACTCTGAATTTCTGTTACTGACGTCGGTCTTGGCTACTTAGGCACTGCCTCAATCTTAGTCGGGTCCATAGAAATTCCATCTCTCGAGATTATATGTCCAAGAAACGTTACTCTGTTGAACCAGAACTCGTACTTACTGAACTTGGCGTATAGTGCATGTTCTCTTAAGGTCCGTAGCACCTCAGTCAAATGCACTTCATGTTCCTCAGGGCTCTTTGAGTATACCAATATATCATCAATGAATACTATGACTAACCGATCCAAAAATTCCCTGAATACCCTATTAATTAGATCCACAAAGGCAGCAGGGGCATTCGTTAGCCTAAAGGGCATCACTGTGAACTCATAGTGTCCATACCTCGTCCGAAAAGCAGTCTTAGGTATATCGTCTTTTCGGATCCTTAGCTGATGATACCCGGTCTGTAGATCGATCTTAGAAAACACTGAAGCTCCTTGTAATTGATCAAACAGGTCATCGATCCTCGGCAGTGGGTGCTTATTCTTGACCGTCATTTGATTCAACTACCGGTAATCTATGCACAACCTTAATATCCTGTCCTTCTTCCTTACAAACAGGACCGGCGCTCCCCATAGAGATGTACTAGGGCGAATAAAATCCTTGTCCAGCAATTCCTGCATCTAGACCTTCAATTTCGTTAGGGATATCCGATATAGTGCCTTTGAGATCAGCTCGGTACCCGGGGCCAATTCTATAACAAATTCTATTTCTCGCTCTGGTAGCAAATCCAGCAATTCCTGAGGAAGACCTCGGGAAAAT
This sequence comes from Syzygium jambos, assembly GCA_031216235.1. Classification (NCBI taxonomy): domain Eukaryota; kingdom Viridiplantae; phylum Streptophyta; class Magnoliopsida; order Myrtales; family Myrtaceae; genus Syzygium; species Syzygium jambos. The sequence goes on from CM062222.1 coordinate 19,084,507, forward strand.
TGCACACCACATGTATCTCTTCCAATTTAGGTTCCGCCACTATCGGATCCACCACATTTAATAAATATCCTTCACAGCCTTCGTCTAACAACTTAGTCGCGACGAGCGAGGAAATCCAAGGGATCGAGGTCCCTCCTCGGTTTCTCTGAAATTCAAACCTAGGATGTCCAATCAGATTAAATTGGATCACCCTATTGTCGCAATCCATAATGGCCTTCTGCCTTACTAGCCAATCTATACCAATTATCACATCGAAATCGAACATGGCCAACACTGCCAAGTCGATACTTTCGTCTCTACCCCCAATTACTATCTTACAGTTAGGACACCCTAACGAGACTAACACTTTATCATGCAAAGGGGTCATCACTCAAAGCATAGTCTCAAGCAGTATAGGCTCAATCCCAACAAGTCTAGCAAACTGTTCTGCTATAAACGAATGGGTCACCCCCAGATCAAATAAGACATGCACTGCATGATCACATAGAGAAATCGTACTTGTGACCACGCCTAGCGCGTCCTCCGCCTCTCTTCGCGCCGTCGCGTAAACTCATCCTTGCGCTGGCGATCGTCCTTGATTAGCCGGTGGGGGATTCCTGGCTTGATTCCCTACTCGGGGCTATTGTTGTTGCATTGATGGTCCTGAGGGACGCTGTTAGGGACAATTCCTGATCTAGTGCTCCAAACTTCCACATTTAAAACAAGCCCCAAATCGGTTCGATTGATGGCTCGGCTTTCTAATGTCCTTCCTAGCCGGTGGAACAAATCACCTGTTTCTCGCCATCGTTTCTTCCTGAAGCGGCGGTTGTCCTTATTCTGGGTAAACCGCGATCCAAAGGCGGCTGCCCTTTCCATTTGATCTCGCTCAATGGCCTAAGCTCGCTCATACATTTCCTCATAGTTACGGATGTTTAAAGAAATCATCTGACTTCGAAGATCCGGCTTCAGTTCGTCCCGAAATCTCCGAACCTTATCCTGTGGGTTCTCAACCATTTTGGGCGTAAACTTTGACAACCTAGCGAACTCCGCTTCATATTGGTCCACTGTCATCTGCCCTTGGTGAAGTCACATAAATTCCGCCAGTTTCCTTTCCTAAGCACTCTCCGAGAAGTATTTTCCATAAAAGCTCTCGATAAACGCGGCCCAAGTCTGGGCGATACCCTCGGGAAATACTCCATCCCTGGTGGCCTTCCACCAATCATTAGCGTTATTTTGCAGCTGATATACTGCCAGGGTCACTTTCTCAGTCTCGGTGCACCACAGTACTTCAAAGGCTTTCTCTAACTCCTCTACCCATCGCGGTGCAGCCTTGGGGTCAACCCTTCCGTTGAACTTAGGCGGTTTTAGCTTTAGGAACTGCTCTACCACTTGGTGCATCTGTCTATTTGCCACTATTTGGCCTTGCCCTTTATTGGCGTTATTTCCATTCACAACAGCAGTTGCTGCGGCCTTAGCAGCCTAGGAAATAGTGGCGGCCCTCTCCTGAGCCTGCCTGTCCATGATGTTCCCTATTTCCTGTAGGGTCTAGATAACATCCTCCAGTCTCGGGTCTCTGGCCTCTTGGCCTACTGCACTAAACTGTCCTTGGGTTTCCTTTCCCCTTCTCTTCATCTTTACAGCTTCACTACTTACCTATCTGCTATAATTCCATTAAGGAATTAGAGACCTAAACCAATCTAAACCGATCTAAGGTCCTAGGCAGGTATCCACAATAGCAATCAAGCAACCAGCATGCGGCCTAACACAAACCATATAACATCTCAACCAAGGAGATTCGCGTAATTACCTCGGGTCCTACCGCACCTGCACTTTACCGGTCAATTTATACTATCAATTAATCAAGATACAGACAGTCAAGAGGTACGCTTAGCACACGAGGTCAATCTATTGGCTACCCAAGGTCATCGCTTCTTATCACTCCAGGCTTCGACTTCATTGGATTGAGGTAACCTTGCTCTGATACCAAATCAAATGAGGATGTCACGCACCGCACTCTACGAGCGCGCGATCATCCCTCTGAGGTCGATCCAAGTGCGGCGTTCCAGGACGCGTCGTCGACTCAAAACCCAAAATAGAGAACAAGGCACAAGTGGAAGCAAACAAACACCCGTGCAAATTAAAACCACATGATCAAGGATAGCAGTAATACCATAAATACAACTTGCACTAACAACAGGGATTTACAATATCTATTATAATAGAATAAACACATAAAAACCAAAACGGGTCAATAGCCACCAACTTCGAAAGGGGGTATGTGGCTTAGCGGTCAGGCACTATATCTAGCCAAGGCTCCTCCCAAACGTATCGGTACGTCTGCCATCCTCAAGGCTGGGGGTCTGAAAAGTTGGGTTTCAACAATAGTGAGAATAAATCTCAACGAGTAGGCCCCCTAAACCTAAACTAGGCTAACATGCACCTCCTGATGAGCACCAAGCAACACATAATCCAAAATACAAATGACTTAGGCTCTCGGACCCAAATCCAATACTTAATTAACCCTGCAGGTTAGGCATTTTATAAATTCACAATAATATCACAGAACCCAATCGCGGTGCTTGCACAACATCACGTGGTCACAACGCATGTCATACATTTACTTATGCTCATGCTTATGCTTATGCTCACACTCATGCTTATGCTCATTGCTGCACTCTTGCACACCTGCACACATGCCATTTCTCAATTCTCCTTCGACCCGCGTAAAACGCGTCAGGTCTATCACTTCGAGATCGATCTCTAGCCCGCATAAAATGCATCAGGCTCATGACACAAACCCACGTAAAACACATTAGGTTGGCCTTCTTCCGGTAATCTGGGCATCGTCCCACGTAATATGCCTCAGGACGAGTTCAATACTCCACGTAAAACGCATCAAGGCTTTATGTGATCACACGTACATAGTCACCGGTTATTATCTAAACCTCGCGTAAAATGCATCAGGACATTTTAGGTGATCACATGCTCATGTCATTCGTGCACACTCGCATATGTACATGTTATGCCAATGCTCAAGATGCATACTCATGGCCACAATATCCGCACTCGGCATTCGTGAAATTCACACTGGGCACTCAATATGATTTGGCTATTTATTCAAATAACGCCACAACATGTTCAATTCACATCTCAATATGCCCAATAGACCAATTAGTCCAAATCAATCGCAACATGTAATTTGACACCCAATTTCACGCAATTAACACATCAAAGCTACTTATGCCAATAGTCTACCAAGCATCTCATGAATTGGCCACGTCAAGCACATCATAGGGCATTACACAATCACATTTAAGCCATACTTAATTCAACCTCCTCATGGGTCGATCACAATTCTCTTAGCGATTCACACTAAAACCTCTATTAACCGATTATGGCCCGAATCAACCCAATGCCAAATTAGCTATGAATAATCCACCCTAGGTCACTAAGTCACTTCCAAATCACCACATTAGATCACAAAAATCACCATGGAAATAACCACCACTCGGTCCACAAATTACACCCGCCTAATTCACATTTTTGCCCGAACCAAGGCTCCCATGATCAACCACCCATCCAGTCATTCTAGGCTATTTATTCCACTCCTAAATCAGCATATTACGCCACTAAATCACCCCATAGTCAGCCACTACTCGGCCTTCATAATGTACCCACAATAATCCACATATTAGCCCAAATCAAGTTCACATTTAACAGCCACCAACCAGCCCATTCTAGGCCCTCAAAACATATTTAAATCATCACCTTAGGTCACTAAAATCACAACATAACCATCCACTCCACGGCCCAATCATTGCACCCATTATAGCCCGCATTTAGATCACGATTAATCGACACAATAATCCGATCGAGCCTACATTAATCGGTCACCAACCAAATCACCATAGGCCACTAAACCTCATTTGAATTATCACTCTAAGCCACCAAATTCGCCACGAAGTCAGCCCCTAACATCCTCCACAAATTAACCCCTAAATTACCCTAATTAACCCCTAAAACTCATCTAGAAATGTACATTAGCCTAACTAGGGTTTAGGGCTGTACTCACCAAGGTTCCTAAGCTCCTAATGAAGGCTGAATAGGTGGCAAGGGCGGCTGAGCAGTGGTGGTTCCGCGCTAGACTAGTGGCGGCGAATGGCGGCTCCCTCGGCGGCGCTTGGCGGTGGCAACGGCGATGGCGGTCCTAGGTGGGGGCTGATTGGTGGCGAATAGGGAGAGGAGAGGGAGAAAGAGAGAGCTAGTCGGGTGAGTGGTGGTGACGGTGAGACGGCAGATGGCGGCCTTGGCATGCGGCGGTGCGAGCGACGGCAATCCGGCGAGCTTTCTCACGGCTGCGCAAGGAGATGAAGAGAGAGAGAATGGGACGGCTAGATGGTGATGGTGAGGCGAGGGGGACGGCGGCACACGACGGCGGCACCGGCAAGCGGCGACGGCGGCTTTCCGGCGGGCGACACACGGCCGAGAGAGGGAGAGAGAGAGCTCACGGGATGGATAGAGAGGGAGGGGGAGTTGGTCGGCTGCTGATGGGAGGAAAATGGGAGGAGAGAGAGAAAGAGAGATATATACATTTTGGGCTAGTGGGGTGGTTGAACCACTTTGCACAAAAGACCATCTTGCCCTCAATCTAAGGGTAGAGATTAATTCTATCTAAAATATCTAGGGGCACATTTGTCCATCATTTCCAGCATTATTGGGCTGAAACAAACCAATATAAAACTCTAAAATTTGGAATCCAAGCTTAGGGGTCCAGGGGCAAAACGGTAATTTTCCGGTCCCGGGTCAAATTTTCAATTTTCAACTCTACCGATCCCAAATATAATTAGCCACATAAAAATGACGTCGTCCTTGTAAAAATAGTCGCGTACGCCCACGAAATTTGACACCGAAGTCCGGACTCAATTCCATGATCGATTTTGCTCAATTTGCAATTTTAGCGTCTCTCACTAACGGCGGTTGTTTAGGGATTACGCGTATCGACCTAGGGTTAGCCGAGTCATGTCGGTCTCGATTTTCGAGAGAACGCGAGAATTTATCGCTAGTTCCAGGGGGTCGCAATCGCTCGGAATAAGTTCGGGATCATTCACCACGCGTATTCTCGGTCGTGCGGAATCACCCGCTACCCAATCGTACGTCGTTGGCCAAATCAAATCCGTCACTCTCCTTAGATCAGCCCACATTGGTACAAAATATTCCCTCGTCGATCCCCGGAATCGGACTCGTATCACGGTTGAGTTCTTGGGTCCATGTACCGTATTCCTAGTTAGCTAGTCTCTATTGGTCAGTATTCCGTGAATGGTCAGTTCTAGGCAAGACTTACTAAAATAAAATGAGGAATAACTATCTATTTTATTAATCCCGGAAGTGGTCGAATTCAGGACGTTACACCAAACAAGATGATCAGTCCACAAGATCCACATTACTATCGTTATTAAAGTATCTTGGTAAGAACAGTTGAATATATCCAAGAAGCCATATTTATCTATTGGTTGAATATAGGCAGCATACTACATGGATACCAATAGTATACAACATACTGCATGGATGTGAGTAGATACTTCATAAGCTAAATATCCATAGGGCATCAACAATGTACGCTAGATATAAGCATAGTACTAAAGGATGGATATTAGCATAAGCTTTAATATACGTAGGAGTCTGATATCATCAAGAAACTTGATATACGTGGACCGATAGCACAACCTGAGACGACAACTTTGTCATGTGATCTTATTTTTTTATCCCAAGATAAAATACCTTATCTTTAATAGCAAGTGATCTGGTATGGATTCTTAATATGGAAGGAAATGATTGATTGGCAATCATCCCGAAGAAAGAATATTTTCTTCAAGTAGAAGCCACTCTATTTTTGGAAGCCAAAGATATGGGCGACCAAATCCATGGGAACTCAAAATGATTGACTCCAACAACTAAATTGATCCTCTAATCAATCGTCCAATGGATAGATTGAAGATTGATCCTTGTGAAGATTTTCCAATAGGTAGATGACAAGGAGTATATAACAAGATCAAAGATGCTGAGAAGAGTATAAGATCTCTTTTGTGAAAAATCCAAATTTAGAGAGTGCTTTATATTCTTATATCTTGAGCATACTGATATTGTAATCTCATGAGATGTGTTGACAGTGTTTTAAGTGTGTGCTTCGGTTGAGATAGCTTGAGTATAAGCAGCATCCGCTTTGTGAAGAAGCGCTTGGATATAAGCAGGCACATACAACTGAAACTTCTCAACAATTAATTAGTGGAATCTAGCCATTGGGCTATTAGTGGAGGAGAGTGGATGTATGCTCACACTAAAGCCGAACCACTATAATATCTATGTGTATTGTCTTCTATCTCTTTGTTCATACTCAATCACTACTTAATAGATACACTGTACGACGCTATTTGAATATTACTAGAACTTGATCGTATTCATATTCTATTTTATTCGATTAATCTATTATCGAACTTGGTGCTATTAATTCCACACTATTTTGCCAAGATTTGTTAACTTATTCACCCCTCTCCGGGTGATATTATTTGCCAACATCAATTGGTATTAGAACTTGGTGCTCATCTTTTTGAAGTGTTTACTTCTTAAGTTAACGATCAATGGTTGCATGCTTGGACCAGGAATTTTCGAAGGATAGAGTAACACCATACCTTTCTACTTTGATGGGTCATACTATGAGATCTTGAAGAATAAAATGAAAGCTTTTCTTAGATCCACGGATCCTTTGATGTGGGAAGTTGCTCGAAGTGGAATTACCCCATAACAACAAGCACAACTCCCTCTGTATCTAAAGAAGACTTGAAGCAAAACAAGTCTCCTACCTAACCTACTATTACTGCACAAGAACTCACCAAACGAGAAGCTTTAGATGCAAAAGCATTATGCTCTCTTTATTGTGCATTATCTCTAGCTGAATATAACCGTGTTTCATCTTGTCAAATAGCAAATGAGATCTGGGATAGATTGAGGTGACTTTTGAAGGAACTGACATGATCAAAGACACCAAGATAAACACTCTCTTGAGAGATAGGAGTCATTCAAGATAAGATAAGATGAAACTGTTACTGATATGTTTAATAGATTTATTGATATCATCAATGGTCTAGCATATCAAGGGTAGACCTACCCTCCAGAAGAAAGAGTGAATAAAATTTTTCGAGGCCTTACCAAAGAATGGAACAACATAAAGACATCTCTTTGAGAAACACAAACAATCAGACCTCTTACAGTTAATGAACTCATTGGAACTCTAATGACTTGGCGGAACGTGTAGATGATGAAGAAGATTCCACAGTTAAGAAGTCTACTGCTTTGAAAACTGACATTCATGATGCAGATGACTCAACATCATCAGACGAAGATGACAACAATGAAGAGATGGAAATGTTGACTAAAAGATTTCAAAACCTTGTGAGAAAGAGAAGAAATTCTAAAGGGAAGAAGCCAATAAAAAAATCCGAAGAAAGGAGATCTTACAAGAATAGAGACGACAATGAAGGTAAGGATATAATATGTTTTGAGTATAGGAAAAGGGTCACATAAAACCCGACTATCCTTAATTCAAGAAAAGGAAAGGAAATTTTGAAGAGAAGAAAGAAAGCTTTAAAGGCTGAGACGTGGATTGACACAATGTGTGAATCCAATGATGAGATTAACGAGTAAGTAAATTTATGTTTAATAGGGGACTCAATCTGAAGATGATGAGGAAATTCATATCCTTTTCTCAATGATGAAGATCTTTTTAAAGAGTCATGTGTGGAACATGAAAATGCATTCAAGAAAATCTGAGTTGAAGAAGGAAGTCTCTAAATTAAGACAGCAAAATGCTACGAATGAGAAAACAATCATTGAGTTGGAAAAGGGGATTTCCTCTGTCAAGGAAGAGAAGGATATTCTGCAAAAGGAAAATGGTTCCTATAAGGAAGAAGCTCCAAAGAATTACAAGAAATTTTCTCTCAGCTCGAAGACATTAGAGCATGTCCTTTCCATACGAGTCCTGTATTACAGCAAATCCGGCCTTGGCTTTGAAAATGTAATTGAGATTGACTTTCCGAATGTCAAGGAAAGATTAAGTTCTATGCCTTCAATCCAGCATTATTAAAATCACTTTGGTAAGCAAGTAGTCAAGCCTATTGGATCTCAATATTATAATTGCTTCAATTGTGGTGATCCCAATCACTATATGTAACATCTTGAATTTCGATCCATTTCTGGGATCAATGAATCAGATATTATTTCTCATTTAATTTTAGTAAGTTTAGCTCGGAATTGATCAATCACGGGATACTAACCAAATGAAAATGGCTAAATAGGAAAAACGGTACGTGGACTAGGGACTCGATCATGAATTGGACACTAATGCCGAGAAACGATAAGGAAATATTTTGGGCTAATATAGGCCGATCTATGGAGGGTGATGGATTTAGTTTGGCCAATCACGAACGATCGGATCGCGGGTGATTCCGCACGACCAAGAATACGTGTGGCAAACAAAATCCCGAACTTAAACCAAACGATCGCAACCCTTGAAACTAGTGATAATTCCTCACGTTCTCCCAGTAATCGAGACCCTCACGACCTGAGTAACTCTCGATCGATACGCGTAACCCCTAAACAGCTGCTCGTTAGTGAGAAACCCTAAAATTTTAAATTAAGCGATTTTAATCGTGGAATTTGATCCGGACTTGGACATCGATTTTCAAGGTCGTATGCAACTATTTTTTGAGAATGACGTCATTTTATGTTGGCCAACTATATTTGGGACTAGTATGGCTTGATCATTGAGCGGCTCCTGGCAGGCTTCTAGGATGGCTAATGGCAAGAATGATCGAACTGTGCACCGAATTGGGAAAACGATTCTGAAATCAAAGCGGGAATAAAGACCTGGAGTGATAAGGTGCGCTGAAGTTGAGGTAGTTAGCTAGGAAACACCCCTATGCAATGTGAATGATTGATTGTGATTGAATAGGTTAAGTGTTGCTGTTTGTTTGTAATCACTGACCTATTCTTGTGTTGTAGAAAGTCTTGTTAGACTATTGATAGCAAAATAAGCGCTTAGGACCAGGCTGCGACCGCTGAGGAAAAAGGAAAGTCCCAGCACGACGCCACGACCTCGAAAGAGAAATCTAAGCAGGTTCCTCTCTAGAAAGGTGCAGTTCGGTGTTAAACCAAGAGAAGGCTGTTGAATTTTGACATAACCCAATCCGATGAGGGCGGGAAGTGATCGCCAAGGCAGAACTTGATCAAGGAGTGGCTTTTGGCTAGGAAGTGGACACCGGAGCAAGAAGCTTGATCAAGGTGCGGCTTCTAGTAAGAGTGTCGCCGGGGTAAAGACCTGAATAAGGTGCAGCTCTTGGCAGGCTTCTAGGATGGCGGGTAAGAAAAGGAATAAACCGAACTAGGTACTGAATTGAAAGTAAGATGGGAACTGTTACTTGAAATGATAAGTGTGATCTTCATGATTGTTATAAGTAAGTAAATTTTGTTTGAGAAAGAGTTTATCAGAGTAGCGCAGCGGAAGCGTGGTCAAGCTTGCTGCACTCTAGTATGTTGGATCGAGGTCGGGGAAAGAAAGGTCGCTGGTACAGAGCTAGTCCACATAACAGTGGCTACGGTAAAGGTACTAAGGTAAGATAAGTCCCAGCTACGTAGGATCTTTTGAAATTCGAGAACGAAAAAGGAATTTGGCCTATCGGTTGGCGCCGCCATCGAAACTTGCTAAGGTACATGTTGTGTTCGATATTGTGAAAGTGTGAGCCTGATCCGGCATACGTGCTGAATTTTTCGATGAGGTCGAAGTGGACAGCAGAGTGTCCTATGCTAAGGAGCAGGTGCGAATCGTGGAATGTAAGGAGCGAGTATTGGGAGGTAAGACCATTCCCTTAGTTAAGGTCCTATAGTGTCACTGGGGCATAAAAGAAGCCACCTGGGAGAGTGAGGAATTGAGGAAAAGTTGATACCTGCATTTATTTGAGGAACCAGGTACGCGTTTAAATTTCGAGGACGAAATTTTATTAAAGGGGGAGAATTGTCACATCCCGATTTTTGGGCCTGGGAAGCCGTAGGTAAATGGTAATATCCTCAATTTCAGTCCCTAGGAAATGGCTATGGGTTAAGTTTGGTGGTTTCCCAATCAGAACTAAATTGTTTTATCTTGTTTTGGAAAACCCAGTTTTGGATCCTTTGTACCCTTTCATTTTGTTATTTTTGGGGAGAATTTTGTGGTCCGAATTTCCAAATAGTTTCTTCTTGAAAGTTGTTCCAAATATCTTGAAGTTTTACATACTTTAATTTGAGAATTTTTGGAGTTGATATGAGTAGTACGATGGCCTGATTTTCGGACCGTGTGAAACTGCCCAGAATGGGTATTTCGGTGATGTTCACAATGTCTTGATTTTCTACAACCTTTTCAAAGATGATTTTGGAAACTATTCCTTCACAAAAGTTGTTGAGAACTTCCTTTTCTATAACGTGTATAAATTTGGGAATTTTCCAAGATGATTTAGATTCTGGACAGAGCTTATTTTGAGAAACAAAAATGCTGCTCCAATGAACTGTTTTTAGTCTATCTTTGAGCTACTAAAAATGGTATTTATCGAGAGAATCAGAGTTCATGTTCTCATGAAAAATGTTTGTTAAGGCCTTGTTTATGACATATCTGAATTTGAGAATTTTCGGAGTTCATTTATTATGATTTCAAGTCCGATTTCGTGAACAGTGCAAAACTGCCCGATTTTATCAGATTTCAAAGATTTATCAATTTCTATCTGAGGATGTTGGAATTTCGACTTGATGTCTTCTGATAATTTAAAGTACACGTTCTGAGCTTTCAAATGAGATATTTCATGCTTTTATTGGAGGTCGGCCCAGGGGGAAACCGAGAGAGAGAAGCAAGCTTGGAATTGGATGATTCTAGAAAAAATCAAAACTTGAAGCCCAAGTTGGAAATGAATGAGGCTTGTTCAAAAAGCCTAATTAAATGATCTTGGCTTTGGAGTCCCTATCATGATGACATGCATTAATTAGCCATTATTGTTCTTGACTTGGAGGCCATCCTCATCATAACTAGTATTAATTAAGTTAGACTTTGGTGGCCCTTCATGATGTCATGCATTAATGAACGAAGACTTTAGGGCTCCACCATCATGACATGCATTAATGGCTATAAGACTTTAGGGGTATCTCATCATGTTATTTTGTCCATTGTCCATTAATGCAAAGATTTTCAAGATCAAGTTATTAATGACATTTCATGATGATACTTTGGCTCTCATTCATTAATGCAAAGATTTTCAAGATCATTTCATTAATGCCAAGATTTTCAGAATCTTTATAATCATGACATTTGACTTTGTAAGGATTGCATCATTATATTTTGGCTCTTATTCATTAATGCCAAGATTTTCAGAATCTTTTATTAATGGCATTTCATCATGACTTTTGGCTTAATTCATTAATGTAAAGATTCTAAGAAGATTTGGTAATGATGCTATTTTGTCCCTTGTTATTATAAAGCTACGAGGTAAGCGATGACCTCGTACCCCCGATGACATGTGCGCTTACCTCATCCAAACTTTGGCCCCAAGTTTTGCCTCCCTATAAATAAAAACAAGGCCATTCGGCCAGAGGGAGAGAAAACCGTGAGAGAAAGAGAGAGAAAACCGAGAAAGAGAAAGCCGATGGAAAGAAAAGAAACGGGTCGACACCGTGAGTTACCGAGATCCCGAGGCCATCGTCTTTCCTATCCATTTTCTACTCTCTAGTTCTGGTTTCGTTTAGTGTAAGTGAATACCTTAATATCGGGAAAGGATGTTGAGATGCGTTGTGACGTGGTTTGCTTAAACCGTGTTCGGTCTTGATTGGTTATCTCTTTGGCTTGTTTATGTTTTGTATTTGATGTTCATATCTCGAGATAGAAACCAGAATTTGGCTAGTGATGTTCACGTGTTATAGCCATGCTTAGAGTTCTCTAGTATTTGTCGGCATGAACTTTGCTATTGATTTTCCATCGATGCCGGTGCGGTAAAAGCCGACTCATGTTAACGGCGATCGATATATCCTCGCTTGATATTAGTGTTTTCACTTGCTGAGTCTCCCTGACTCATCTCCCATTTCCCCCCCTTTAGGTTCATAAGATGGTCGAAAAAACGGCGGTGACAGGAGGAGTTCAAGCCATGTTGGAGTTCGGGGAAAGCTAGGAGTTGTGAATCTGAAGTAGTGGGCTTAGGACACCCAAGCCATAACGTTTGTTGTATAATTGGTTAAAATCGACTAAGTTGGCTTGTAACATATGTTTGCATAAAGTTTGCTCATGATGCTGTTTGTCTTAATCTCGCTATTGTTTTTAATGTGATTGTCCCGAGATATGCTTCTGCTTGTGTTTAAAGAACGATAATAATGAACGGGACGTCACGATAATGACCCCGAGGTGGGGGCGTCACAACTTTGCCCCTTCATTATTGGATAAGATTGAATCTAAGCCTTTGGATCAAGGGCATTTTGGTCAAAGCTTGGGAGATGTTGACACTTGGACTCCACTAGCCTATATTTGACCCTTTGACTTACATTTCTTGCCCATTAAGCCAATCCTCTTTCTCTCTCCTCTCCCCCTCCAAGCCGCCGGTTCTCCCTCTCCCTCACGGCCGAGACACTGCCATCGCTGTACACGCCGCGCTGCTGCCCGTCGTTCACCACCACTATTCTACTCTCTCTCTCTCTCTCTCTCTCTCTCTCTCTCTCTCTCTCTCTCTCTCGTTCCACTCTCTCTATCTCTCTCTCCTTCGTTTGGCCAAGGACACGCCAGATAGCCCAATCCGTGGACCGCCGGCATGAAGAGCCGCCGGAACAGCCACTCGCCTAGGCCGCCGCCATCTCGCCGCCTCCCTGTTCGACCACCACCCTCACCCCTCTCTCTTCCCTTGCCACCACCAACCTCGCCTCCCCTTTCTAGCTGCCATACAGTCCAGCCAAGTTCGCCGAACCACCGCCTTAGAGCCGCCGCTGTAGACGCCACCGAGACGCCACCGCCGATTCCGCCGCACGTCGACGATTGGCCGCTCATTCCCCGCCGGTTTAGTGCTGGTTGGAGCTTAGTTAGTGTGAGTAATTAACTCCTAAACTTTAATTAGGACTAATGTTGCGTTTCTAGATGGATTAGGGTGATCTTAGAGGTTATTTAGGTTAGAATTAGACTTGATTAAGGTCCAATGATTAGTGGCTGATTATATGGAATATTTGGGAGTTAATAAGTTGATTAGGAGGTGGATTAATGCCCTAATAGGGGCTGTTTTGTGGCTGTCCCCCTTGGATCCGAATTTGATTAAAATTGACTAAGTTGGGATTAATTGGATTATTGTTGTGATTGCTCGAATTAAATGATTTCGTGGCTAATTGGTGCTTGATTGGATGATGCTTGGTGATATGCTCTCACGTGGCCGATTAAAATGTGGCATGTCGAGCCTTGAATGTGCTTAATTGTGTTGTACTAATTGCGTAATTGACGTGCCGTGTTGAAATGCCTCAATTCAACATATTATGGCATAAATGTAGCATGTCACGGCTAGTGAGCATATATTGGAACCAATTGAGCATATCGTGGCCACATTGATTCGTGTACTTGTGATTGAAATTGAATGCCCATTATACATGGTTTTGCATGTCACACATTGAAATTGGGCTTGAATCACGAATTTTGAGAATGCACGTGCCTGTTGTAAACATTTGATCGCCTAATTGCCATGATGCGTTTTTACGCGAGGTTCAGATAAAAATTGGTTGTGTGCACGTGTGGTCATGATAAGCCCTAATGTGTTTTACGCGGGATATTAATTCCATCTTGATGCATTTTATGCGGGATGATGCCCGGTTCGCCCAGAAGATGGTTAGCCTGATGCGTTTTACGCGGGTTTTGGTCCATAAAGAGATTGGTGTTGCGCTTGATGCGTTTTGACGTGGGCTAGAGACAGTGGGCCTGATGCGTTTTACGCGAGCCATGGAGTATTGTGAATTGAGAAATAGACATGATGTGTTTTACGCGGGTCGAACTGAAATAGACAATGAGCCGTGTGCTAGAGTGTATTATTGTGCCAAATCATGAGCATTACATATGTGTGCCAAAGCGTGTTGGCGAATGTGCGTGCCAGTGATTCGTGTGTGAAAAAGGCACTAAGGGGTTCGAGCATGCGCATGGCGTACGTATGATAGGCGTGTGTGCGTATATGCCGTGATCTTATTGTGAATTGTCTAACCTGCAGGGTTATTATGTGCTCGATTTGGGCTGACGGCCTCGATCAATTGTTTTCCATTATTGTTGGTTGTTTATGACTGTTTTTGGTCTGGAGGTGTATGTTAGCCTAGTTTCGATTTAGAGATTTTTACTCGCTGAGACTTGTCTCATTGTTGTATAAACCCACTATTTCAGACTGCCGACCCTGAGATGCCAGAGGTGCCCGTGCATTTTGGGATTCCCTATCAGCTTGAGAAGGCGATGTCTGTGTTTCCGATAAGGAATGGGGAGATGTATATTAGATATTATACCTTAGTATGGGTCGATGTTGGGAAGACACACTATGAAACCCACGAGTATGTGGCGTAGTATTTTAGAAATGCAGACGGAGTAGAGCTCGGGCCTCTTCGGACGTGTGACATTCCTTTTACTGGAGAGGGTGAGTTTGACCCTCAGGGTCCCGATAGACAGGTGGTAGATCTCGATACCTCAGCCGAGGAGAGTGCGAGTTTTGATGGTGTACCCGTTGAGCATGAGATGGATGAGCACGATCCGATGGACATGGAGCCAGAGGACTGGGATATGGATTCGGAGCCAATAGAGCTGGACGATGGGGTAGAGTTGGATGAGGAGCTAGGACAGCCGTTCGAGGAGGATGTTGAGCCAGAGGTTGAGCCGGAGGCCATAGATTCAGAGGAGGAGATGCCTGACAGTTCTTTATCCTCTGATTCTAACTCAGACTGGGTTCCTTAGATTAGCCTCAGCTCTAGATAGATCGGGCTGTAACTTTTTTACCATAGCCCCATCTCAGTTTAGTATCCCTAACCCTGGCCACTGAC
The DNA here is from genome assembly GCA_031216235.1 of Syzygium jambos. Taxonomy (NCBI): domain Eukaryota; kingdom Viridiplantae; phylum Streptophyta; class Magnoliopsida; order Myrtales; family Myrtaceae; genus Syzygium; species Syzygium jambos. The sequence goes on from CM062222.1 coordinate 19,099,585, forward strand.
CCTTTTTGACCTAGTGGATGATAATCAGTTTTTTGAGTTTGTTGTTGTACCCCCCTTATATGAATGTTGTATATATTCTCAATAGTAATGCAATGTATATGTTTTTAATCTGATGGATTTTCATTCTATGCTATCCTTGATTATCTTATTTATTGTACGGGTGTATATATGTATTTATATACGTTGCTTCTGCTTGTGTATTGATCTCTGCACAATGGGCATTGGGTCGGCGACGCGTCCTGGGACGTTGCAACAAATTCGACCTGTAGTGGGATGCTCGTGCTTCGTGGGGTACGGGGCGTGACACTATAAGCAAGAATGTTCACGTATTGAAAGAAATCCAAGTCAACCAATTGCGGATTTGATGCTTCTTCTAAAAAGAAAGGACCCAAGATCATTTGGGTACCAAAGAAAAGATGAGATTGCTCTTCTTGCAAGAAATAAAGGAAAAAAGAAAGAGAATTTGGTAAGGAATGTATGTTTTTAAATTCTCAATTTGGTTTGGGTACAAACTCTAAATATCTATAAATTCTCATTGTACTTGATATTTTATATCTCCATGTTGTGCTTTACTTGATTCAGACTTTATATATCGTGCTCTATAATTTCAAATTGATTGTGCCACAATATCATTTTTGGAGTAAAAGGCTAATGCATCTTTGTGGTCATGAAATAATAACTTGCTTTCAATTTACAAATTATCCAGATTATTGGACTGATTTTTATGATCTCTGTTCTTGTCATGCTTTGCAAAGTAGGAATCTTTTTTAAGAAGATATTATTTTGTATTATGCATAATATTCTTACCTTAAATGGTCTGTTAAGGTGAGTTGGGAAAGAATCTTAAGACATCTATGAAGTTTCCATGCTTTGCTTCTAACAAAAGGAAATGATCTAAATACTTGGATACCAAAATGGAAATGAGTTTATTGCAGGAAATTATACAAAGGAAACATGATTGCAAATCTACGCAAATCATAGTGCAATCAGAGGAATATCTCAAGTGAAGTTTGACAAGATACATAATTTAAATCAATGGTATATTTTAAACATATACCTTGGTTAAGAGAATAAAAAAGTCCATGTTTATTCTTTCTCGTGCCTTGCAAATTTTTTAGATGGATTTATTATGATTCTTGATGATCAAAATATTTGATAATGGTTAATTGTTGAGTTATGTTTGATTTAAATTAGAGGTATTTACTGCCATAAGTATAAGATATTGCACATATTTATTGCGCGTATTTATTACATGACTTGACATGTGTAATAATTGGATATGGTAGAAATATCTACTTTCTTTTTGCAAAATACGTCAGTAATATGCATTTGAGATTTTTTCTTAAAGAAAATCCCTTGATTTTGAAAGCAATCATTGCATACTTTTATATATTTGGATACACTTGCTATTCTTAGAAGTACATATTATAATTGGCAAGTTTGATCTACAAATCAAAGGAAGCTATGTACATGATATACTCCTTATTTTTTGCAAATATTATTATCTCTTCTATAATAATTTGCAAGCAGTAAAGGAATCTTTCCATATGAAGTTTGGAAAATTTGATCACAATATTGGAGAAAGATTCTACGCTATTTTTGATATTTTCAAAGGATCGAAAATTCTCCACTTTGCGCAAAATTCTCGCAAATTATTGAAGGCATCTCAAAAAATATTGAGCCAGCCCTTAATGCGTCGTATGAAAGGTTGAGTAGCTTCTGATTGAAATATTTGATATGTTTATATATTCTATTCAATTTATTCTAAAGAAAGGGCACGAGATATTATATGAGATATTATATCTTTAACATCAAATTTGTGTAAAAAGTTTATTGAGTTTATGCATATTGAATTCGAAACAAGCTTGATTAAAGAGAACGGATTTCTTTCTCGAATATCAAAAAGAAAAAAAATATGAAAATGTTGCTGCTACATAAAAAAAAGGAAAAACATTATGTTCAACGTGCACAAGTTGCGATAAAAGTTATTTGCAAAAACAGTAATGATGACAGGGGCAGAAAAATAAAAAGGTAAAAGAGGAAAAAGTAGAAAAATGCCAAAGAAAGGGGGAAAATTGTGATCATCTCAAAGAAGTAAAAAATTGAGGGGCAGCACAAATCAATCTTGGGAAAATCTTGTTGAATTTGATCCAATTTCGATCCTGATCTTGATTGCTATCTTGACGATGGAAGAAAAGGTAAATGTGTGTTAGAACTTGCTAAGTTCTACATAATCCGGTTAGTCCATCTTCTATTTCCTTTACTTTTTGTCATTAATAAATCTCTTATATATATTATCGTTTTATTATGACAAAAAGGTGGTGAAATTTATATAATGCATCCGTGCTCCTTGATATATATTTGCTAATGTATATGATAATTGACTCTAATGAACATGAGCTATACCGAATATTTTTTATGCTTGCCTAAGCATGTAGAAGATGATGTTTCTAGAGATTGCTTTTCAAGCCTCATATTTGTGACATTCCGAATTTTGATCCATTTTTCGGATTTATAAAACGGGTATTTTGTTAGTGCGCTTATAATAAAATCTCTCCCGAAACTGATCACTCTCGAGTTATTTTTTTAAAATTAGAGATTTCGTTAGAATCGCACTCGATCGAATTTGGCCGTTATTTAGAGCCCAAACTTTGGTATTGAATTTCTCGGAGTTTCATGACAAATTTAATTGGACAATGTCAATATTATTATGGCCAGCCTTGATATTGCCCGAGATAAGTAAAAAGTGAAATTTGAACCGAGTGCGGATTTGGATTAATAAACCTCCCTCGTAGTGTGTTTTAGTTATTATCTTTTGGCCTTTTTCCTAATTTATTAATTAGAATTTTTCGTGGACTGTTGGATCAATTTCAGATTCGAACAACGACCGACAGATCGTACTCGAGTGCAAAAGTTGACTTTTGTCTCTCTCTCTCTCTCTCTCTCTCTCTCTCTCTCTCCTTGGTCACTTCCCCTTTCACGCTTACGTCCACTCCTTCCCCCTTCCCCCCATGCAACATCTACTCCTCTCTCTCTCTTCCTTTTTCTTTCTTTTCTTTTCCTTCTTTCTTCTTCTTCTCTTCTTCTTCCTCTCTTCCCCCGACGCCGCTGCTTCTGCTCCCTCCCCTGCTGCTCACCACCGACCACTAGCTCGCCATCCGGCCTCACCCAGCTGCCTACGACACAGCCGCACCGCCCCCGACCGTCGCATCGCCGCTGGCCACGCGATCACCGCCGCGACTCTCCCCCCTTCTCCTTTCCCTTCCCTTGTTTTCCTTCACCCTGACTCGCCCTTGTTTTGCCTTACCCACGCCACCTGCGACGTTGTCATACCACCCTCGGCCGCTCACCAGCTCGCCCAGTAGCTCGCCACCGCAGGTCTCGCTGCTATCGCCCCTGTTACTCCAGCGATGACGTAACTGTCCCTGCTCCGACTGAGTCCTCCGCTGCCCCAACCCACTGACCACGCACTTAGCCAGCTCGCCGCCGCGTTGCCATCACCATTGCCGCCCAACTCACCTAGACAAGCCCACCACCGCCACTTATCGCCGCCGCCGTAGCTTGTCGCCATTGCCATGCCACCCATCCAGCCGATCAGCCAGCTTGCTAGCCAGCTAGGCCACTTGCCCAGCACGCCTAGCTACCGTTGCCCGATCATGGCTGAGCTTGTTGCCTGCACCCAGCCGCTTGCCCAGGTCGTGGTTGGATAGCCCAGGCTACTGCCCCTGCCAGTGCCGAGCTTGCCCATCCGTCGCTGACTGCCCAGGCTATTGCCCGCCCGTGGCCGAGCGCCTCGCCCGTGGCCGAGCGCCTCGCCCGTGGCCGAGCGCCATGCCGAGCGTCCCGGCCGTGGCCGAGTGCCTTGCCAGCCACTGTGCCCGTCGCGCCCTCGCCTATGCCGAGCCACCAGTGTTCACCCGGGCTATTTTGGCCCCTAGCCAATTTTTCCCAAGCCAAACTTAGGTAAGTGACTTCCTAAACCATATTCAGTATAATGGGTAATATTTAAACTTGTTTAGGATGTGAATAGTATCGGTTTAGTGGCTAAGCTTGGAATAGGATTGTCATGTGAATGTGATTAATTGTTAGAGTAAATTGTCGTAATGGTATGGCTTAATTAGTGACTGAATTGGTGGGTTCAATGACTGATTTGTCGTGGCAATTGCAGGTGATATTGATGTTTGATTGTGGCCGACTTGTATGTCGGATTAGTGGACTAGTGTGGTGAGTTCGTGATTTGAATTTGAATTGTATGACGTGTTAGAATGACGAATTGTGTTGTGGTGCATGTACATGAGAAATAACCTGAGGCGTGGTTACGTGGATCGAGAGAAATATCCTGAGGAGTGGTTACGCGGGACTGAGCTCGGATTGATCGGAAGGCTGCCAACCTAAGACGTGGTTATGCGTGTGTAGCTAGAAAGGCAAGAAATGACTTGAGGTGTGGTTACGCAGGTCGAAAGAAATGTCCTGAGGCGTGGTTACGTGGGACTGAGCCTAGATTGATCGGAGGGCTGCCAACCTGAGGCGTGGTTACGCGGGTGTGGCTAGAAAAGCAAGAAATGACCTGAGGCGTGATCATGCGGGTCGAGGAAAGTGTCCTAAGGCGTGGTTACGTGGGACTGAGCCTGGATTCATTGGAGGGCTAGACCTGAGGCGTGTTGACGTAGGTCGTGGAAAATTGCTCGGCCACGCATGTAAATTGCATTTGATTGAATTGGGTGAACGTACGTGATTATGGTGTTTGAGTGTTTATATTATGATCTTGAGTAATTATCGCATTACGGTGATTTAACTAATATGCAGAGTTGGCACTTGATTTAAGGCGAGGTAAGTATGTTTGTGTGGATTCGATTGGGTTGACCATTAGATCGAATGTTAGACTAGTCTGGATACGCATTGGCCTAGGTGTGGTTTAGGTTGTTTACTTATTGAAATTTATCTCATCCCCCATTGTTAAAAATTTTCAGGTTTGGAGTGACGGATAGTCGTCGCGTGCGGTTCAGAGACCGAAAGCAACCTTGGGCATTTGATGCTTCGTTTTATTTTTGGATGTCCCTCTTTTGTATAGTAAAGTAGGCTATCCAACCACTGTTCCTTTTTGATGTTGTGTATTTGTGAATGATGTAGTGCTATCCCTTATCATTAACTATCGTCAAGGTTGCTTAAATTTCGCTTCCGCTTGCATCTGTCTTTGCTTGTTTCGTATGGATCGACGACATGTCTTGGGACATCGTGTTCAATACGGCCATCGAAGGGGTGTCCCGAGCACGTTGGGATCGTGACATCCCCATTGATTTGGTATCAGAGCAAGGTCAACTCGATCCAAGTTGATCGAAACCTAGAGTGATAATGAGCAATGACTTTGGGGTAGTCAATTAGGGAGACTCGTGTGCAATGCGTATCCCAAACTGTGTGATTGTAGTTGCTGAGGGATTTTATGCAATAATATGTGAGGTGCAAGTGCGTCAGGACTTGAGGTAAGTGCATGAACTCTATTGGTTGTGATTAAGTGTTGTCACGCCCCAAACCCTACGGCGCGCGAGTATCCCAACAAAGGTCGATTCAAGTGCAACGTCTCGGGATGCGTCGCCGACCCAACGCCCAACACAGAGAAGAATGCACACGCAAAAACAATATGAACACCCATACAATTTCAAACACATGACCAAGGATAGCACAATAACAAACAACAGGATTACAAATATATATACTTGCATTAACCAAGGGAAAACATATATAATATCCATTTACACCAACATATACACCACAATAAAAAACGGGTCAACGGCCACCACTAGCAAAAAGTGGTAAGTGGCCTGGGCGGTCAGGGATACTAAAACTAGGAGGGGCTCTAATCAAAAAGATATTGGCCCGACCTATCTAAGACTAAGGCTAACCCTACGGGACCCAGTTCGGGTCGGATCCCGAGGACTCAGAGGAATTGTTAGACAGCTCGACCTCGAAGTTTAGGGAATCTAGCTCAGACTCGGCCTCTGCTAGCTCCTCTTCAGAATCCATCTCCTCAGGTTTGCCCTCCTGCTTGGGGTCCTGCTCCATAGGCTCAACCTCCTCGTCCGATTCCGTCAGCTTCGGGTCAAAGTCCCAATCCACCGGCTCCTCGTCCATCGGGTCCGGCTCATCCACCTCCCAGACGATAGGTTCGGCACCAGAACTCGAACTCCCCTCAACTGTGGCTTTAGGGCTCGCTAGGTCCCGGTCGGCACACTACGGATCCATCTTGCCTAGCTCGTTGAAAGGGACATCAAAAGTTCGAAGAGGTCCATACTCCCCGGAGTAGTCCCTAAAGCACCAAGCTACATACTCGTGGGTCTGGTAATATATTTCCCCCACATCCACCCATACTATAGTATAATACCTAATATACGTATCCCCGTTCCCCACAGGGTACTCGATCGCCGCTCTCTCTATCTGATGCGGAATCCGAAAACATACCGGAACTTCTTACATCCTCAGGGCCGGGAGTCTGAAAAGTTGGGTTTTAACAACAATGAGATGAATCTCAGCGAGTAAAACTCCCTAAACCTAAACTAGGCTAACATGCACATCCTGATAGGCAAACAACGCACATATAACCAGTACAATTGACAATCAATTGACCTAGGCCCTCGGGCCTAGATCGAGCACATATTTGACCCTGCAGATTAGACAGTTCACAATAATACTCATGATACATACGCGATCACACGTAGTCACAGGTATGCCATATGCATGCTCATACTCATTAGTGCCCGCTTCACTACGAGTCACCGATACGTACATGCTCGCACACTTACCCATGCACTCTTACACATATATGCCATTACTATGCCATTCTCATGAACCGGCTCAATAATACACACTGGCATACTGCTCATTTTCTCAATTAGAGTTCGACCCGCATAAAACGCATCAGGTCTGACCCGCGTAAACGCATCAAGTCTATCATTCAATACCACCACTTCTTGTCCCGCGTAAAATGCATCAGGCGCAACACCAATCTCTATATACGGACCAAGACCCGCGTGAAACGCATCAGGCTGGCCGTCTTCCGGTAGAACCGAGCATTATCCTGCGTAAAACGCTTCAAGACGGACTCAATACCCCACGTAACATGCATCAGGGCTTAATGTGATCACACGTGCATACAACGAAATTTTATCTGAACCCCGCATAAAAGGTATCAGGGCGATTAGGTGATCGCATTCTCATGTTAGGCACTCATACTTTCACAAGTCTCACCTCAAGCCAATGCTCATCATGCGAAATGCGTGACTATTCAATCCGGCACTCAGGCAATGCATGATGTACAATGAACATCAAATTTCACTTTGGCACATCAACAATTTATGCCAATTCAACATACATCCCCAACATGCCCACTTCAAGCAATTCGGTTCAATTTTGCATGGCACAATATCAGTACTCATTTTTCACGCATTCAATTACTAGAATTCATGCCAATTAGATGGCCAATCACACCCGCGTCACTCGGCCACACAACCACATGGCATGGTATGATAATTTTGATCCTAAATAAGCACAATAAGCCATCGCATCAACCAAACAAGGCATGCTCTGGAATTTCCACAATTAAACCCTAAATAACCCGAACTTAGGCTAGTTAATTACCACACGGCAGCCATCAATTGGATCAATTCAGGCCATTAAATCATCCTCAAATACTCCATTAAGCTCCTCAAATTACCACCATATCAGCCACTAATCCATAATCCACTAATAAAGTTCTAAACAACGTAATTAACCACTAATTAGCCATAATCCTATCTAGAAGTGCCTAATCATCCTAATTAGGGTTTAGGGACTAATGCTCACAATTTTCCTAAGCTCCAAACATAGCCGAACAGGTGGGGAAAAATGGGCGGTCCAAGGCGGTTCGCGGCAGCGGACGGTGGCTCCCGTGGCGGTTCGGCGAGCGACAGATCAAGGTGGCAAGGGGAGAGGGTGGTGCTGGTCGGTGGCGTCCCGGGGTGAAGGGGAGAGAGAATGACGGTTGGGTGGTAGTGAGGCATGTCGGATGAGTGGACGGCTCCGACGGCTTGTACGTGGCGACGCAACCAAGGGGACTGCTCCGACTGTGTTCTTCATGGCCGGGGAAGAAGTAAAATGGAAAGAGAGAGGGAGAGAGTTGATCAGGTTAGGGCAGTGACGGTGAGGCTAGGCGGGGCTGGACGGGCGGTGCTCGGCTCTGGGGATCGGCGGCGGCGTCTCCTCCGGCGAGTGGTGCACACGACCGGGAGAGAGGGAGAGTGAGTGCGGGAGAGAGGGGAGGGGGCTGGCTTGGAGAGAAAGAAAAATGAGGGAGAGAGAGAGTGAGTGGGAGAGTATATAGGTAGACTTAGTGGAGTGGTTGGACTAATTATCCTAATTCCTATTTTACCCCTAATCCAAAGGTTGAGGTTGATCTAAGTCCAATAATGGAGGGACAAACTTGACCCTTAAATTTCGGTACCATGGGGGCTAAACAAGACCAACTAAATACCAAAATGACCTTCAATAAATTCTAAAATTCGGAATACAATTATAAGGCCTAGGGGCAAAATCGTAATTTTTCAATTCTAGGCTGATTTTCCATTTTTCGACTGTACCAATCCCTATTATAGTTGGCCACACTAAAATGACATCGTCCTCGCAAAATAGTCGCGTACATCCACGAAATTTAACGTCCAAGTCTGAATTCAATTTTGGGATCAAAATTGCTCAATTACAATTTTAGGGTCTCTCACTAACAGGTGGCTATTTAGGGGTTACGCGTATCGACCTTGGGTTACTCGAGTTGTGATAGTCTTGATTACCGGAAGAACGCGAGGAATTATCACTAGTTCCGGGGGTAGCAATCATTCGGATTAAGTTCGAGATTTGTTCGCCACGCGTACTTTCGGTCATGCGGAATCACCCGTGATCCGATCGTACGTCGTTGGCCAAACCAAATCCGTCACCTTCCTAGGATCGACCCATATTGACCCAAAATATCTCCTCGTCGTTTCTCGAAATCGGTACCCAATTCGCGATCGGGTCTCTGATCCACGTACCGTTTTTCTAGTTAGCCATTCCTTTCCGGTTAGTATCCTGAGAATGATCAATTCCAGGCGAGGCTTATTAAAATTAAATGAGAATAATATCAATTTTATTGATCCTAAAATTGGGTCGAAATTCAGGATGTTATAAGTGTTGTATGTGATTGGTTGCCTGCTTAGTGAATTGTTGTTGCGATTTACGGCCTAGGGCTTTAGACTAGTATAGTTAGACTAGGTCGGGAATTATAATAGGTAATTGAGTGGTGTGAACCCAGTGAGAATGAGTAACCAGGGTCGAGGTCGTGTACGCCCACGAGCTAGAATTGTGGAGGATCCCAAAGGGGATGGGATTTTGAGGGCGTTTGCAGAGGTTGGGATTATAATGGGACGGTAGGCTAAAAAAGGAGCTGTCACTAGTTGCTGAGGCCACTGCTGCCGCTGTTAACTGCAATCAAGGGAAAGGAATTGGGAATCGTTAAATACATCATGTGGTGAAACAGTTTTTAAAACTTAAGCCACCCAGGTTCAGAAGGAAATGGTGAGTCTGAGGTTGCGACTCTCAAGGTTAAAGAATTGGAATAAGTCTTTGCACTTCCGGGGTGCCTTGGTCGAGACTTTCAATGAGAAGTACTTTTTCAGAGAGTGCATGAGAACAGAAAATGGCAGAGTTTTTTTTCGGCTTCGCCAAAACCAGATGATAATGGATCAGTACGAGGCGGAATTCGCAAGATTATCTAAGTTCGCACCAAGGATGATGGAAGACCCCGTGGATAGGGCAAGCAAGTTTCGAAATGGACTAAAGCCGAATCTCTATAGTCAATTGACACTACTGAACTTAAGGGATTATAATGAGCTGTATGAAAGGGGTCCAATGGTTGAAAGGGATATGAATGAAAGGGGTGCCGCTTCTAGATCGCGTACACGCCAGCTAGGGACAATAGGAACTTTGAAAAGAAGTTTATGACAGAGAGTATGAGACTTGTCCCTCCGGTAAGAAAGAACTTTGGAAAGCTGAACCACTACTCCGATGTCGTATGTCGATCTTGTGGAAAGAGGCATGAGAATAGCTCTCGCTAGGTGGACTTTGGGCGCGTTTTGGATGTGGTCGACATGGTCAAAAAAAACTACCTGAGCAGATGAGCAGATGAGCAGATGAGCTAGGCCGCTAATGCAGCAATAGCAACCGCAAGTAAGACATCAAGCGGGAGCTGCCCCACAAAATAACCAAGACCAACCGCAAGCACAAGGAAAGGTGTACGCTGTGGCTGGGAGGAAAGCAGAGGATTTCTCTTGAAAGTCCGGATGCGTAATGTGATGATGTTGGGTGTAATGGAAAATGATTTTGAAGTTATAACTTGAATGATCCTGTACGACGTATAATTGTTTATAGTGGATAGACGCAATTAGTTTTTGGATTTCGGAATTACTGATGATATTCTTTGGGCAAGATTAGGATAAATGAGTTATCGCTTGGAAATTTCGAATTTCGTAAAGAACCAAGGTGATTGTTTCGGGGGACCGTTGGATTTAAGTTTGACGTATTGAGCTTTGTTTCTAAAGTGTAGAAAGATAACTATATTGTGGTTAACTCGTTGGGTGAGGAACCAAGGCTAAAGGACATAACCGAGGTGTATATTTTTTCCCGATATCTTTCCTTAGGAATTGTCGGAATTACCACCTAATAGGAAAGTGGAGTTTGTGGTTGGGTTAGCTTCAGAGACAGAACCGATCTCGAAAGCACCATATAGGATGTCGTTATCAGAATTGAAGGAATTAAAGGTCCAAATGCAGGAGTTATTGGATAAAGGCTTCATTCGTCCGGGTATGTCTCCATGGGGAGCACTAGTTTTATTCGTGAGGAAGAAGGACATATTGTTAAGGCTGTGCATTAACTCCAGGCAGTTGAATCAGGTGACCATTAAGTATAAGTATCCACTACCAAAAATAGATGCATGTTTGATCAGTTGTAAGAAGCATCGATGTTTTCTAAGATCGATTTGAGGTCTGGTTACGACCAACTGAGGATTAAGAAGGATGATATACCAAAAACGGCATTTAGGGCGAGGTATGGACACGATGAGTTTACAGCAATGACGTTCGGATTGACTAACGCTCCAGCTACTTTCATGGATTTGATGAATCGGGTATTTGGGGAATTCTTGGATCAGTCGTTATTGTATTCATCGACGACATCTTGATGTATTCAAGGAGCCTCAAGGAACACGAGCAACATCTACGAATGGTTCTATGGACTTTAAGAGAACACGCACTCTATACCAAGTTTAGTAAATGCGAGTTCTGGCTAAATCTGGTAGCATTTCTTGGACACGTGACTTTTGGGAATGGAACTTCAATGGACCCGATAAAGATTAAGGTAGTTACAAATTGGCCAAGATCGACAATAGTGATAGAGGTTCAAAGTTTCTTGGGTCTGGCAAGGTATTACAAATGCTTCGTGGAAAGGTTTTGGCATTAGCGACGCCGTTGACATGATTATTAAAAAAGGAGACGAGGTTTGAAAGGACGGATAAGTGTGAAATTCCAAGAGTTAAAGCAGAGATTGACGACCGCGTCAGTGTTGACAATCCCATTAGGGTCCGAGAGGATATGGGATTTACAGTAACATGTCGCTAAGAGGACTAGGATGCGTGCTAATGTAACATGGAAGAGTGGTGGCATACGCATCGCAACAATTGAGACCACATGAGCTGAACTACCTGACGCACGACTTGGAATTGGCCGCGATTATCTTCGCCCTTAAGATTTGGAGACACTATTTATGCGGGGAAAGCTTTCAAATCTACACGGATCATTAGTCTCAAGCATTTGTTTTCTCAAAAGGAGTTAATATGAGACAGCGCCGTTGGATGGAATTACTCAAGGACTATGATTGTGATATTATGTATCATCCCAGAAAAGCCAATCAAGTAGCTGATACACTGAGTTGGAAATCGAGTATCGCGCATATGATGATCAAGAAATGGACTCTATTGGAGGGAGTTGGGGATTCGGAGTTTAAGTTTGAAGTGAGTCGTGCCTCAAGTCTGCTTGCCACATTAAGGATTGAACCGAAAATCCAGATTAAGATTAAGGATTTACAATCGACGGATCTGGAGATTTAGAAGATTCTGGGTATGGATGTCACAAAAAGGAAATCAGACTTTCGGGTATCCGAGGATGGGATTTTGAAGTTCCATGGACGGTTATGTGTACCAAGTGATGTAGAACTGAAGGAAGAGGTTTTGTCAGAAGCTCACCGTAACAATTACAATATTTACCTGGGTAGTACGAAGATGTATCAGAACTTGTGACAGCATTATTGGTGGAACGGCATGAAAATGGATGTAGCCAAGCACGTGCCTAAGTGTTTAACATGCTAACAAGTGAAGGCGCAACATTGCAAGCCGGGTGAAATGTTGCAGCCATTGGACATTCCTGAGTAGAAGTGAGAACACATCATTATAGACTTTGTAATGGAATTAACGAGGAGTCAGAGGGGCCACAATTTGATATGGATGGTAGTTGACCGATTGACAAAGTCAGCACATTTTATGCCGGTGCGAAAGGATTTTTCCTTGGAAAGGTATGCCAAGATATACGTACGACAAATAGTCCGTCTTTACGGAGTGCCAGTGACGATTACTTCAAACCGTGACCCTAAGTTTACTGCCGCTTTTTGGAAAAGTCTTCATATGGCGTTAGGAATGAAGTTACAATTTAGCACAGCCTATCACCCCCAAGTGGATGGCCAATCTGAAAGGACAATTCAGACTTTGGAAGATATGCTGTGGGTAGGTGTATTAGATTTTAAAGGTAGTTGGGAGGAACAGTTACATTTGATTGAATTTGCCTATAACAATAGCTACCAGCAGAGTATCAGAATGGCACCATTTGAGGCGCTGTATGGCAGAGCTTGCAGAACACCGATTTGTTGGGATGAAGTTGGTGAGAGGAGCATCACGGGTCCCGAGTTCGTTCAGCAGTCAGTCAAAACAGTCAAGGTGATTCGAGACAGGCTTAAGATCGCTCAAAGCCGCCAAAAGAATTATATAGACCGGAGACGTAGGCCTTTGAAATTTCAAGTGGGGGACCACGTATTTCTTAAAGTATCGTCGATGAGAGGATTATCACGATTTGACAAGAAAGGGAAGTTGAGCCCAAGGTACGTGGGTCCATTTAAAGTCTTAGAGAGAATTGGCACCTTAGCCTATTATCTCGCACTACCACCGAATTTGTCCTAAATTCACAATGTATTCCACGTGTCTATGTTAAGAAAGTATGAATCGGATTCGACCCACATACTGAATTACGAAAAAAATGGACGTGGACGATAGAGTGTCGTACGTGGAAAGGCCAGGAAGAATCGAGGACAAAATGGAATTAGTATTGTGAAACAAGATAATTCCGATGGTCAAGGTAATTTGAGAGCATCATGGAATCAAAGGTGCGACATGGGAAAGCGAAGAGCTGATGCGACACCAATACCCCCATTTGTTCGAATAATTGGGTTGGGTTGTAAATTTCGAGGACGAAATTTTTGTAAGGGGGAAGAGTTGTAACATTCTGAATTTCGACCCATTTTTGGGATTTATAAAATGGGTATTTGTCAGTGCGCTTATAATAAAATCTTGCCCGGAACTGATCACTCTTAAGTTATTTTTTTTAAATTAGAGATTTCGCTATAATCGCACTCGATCAAATTTAGCCGTTATTTAGAGCCCGAACTTTGTTGTCGAATTTCTCGAAGTTTCGTGACAAATTTAATTGGACGGTGTCGATATTATTATGGCCAGCCTCGATATTGCCTGGGATAAGTGAAAAGTGAAATTTGGACCCGGTGCGAATTTGGACTAGTAGACCTCTCTCGTAGTGTATTTTAGTTAGGGAAAAAGCCACCAAAAACCCCAAACTTTACCTCCTGTGACACATTTACCCCGAACTTTTTTTTGTGACACCAAAAACTCCAAACTTTGCTATTTGTGACACATTTACCCCAATATACTGTAGCATGAGGTATTTTAGTCTTTTTCCCTTTTTCTATTTTTTCTTTTTTTTTCTTTTTTCTGGTGGGGCTGCCCTCGCCGGCGAGGTCTCTAGCGACCTCGCCGGCATCGGGCGAGGCTCTCCCTCGCCAGATCCAGGCGAGGGCGAGGCTCATCGGCGTCGGGCGAGGCTCGCCCTCACCGATGTCGGGCGGCCCTCGCCGGCGAGGTCGCCGGAGACCTCGCCGGCGAGGGCAGCCTCGACGAAAAAAAGAAAAAAAATAGAAAAAAAAATAGAAAAAGGGAAAAAGACTAAAATACCCTAGGCTACAGTATATTGGGATAAATGTGTCACAAATAGTAAAGTTTGGGATTTTTGGTGTCACAAAAAAAAGTTCGGGGTAAATGTGTCACAGAGGGTAAAGTTTGGGGTTTTTTGTGGTTTTTTCCCTTTTAGTTATTATCTTTTGGCCTTTTTCCTAATTTATTAATTAGGATTTTTCGTGGGTTGTTAGATCGATTTCGGATTCGAACGAGGACCATCGGATCGTACTCAAGTGCAAAAGTTGACTCTTGTCTCTCTCTCTCTCTCTCTCTCTCTCTCTCTCTCTCTCTCTTTCCTAGTCTCTTCGCCTCTCACGCTCATGTCCACTCATTCCCCCTTCCCCCCATGCAACGTCTACTCCTCTCTCTCTCTCTCTTCCTTTTTCTTTCTTTTCTTTTCCTTCTTTCTTCTTCTTCTCTTCTTCTTCCTCTCTTCCCCCGGCGCCGCTGCTTCAGCTCCCTCCCCTGCTACTCACCGCCAACCATTAGCTCACCGTCCGGCCTCACCCAGCCACCTGCGATGCCGCCGTACCGCCCCCGAACGTCTTATAGCCACCGGCATCGCCATCGCCACCGAGACTCTCCCCATTTCCTTCTCTTTTCCCTTCCTTTGTTTTCCTTCACCTTGACTCGCCCCTGTTCCGCCTCGCCCACGCCACCTGCAATGTCGCCGTGCCACCCCCGATCGCCGCTCTTGCCCCTGGCCACTCGCCAGCTCGCCCAGCAGCTCGCTACTGCAGGTCTCGTTGTCGTCGCCTCTGCTGCTCCAACAACAATGCAGCTGTCCCTGCTCCGGCTGATGTTAACATCTTATTTTTAGCTCATTTTTTTTTTCATATTTTCAAAAATCTCAAAATTAGGACTAGGAATTATGGCCAAGCCTATAAACCTACTTCTAAACCAAAAAATAATTTTTTTAGCATCTTTCAAATCCAATTTCATTAATACATCATCAATTTTGAAAAATCTCGATCGAGTATATGTTTTTCCCAAAATTGGGCAAAATCAAACCCTAATTGAACCAAAAAATGTAATTAAATAGTTTCTAGTCATTTTTAAGTCATAGTGTCTTCACAACAAATGATTCTGGGACCTTGAATTACATAATGGTTGGTCCAATTGCAGAATTTGTTATAGAAATTAGAAAACCCCAAAATTCAATTGAAAATTAATAATTTTGAGCCTAAATTGGGAATCGTGCCCAATATAAAATTGTCGAACCATGAGACCATCATTTCTAGGGTTAATCAGATGTGGGTAATCAATTTTGGCATCAATTTTGCCTAATCAAGTCATTAGGACATCAAATTGAACAAAATCCTATTAACCTGAATACAAAAATGTGAAAATCTTGGACATGATTATCACAAAAATTGGGAAAAATCACATATTTGGGTTCAAAATGTGATGAAGAATTCAATTTTGGGGTTTAATTTTGAAAATTGGATCAAAATTGAGCTTAATTTTCAAATTCAGACCAACCCGAGTCTACCGGGTTGACCGAGTCAACCCAACCAACCCGGGTTGTTCATCTTCCTTACCCAACTCATCAAAACGTGCATTAAACCTAGAAAAAACATTTCAAGCCTGTGACTTCACCTATCTTTTCCAGCCAATTTGGCACGTGAAAATCGACTTGGCCAAATGGAGAATCTCCAGCTGGCACTAGGGAACCGATCCAACTGATCAAAAGTCGGTTCCAACAAACTTTGGGCGGGAATTTTGATAGACAAAAACAAAATAAAAAACTGAACATTAAAAATGAGGTATTCGACGAAATTACCAAGAGAGAGAAGAGAGAGAAAGAGTGCGAAGTTTAGAGAGAGAATAGGGAGTTGAGGTTCCCTGATCGAGTGTCCGGTGCAGACGAACGGAATAGTGCCGGCAAATTAATTGTTCAAGGTGGACCTCCTCCTATGTTGATATGTGCCGAAGCTAGTCGTGAAGCTCTAAAACTTGAGCTCGGCCGGCGTGCCCAGACGTTCCCCAATGAAGCCGAAGTCACCAGATTGAAGTCCAAGTACTAAGGAAGAGATCCACGATCGCCATTTGCTTCAGAAACTTCATCTGATCCTTTGTCAAAGCAGGTAAACATTGTTCATAGTCACAGTTTTTCCAAAAATTCCAGAAAATATGATTTGAATCAATCTTGTTGGTTATGTTGTTCTAATCATGATTTTGTATTTCTGGATGTTCAAGACTTGTTTCTAATCACGTTTTATGTCATTTGATTGCATTTTGATTGGAAAATATGCATGAATCATCTCGGTCGTCCATTGAACCGTCTCGCCGGAGCTCAAGAACCCTCACCAGAGAGTCACTATGGCCATAAGGCTGTCCAAGTTAGATTCTCTTAACTTTGCTTGACAGGTTGATATTCATTTTAGGCGATTTAGATGGTTAGGGTGATTAGAATTAGGATTTGAAGTTTGGTAAAAATCAATCTAGGACAGTTACAAGTTAAGATTTTTCGATAGACTTTTCGCAGGCCGGCGAACGTCCGCCGGTGTTCCGAGTAGGCTAGACTGAAAATAGAACACATGGATAATACAATGGATCAATCGGAATGGCAAAATAGTCACCGAAAGGTCGTCGACGACGAGCCCAAACCAGCGGCCTCGAAAATGTTCAACACAGAATCATGCACACCACATGTTTGACCAAATACCCCAATCAAAAAGGCATTAAACAGCGTCGTTTTGGGCGTTGTGCTCGCCGGTGAAGGTGACCGACGCCGGTGCCAGCGATTCCCAGTTCGGCCAAGCCAAACCGGGTTGAACCGGCCAGTCCGGCCCGGTTCACTAATCCGACGGGAAAATTAAAAAAAATAATAAAAAAATCTAAAAAAATCAAAAATCAATAAAAATCAAAAAATATTTTAAAAAATTCATAAAAATAAAAAAATTCACAAAAATAGGAAATTCACAAAAAAATTAGAAAAATTAGAAAAATATTTAAAATTCAAGAAATTTTCAAAAAATTCATAAAAATTCAAAAAATTCGGAAATTACAAATAAAAAATGTAAAAAATTCAAAAAATCTAAAAAAAATTGGAAAATTCATAAAAATTTTCAGCATATCGCGAAAATCAATTCCCGATTAGTGAAATTCTCAGAAATTCATTTTCCAAAAAAAATCAAAAATTTTAAAAATTCACAGAGTAGTTCAAAAACATTGTAGTTAACTTTAGAAAGTGAAATTTGAATTTTTGAAAGTGCCCAAGTGGCATTTTTAGTAAATTTCAAATTTAGGGGGTTACAACCCCTAAAAAACCTAAAACCCTAAAAAATGTAAATCATGAAATGAATAAGCTTCTAGGGCTTCATTAGGGTTTTGATATTTTGATGAATTTTCATTTTTAGAGATCATTTAGGATTAATTGATTTGATTGATGTTGATTGCGTATTTAATTTTTGATTGATTTTCTAGCGATTAGAATGGATAGAATTACTAGGTAAGCCTCGGAAACTTACATGACACGTTAGACATCATATCGTTTTTAGATACCGAAAGGGCGTTAGGGATCTCGATTTGGGATCAATAACATAACCAAGTCCCTGTACTCAGAATCTCTAGTTCATAGAATCGTGGTATTTCTCCCATACCCCGATTATGTTTCTAATCTACCTACCAATAATGACTATTGGCGACTCTAAAAATCAAAAACTTAGACTAAATAATTATCAACCACTGTCATGTGAGGTATGGTTTGGGAGAGACCCTTATACGGAAATACCTCCTTAGCTCGCAAATCCCAGAAGTCCAAAAAAAAAGGCGTGGGCGACAGCCGAGTCCCTTGTTGCCCCAGCCCACCGGCCACGCACTCAGCTAGCTCGTCGCCGCATCGCCGTCGCTGCCCAACTCGCCTAGACGAGCCCGCCGCTGTTGCCCGTCGCCGTCGCCATGCCGCCTAGCTCGCCAGCTAGACAGGCCGCTCGCCCAGCACGCTTGGCCGCCATTGCCTAGCCATGGCCAAGGCCGTTGATTGCGTCCAGCCTCTCGCCCGTGGCCGAGCGCCATGCCTAGCATCCCGATCGTGGTCGAGCACATTGCCGCCCACTATACCCGTCACGCCCTCGCCCACGCTAAGCCACCACTGTTCACTCGAGCCATTTTGGCTCCTAGCCGGTTTTTCCCGGGCCAAACTTAGGTAAGTGACTTCCTATACCCTACTTAGTATAATGGGTATTATTTAGACTTATTTAGGGTGTGAATAGTATCGGTTTAGTGGCTAAGCTTGAAATAGGATTGTCATGTGAATGTGATTAATTGTTAAATTAAATTGTGGTGATGGTGTAGCTTAATTGGTGACTGAATTGGTGGGTTCAATGGCTGGTTTGTTGTGGCAATTGCGGGTGATATTGATGTTTGATTGTGGCCGACTTGTATGTAGGATTGGTGGACTAGAGTGGTGAGTTCGTGATTTGAATTTGAATTATACGACATGTTAGAATGGCGAATTGTGTTATGGTGCATGTGTATGAGAAAAGACCTGAGGCGTGGTTACTCGGGTCAAGAGAAATGTCTTGAGGCGTGGTTACGCGAGTGAGACTAGAAAGGCAAGAATGACCTGAGGCGTGGTTATGCGGGTCAAGAGAAATGTCCTGAGGTGTGATTACGCGGGACTGAGCTCGGATTGATCGGACGACTAACAACCTAAGGCGTGGTTACGTGGGTGTGGCTAGAAATATAAGAAATAACCTGAGACGTGGTTACACGGGTCGAGGAAAGTGTCCTAAGGCGTGGTTATGCGGGACTGAGCCCGGATTGATCAGAGGGCTAGATGTGAGGCGTGTTGACGTGAGTCGTGGAAAGTTGCTCGGTCATGCATGCGAATTGTATTGGATTGAATTGGGTGAATGTACGTGATTATGGTGCTTGAGTGTTTATATTACGATCTTGAGTAATTATCGCATTATGGTGATTTAACTAATACGCAGAGTTGGCACTTGATTTAAGGCGAGGTAAGTACGTCTGTGTGGATTTGATTGGGTTGACCGTTAGATCGCATGTTAGAATAGTCTGGGTACGCATTGGCCTAGGTGGGGTTTAGGTTGTTTACTTATTGAGATTTATCTCATCCCCCTTTGTTAAACAATTTCAGGTTTGGAGTGACGGATAGTCGTCCCGTGCGGTTCAGAGACCGGGAGTGACCTTGGGCATTTGATGCTTCGTTTCATCTTTAGATGGCCCTCTTTTGTATAGTGAAGTAGGCCACCCAACCACTATTCCCTTTTGATGTTGTGTATTTGTGAATGCTGTAATGCTATCCCTTGCAATTAACTATCGTCAGGGTTGCTTAAATTTTGCTTCCGCTTGCGTACATCTTTGCGTGTTTCGTATGGGTTGGTGATGCGTCTTGGGACGTCACGTTCAATATGGCCATTGAAGGGGTGTCGCGAGCCCGTTCGGGATCGGGGCATGACAATATTTTTCTAAAGATATTATGTGAACATTGTCGCGCCATGCTTTTGACACGCTAAGGAGGTACTTCCATTTGTCACGAATGGGGAAACTATTCCTGAGTGGGCTACTAAGGTCCAATACGGATATTTCGCCCAAACGTCTCATAGACATCCTATCACTAGACAAACGGGGGTCTCTCCCAGACAATACCTTACGTGATAGCGGGTTACAATTTTTCTATCTTTCTATTCAATTTCAATTTGGAGTTGTCATTAGTCATTATTTATAAGTTGACTAAAACCCTAATTGAGGTACATGAAAAATACCACAATTTTGCAAACCAGAGATTATGAGTAAATGGACTTGGTTATGTTAATAATCGCAAATTGAAATCACTAACGCTCTTTCAGTACCTAAAACGATACGATATGTCTAACGTGTCATACGAGTTTCTAAGGTCTACCACTAATTCTAATTGTTCTAACTGATGAAACAATCAATCAACCATTAATTGCACAATCAGTTTCAATCAATCAAAACAATCCCTAAATTTTCTCTAACAGAGAAACCAATTCAATTCATTCAATGCCTAATGAAGCCATAATGGCTTGTTTGCTCAATGAATTGTGTTGTTTTAGGGTTTTTAGTGATTGAGACCTTTTTTGGGGGTTAAACCCTTTTAGGGATTAAGATCCCTTTTAACCCCTAAACTAAGGGTCTTCAAAAATGCCATTTAGAATATTTAAAAAATTCCAATTTCATTTGCAAAGGTTGGCCACGGGTATTTGGGTCATTTTGTGAATTTTTTTATTTTTTTATTTTTATTTTTTTTGGAAATTTTTTTTGAGAATTTTGTTTCCTAAAAACTGATTTTTTTTATATTTTTTGAAAATTTCTTTTAAATTTTTGAGATTTTGAAATTTTCATAGGATTTTGAGATTTTCCAATTATTTTTGAAGATTTTCAGTTTTTTTATTTGATTTTCTGAATTTTTTAGATTTTTATGAAATTTTCAAATTTTTTTCAATTTTAAGAATTTTCTTTGAATTTCCTAAATCTTTGAAAATTTCGAATTTTTTCAAATTTTTCTGAAATTTTCTAATTTTTAGATTTTTCTATATTTCTAGAATTTTTTAGAATCTTTTTTTTCAAAAATTTCCGCCGAGGGGATTGAATCAGGCTGACCAATGCAAACCAGTTCGATCAAGTCGGATAGGCTGGTACCGGCGCCGGCCATCGCCCTAGCAAGCATAGCGCCAAAACGGCGCTATTTGGCGCCCTCCTTTTCTGCAGCATTTCGCCGAGTAGGTGGTGGGCACCATTTTGGGTTGAACCTTTTTAAGGCCGACGGTTTGGGCTCAATGTCGACGACCTTCCTACGGTATCTTGACCATTTCAATTGATTTTATGTGGAGACTATATCATCCCCTACATGTCCAACTTAACCAATAGGCTACCGGACCACTACCAGCCGGCGAAAAACCGATCTAAACAACCTAAACTTCCAAATTGTTCTAAACAAGTTATTCTAACCCAGAAATTATAATACAGATCGCCCTAGCCATCTAAACCAATCCAAACGAGTATAAAAGCATCAATCAAGGTCAAGGAAGGCTTACTTGGACAATCTGTGGCCATAGGAGATGCTCCGGCGAGGTTAGGGCTGCTCAGGCGCGGCTCAACAATGGGGTCCAACTCATTTGATTCTACTCTCTTTCTCTCTCTATCTCTCTCTCTTCTCTCTCTGGAATATCGTCGAGCACTTCGTCTATGTCGTTTAACAATTTCTTCTCCTTTTCTATCTCGGTTTCCTGGCAAGTTCTTATTGTTAACACCTAATTTTTAGCTCATTTTTTTTTATATTTTTGAAAATTCAAAGTTAGGTCTAGGGATCTTGGCCAAGTCTGGAAACCTATTTCTAAACAAAAAATAATTTTTTAGCATTTTTCTGCATTTTTTCTAAATTTCTTTTAGTCAAAATAAGCAAGAAAATCAAGAAAAATAGTAAATGGAATCAAAAAATTCCATAAAAATAGTCGTTAGTCTTATTTTAAATCCAATTTCATAAATGCACTATCAATTTTAGAAAATCTCAATCGGGTACATGTTTTTCCTAAAATTAGGCAAAATTAAACCCGAATTGAATCAAAAATGAAATTAAATTTTTTATAGACATTTTTAGGTCATATTGTCTTCACAACAATTGATTCTGGGACCTTTAATTGCATCATGGTCAGTCCAATTGCACAATTTGATGAAAAATTAAAAAAATCCCCAAAAATTGATTGAAAATTAAGAATTTTGAACCTAAATTGGGAATCGTGCCCAAATTGAAATTTTTGAAATGTGAGATTATCATTTTTAGGGTTAATCAGGGGTGGGTAATGCAATTTTGGCATCAATTTTGCCTAATCAGGTCATTAAGACCTCGAATTGAACAAAACCCCATTAACCCAAATATAAAAATGAGAAAATTTTGGGTACAATTATAATCAAAATTGGGGAGAATTGTATGTTTGCATTCGAAATATGCTGGGAAATTCAATTTTGATGTTGAATTTCGAAAATTTGGTGGAAATTGAGTTTAATTCGCGAAATTGAGCAAAACCAGAACTGCTAGGTCGGGCGGGTCGACCCGACTTGACCCGAACAATGTTGTCTTCCTCACTCGGCCACTTAACCCGTGAGAAAACCCAGAAAAATTATTCAAGCCCGCGACTTCATTGATTATGTTCGAATTTTTGAGCACGTTTTAATCGATTTTTCCAACTAGCATCGGTCAACAACCGAAACGGATTAGAATTCGATTCCTACCGAATTTTGAGCAGGAAATCAAAGATCAAAAACGGAAAAAAAACTGAAGAAGAAGAAGAGGTGTTCGAAGATTTTTCCCGAGAGAAAAGAAGAGAGAGAAAAGAGAGACACCAAAGGGAGAAAACTAGAGAGAGGGTTGGAGGTCCCCCGTGAGTGTTCGACACCGCCCTAGATGGCGGGGCGCCGGCGAAGCACGAGCTGGCCGTGACCTCCCCTCGCTGTACTAAGCTGAAAAACCTGACCGTGAAGACCTAAAATTGAGTGCCATCCGGTTGACTTGGACCTGTTCCGGCGAAACCGAGATCACCAGAGTGAAGACCGAGAGTCAAGGAACGATTCTTGGGGCCCCAGTCGGTTCAAAAATTTTGTTTGATGAATTAACGAATCAGGTAAAAACTCTTCTCGATCAGCTTTAAAATTTTTTCCAAAATTTAGTTTTGTCCTCAATGTGCATGTTTGAGTGATTTCTTTGATAAATCTTAGTTTTTGATGTGCAAAACATATTTCTGACCATGATTTATCTATTTGATTGCATTTGTGGATGAAAAACGGCGTAAACCAAGTCGGCCATGTTTTAAAACCTCCTCACCGGAGCTCCAATGACCTCGCCGAAGAGCCGCCGTGGCCTTAGGCCATTCAAGTAGGCCTTCTTTAAACCTTCTTGAGGATTTGGAATTGATTTGAGATGATGTAGACGGCTAGGATGGTTAGTGTACTGATCTGAATGTTAGTAATGTTGTCTAGCATAGTTTCGTGTTGGTATTTTCCGATCAGTTTTTCGTCGGCCAATGGAGATCCGGCAGCGAATCTGTAGCTTAGAAATGATAATCAGTATATTGAAGTTGTTAGGAAACCTGAGAAAATGGCAAAAGGTCGCCGGCAAGCGCGCCGTCGGTGAGCTTGAACCAGCGGTCTTGAGAACAAAAGCCTAAGGATGTTGCACACCAGATGTTCATTAAAATGCCATAATGAAATAGGGCAAAACGGTGCCGTTTTTTGGCATGCCGTGCCCGCCGGAGAGGACGACCGACACCGGCACCGGTGACTGCCAGTTCAGTCTCGGCAGAACCGGTTTAAATCGGTCCGGTCCGATTCATTCCCGGATTTGATTATATCCAGAAAAACCGTCCATGAATGAAAATTTTTCAAACCCAGCAGTGCTATCCACTAGAATGTCAATATATGGTAGTAAGAAGTCATCTTTGGGACTTGCTTTGTTCAAGTCGCGATAATCAACACAAATCCATACCTGTCTATTTTTCTTCAATACAGGGACTATATTAGCAACCAATTTTGGATAAGGTACCACTTCGATGAATTCAACCTTAAGCAATTTCATTACTTCTTCTTCTATTTTTTTGTCAACTCTGGCTTTGTCCACCGAAGTTTTTGCTTCTTTGGAGGAATGCTCGGATCAATCAGTAGAGCATGTTCAACAATCTTTGGATCAAGACCCGGCATGTTAGCATAAGACCATGCGAAAACATCTTTTTTTTTTGAGTAATTCAGTAATTCTCTTTGCTTCTGCAGAAAAAAGACTTTCTCCAATCTTAACTTCTTTGGGATTCTCCTCATTGCCTAGGTTGATAGTAACTGTTTTCTCTAATGTAAGTGGCTTTGATTTTTCACGACAGATCGATTCCTTTCTGACCCATTCTTCTTCCTCATCACCATCTTCGATATCACAAGTGATTTCCTATGAAGGATTTGGGCCACATAAGAACCTATTATGAATATGCGAATGCTCATGCCTAACATGCAACAAATATGATTTGTAATCGCATATGAAGTATAACAACGCATGAGGTTTTATGAAAAGTCTTTTTGGAAATCCATTTAGAAATCCATTTTGAAAGAACAGATAGATAGAGTTAGTCCTCATATCCTTGGATATCCTTGCTCTTAAAAACCATTTTCACAACTAGGAATAATACAGAAATACAAAGCCTTAAGCTTCAAGCCTCACGAGTGAGGGCAATATTCATTATAGGTTTGATTTTGTTTCTATATGTCATTAACAAAACATTTGTACACTTTTATTGAATTTGGAAGAACATATTACAACTAGATTCACATGAATGGAAATTGCAACTGAATTGAAATTGCATACATAATCAAAATGAAACTGGAAACTATGTATTGACACCTAAATTTTGATTAAACATTTAGTAATTAATTGCATAAAAACTTAGGGATTAAATTTTAACCCCTAAACAAAAATATTAAAATTGCATATCATATAGTTTAAGTTCATATAGGTTAGTTGCATTCCGTATCGGACCGGCGGTGACGAGAAAATTGAAAATTCATCGTGTAAACCGAGCTCAAGCACTCGGCTCACTCAAGGGATGGGGGCCGAAAATCACACGTCAAAAAGGCCTTGGTTGTCTTAATTTGAGCTTAAATTAGCCCATCATGTTTAATTGAATAAAAGCCCGAATTAATTCAACCAACTTGTAATTAAATAAAAATTAAAGGATAAAGGCCTAAGCCTAAGTCCATTAGGACTAGGAAGTCCGGTCAATTAACCTAGGGTTGCACTATAAATATGTGATTATACCCTTCAATGAAGGGGAGTTCTCACAATTTTCAGAACACGATTTTTGAGAGACACACGTGAGCGAGAGTAAGAGTAAGGAGTAAGAGAGAGAGTAGGCTGCGCACGGGTGCATCCGCCGCGTCCGCGCTGCCCCTCCGCTGTGCTCGAGTTGCTGCCACTGCCGTTCCGCAACACCCAAAGTACTCTGCAGTTTATCCTCGGCGGTGCTGCTCTTCCTCATTGTCACCTTGAACGCCGTGGGATAATTTCTTGCTCCAACAGGCCACATATATTGAATACTTGGCCACATTGATGGGGGACGGCTACAGATGAGAGAGATGATTTCATGATTTGAAGGGGAGGAAGATCATAATTTATTAGAGAATTAACAAAGTTCTGCCCTTTTTTCTGTCTTTTCCAGAGGAAAACGTGAAGTTCTCTGGTGCTTTCTTTTGATAGTCCAACAGATTCCTTCGGAGATCGGCAATAGTCCTGCTAGTCCGCCTACGATTCCTTCGACGTGTGCCAATCGCTCAAGCGAGTCCCCATAGGGACGTCGGGTGTACCAGCGGAACTCCTGCAACGTTCCCATACAACACAACATTCGACGAGTTCTTGCCCAACGAAGCATCACCGCGAGCGACATCGCCGTCGTCACCGCCGGTCCACTACCGCCAGTCACACCATTCCGATCCGCAAGCCTCAATCCGAAACCGAGTTCGAATTTGGAAGATATCCGCAAATTAGGTAAGATCATTATCCGAATATTTTCCGAAATATTTAATTTCCTAAGTTTTCGGTGTTTGAATATTTCGTGGATATTCCTTGATGTATTGCTAAATCTTAGGATAATATTTGCGATATCCGCAATATTTGAAACACTTAAAATTAGGAATTTTGCCTAATTTAGCAACGTATCTGGACGACTATCTGACCTTATCCCTAAGGTACGATACGCGGCGATACGGAAAATCGTTATCTTATCCATAATCACTTGGATACGATAATAGATTTTATTTGCTTTCCAAATTTGACTAATCAACTTTCTGTCGATATCTATAACCCTATAGATATGACTGTTAGTTTGATTCCTTTGCCTAATTTGAATTTGATAAGAAAATTTTGCGGATTGTGTGGATATTGATTTGATGGTGGTGTTTATCTTTTATTTGATTTTGTTTCTTTTAAAAGAAAAGCCAAAAAGATTAGATGCAATTTGAATTGACTTCTTAGGAGATAATGTTGCATGTTTAGAATATATCTAGATAATTTTTTTTGAATAGAATAGGACAACCAAGATTTGCTAGAAAGATAAGATAATTTCTAATTTAAATTAGGAATTAGGGTAATTTGTTTCCTAGTTTAATTAGATATTATACTAACCTTGATAGTTCATTTCGGGTTGATTTTAATTTCGAATTTCGATAAAAAAAATACCAAAAAGAGTGTTCTAGAATAGGTTAATTTGCTTTCTTTAGTCTAAAATTGCATGCTTAGATAATTGGCATTTTTAATTCCGAATTTCATAAAAATACCAAAAATAAATCATTTGCCTGTCATTAGAAATAGATCATATCGTCGCATGCCATATAGTTTGCATGTTAGGCTGCATTAATCGCATGTTAATTTTTGCTTGTCATTACATGTAGGTTAGCTTTCATTTAAATAAGTGAAAATCCAAAAAAATATTATGTGAACTGCTTGTTAATTAGAAATCATATTAGGATTGTTGATATGATTTTCTAGCTAACAACGCAGATGCTTACGTTGCTTCGAGGTAAGTAATTCTCCCATTCTTGCAATTTATTTAATGTTTTGATTATTGGGTATTACTTTGGTGGTTTGCGCAACCGCATGAACACCTCACATGTTAGTAATTAGGCTATAAAATGGATCCAGACTGCCTACATAAATATTTTTGAGAAGAAAAGGTACCGAAAGGGCGTTAGACTAGATCTAGCGTAATCAAGTCCCCGAGCTTAGAATCTCTGGTTCGTAGGAATAAAACATATCTCCCTATGTTTTTTTTAGGTTTCTAATCGACCTACCACAATAGATTAGTGGCGACTCCAAGCATGAAAACTTTTGCATGTTAAAAACTTAAACCCTAAGTTGCGAATTGGTAGGGCTTGGGAGGGCCCGAGTTAAGCTTAGTCTTAATAATCCATTAGCCTGAGAAAATTTTAGGTCGCGATAGCTTGGCGACTCCGCTAGGGAATTGAGTTAAAACTCTTAGTGGACTTAGGCCAATTTTTTCTTTTCATAAAATATTTTTGTTTGGCAGCGAGGATCCCAGGTACGTCCTTAACATTTTAGGTGTTAAATGTTTTGGCAGAATGGGAGGTATAAGGAGAGGCGTGATTGTTAACCCTTGTTTTGCAGGGAGGTGTTTGGATGTATGGTTTATTTTATGCACGAAGCGCTGTATGATATAACCTGCTGTGCATGCCTTGCATTTACACTAAACC
Organism: Syzygium jambos; assembly: GCA_031216235.1. Taxonomy (NCBI): domain Eukaryota; kingdom Viridiplantae; phylum Streptophyta; class Magnoliopsida; order Myrtales; family Myrtaceae; genus Syzygium; species Syzygium jambos. The sequence continues at coordinate 19,127,156 of CM062222.1, forward strand.
GCACACACTACCCGCTGCCGGACCTGGGCGGCATAGGTTTAGGATGGTACTGAGACAGCGGACACCCCGACCACACCTGCGTGGTATGGGTCGCCCTTCTTGGTCCCGAAAGTTGTTTCACGGTGTCATTGAGTTTCCACCACGGTTGCACCCTTTGCAACCCGGGTCGGCTCCTTGACAAAGCCGGAGTCAAGGGAACCTCGGCCTAACCATAACCATGACTGGTTTAGCCCGGTAATCCTCATGTCTCTACTTTGCAAGCTAGAGTATAGATAGAAATCGAACCTCACGTTTCATGCGTATGTCTTTGTGATTGCCATGGTCCTATTGGGTGAAGTAAGTTTTCTGAACCTTTATCTCGCAATTTATTTATGTTTCGTATTTTCTTTGGTCGGTCCATGATAGGTCTAGGTTGGTTTTAAATTTGAAAGTAATAATCATTGAGTCTTTTTAAAAAAAAAAAAAAGAAAGAAAGCTCTTTTAGAGAATTTATTTTTAATCTATGTCTTTATTTTCCTAGATGTGTGATAGGTAATTATTTTCCTAAGAAGTTTGCCGTCGTCTTTCTTTTACAAAAAAAAGGCTTTAGAGAATTTGTTTTCAGGTCATAATTTCTAGGGAGTCTCAATTTTTGTTTTTCATAGTTTTATGATTAGGGATTTTGGTGCTTTTATTTCCTATGTTGTGTCTAGGGCGTTATTTACATTTTTTTTTGCCTAGATCACTTTTCATAAAGTTTCAACCATATACGAATATTTTCATGAATAAACAAAAAAAGACTAAAAGCATGTCATGGACCAACCTTGTCTTGACCATGTGCTTATTTGGTTCGTTTCCTTTACATCAGGTAATTACGGACCGATCACGATCGCCTATTCGCACGTGGTCGAGAACTAGAATGGCCGATCAAACTGACTTACGAGATCGTGTCGTTGGCATTGAGGACCAAATGAAGCAACTCCTCGTCGCAATGCAACAGATGTCTGTGGAGATCAAAACCTTTCGGCTGACTCCTATTCCTGCATCCCCTGAGGCATTGGCCCCGAAGCATAAAGGAGGGAAGAATGCCGATAGTAAGGAAGATGACGATCTTCCCGACTTAGTAGATGACCTCATCCAGATTATCGTCAACAAGGAAAAACCTGATGAACGGGTCAACAAACTTGAAGAAAAGAGTGAAGCAGCTGGAAGGCTCTCATGATTCGCCCTCAATCGACTTGTCTCTTTACTCACAGATCAAAATCCCAAAGAAGTTTAAGATGCCAGACTTTGACAAGTACAACAGCACCTCCTGCCCGAAAGCTCACTTGCAGCTATATCACGTACAAATGACATCGTACGTTGATAATGAACTCCTGATGATTCATGCATTTCAGGCAAGTTTGACGGGTCCTGCCCTGAACTGGTATCTCATGAAGAAGATAAATGGCCTCAAAACCTGAAAGGAAGTTAGTGAAGCATTCCTAAAGCAGTACAGGTTCATAACGGACATCACTCCCACCCGTGATGACCTCGGGCGTGCTCAAATAAAGAAGAATGAGTCATTCAAGGAATTATGCTATCAGATGGAGAAACATAGCCGCACAGATTATCCCAGAACCCATAGATAGTGAATTGAAGAGGATGTTCATTAAAACTCTTCCGTTCGAATATCGTAATCGGATGGTAGCCACTCCGGCTGACAACTTCAATCAACTCATCCCCATAGGTGAACAGATTGAGATAGGACTGAAAGATAGGTGGTTTGTGGAGCCGTCTTCCTCGACCAAAAGATTTGGTGCAAAAAAGGAGAAAGAACCAGCAGCTGGAGTGAATGTGACTTATACCCAACCGGGCCGGCGAAATGCTAACCCCGTCCCAGCAATCCAAGTAGCAGAAGCTCAACAACAAAACACGGGTCATCAACCCTTTCATAAGAAAAATAACAAGAGGCAATTCATCCCCCTCCCCGGGTCGTTGTCTCAAGTATTGGCGGTCCTCCGAAAGAAAGGCTTGCTTACCACTGAGCCAAAGCGGCCCAATCCTAAACAGTTCTATAACTACGATCCATCTAAGAAATGCGATTATCATATGGGCGAGGTGGGGCACTCAACCAACGATTGTTTTACCCTCAAGCACCGAATCCAGAACCTCCTGGAGACGAAGGCTTTCTCGTTTCAACCCGCTAAGCCGAATGTTCAAAGCAACCCGCTCCCTGATCACGCAGGTAATGTGAATGCTATATTTAGTTTCGATGCTGGTCGAATCAAGAATGTCAAGGTGTATACCACCGACGTCTACGGTGAGTTAGTGAAAGCCGGTTATTACCCGAGTAATGAAGACCTTCCCCTGGCTGTCATGAGAGAAAGAATCTCAAGAATGGTAGAAGCTGGGATGATCGTTTATGCTGACCACACTGGCATCGTTTCCACTATCTCCGAAGTAGTTATTAATTGGGAAGAGGAGTTTGCTACATTGAACACCGGGAAGGACAAGGGCGACCCTCTGCCTGAAGACATGCCTCCGCTCGAAGACGTGTCCGATGATGAAGAGATCGTAGAGAGCATGCCTAAAGCTAATGAAGGAAAAGAGGTGATCGACACTTTGGGGCAACCGAGCGGCAAGTTCGATTATTATGTGAAATATTCGGCGCCCCCGAGCTTCTATGTTACCCCTGTGACATTGTCCCGGATGGATAGGGAGGTATGGATGATCCAACACATCTAGTGACAGAAGATCCTAATGATACAATGAAGAGAATCACTACCCTGTTCGATGATTTCTTCATTGGAGCTATCGAGAAAGGACCGTTGGAGGGAATGGGCACTGGCCCACAAGAGTAACACCTTTACTTTTTTCGCACACTCCCCTGCGTGGGAATTTTTACTGCTTTATAGGACTTGCCCCATCTCGGGAGCTGCTTTTTAGGACTTTTCATTTCTAGGACTTGATTGTTGCAATTTCCATTCCAATAAATGTAATTCATTTGGTGATAATCAATGAAATTACAAATTATTTTCATTTTTGAAGACATGTTGAGGTACATTAAACCAGCCCGATGATGATATCCAACCGATAAAAGAAAAATATAGTCCAAGGAGAATTCTGAGGCCTGGGCTTCTTCATGTTCCCTCGTGTTAAAACCTTTTTGAAAAGAATTTCAGAAAAAATCACAAAATTTTTTTTTTAAAAAAATGAAATGTTTAGCCCTATTTGTCCTTCTAAATCCCTTACTTTATATTTTAGGGGCAATCTTATGACACGTGAGGGTATGAAGATGGCCCAATCTGATGAATTATATGCCGCCAAGCCCGATCTTGATGACACCAATGAACTCGAAGATTTCTCGGACCTTCAGCACGATCTAGAGCATCATGGAAGACCCAAAGTCCTGACGGTAGACCAAACTATGACCGTCAATCTAAGTGATTCCGGAGAACCCAAAGAGGTGAAGATAGAGGCAACCCTTCCCGAAGGTGAGATGAAACGCTTGATCCAGTTGCCACATGAGTAGGTAAGTCTTTCAACCAAAAAGTGCGTCAAAGACACTTTGAGGTAAATGATCTAGTCCTAAGGAAGGTACTGCCAATTTTTCCTGTTCCTGGGGGTAAATTTGCCCCAAAATACATCAGCCCATATGTGGTAAAAAAAAAAGGGTGCTTCCTGGAGGTGCCCTGGTTCTCGCAGAAGTGGATGGTCATGAGTTCCCCACTCCTGTTAATTCTGATGCTGTGAAGATGTATTATCCTTGATAATTTTTAACATTTTGAAGCAAAAGTTTTCAAGTGTTGGTTTTATATTCTGAATTGCAAACATTTCACTGATGAATAAATGATTTCAATCAATTTCAAGTTAAGATGTGTGATTTAGCTTTAAATGCTGCATGGTTACTTTGTCAGTTTGTGTCATCGACTTCAAAAGGGGAATCTATTTAGATAATCTGATAACTCATGTGAAATGAATTGAATGTATTGAATGAGATACATCGGGATGATGAAAGGCAAGCCCTATCCTATACACAGTCCCATGTACTAATCTCCAGTGAGTTGAGTAAAAAATTCCATGTCTGCAAGGTAAAGGGTTATCTCGCAAAAGGTACGGCAACCGAAGTGACGAAAGGCATTTCATTTCTCTATCTCAAACACTACAAGTTATCCATTGTTTCACCACTTTAAGCCAAAACGCTTGGAGAAATCCTTTCAAATTACCCCTGTCAAGAACCACCCTACATCAGGGTAAATTGGAGGTAAGTCAGCATTATAAGGTGAAAAATGAATAGAAATTTTCTTGCTCTCACTTGCATCAATCTTCGAGTGTTGCTTTTTCAAAAGAATTCACATGAAGTTCAAGTGCCTTAGGATGACGAAGAGCATTTCTTTTTCTATCCTATACACACTTTATCCTTTGCTAAGCCCAATTGAGCCTGCAAATTCGTTTCTTAAACCCAGTTGGTGATCATCCCCCACACTGGGGCAAGGTAAAAGCCATCGCTGTCCACGCAGCATATCTAGAGCGCCGATAGAAGACGAAGACCCTGAAAGTCCAAATGTTAGTCATTCGGTTAAAACAAGCCAAAATGTGGTTGGCCAATATATGCATTGTAGACAATGTGTGTCAAAAGTCAAAAATGAAAAAAAAAAGAAGAAGAAGAAGAACTAGGGGGCATGAAAAAGCAGTGTGCCTGGTAAAAGCAAGGCCAATGCCCGAGAGAAAAAGAAAAAAAAAAGAGAAAAGAAAGTCGAAAAAAAATGGAGAACTTTAGCGAAAAAATGTCAAGATACGACATGTCAAAGCCATGAATCCCAGTGGAGCAGTGGTCTTACAAGTCTCAAAGTAATCAAATGGTGAATTCAAGCCCAATGGAACGTCTACCGAGAAGACAATCCCTGGCGAAAAGGAAGACTGGTGACAATGCCGAGATGATCACCAACTTATTCACCCTATTTATATACATTTTGAGCCTAATGATCCTTTCATTTCTCAACCCATGAGCCTAGCCTACGTTACGTCCTTTATAAAGTCTCTTCAGATTATGGCACTTGAACTAACGTAAGATTCGGATGTTTATAAGCTTAGCTCGAAGAAGTGCGAGCAAGTCCATTTCTATCTCATTTTGCAGGGTTCTTGACTTGTAAATCCGGAGATAGTTGCGGAGTATTGTTCTTTCAATAGCCTTGACTCGAAGAGTCCCCTTTTGCTAAGCTATTGACCAAGCCTATGTTACAGTCCTAATAAAGACCTCTCAGATTGGTAAGGTCGTACCATTTGCGAGAATACTCGAACCCTTGTTGACATGATGATGGTGAGATAGAGTGATTTTCATAAATTAGCCACTTTTTGATGAGAGTGAGTGAAAGCCCTTTCGGACCGAAAGTCCCTCATTTAACATTTTCAAGACACCTACTTATGAGTTCAGATTTTCTTATCATGATTTTCCCCCAGTGAAATTTAGCAATGCTGATTTAACAAAATCGTCATGCATGAAAACTAGTTGAATTTATAGTGCATGAATATATGTGTTCTTGATTGTCTATGAATGCATATTACTTGTTGTCTATAACCGTGTCTAGCAGGAGACACACACTCAAGAGTCAGAGATATCAACAGGTAAGTATATCTCTACCCCTTCAAGTGCCTGTGTTTATCCAGGTATTCATTCACCTGTTCGAGCAATCGACATGCTTCATATCTAATCAGTTTTGTTGCAGTCACTCGGCGTCTTCGACAATGTCCAGACGTCTATATATTTCTCATCCGAGTGCCTAAGGAGAAATCCAGGTATCTCATTCGAGTATCCGAGGAGAAATCCGGATATCTCATCATATTTCTCATCCGAGTGCCTGAGGAGAAATCCAGGTGTCTCATCCGAGTATCCGAGGAGAAATCCGGATATCTCACCCAAGTACCTGCGACGATATCCAGGTATTTATCGATAAAGTACTTTCAAATATCTTAGATGATAACTAGATATTTTGTTAGGCACATTTTTCACACAATCTCGAGAAGATTCCCCCGTGTAGCACTTATGACGATAACTAGGTGCAGCGGCTAAATCTTTACAAGTGCCTATGGCAATGTATAGGTATCTCGTAAAGGTCGGAATATTTTCCCAATCTCAGAAGATTCCCCCGTGACACGTCTATGAGGAAAGGTATAGGCGTAACGGCCAAATCTTTACAAATGCCTATGGCGATGTATAGGTATCTTGTAAAGGTCGGAATACTCTCTCAATCTCAGAAGATTCCCCCGTGACACGTCTATGAGGAAAGGTATAGGCGCAGCGGCCAAATTTTTATGAGTACGTATGAGGAAGGTATATGTATTTCATGAAGATCGGAATATTTTAATCTCAGAGGATTCCCCCGTGACACGCCTATGAGGAAAGGTATAGACTCAGCGGCCAAATCTTTACAAGTGCCTATGGCGATGTATAGGTATCTCGTAAAGGTCGGAATGTTTTCTCAATCCCAGATGTTCCCCCGCGGCTCACCTATGAGGAAGGTATAGGCGAAGCGGCCAAATCTTTATGAATGCCTATGGTGATGTATAGGTATCTCGTAAAGGTCGGAATATCCTCCTGATCTCGGAAAGTTCCCCCGTGTCGCACTTACAATGATAATTAGGTGCAGCGGCCAAATCTTTACGAATACCTATGGCGATGTATAGGTAGTTTGTAAAGGTCGGAACATTTTCCATTTTGCTAAATTTTTCTCTCGAGAACCCCAGATGATAACTGGATACGTCGAGCTTTCTTCGCGTGTCTTGACTGAATTGCAGGTCACCGAAGTTCATCAACGTTCATCAGGCAATATCTTTGGGATAGAGTCTAAACATTTGCCAAACAATCTCAAGAATCATGGCAATACCTCAAATTACTTCGCCACTCAAGTTAGGTAAGTAATTCCAGGTATGTTTTATTCACTTCAGCATGCATAATTTCTTAATGCATTTCAAAATGGGACTCATACTCCCACCAAAAATAACATTCATTGCATTTTTATAGTCAAAATTTAGGCATCATTTAGTCTTTGAATGCAACCTCTTCGAGCTCATCTACAAAGACGAGCAGCTATTGACACCTAAATTTTGATTAAACATTTAGTAATTAATTGCATAAAAAATTAGGGATTAAATTTTAACCCCTAAACAAAAATATTAAAATTGCATATCATATAGTTTAAGTTCATATAGGTTAGTTGCATTCCGTATCGGACCGGCGGTGACGAAAAAATTGAAAATTCATCGTGTAAACCGAGCTCAAGCACTCGGCTCACTCAAGGGATGGGGGCCGAAAATCACACGTCAAAAAGGCCTTAGTTGTCTTAATTTGAGTTTAAATTAGCCCATCAAGTTTAATTGAATAAAAGCCCGAATTAATTCAACCAACTTGTAATTAAATAAAAATTAAAGGATAAAGGCCTAAGCCTAAGCCCATTAGAACTAGGAAGTCCGGTCAATTAACCTAGGGTTGCACTATAAATATGTGATTATACCCTTCAATGAAGGGGAGCTCTCACAATTTTCAGAACACGATTTTTGAGAGACACACGTGAGCGAGAGTAAGAGTAAGGAGCAAGAGAGAGAGTAGGCTGCGCACGGGTGCATCCGCCGCGTCCGCGCTGCCCCTCCGCTGTGCCCGAGTTGCTGCCACTGCCGTTCCGCAACGCCCAAAGTACTCTGCAGTTTATCCTCGGCGGTGCTGCTCTTCCTCATTGTCACCTTGAATGCCGTGGGATAATTTCTTGCTCCAACAGGCCACATATATTGAATACTTGGCCACATTGATGGGGGAGGGCTACAGATGAGAGAGATGATTTCATGATTTGAAGGGGAGGAACATCATAATTTATTAGAGAATTAACAAAGCTCTGCCCTTTTTTCTGTCTTTTCCAGAGGAAAACGTGAAGTTCTCTGGTGCTTTCTTTTGATAGTCCAACAGATTCCTTCGGAGATCGGCAATAGTCCTGCTAGTCCGCCTACGATTCCTTCGACGTGTGCCAATCGCTCAAGCGAGTCCCCATAGGGACGTCGGGTATACCAGCGGAACTCCTGCAATGTTCCCATACAACACAACATTCGACGAGTTCTTGCCCAACGAAGCATCACCGCGAGCGACATCGCCGTCGTCACCGCCGGTCCACTACCGCCAGTCACACCATTCCGATCCGCAAGCCTCAATCCGAAACCGAGTTCGAATTTGGAAGATATCCGCAAATTAGGTAAGATCATTATCCGAATATTTTCCGAAATATTTAATTTCCTAAGTTTTCGGTGTTTGAATATTTCGTGGATATTCCTTGATGTATTGCTAAATCTTAGGATAATATTTGCGATATCCGCAATATTTGAAACACTTAAAATTAGGAATTTTGCCTAATTTAGCAACGTATCTGGACGACTATCTGACCTTATCCCTAAGGTACGATACGCGGCGATACGGAAAATCGTTATCTTATCCATAATCACTTGGATACGATAATAGATTTTATTTGCTTTCCAAATTTGACTAATCAACTTTCTGTCGATATCTATAACCCTATAGATATGACTGTTAGTTTGATTCCTTTGCCTAATTTGAATTTGATAAGAAAATTTTGCGGATTGTGTGGATATTGATTTGATGGTGGTGTTTATCTTTTATTTGATTTTGTTTCTTTTAAAAGAAAAGCCAAAAAGATTAGATGCAATTTGAATTGACTTCTTAGGAGATAATGTTGCATGTTTAGAATATATCTAGATAATTTTTTTTTGAATAGAATAGGACAACCAAGATTTGCTAGAAAGATAAGATAATTTCTAATTTAAATTGGGAATTAGGGTAATTTGTTTCCTAGTTTAATTAGATATTATACTAACCTTGATAGTTCATTTCGGGTTGATTTTAATTTCGAATTTCGATAAAAAAAATACCAAAAAGAGTGTTCTAGAATAGGTTAATTTGCTTTCTTTAGTCTAAAATTGCATGCTTAGATAATTGGCATTTTTAATTCCGAATTTCATAAAAATACCAAAAATAAATCATTTGCCTGTCATTAGAAATAGATCATATCGTCGCATGCCATATAGTTTGCATGTTAGGCTGCATTAATCGCATGTTAATTTTTGCTTGTCATTACATGTAGGTTAGCTTTCATTTAAATAAGTGAAAATCCAAAAAAATATTAAGTGAACTGCTTGTTAATTAGAAATTATATTAGGATTGTTGATATGATTTTCTAGCTAACAACGCAGATGCTTACGTTGCTTCGAGGTAAGTAATTCTCCCATTCTTGCAATTTATTTAATGTTTTGATTATTGGGTATTACTTTGGTGGTTTGCGCAACCGCATGAACACCTCACATGTTAGTAATTAGGCTATAAAATGGATCCAGACTGCCTACATAAATATTTTTGAGAAGAAAAGGTACCGAAAGGGCGTTAGACTAGATCTAGCGTAATCAAGTCCCCGAGCTTAGAATCTCTGGTTCGTAGGAATAAAACATATCTCCCTATGTTTTTTTTAGGTTTCTAATCGACCTACCACAATAGATTAGTGGCGACTCCAAGCATGAAAACTTTTGCATGTTAAAAACTTAAACCCTAAGTTGCGAATTGGTAGGGCTTGGGAGGGCCCGAGTTAAGTTTAGTCTTAATAATCCATTAGCCTGAGAAAATTTTAGGTCACGACACTATGAAAGCAACAATGCAATGTGAAAGACATCAAAATAAATAAAGAATTGAGAAGCTCTTCCTACTCCCGTATGTAGGTATTTTCTACTTCAGTTATGATGGCATTGACAATGCTTTGCTCGAATAGTTCCAACAAAACAGATTCCTCTTCTGCATGAATGTCCTCATCTTGGAGTAAGTTAGAAGGCCTAGGAAAAGTTTTCTTGATGTGGATTTGATGATAAAAAAGCTCTTTGGCTTTACCCTTCAATGTTGATGGATTGATGACACGATCTCCTCGGCTTCCACAACCTCTATGGTTCTCAGGATTATTGCCTGAACCTCAGCTTTGGCCTCCATGGCAATCATTTAAACCCTTTTTGATATATCTTCATGGCAAGTGAAATGATGGGCTCCTTGATCCCTTGGGCTTTCGACCCAAGTCCGTCACCAGGAGTGAATATATATTGGCATAACACCTTCTCGGGTCAGGTGGAGAAGATGACCAACCCGGGCTTTCGACCCAAGTCCGTCACCCAGTAACTATCATAGTAGGAATCAATTCATTATTGTCATTTTTTTTAATAGTCATACCTCCTTTCTTTTGCACAATTTGCAGAGGACTTACCCAGGAGCTATTAGAGATAGGATAGATGATCCCTGCATCAAGTAATTTAATTACCTCAGCTTTCACGACTTCTTGCATTTTCGGGTTCAAACGCCTCTGAGGTTGGATATTGGGTTTATGTTGTTTTTCCATAAAAAATCTGTGCATACAAAGTGAAGGACTAATTCCGCTTATGTCAGCTATTTTCTATCCAATTGCATTTTTATGTTCTCTCAACACTTTGAGCGGTTTCTCCTCCATCAAATTTGTCAAAGAAGAAGTATAATTACTAGTAAAGAAGAAATTCCATCTAAATAAGCATATTTCAAATGAGAGGATAAAGGTTTGAGTTCAAGAATCAAAGGCTCTTCAATTGATGCCTTAAGCTTTGTTGTGTGTTGTCCCAACTCTTCAAATTTTGCTGCCTTATGCCTTGAATATGTTGGATTTGCCTCCATAAAATGTGCAAACTCCATTATCTTCTCATTCTCAATTTCTCTGTCTTTTGGTTGAATCAGACATGCTTCAAGTGGATCTTTAAAAATATTTTTTTGAAAAACCTTGTTTACCAACTTATCAATTGTCTCAACTCTAAGACAAGAATTATCATCATAGAGATATTTCAGTGCTTTAAAAACATTAAAAGAAACAAGAGCATCTTGAACTCTAAGAATCAACTTCCCCTGTGGTACATCAATAGGAACTCTTCATGTTGCTAGAAAAAAAAGGCCTAAGATAAGTGGTACCTCAAAATCTTCCTCCATGCCAAGAACTATGAAATCTGTAGGAAAGATAAATTTGTCAACTTTTACCAATACATCTCCCACAATACCTCTCGGATATTTAATTGATCAATCAGCCAGTTGAAGCGACACTGTGATTGCTTTTACTTCACCCAATCCTAATTTCCTGAAAATAGAGAAAGACATTAAATTAATACTTGTATCTAAATCACACAATGCCTTTTCAAAGTAAGAATCCCCAATTGTGTAAGGAATTGTAAAACTCCATGGATTTTTTAACTTCGGAGGTAATTTATTTTGTAGGATGGCCAAATATTCCTTATTCAACTTCATAGTTTCATAATCCTTTAGCTTTCTTTTGTTTGCCAAAATCTCCTTCGAAAATTTTGCATAGCTAGGCATTTGCGCTAAAGCATCTGCAAAAGGAATATTAATGTGCAATTTTTTAAAAACATCATGAAATTTTGAAAATTGCTTATCTATTTTGTGCTACCAAAGTTGCTGAGGGAATGGAACTAGCAGTACGTATGGCTTGGGATTATCCGGAAAGAGTTTGCTCTTGCCTATCTCCTTTGGTTGTTTCTTGACCTATTCTTCTTTGTTTTCGGAAATCTCTTGTTTAGCATCTTCTTCACCCACTTGTTTACCACTTCTTAGGGTTATAGCTTTTACATTTTCAATTAGATTTTTCTTTGTGTTGCTAGGCAAAGAACCTTATTGTCTCCCCAACATCATGTTTGTTAATGGCCCCACTTGCATCTCCAGATTTCTAATTGAAGCCTCTTGATTCTGAAATCTCACATTTATGCTCTTGATGAAGTCTTGAGTAGTGTTGGCAAGTTTTGTGACTATATCTTTCAAACTAGACTTTGTCTCTTTTGGTTGTTTCAATCCTCGTGGCGGTCTCATCACATTCTAATTATTCCATGAAAAATTTGGATGATTGCGCCATCCGAATTGTACGTGTTGGAGTAGGGATTATTCTGTGATCTGTTAAAATTCCCAACAAAGTTAGCATTTTCATTAGGCTGTGCAAAAGTATTACCTACTTGATATTCCGTGCTAACATGTCCTCCACCACAAAAATTGCATGTCATATTCTGAATTTTCATGCCTGAAATACTTGTATTATCTATCTTTTTGTTGTGTGCTTCAATTTGCACAACAATTGCCATGAAAGCATCCACCTCATGAACTCTGTTAGCTTTGTGCACTGGTATTCTCTCAGTTGGCCACTGATAACTATTGGATGTCATCTCTTCTAATAAGTTGTAGGCTTCTTCTAGTGTTTTATTATTCAGAGTTCTCCCTGCGGCTGCATCAATCATAGAACAGAGATTTGTACTACACCCATTATAAAAAATTTGTACCTACATCCATACAAGTAGTCCATGATGTGAACATCTCCTAAGAAACTCCTTGAATCTTTCCCATGCTTCATACAATGATTCATTACCCATCTACATAAAATTAGTAATATCGTTACGCATTTTTGCAGATTTTGCAGGTGGAAAGAACTTACCAAGAAATTTTGGGCCATATCATTCCACGTAGTGATCGATCCTGCAGGAAGAGAAGAGAGCCAACCTTTAGCTTTGTCTCTAAGGGAAAATGGAAATAATCTTAATTTAATAGCATAATCTGTAACTCCATTATATTTAATTGTGACATAGATTTCGAGAAAAGCATCAATGTGAGCGTTTGGATCATCGCTTGGTAGCCCACTAAATTGCACTGATTGTTGAAACATTTGAATCAGTGATGGCTTGATCTCAAAGTTGTTTGCTTGAATTGTAGGTCTCCCGATGCTTGATGTGGTGCCTTCAACTATTGGTGCAGCATAATCTTTGAAGAGTCTACATTGATTTCTACCATCACCAACTCTCTCCATCTTTTTAGTGTGATTTCTCTGTTCTCTCAGTCACCTTTTAAATGTTTGTTCGATTTCTGGATCAAACTCAGCAAGTTTTCCTTATTGGCTACATGTCATACACCAGTATATACTCTGAAAAAAAAAAGATAAAAGCTAGATTAAACTTAGAATTATGCGGTATCAATATTAATTGGTATTAAATAAACAATCCCTGGCAACAGCGCCAAAAACTTGTCTGTAAAATTCTGCACGTGTCAACGAAAGTTTTGAACAAGTAATACAATTACGAGAAGAGTATCGTTCCACAGATATTGATGATAATAAACCAATTAAATATTAAAAATAGAATAATTCTAAAATTTATCTAACAAATCAAAATAGAATTGAGAGTAAATAAAAATTGACAATTTTTAAAAAACGAAATTTTAGAAATTAAAGGCAAATAATCAATTAGATAAAATATATTAGAGCATCCGATTTCATCATAACCACTAAATATAAATTTTAGATTTTATGCATACAAGAACAATATCAAACATGTGATAGCAGAATTTCCTAGTCTATTTACTATCCTATCTCTAGGTATAACAAACTTACTCTATTTATCAATTCACTATATCTCTATTTGAATTTAAATAAACATAAGTGCATTAAAATCTGCGAATATTCCCGATTTATAATTAATCTTTTGGACCACCTTATCGTCGAAAGTTACACAAATAACATGGTACATTTCTATCCACATTTAATTCATGGTTATATATTATAGGGTTAATACCACGAAAAACCCTAAATTGGTACACTTGTGATACATTTACCCTAAACTATTTTTTGACCATAAAAAACCCCAAACCGGTACACCTATGACAATTTTACCCCGAATATATGACGAAAAATCCCAAACTGGTACACATGTGATAATTTTACCCCCAAACTAATTTTTAATATTATTTTCTTTATTTTTTTGAAATTTTTGAATTTTTTCTTTTCTTTTCTTTTCTTTTTTCCTTCACCTTCAACCTCTGGTTGGTCGCCGGTCCGGCGATCGGTCAAAGGAGGAAGCCAGCGAGGGCGACCCTCGCCGGACGCAAGCGAGGGTCACCCTCGCCGGATCCGATAAGGGCAGCCCTCGCTCGACACAGGCGAGGGTCGCCCTCGCCGGATCTGGCGAGGGTTGCCCTCGCCCGATACCAGCGAAGGTCGCCCTCGCCGGATCCGGCGAGGGCGGCCCTTGCTCGACGCCGACGAGGGCGGCCCTCGCCGGCTTCCGCCTCTAGGCGACCGGCCAGAGGTTGAAGATGAAAAAGAAAAGAATAAAAAATAAATAAATAATCAAAAAAAATAATAATAGTATTAAAATTTTAATTCAGGGTAAAATTGTCACATATGTACCAATTTGAGATTTTTTGTGGTAAGTTCGGGGTAAAATTATCACAGATGTACCAGTTTGGGGTTTTTGGTGGTCAAAAAAATAGTTCGAGGTAAAATTGTCATAGGTATACTAGTTTGGAATTTTTTATGGTCAAAAAAATAGTTTTGGGTAAATGTGTCACAAGTGTACCAGTTTAAGATTTTTCGTGGTATTAACTCTATATTATAATGAACAATTACATATTATCACTTTTCAGTCTCAAACATACACATCAAACCATTCCAGTGATAGCCAATCACTTAAAGGCATTAAGCACAATAATATATAGCTAACATGAATGAAATAATTTGCAAAGCATAAAATTCACATCATCATGGTTAGGCTACGTCGTAGCTCTAACAAAGAAAATTAGAACATAATAGAAGAATAAATGAAAATATAAATTAAACCAAATATCTTGAATCAAAGAACAAGAATTCTGTTATCACTTTTGTCTTCTCTTCAAAATACTTGAAAAACTCTCAGAACACTGAAAACAAAAACGATCTAAAAAAAACTCGTTGTTCCTCCAAGTTATACTATTTATATGATAACATCTAAGACTCCTCTCACATAGCAATTGCTTCTTTTTCACATAAAATTGGGGAATAAATGGCATAATTCTCAATGTGATATCCACCTTTTAATTCTTCTCTGGGTCGCATATTCCTTTCTTTCTTTTTGCCATATTTTCCCTATTTTCTCCATATCTCAATATTCTGCATAAACAAGGAAAAATTAAGTAAATAAAAGGAAATCTAAATATATTCTAATAAATATTGCATTGTTTATTGCCTAAAGAAGATAAAATAACTCTATGTTTATAGAGTTATCATTTATTGATCGGATTAAGTCGGTGAAGTGGCAGCCACAAATAGATATTTCTGTTCTTCCTCACATGAGCAAGCCTAGGTGGGTGGAGAAGATGACCGACCCGAGTTGGGTCGGGTCGACCCGACAAACCCTGGTTGGTCCAAATTCACAAATTAGCCCCTTTTTGACCTAATTTTTCACATTTAACCCCAAAATTGGATTCCTCAATACATTTTACATCCAAATATAGGATTTTTACCAATTTTTATCACAATTAAACCCAAAAATTCCTAAATTTAAATTCAGATTGATAGGGCTTTTGTTCAATTCAGTGCCCAAACGACCTAATTAGGCAAAATTGATGTCAAAATTGGAATACCCATGATTGATTAACCCTAGAAATGGTGCTGCCTTGGTTCGACAAATTCGAATTGACCAAAATCCTCAATTTGGGCTTAAAATCCCTAATTTTCAATTATTTTTTGGGTTTTTCAATTATTTCGTTAAATTGTAAAATTGGACTGACTAATATGCAATTGAAGGTCCCCGAATCATTTTTTTAAGACACTATGACTAAAAATGACTAGAAATGACTCAATTGAATTTTTGGTTCAGTTTTGGGTGTGAGTTTGCCCAATTTTGGGAAAAACATATCCCCAATTGAAATTTTCCAAATTTGATATTGTGATGATGAAATTGGATTTACAAGAAGACTAATGACTATTTTTCTGGAATTTTTTAACTCCATATGGTATTTTTCTTGATATTTCACTCATTTTGGCAAAAAGAAAATAAAGAAAAATTCTAAAAAATTCTAAAAAAAATTATTTTTGGTTTAGAAATAGATTCCTAAGCATGACCAAGGTTCCTAATCCTAATTTTGTAATTTTTTAGAAAATTTTAAAAATGGACCAAAAATAAGATGTCAACAAACATGAGCTATATTGTATACTCTCTGCATGACACCCTTTCCATAATTATCGCTTTTTTTTATTATAACAAAAGGGGGGAGATAATACAAATATGCATATGTGTTGATTGGTTGATTATATTTGGTGCATAATATTGAGCTGCAATTACATTATATATTATTAAGCTCAACTTATTTATTATCTTCTGTTTTATATTGAATATCTTAAGTTTGGAGATTTCATTACGTGCTTACGATGCCCTAATCCGAATTCCTATTTTTTCCAAGATAAGCAAATTACTTTTACCTTTCACAAAATTCAATATCTTTGAAAGCGTGATTGCACATCTGCATATTCAAATATTGTTTTGTTATCATAAAAAATGGGAAAATTGTTGAGAAAATCCCTTATGATGTTTTGAAGATGAAAAAACAATCAAAGGCTACTAATGTGCTAAATGGTTGAGTAACCAGGTGAAAGATGCACAAGTCGTTATATAGATGATGTCCTACAAGAACGTTTAAAGGTTATACGTCTCTATCAAAGGTGAACATGGCATTGGGTGTCAAGGTGTCTACAAGTTGGACTAAGTAGAAGGTGAACAAGTCTAGAATGGGGAGTTCGGTAAATTTAGGAGGTACCATGGATAGGTGAACAGTGATGTAGAGCCACAATTGTCAATATGTTTTGAAGGACCCGAAGATAGAAGCTAGAGTGAAGTTGATGTACTTTGCCTATATCAAAGGTATCCAAAGTATGAAGTAAAAGACTAACGAAAACTGGACGAACCTTTATGAAGTGTACAAGTCATGAAGAACAAGAAGTTCGTGGAGACTTGGAGGTACCAAACAAGGTGAACAATCTACAGAATCTACATCACTATTGTTATTAAAGTATCTTGGTAAGAACAGTTGAATATATCTAAGAAGCTAGATTTATCTATCAATTGAATATAGGCAACATACTACATAGCAGCATTTAGCATACCATGTAGATATCAGTAGAATACTGCATAAGCTAAATATCAGCAGGGCATTAGCAGTATATGTTGGATATAAGCAAAGTACTAAAAGATGGATATCAGTAGAAGCTTTAATATACGCAGGAGTCTGATATCATCAACAAACCTGATATACTCGGAGCGATAGCACAACCTGAGACGACAACTTTGTCACATGATCTTATTATTTTATCCCAATATAAAATACTTGATCTTTAACAATGAGTGATTTGGTATGGATTCCTAATATGAAGGAAATGATTTACTGACAATTCTCCCAAAGACAAAAGATTTTCTTCAAGTAGAAGCCACTCTATTTTTGGAAGCCAAAGATTTGGTTGTATGGGCGACCAAATTTACGGGAACTCAAATTGATTGACTTCAACGGCTAAATTGATCCTCTAATCAATTGGCCAATGGATAGATTGGAAATTGATCGCTATGAAGATTTTCCAATGGGTAGCTTGGATGGCGAGGAGTATCTAAGAAGATCAAAGACACTGATATAAATACAAGATATCTTGAGCGCAAAATCCAATTCTAGAGTGTTTTATATTCTTACATCTTGAGCATACTAATATTGTAAACTATTGAGAGGTGTTGGTAGTGTTTAAGGTGTGTGCTTAGGTTGAGACAGTTTGACTATAAGGTGCCGAAGAAGCGCGTGGATATAAGCAAGCACATGTGACTGTAACTTATCAACAGTTAACTAGTGGAATCCAACCAGTAAACCGTTAGCATAGGAGAGTAGACGTAAGCTTATACTAAAGCTGAGCCACTATCATCTTTGTGTGCATTGTCTTCTATCTCTCTATTCATAGTCAATCATTACTTGATAGATACACTGCACATCACTACTTGAATATTACTAGAACTTGATCATTTTTATATTATGTTTTATTCGATTAATCAGTTACCAAACTTGGCCCTATTAATTCCGCACTATTTTGCCAAGATTTGTCAAAATCACTTATTTATCCCCCTCTAGATGATATTGTTAGCCAACATTTACATTGACATGGTGAGGAGTTCTTTTTCCATTGAGTACCAATTTACCAAACTCGGGGTTCATCCTATTCATTAGATGGAAAAGGAACTGAAGGAAAAGCTGGCATGTCCATACGGCCACAGCACGCGCATGATGTCCTGGTGGTGCTTTCCCACTATTCTAGGGTTGGCACATAAGCATGAAGCAAATTGACAAGTATCTACCTTGATCAACCCCCACTACTGAACCCAACGGTTCATGGGGGCCCAGACATTATGATTACATCTCTATTTTGTGAATGATTCTCGTGTGAAAAGCATTTATTTAAAGTCCTTTTCGTAGAAAAGAGGCCTTAAATTGCAGTTAGCAATTGCCTAATTCTCGTACTTGTGTGGTTTGACAGTGACGGGGTGGTATACGGAAGGTAAGAGTCGAAGTGGAGATGATGATGAAGGCTGCTAGATCATAGTTAACGAAGTGGTGATGAGAAGAGCTGTCCAATGGGGTGGAGGCTTGTGTAGGGGTTGAAGTGCCCATTTTTATGACACCGTTAGGCAAAAGAGTTCGACGCATGAGAACGGAGAAGTTCTGCAGCAGCTAATATCGAAAGAAAGAAAGGGGTTTTTCTAATGATATCTAGTTAGTTAGTTCAATGCTCACTAGGTTAAATTCTTATGAAAGTTGAGTGTTAACTGTATGTGTTAACGAACTCAAACACGAGATTCTTCTTGAGTGGCATCGTGATAGTTATTGGATTGCGAAGCAAATTGACAAGTATCTACCTTGATCAACCCCCACTCCTGAACCCAACGGTTCATGGGGGCCCAGACATTTATGATTACATCTCTATTTTGTGAATGATTCTCGTGTGAAAAGCATTTATTTAAAGTCCTTTTCGTAGAAAAGAGGCCTTAAATTGCAGTTAGCAATTGTCTAATTCTCGTACTTGCGTGGTTTGACAGTGACGGGGTGGTATACGGAAGGTAAGAGTCGAAGTGGAGATGATGATGAAGGCTGCTAGATCATAGTTAACGAAGTGGTGATGAGAAGAGCTGTCCAATGGGGTGGAGGCTTGTGTAGGGGTTGAAGTGCCCATTTTGATGACACCGTTAGGCAAAAGAGTTCGACGCATGAGAACCGAGAAGTTCTGCAGAAGCTAATATCGAAAGAAAGAAAGGGGTTTTTCTAATGATATCTAGTTAGTTAGTTCAATGCTCACTAGGTTAAATTCTTATGAAAGTTGAGTGTAACTGTATGTGTTAACGAACTCAAACGTGAGATTCTTCTTGAGTGGCATCGTGATAGTTATTGCATTGCGAATCAACGCAGCGTAGATTCGAAGTCGAGATATATTGGTGTAGAAAGTTACTTTGCACTAAAGGGCTTCGGAGTGAGGCTAGCTAACACCAGAGACTCGCGCATCAGTAAAGCACAGGAGTTCTGTCTTCATAGCAAGAAGCGGAATCTCGTTACCTACAAAAAGGATCTCTAATGAAGATTCAATGCTACTTAAAACGGATGGTAGAGAATTTCGAGTATGACTAATGAGGGTTCACTATACCAAAGGCAGAACTTTGGGCACTTAACGAAGGACTTGGACTTGCTTTTCATTTACATCATCTTGAGATGGATATGAAGTTACGACTGATATGTTTAAAAAGGGTTGTTGCCGTAATGAAAATCTGAAGTGTCTGCGGAGAGAGGGAGAAGACAGCAACAAGGATTGCATTGTTTCCATCATCCCAAATGAGGTGCTGGACGCACGGTTCCTAGATAGAAGGAAATGCTGTTTATTACAGCTGTTCAAGCTCCAAGTTTCCTTGCTTTGGCATGGGTTTGCATGGTAACGCTTGAGAAGGGACCGGGGTTATTCGCTACTGGTTTCTCATAGCAGGTTCTTCAACCGCGCAAAAGGGCGAGGCGCCTTTAATAAGGTGTTCGTTGCCGAATACCTACAACCTTGGCGACTCCATAATTACAACAGCTTGTCAGGTGCGGCAACTTTCTTACATGTATCACACGCAAGTTACACTCATAGCATGTCACAGCATATCGCAGCACAATTATAGCTCGGTCACGATTCTGCTTAAACTTTCGAATAAAAATGGATCCGATATGATGTTGCTCAATCCTCAATGACTATGAAATGCTCTGCTTTAACGGCATGGATTACGGAAATAGGGGATCGATTTCTTCCAATTTAACTCCTACATGTAACATGGATGACCCAACAAGTGGAAACACGATTTGCGGTGGGAGGACATGAAGGTAGGTGGGGCAAAGAGGCAATACCCTATCAAAGAGAGTTAGCGAAACAAAGAGGTTAAAAGATTTTCAAGTTCAGCAAACGCGGTCAGCCCCCCAAAAAAAATAATGTATATATGGGATTTTCCCTAACTTGCTAAGTTTCCAAAACAGTAATTAAGTTGGGCGTTCCCCCAACAAGAAATAGAAATTGGACCAGAAATGAAATAAGGGAAAAGAAAAGCCAAAATGGAATAATAGAGCTCAATCTCATTCGATCGCCTATAAAAAGCCCCCATGCTTGTTCACAAACTCATCACTTCCGACGCTTCACTACCGACCCCTTCCATCATTTAAGCTCCTCCTTTTCGGAGCTCACAAAAGCGCACGCACTCTCACCTCTGCAGCTCTTGACACTTTCCAGGTACACAGCAACTGAGAGAGACAAGCCTGTTCCTATCTCTTATAAGCTCCATAATCTCTCTCTCTCTCTCTCTCTCTCTCTCTCTCTCTCTCTCTCTCTCTCATAGTCCATAGCTGGTTAATCATGGCTAAATTGCATAGACGACTTCATGCTCTTTCAGTGATCCACCAATCACCACATCGAAAGAAAACAAAGAGAAATAAAAGGATGGGGCCGTTTCTGTTTGCCTCGAAGGTTGTTTTGAGTTGTGTATTCTTATGTGCGAGCTTTGTGCGTTGAGTTTGGCAGATAAATAATATACAGGAGAGAGAGAGAATGTGGAAGCTGAAGATAGCCGAGGGCGGGCCGTGGCTGACCAGCGTGAACAACCACGTCGGGCGGCAGCACTGGGAGTTTGACCCTGATGCCGGGACGCTAGAGGAGAGGGCAGAGGTCGAGAGGGTCCGGGATGAGTTCACGAGGAATCGGTTCCGGGTCAAGCAGAGCGCTGATCTCCTGATGAGGATGCAGGCATGCATAAAACTAAACTCTTTTCTCTCTCTCTAAAGAACTTCAAATTTTGCGGGACAACGTCAATAGTTCTAAAAATTTAAACTGTTTGATCCATGCGTGATTTAATATTTATATATTTTAACACTTTCTTTTACTTTTACTCGAGACTAAAGTACAAAATTATAAATTAACGAAGGCTAACAGAGACCTGAAAATATAATCGAAGATTTGTTGTTGTTCTGATACAACAATTAAAGCTTTCGCGTTGAAATTTCCGTTTGTTGCACTATCTATAAAAAGTATGGTTTGCCATGATGACCGAGAAGAATGCTGGTGGAGCATTGCTCTCAACAACCCATTTCCTCTTCCTTGTTCATTTGATTAATTCTTTGGACTTAATTATATTCTATCCTCCACGACCGAAATAATAAATAAAAAATTCTGTAGTGAGTCGGCTTTTAATATGTGCCACTGAAATCTAGAGAATTATTGCTTAGTTTTTTCAAAAACCTAATAAATTCAATCGGATCTTTAACATTATCTTCTCTTTTCATTACACGTATATAATTTTTAGTTTTGGTAAATGAATTCATTTCATTAGCGGATGGAATTTTCATTTCATGACTGTCGGTGTAAAAACTATTTTACGTAGACGTGAATCTCATACAAATCCTACTTATATACCCCTGAGCATGACAAGGACAAACACCACGCCAAAAGCGTCATGGAGAGAAAGATGAATTTGCACATCATTTTGACAATCATTTCATGGACACCTGTCTTAGATGGCGAAGACCCGACATCGACTTCTCGCCGATGTCTTGAAATATTGACAAGGGGAAATTTGACTCCTTTTACGTAAAAAGTAAACGATTGACATCGTACCCGGATATTATTTCCCAGTCTTCCGGCAAGATTTATCAAAGCCTTGCGACCTTTCCAACCTTCACTAGAATAGCCTAATGACCTCTCCAACCTCTTGAATTATTGGTACTAGTACCTTTGGATTAGTCTTTCTCACATATTGTTGACCAGTAAGTTTGAGGCTGTCTTCCTCAACTTTATGTAAACATCGTAGTTGGACACATGCGACACATCAAGGAGCAAAAATCAAGCAGGCAAACACCCTATGTAACTCTAATTGACAATTTACAATGAAAATAGAAATTTAGGATGTGTTTGTTTAACGGAAAACGAATGATTTGAAAAATATTTTTTAAAAAATGATCGCTTGCATCACCTACGAAAATGAATGAATGAAATTTTTTTTCATCATTCACGAAATTGTTTAGACATAAATTGTTGTCGATAATGGAAACATTTTTCATTGGCTAATTATTTCAAGTGATAAAAGCGATTATTTTTTGGAAAATATTTTTTAAATTATTCATTTTCCACGAAATAAATAGAGTCTTAGGGTAATATGCTGCTGACCATACCATTGTCATCCTGAAACAATCAGCCAATACACCAAAAGTAACGTAGCATCAACTTTATTTTTAAGCTGTGATCAATCTCGTGCTAATTTTCAATGTGATGACCGATGGTCCTTTTGTTTTAAAATTTAAAAAATAATCTTTTCTTCTCCCAGAAGTTTTATGAATGAAAAAGTTTAAAAAGAACGTAAAAAAAAAACTCCTTATATCAATGTCTATGTATTTTAGAACCTTCCGAATATTGTGCATGAAACAAAATCCTCATCATCTTCTTTCCACGCGACAACATATTAAAATTGAAGGAGGGCCCACAAAGATTTTGCTCAAACTTATAATAGGAAATGTCCAAAAAAAAAGGGAAAAAGTCAAATTGCCTCACGGGTCGTACATGGCCTTGGACCCAATTATTTTTTAGTGTAACCAGAAGGTACGAAGCAAGCAGATTTAAATCTAATTATCTAGAATAAGCCCCTTTTAAGCTGAACAACTATTGCACTCTTTCCTTTGAATTTATGATTTCGTAAACTTCAATGGTTGAACGTGAGTTTCGATTCGATTTCGATGTTACAGTGTGCAGTCTTTGTGACCGCTGATACGTGGCGCAAACAAGGCCTCCACTTTTATCATTTTTACATAGCGCTTGTTGCATATATTGGCAACATACGTATTTTTTGCATTAATTATACCACTTGATAATGACAAATGGTCAGTGATCCAATAGATACACAAGCATTTTTCCAGGAAAAATTGAAGAAATCCTCCTCACTATGCGCCTCAATTTTAGTTCCCAGTCTCCATATCTATGATCATACTAGCTTGCACGTTGAGTTTTTGTACTTTACACCAATTTACGCCTCGTGTCATTTAACGTGATGGCTTTAATTAGACATTGGTACATAGTTTCGGACATACATATGCACCACAGATTTGCATGAGCTTTGATTAAGAAACTTCAATGCTTGAAAATATGCAGCTCACAAAGGAGAACCCGAGCAGGCCGATTCCACCGCCGGTGAAGGTGGAGGCGGCTGAAGACGTGACGGAGGAAGCAGTGACCACCACGCTGAGGAGGGCCATCAGCTTCTACTCATCCATTCAGGCCCACGATGGCCATTGGCCTGCAGAGAATGCTGGGCCCTTGTTCTTCTTTCCTCCCATGGTAAGCCTCCGCTTTTCTAGGTCCGACGTCAAGCAGAACCCTAGACCCACTTAGAATTTTTTATCTTAGGTCTAACGTTAAATAGATATAAAGAGACACAATAAAGATCTTTGTACGACGAGGAAGCATGAGCCCAAACCCAAACGGTACAGGATAATTTTCACTAACGAGTCGAACTCTGAACAACTAAGATGCACGCTTTCGAGTCCTTACGATTTCAGTAAGATAATCTTTCTATTTCTCGCATTATTCCAGTCGATGATAAAAATTATGTATTGAGAACACGCGTTGCAGGTATTTGCACTGTACATTACGGGAGCGATGAATGCGATATTTTCACCGGAGCACAAGAAGGAAATCAAACGTTACATATACAACCACCAGGTGCACTTTGCTCTTTGATCTTTCATGCAAGATTGCTTCATTTTTCATTTGATGCAAATACTTTCTAACGGTAATGACGATGTATTTGTACTTGTTTGCCGATAAATTTAAAAGAACGAAGATGGAGGTTGGGGATTTCATGTAGAAGGGCATAGCACCATGTTTGGCTCTGCACTGAGCTACATTGCCCTGAGATTGCTTGGAGAAGGGCTTGAAGATGGCGAGGATGGAGCCATGGCTAGAGGAAGGAAATGGATTCTTGATCATGGTGGTCTTGTGGGGACTCCATCTTGGGGAAAATTTTGGCTCACGGTATGCGAATATATATGTCTGTTTTTGTCATTGGCATAAACTTAAGTTCAACTTGTTAATCTAGAGTTTGAATACATCCGAACACAAGACTGTTAGAGAAAGAAAAAAAGTCCTGCTAAAAGTTTAAACTAACACAACATAGAGTTCCATTGATGCTACTGAAATAAGAAAACGGGAAAAAATGTTCCATTTAAACAACAACGCATCATGCAAGTTTCTTGCCGACTAGAGAATTATGTTAAGATGCTAAAATTTACAAAATTGTTGCAGGTACTAGGTGTTTATGAATGGGCAGGGTGCAATCCACTGCCCCCAGAATTTTGGCTTCTTCCAAGAAAATTTCCCATTCATCCTGGTATGCTTAACTTGGTATCTTTTCCATAGCTTCGATCAAAGGTTGGATATGATTTTAGTGAATCGACATGTTAACTAATGATCGATTTCAGGTAACATGCTGTGCTATTGTCGTCTGGTTTACATGCCCATGTCATACTTGTATGGGAGGAGGTTCGTCGGTCCTATCACCGGATTGATTTTATCGTTGAGACAAGAGCTCTACGCCGAGCCCTATAATGTAATAAATTGGAACAAAGCAAGGAATACTGTTGCAAAGGTGTGGCTTGTGCATCCTGTTTTCTTTTCTTTAGAATCTGGACTAATATGTTGCTTAATGATCCAATTATGATCTCTGTAATGTGATAAATCTAAAATTTAAATTCAGAAATTGTCTCAATTAATAAATCATTTAAAACCAACCCTGGTCTTGGAAAAAGCTATGGATGTTTTGAAGGCGATTCTCTCCAAAATCCAACAACTCTTCTGCTGGTAGAAAGGAAGTTTTTTTTTTTTTTTTGATCTATTGTTCAAGGCATGAGATAAAATTGAAATATGTTTGGTAAACTAGGGAACACTTGTTGACATGTATGAAAATGAATTGAAATGCTCTAGTTAAGTTAATGAATATGTGAAGCTTAACCAAGTACTGATCTTCAGGAGGATTTATACTTCCCTCATCCTCTAGTACAAGATATGCTATGGGGATTCCTTCACCATGTCGTGGAGCCAGCTTTGAAGCGCTGGCCGTTTTCCATGATAAGAGAGAAGGCACTGAAAGTGGCGATCAAGCATGTGCATTACGAGGATGAGAACAGCAGATACTTGACCATTGGATGTGTGGAAAAGGTTAGAAGAAGAACACGATAAGTAGCCTTCATTATAATTCTAACAAAGCGTGTCAAAGACCGAACAATCTTAACATGTGAATGTGAAATATTTGTAGGTTTTGTGTTTGATTGCTTGTTGGGTGGAGGACCCGAATTCAGAAGCCTACAAACGTCATCTTGCCAGGATTCCAGACTACTATTGGATAGCTGAAGATGGACTTAAAATGCAGGTAACGACTTCATATCTTGACCCATATATCTTCAAAATGGTGTAGCTCTCCATCACTGAAGCATCAAAGAGAATCATTACTTTGGAATCCCAATTGGCATACGGTGGCAAGCAATTTAACCAAAATTAGCATTGGTGTTATCAAATTATCTAAGCTAAAAAGTTAATTTCGGTTTGCACAGACCTTCGGCTGTCAAATGTGGGATGCGGCTTTCGCCATCCAAGCAATCATGTCAAGTAACCTAACAGAAGAGTATGCAGCTACATTAAGGAAAGCGCATGATTTCGTGAAAGCTTCGCAGGTAATGTCTACTCAATTTCAACGAGGTTGGTCACTAAATGTAGTTCATGCATTCAATCGAAACATGCTCTTTTGAAGGTCCGAGATAACCCGTCTGGTGACTTCGAAGCAATGTACAGACACATATCTAAAGGAGCGTGGACATTTGCTATGCAAGACCATGGTTGGCAAGTTTCTGATTGTACAGCAGAAGGGCTAAAGGTAATTAAATCAGTCATGTGCATTTGATGGGATCTTGGTAGCTTCTTTTAAAGTGTAGTTATACTTTTAACATGCGATGGTGTCGTGGCTTTCACAGACAGCGCTTCTGTTCTCACAAATGTCTCCGGACCTGGTGGGCGAGAAGATTGAAACAGAGCGATTCTACGATGCTGTGAATGTTATTCTTTCCCTACAAGTAATTGAGAACTACTTTTGCCCTTTCCTTTTTGGTTCCTTTGATAATTCAGTGAATGAATAAGATAAATTTAGACACTAGAATATTGTCACACAATCTATTTGATACATTACAAAAACTATTGCAGAGTAGCAATGGCGGTTTTCCAGCTTGGGAGCCACAAAGAGCATATGAATGGTTGGAGGTAACTTTGAGCATCATGCAGTCACCAAGTCTACTTTCTAATGCTCTTTGAAATAGCTTATACGGATAAACACGTGCAAAAATATATCTCACGACTCTCAAAACCCTTCTTTTCTCTTTACCAGAAGTTCAATCCTACAGAATTCTTTGAGGACACCCTTATTGAAAGAGAGTAAGTCGTAAAAACCATCAACACTTACTGATCAACCTGAACAGTTTACTTATGTATACAATAACTCATATGCTAACATAGGTACGTGGAGTGCACCGCGTCCGCAATCCAAGGCCTTGCGCTCTTCAAAAAATTGCACCCGAAGCATCGTCAAAAGGAAATCAACAGTTGCATCACGAGAGCGATAGACTACATCAAAGACACTCAGTTGCCGGATGGTTCATGGTGAGATACTGCATGAGAAAACTGGACATGTTACCTTCTTTCAATTGAACATAGTGTAAGTTGACTTAATGTGAGATTGTGTTATCAATTTAGGTATGGATGCTGGGGAATTTGCTACACCTATGGCACTTGGTTTGCAGTAGAAGGGCTTGCGGCTTGTGGGAAGAACTACCGCAACTGTCCAACCGTGAGAAAAGCCTGTGAATTCTTGCTGTCAAAACAGTTGCCTTGTGGCGGATGGGGGGAGAGTTATTTATCTAGCCAGAATAAGGTATGCCAGTCATTATATATTTTTTACATACTATAGAGATTATTAAACATAATTCCTTTGTTATGATTGTCCATAATTAATTTTATATAATGATGAAAATGTAGGTTTATACAAATTTGGAAGGAAACCGACCAAGCTTGGTTCAAACAGCATGGGCTTTGTTGTCCCTCATTGATGCAGGACAGGTTAGTGTTTTAGTATATATGTGACATGATACATAGGCTACCAAGCCGATTCGTCGAGCAATTATCGGGGTGCACCGGATTCGTGTGAGCCGCCTACACACACGACGTGTACATACGAACCCAAACAATGTTTGATAAGTGATGATCTTAAAATGAATTATTGATATTTTAATCTAACCAGCACACTTCATCAAGATTAGCAAAGAAAGTGTCGCATAAAAATAGCAATATATTTGTCTATTTTGATAATAATATGATAAAAGCGTGTACTTTTGGTCCACTCAATCTTACTTATGTTTATTTATTTATTTGTTCATTTATTTTTATTGTAGGCCGAGATAGACCCAACACCCATCCATCGCGGAGTTAAAGTGCTGATCAATTCACAGATGGACGATGGTGATTTTCCTCAACAGGTAATTATGACAGTGCTTTCTACAGTCATTACTATTTATAAGTTTCATTTTAATGCAATTTGCTTAATTTAATTGTTATTATTTTATTTTTTTATTGCCTACAGGAAATCACCGGAGTATTTATGAGAAATTGCACATTAAACTACTCATCATTTAGGAACATCTTCCCAATATGGGCTCTTGGAGAATACCAAAGGCGAGTTCTCTTCGCATGAAGCTTAGGACATGATGATAGTCGTGACGTAATAAATCATCATTTAAATAATGCAAGTTCCGAAACTGTGACGTGTCTTGTCCGAGTCTCCTTCCTTTCAAGTGTGAAAAGTCAATTCCTAATTTCACCACAGATTATACGTAACATTGTATTTACTTGTGGACGTCGTGTATGTGCAAATCTCAAGTGTACGGCTTAGCAAAGCTAATGTCATATTTAGTTTGTGTAATTCTACCATCATCTAAACCTTTGGACCACGCTACATCATGAATCTTGAGTGTTTGGCAATGAATTTATGCGGTGAAATTGTCCAATTGGTCCTAAACCATTATATAGATGTTAATTCAATCATAAACTTTTCAATTTTGTCAATTTAGCTTTAAATCTTTGCGAGAATTCCAATTTTGGGCTAATTTTCTTTGGAAATTGCTAATGTAGTGGTGTGTCACGTAAAACGGCTAACGATGACTGGATTGCCAAGTAAGTGATTTTTGAGAAAAATTGGCCGGAAGAATTATATTGGAATTCCGCGCAAAGGTTTCAGACTAAATTCACAAATTCGAAAAGGTTAGAATTGAATTGGTATCCGCACGATAAATTTATAGGATTGATGGGTAATTTTCCCAATTCATGTTGTGAAATATTGAAAGATTGTTGCGACCTTCTAGAACAAGCTCAGGGAGATTGGGATTAGAGCTACTGTCGAGTTCATGATCGATAGTCTTTAGTTAGTGCAGGTTCTTTCAAACTCTTATCTCGCGAAGTTTGATTTAATTGATTAACCTATGAGAATTCTATCATACGAAGGAGTTGTCACTAACTAATTTGGGTGGGCAAGAAGCCAAGTGAAGTATGGGAGTATAGCTCACCTCCTACGCAACTAGAGATCTAAGATTGGGGACTTACACTAATTATTAAGTTAGTGCTATTTCGGAATCAAAACTTAATTATTTGTCAACTAAAATCTTTGCACAATCATTTTACCAAATTATGAGTTCCAAAGTTTTCATCCGGTTGGTGTCCATGCAATGCTTTTGGTGTTTATTATGATCATAAGTAAAACCTAACCATTTAACTAGAACAAGTCACAACACAGAAAGCAACATAAGAGAAATCAAACCAAACACATCAGGAGTAGTAATAAAAGGTAAATAAAAGATAAAGTGCGATGAAGTAATATAATATGAGTCGGTCAAAAATATAACAGAGCTTCCTTATTGAGCCTCAGGACATCAACCCCCGTGAGCTAAGTTCAAATTGAGTCCAATTTTTAGCCTAAAGGATCAATCTATAAAAAACTTAGCTATATCATAGATAACCATTAAAATACATAAACTAAATGTAGACTAACTAAATGAAACTAAGCTAAATCTAATGCCAAAATCTAACAACCTAATCAGGGCCGTTTCTAAGCTACTCTCTAATTTTTCAATTTTTTGATTTTTTTAATAATTTTTAATAAAAAATATTCCGAAAATGGGGACTCAGGCTGGGCCATTAGGCCCAGACTGAATAAGGACAAACGTGGTTGCACGGGTCTGGGCCACGGATACGATTGGGCTTGTTGTAAGGGAGTCCACTTGAAATAGAAAAGTCATCAAGCCCATTTTGTTGAAACTAATTGCACTTAAGCCTATAGATGGCTTAAGCCCTAAACCCGCACTAAGTATATCTCCCATTATAAAACCCATTCGTTTTTATTTTTTATTTTTTTTATTTTCAGCTATGGCATACATGACAACACAATGTGTTCTTGTTTTGTCTCGATTCCGAGAAGAAATATCTTTCATCGAAAGTCATTCTTCGGCTTTTAATGAAAAAGCAACCACGTTTTGTAACGATTCTGGAAAGTAGATATCCAGGTGAGTAATAGAATCAACCATCTTGAACTAAAAAGAAACAAACCAAAACACTGTGTTGAAAGTTAATCAGCGACAAGCCCAGATTGTACAAAGGATACAAGTGTAAATAGACTTCACCTGAATCTGATTGGCGATAAGACCTGTTTATACTAAAATATTATGTTAGAAATCGGTAGATGACGCAATACAAGGATAAAGAAATACGTCTGACGACACGAATTTGAGAGCTACAACTAAAGGCTATAACTAAGGAATTGAAAGAACTTTGTAGGAAACCTTAAAGATTAATTAAAGATAATATTTTGTTTAATTTGCGCGGGGGCATCCAGTCGCTCCACTAGTGGTATTTATAGGAAAAGTGGTAACCGTCCTTCGATGATGTTCAACGGTTATGTTTCTAGCGGTTATGCTCTTTCAAGCAATTTTTGTCAACCTTGTCCATATCCATTTGTTCCGCATAGTAACCGCTTCTAGGTGATGCTTGGTAACTCCCATTGACCTCATTTGTTCTTCTTCACTTCCATAAATTCTATCCATGTTCTAAAAACTGTTCTTCACGCATAAAAACAAATATATGGCCATCGATGATCACTCCATGAATGGGTTTTTTGAATGGTAACCGTTCCCTTCTCAATGCTTATCTTCTATGTTAGTTACTTTAATAGTTTTCAAATTTCATATGGTACCAAGACTCACCACCGACGCCAATATTAGTGATTATGTATCGACCGTTACCATATTTTGATGACCAGATACGTCATATTAAAGATCATCGTCCTCGATCAGCACATGTTGATTCTTGTACCAATCAATTGACCAATATGTGCAGGATCTTACCCGTGTGTTATACACGTGATTACCTTTCCTTATTCGCGCGCCATTCACATGCCTTTCCTTATTCCCGTGCCATTCACATGCCTTTCCTTACTCATGTGCCAGGCATGCATATGCATATAGACGACCAAATTATTTTTGGTGTCAACAATTCTAAAATGAGATGTAACCTTAACATGAACAAGCAAACCGAATCAATTCTAACAAAAAGAAGCTTGATCAATCACGACACAAAACCCGGGAACTACACGTGCATTACCGAACGACGTTCTAACCTGAGCACCTTTAATCTCAGTCATTAATGGCCATGCATCAACTGAACTTTCTACAGACCAGTTCCTATGAACACCAAAAACTATAATCCCAGCACGATCACGAGTGCTCACACATAAAGTTTCGTGTTACAATTTCGAAACGCGTAAGATTTAAAATTGGAAAGATCTTGTAATGCTAATGGGGACATGAACTAACACGAACGACTAACACAGTAGGAGCAATACGTAAGCTTACGAAGGGATTTCCAGACAAGCAGTAAATCATGCAGGGCTGAGACATAGAAACATAAAACCAAGTTTGAGATAAATCAACAACGAGCGAAACAATCAGATATACGATTAGAGGTTATGGCTGAGAGACCCAACAAAAATAAACGAGAGAGAGGTCCTTGGAAATATAGAACCTCGAATGCAACTGATAGGAATCGGTGGAACGGAGGACTCCCGTTGTCCTACCTAGAGAAGATGAAACCTATGAGATAAAACCACCCTGTAGGATACATGATGAGTAAACAGAGAGAGAGGGCAAGCGACCGCAACCAAAGGGGCGAGGGAGGAGCTGGAGGGGAGGAGCTAGTGACGGCGGAGGATTTGGAGTGACATGAAGCGGGGGACGAACGGGAAAGACTGAAAAGGAGAGTGTATAGTGCCGGAATGAGTTTTGGCCGAATATACTTGTCGATAGAGAGAATGGTCGCAAGAGTTAGTGGCGGTGAATGTGGTTGGCGGAGGAAATAGAGGAGCAGATGAAGTCGAGAGATTCTCTTTTTTACAAAAGACGAGCGGAAGCCTCTTCCTTTTTTTGGTCCTCTCGAGAGTCCCCTCTTGAAGGAATCAAAAGGCGTCGTTTTTTCCAAATAAAAAAGGAACCTTATTTTTTAATCAAGATGGGATTTTTCCTTTCTTTTTTTCAGCCGCCTGCCCCCCCTTTGCCCTAAACAAAATCTCCTAAGGTTTTGTGCTCTTTGGCCACTTGTCACAATCTCAAAAGATGAGGGTTTAAGTTATTAAATCATTGGGCATCATGTGTTCTATTGTGGATGGTGATGATTTTGACTAATGGAAGTGTGCCATGTGGCATGTGAATTTTGGCCAGAGAGAAAGAGAGGCACGGTTTAGGATCAGACTAGGCCGAGCTCTATCGGGTCGGGACTAATGGGCCGGATCAATCTCAATCAAAATGAGTAGACCTGGATTCTAGCAATCTTTTATTATTAACAATATTTTCTCAGTAAACCAGTCAGGAAAATTTAGTTGTAAAAAAGATTTAATCGATTGATGGATAATTTTCCCATTTCATGTTGTAAAAAAGTAAATGTCAGTATTTCCGTTTTAAACATTCCAAAAACTTTGTTCAATAGATAACCAATTATTTTCCCTAAACCACAATGCTAATGAGTTCATATCATAGATGTTAAGCACAATGACAAATTCTCAACCTAAAATGAGAGTATGTTACTCTCAATTTGTACATGTTGTTTCTGACCCAAAAAATGTATAGACGAAACTATAATAAGTAGGGGTACCTCAAATATAAGCAAAAAGCTAGAAAATGGGAAAAGTTGTTATTTAAGTTCCATACCTATTGTGCGTAATCCAATTAAGCCCTAAGTATTTCAATTGATCCAATGTAGTCTTAAATTTTTTAGAGAAAATGCAATTAAGTTTTGCGGCCAAAATCACATAAAATTGCTAACGTGGCAGTCTAGTTATACTTGTCATGGTTGGCCATTTGACATAGACAAGTTTAATCGAAATGATGTCGTTTTACTTAATTCTATGAAATTTTTTTATTTTTTTTCTTTTCTTTCCCTACATTTTTGCTTTCTCGCTAAAATTGAACATATTATTTCAAATTCAGAAAATTATGATAAAATAATAAGAGAATCTCATATTAACATTTGGGTGTTGTGGAAGTTTTAGGAGTTTCGAGTTCCGAAAACAAACCGTCAGTGCAAGAACTGCAGGACTTAGATTAAGTAAAAAGCAAAAAGTGAAAATCAATGTATATAGGCCCGTACATAGTCAAAGTGACCTTGGTTCACCTCTTAAAAATATTAAGCATATTATACGATTGTTTTGATCTATTGCACTTCCCGAGCGCATGATGCGTGCGTGGGATAAGTGATTTTCGGAAATGGGGATTTGCTAGGTTAAGTGTATGGACTAATGAGTTCAGTGATAATGGAATGTTGTGTAAAGGGCGAAGGATATCGAAGGTTTACTACTAAGGCATAAAGACACAAGCTATCAATCAAGGATAAAAAACCGAAATAATGAGTGCTTATCACAAAGGCATAATGGATTGCTCCACCAGTCAAGGGCAAGCAATTGTTTGATTCACCACCAAGGAACTTAAATAAAGAATCGGATAAATATTCACTCAAGTAGAAGAATTCTCCTATATTCATCAACTCTCTGCGTTACAATTGAGAACTCTCCTCAATTTATAAATAGACTAGACATAGGAAATAGATAAACATTAAAGAGACATGGGAACTAGAAAGCAATTAGAGTCAATGCATTAATAACGTGGAGACTTGAAATTTTGACTCTTCAGCTTTGAGCCTCATCTTCCAAAAGTTGCCCACTAGCTTTGATTAGAAAAAAACCATCTTAGGAGATCAACAAATATCCAAGGAAATCGCTTTAAGCAACCTCCCATTTATATGTTGTTGATTAGCTTTGAAATCGGCAACTATTCCGGTGAATTGCAACTAAATACTTGATCGGCAAGAGAAGAATCGACAACTTGTTAATCGATAACCTTGTCGATAGTCTTCACGTTGACATCTTCAACTTGAACCCATCG
Organism: Syzygium jambos; assembly: GCA_031216235.1. Classification (NCBI taxonomy): domain Eukaryota; kingdom Viridiplantae; phylum Streptophyta; class Magnoliopsida; order Myrtales; family Myrtaceae; genus Syzygium; species Syzygium jambos. Next base: position 19,161,120 of record CM062222.1, read on the forward strand.
AAGTAAATTATGACCAAAATTTGCTTTGGCTTGAATGAACATTGATGTTTTTTAACTAGTCCATGGAACCATGTTCTTAAGGATTGTTCCATAGCATCGGATGCTCCCGTATCATCCTTTCCGGGTTGTTTGAGATTTCACCTTAAATAATAAGTCTTCACTCACTAGGCTCTGTTTGGCGACATTATTCCCGAAAATAATTTCTATTCAGAAATAGTTTTTTTTATTATATTCTCTGGACGTGTTTCTAAGCAAAAAAAAGATATTTGATAAATGCACAAAATTTCTATTCCCTAAATAGAAAAAAAAAACAAAAATACCTTTGGTACAACCCTAAAAATTTCTATTCTCAATTTTTTTCATTTAATTATAAAAATATCAATAGAGACTTAACAATTCATGTTTGGATAAAATTAGACTAGAATATAATCAGAGTATACTATGATACAGAATTGGATGACCTTAATACAATCATAAAGAAAATTACTCCTTATAGACAAAGCAAATACTAGGTGGTGGTCGACGAAATTGCAGTTTAGGGTTTGGGGTTTTGGGGTGCGGAGTTTAACGTTAGGGCTTAGGGTTTGGGGTTTTGGGCTAGGGGTTTTAGAGTTTTGGGTTTGGGGTTTAGGTATTCGGATTTTGGGGTTTTGGGTTTAGGTTTTTATGGTTTTGGTTTTGGGGTTTAGGGTTTAGGTTTATGATTTTAGGGTTTAGGGTTTGATGTTTTGGGTTTTAGGATTTTAGGGTTTGGGATTTAGGGTTATGGGTTTTAGGGATTAGGGTTTCAGGTTTAGGAGTTTGAGTTTTGGGGTTTAGGGTTTTAATTTTAGGATTTTGGGGTTTAGGTATTGGGGTTAAGGGATTTAGGGATTAGGGTTTCAGGTTTAGGAGTTTGAGTTTTGAGGCTTAGGGCTTTAAGTTTAGGGTTTTAGGGTTTAGGTATTAGGGTTTAGGGATTTAGGGTTAATGTTTATGGTTTTACGGTTTCGGGTTTTGGTGTTTAGGGTTTAGGGTTTGGGTTTTAGGGTTTAGCCCAAGAATATCTTGTGAAAGAGTGAGAGTTGATTTTGTTCTCTATTGTTTCTCTTTTTGTTCCCAGGTACAGTAAAGTAGATTTTTTTTTATTTCTTATTTCTATTTCAAATATATTCCTTGGCCACTTTTTTATTCTAGGGAATAGAAAAATTAACTGACTTTACCAAACGGAATTCTGTTCTTTTTATATTTCGAGGAATAAAAGAAAAAAAAACAAAGAAACAGAAATGTTGCCAAATAGACCCTAAGTAAGAAGAAAGGTCTTTTACATTAAAAGTTGTCGAAACGCCATACTCCCCAGGAATATCAACTCTACTCACTGTCGCCAATTCTTTCGAGAACTTTAAATGGGCTATCTTGTTCTTTCGGCGAGATGGAAATATTTATTTCTCAAATATAATCACACAAGATCTTTTGGTTGAAATGAGCACTCTATCTATGCTCATTTGTTTTTCTTTTTGTAAGACTCGTTAGCTTTCTCGATTTTGGATCAAATATGCTCATGAAGTTTTTTCATTGATTGACCTCTTTCTTTGCCGTCGAAGTTTACTTGTGAGTTGGATGGAATATGAATCAAATCAATTGGTGTGAGAGGATTAATTCCATACACAACTTCAAAAGATAATCGATCAGTAGTGTAACTTGGAGATTGATTGTAGGCAAATTCAATGAGTAAAAGTTTCAAATTTCAATCTTTCAAAGATTTACTCACCATACATCGAAGGAGAGCGGTGAGGATGCAATTGGTTATATTTATTTGGCCATCTGTTTGGGGATGATAAGTGACACTGAATAGGAGTCTGGTACCAATCATTCTCCATACTATCTTCCAAAAATAACTCAAGAACTTGGAATCCAACGCCATGATTTTCAGTATTCATTGAAGTCAAATGATCTCCTTGAAATATAGCTTAGCCATGTGAGATGCGTCATTCATCTTGTGACATGAAATGAAATGAGTCATTTTAGAAAATTAATCAATGACCATCATGATGGCATTTTTTCCCCTTTGAGTCCTCAGAAGAGCCACAATAAAATCCATACTCACATCTTCACAGGGTTCCATTGGAATTGGAAATGTAGTATACAGTCCTTGATGGAAATGACTATTTTGCTCTTTCACAAGTTCCATACCTCGAAATAATAGCATGAACATCTTCATTCATCGTTGTCCAATAAAAATGCTCTTGAAGAATCTCAAGAGTTTTGTTACTGCTAAAGTGGCCAGCCAATTCCCCACCATGTGCTTCGCAGATCAATAACTCTCTAAAAAAACTCTTTGGCACATATAATCGATTTCCTTTAAAAAGAAATCCATCCTAGATCATATAAGTACCCCGAATTCCACGCTTATAGTTGTCAGTGGTGGAAGAGAACTCCGGATCTTCATAATATAGTTTTTTCATCTATTGGAAACTAAAAATCCTAGAGTACACAACAAGCTTTGAGTATCTCCTCGACAAGGCATTCGCTACAACGTTAGTGTGGAACGGTTTATATTTCGAGACAAAATAAAAGGATTGAAGAAATTCTAATCATTTGGCATGCCTCGAATTGAGCTTGTGTTGGCCGCTAATAAACTTGAGAGCCTCATGATCAGAATGAAGATCAAGAGCTCTCACAATAGCATAAAACTCCTTGTCATAAGTTGAATGATTCTTTCGTCAACTTCTCAATAAAATATACCAAAGGCTTTTGGGCTTTGGACAAGAGGAGTTCCAATGCCAACTCCACTTGCATCACATTAAACTTCAAATACCTTATCAAAATCAAGAAGGGCAAACACATCGGACTCACAAAGTTTCTATTTGATTACTTCAAAAGCGTTGTGAGCAGTCTTTGTCCACTCGAAAGATTTCTTCTTCATATATTTGGTGATGGGAGCCATGATAGTACTTAAGTTCTTCACAAATGATGATAGAAAGAAGCAAGACCACAAAAGCTCCTAACATTGGAGATGGACTTTGGAATCAGCCACGTCTTCATCGCCTCCACCTTGCATGATTGACAGAGATCTCATCTTTTGAAACCACGTACCCAAGGAATACAATGCTTGAAGAGAAGAAGGGGCATTTCTCCATTTAGCATAGAGCTTCTGTTTTCTTAAGACCTTAAAGACTTGTCTTTAGTGAGATATATGCTCCTCCTTGTTCCTGCTATAAATAAGAATGTCGTCAAAATAAACAACAACAAATCAACCAATAAAAGAATGAAGAACCTCATTCATGAGTCTCACGAAAGTGCTGAGAGCATTTGACAAACTGAAAGGCATAACAAGTCATTCATAGAGGCCTTCTTTAGTTTTGAAGGCCATTTTCCACTCACCACTTTCCTATCATGCGGATATGATGGTAGCCACTCCTCATATCGATTTTTGAAAACGTAGTCAATCCATGCAATTCATCATGTATATCATCAAGTCTAGGTATGGTGTACCTATACTTGATTGTGATGTTGTTGATGACTCGGCTATTGACACATATCCTGTATGGACCACCCTTTTTTGGCACAAGCAAAGCTGGAACAAAAAAAACCAAGGGCTCATGCTTTCTCGGACATATCCTTAGTCGATAAGTTCATCAACTTGTCTTTGTAACTCCTTTATTTCTTCTAGATTGCATTGATAAGCTACTTTGTTTGGTGGAGGAGCACTAAGATCAAACCGATTTGATGCTCAATGCCTCTTATGGGAAGTAATCCATGTGGCAAATCCTCCAGAAACACATCTTCACATTCTTTCAACAAGAAATGCATTTTAGGATGAAAGGGTCTCTCTATCTCACTCTTTTTACTCTCGACCGTGAATTAAGCAACCACAATCACAATCTTGTGCTTGGTTATAGCCTTTTCAACCCGTGTCTCACTCAAGAAAAAAGTTTTCCTTACTTGTGTTTCTCAACCCAGGTTGATTTTTAAGAATCATAGACCGATTTAAGGATGCAAGAGTAATGCATTTCTGTTCCTTGTGAAATGACCATATGTTTTAATGCCCATCATGACCAGTTTTTCTATCATATTGTCAAGGCCTCCCAATAACAAGTCACATGCATATATGGGGATGACATCACACATAATTTGATCTTGGTAATATTCTCAATTGAAAACGAGATGAGAGCTTGTTTGGTTACCTTGACATCACTTCCAATACTAACCCATTGAAGCTTGAACCGTTGAGGATTCTTAGACGTTAGAAGCTTCAACTTGTTGATGCGATATTCGTGTAGCTCTCGCTAGCGATAATCATCATATAGACCTTCTCGTTAATTGTACAACGAGTTTGGAAATTTTTTTCTTTTTGCTCATCTACCTTTGAAGAGATTATGATGTGTAATGATCTCTGGATAACCAATAACTCGCCATCATCATCTTTTTCTACAATCTCCTCTTGCTCTTCAGACTCATAACCATTCTAGCTAGAATCATTCTCAGCCTCTTGAAGTTCCAAATTGATCTTCTCAATTTCTTAAAGAGTCATAACCCTCCTATTAGGATAATTAGCTTGCAAATGCCCATAGCCATGACACTTGAAGCATTTCCTCCCTTCACCATAAGTTTTCTTGTGGACATCTTTGACAAGCTCCCTAGATTTCTCTATGTCTTTTTCCTTCTTCAACGTACTATCTGTCTTGCTTGAGGAAGCACCTTTAAAGTAGATATTCCCTTTGTTGAGGTTCTAGTAGAAAACCTCTCAATGCTCTTTAATTGTTTCTCAACCTTTAATCGCCAATTTATATACATTTTCAAACGACCAATAAAGTTGAAGTTCAATCAAATCGGCAATTTCCCGATTTATTTTGTAGAGGAATCAAGCAAGGGTTTGGTCATGTACTTTTGGAACTTCACACCCCATCATGAGTTGTTCAAACTCTCTAATGTATTCTTCAATGGTCATCCCATGTTGTTTGAGGGAATTCAGCTTGAGAAACAAGTCTTGCTTGTAATTGTCAGGCAACAACTTCTTCTTCATCAGTTTCTTGAGTTTTTCCCAAGACTTGATCTTTCTTTTTCCTTCCCTACTTCATTGATGCTTTAGATTCTCCCAATATAGAAAAGCATATTTCATCAAATTTAGGACACCAACTTTACATTTCTTCTTATCCAAGTATGACTTGAAGTAAAAAACTCGTTCAATTGCATGCAACCAATCGACAAAGTCATTGGGATTGAGATTTGCTTCAAACTTTGGTGCCTCGACTTTGATTTTACGATCATTCTCCTTGTGTTTCCCTCTTCTCCTCCGGAATAAGAATTTTGAATCACTAGAGTTGCCTCTAGTAGAATCGGATTCGTCATCAGAGCTTTGCAACAATTTAAATCCTCGAGTCAATGTCGATTATCAAGACATCTTGCTGGTCCTCCTTGTCTCGCCGGATCCTCTAGGCAATTGATGACTCGCTCCATTTGTCTTTAGAGATTCACTAAGGCATGATCTCACACCTTACATTATGTGATTAGCCATTTCGCCTTTCTTTTTCATTTTTTGAATAAGAGTATGAAATGGAGTAAGAGATGAGCTCAGATACCAACTTGATGCGTGCGTGGGATGAGTGATTTCGGAAATAGGGATTTGATGGGTTAGGTGTGTGGATTGATGTGTTAAGTGATAGTGGAATAGCATGTAAAAGGCGAAGAACATGGAAGGTTCACCACCAAAGCGTAAAGCACAAGCCACCAACCAAGGATAGAGAGCAGAGATAATGGCAGGTCACCCCTAAGGCATAAAGGATTGCTCCACCAGCCAAGGATAAAGAACTATTTGATTCACCACCAAGAAACTTAGATAAAGAAACAGATAAATATTCACTAACATAGAACAATTCTCATATATTCATCAACTCTTTGTGTTACAAATGAATTATAACTGTTTCATTCATCACCAAGGAAATTAAATAAAGAATTAGAAAAATGTATAGAAATTCTCATATATTCATCAACTCTTGCATTACAAATGAAAACTCTCCTCAATTTACAGAGGGACTAAGATATAGAGAAATAGACAAACATTTAAAAAAAACATGAGAACTAGAACGCAATTAAAGTCCTAGGAACTAGAAAATGCATTAATGACATGGAGACTTGAAATGATGACTTTTCAGCCTTGTGATTCATCTTCCAAAATTCATCCACCAGTCATGCCAGAAAACAACCATATTAGGAGATCAACAAATATACAAGGAAATTGCTCTGAATAACCTCCCATCGATATGTTGCTTATTAACTTTAAAACCGGCAACTATTTTGGCGAATCAGCAATTAAATACTTGATCGTCAAAGGAAGAACCGATAACTTCTTAATCGATAACCCGGTTGATAGTTTTCACTTCGACATCTTCAACTTGAACCCATCTAAATAAGTTATGACCAAAATCTGGTTTGGCTTAAATGACAACATCAATGTGAGAATCGCACTCCTCATGTTGAGGAGAGCACTCTCCAAGCCTATGAGCAAAAACTTTCTGGGCTTGTGTCCTTCGCATCTGACGCCCGACTCACATGACCTTTACGTAGTCAGAAGCTGGAGATGAGAGCTTTGCAATGAGCCCAATATTGCTAGTGTAAATTGCAAAATCATGGACTAAGGTTTTGACTCATATCGAAGCCACATGCTCAGGTTTATGAACCGGACGTTTTTTCTACAACTTAACACTTTAAAAAATCATCATTCCATGACTTACAGATTTCAAATGTTTTTTCAATTCCAGGACCTCTAATTATTGTTTTGGGCACCGAGATCTTTTTGGGTATCGAAAAGTCTGAGCAAAATTTCACTGGCATTAACTTCTTCATCCGATATTTGATTGACCCCATTTTTGTTCCGTTGGAATGCTTGAGATTCCTAATTTCATAATGTGCAATTGAAATCTAGAAATTGCAAAGTTTCCAACACTGCGAAGGACGGGCAACCGGTCTTGAAGGGTAAATAAATTGGCGGCAATAGGGTGTTAAAACAATCATTTGGACAAGTACAACCCATTTCTTTTATGTTTAAGAAGTGTTTCGAGCTTTATATATCATCTGTCAATATTTGGTCAATCCTAGACCAAATTTAAAGATGTCTTAAAATTGAGGTGTGAACAACTATGTTATTCGATTGTTAATATTTTGCCATGATGGGTTTTGGTCGCCAACATTTTAGCAGATAAAGAAAGGGTTCTCCCAACCTTTTATTTGGACTCCGGGTAGCGATCTTCTTGTAGTGATATAGGAAGGGCAAAAAATGAATATCTTCGGTTACAGAAATAATTAAAAGGGTAAATCTTCAGCTCTTGGTAAAATGTGCACATTCCCCAACTCCGGTGGAAATTGTAAGAGTTTCGCAAACATGAATTTGACGCATTCAATCTTCCATTTGACCTAAACAAAAACCTAGGAATCCAAAGGCAACCCCTTCATGTTGATTCCATTTTGACATATTCCAACCTAAACAACCACAAAAATATTGGGTATGACTGTATTACACTCGAGTAACGACAATTTGAAGAGTATCCATCCAGCCAAGAGTGGAAAGCACAAGGACCAGATACCAAACGATGCTATGGCCCCTTTTGGTTTACATTATATGATGACGTAGTCTTTAGGGGACCCAAGTGCAATTGCCGACTTGCATTGAATGGGACATTATACGTCTCATTTGCATGTTCTCTTCTGTGTTGTTTCATGATGACGAAGCAATTGACTTAGATAGGTAAACTCTATACCGATGAAATATCTCTGTGAAAGGAACACCGTAATTGCTATAATTTTCGTACGGCACTCCCTCTAGTGTCATTATTTTTCAATCGATTATTTGAGTGTTATAACTTTTTAAAAAACTTTACCATAAATGTCATAGTTTTTAATGCCAGTTGGATTTCTTGCAAGGAAAACCGCATACGTCACTTAAGTAGGTGCTATACAAAAATCATGGCGCCTTAATGTCATTTTCACAAATATCTTATTAACTACATATAACCACATAAGACTCCTAAGAGTCTTTGAAGCTTTTAGGATGTTTATGCTGTGAATTCCTTACCATCGGATTGTTTATTGTTTTACTTTCACCTCCCAAAAGCAACACACGTGGTCTAAAAGATATATGATCCCTTTATTAGCAACGACAATAAAATACTCGTCAAATGATTTCAACATAAATAAAAAAACCACTACAAAAAATCTTTGGAGGAAGAAGATGAGAGTTTTTGAATATCGGAAGGGTTTGAAGAGTAAAAGATTGTATTGATAGGGTTTTGAAAAGTGACGGACAGGTTTATAAACGAGAAGGACAGATTTTGGAAAGAAAAAGTCATTTTTAGAAAATATAGAAAGTAAACCCAAACATGTAGGAAGGAAATATACTTTCTGAAGCATAAAAGATCAATATAATATTTGAAGCACAATTAATCAGATAAATTAGGATACATACCTAATTTGCTTCCAAAAGTAACAAATGTGAAAATATCCTACCAAAAATATTCCCGCCAAAATTTAAACTAAGTACGTACCTCTCTTTGTGAGTCTAAAAAAGATATTCAGATTGAGAACATTTGAGTCTGAAAAAATTCTTGTCTATCAAACACTTCAAGAAAAAGGATAAGTAATGCACAGTTTGTTTCTAATATACTCAAATGAGGATTTGTCAAGAGGTTTTGTGAATATATCAGCTAATTGATTCTTAGAATCAATGAATTGAATATTCACATTACCTTTTTGAACATGATCTCGAATGAAATGATGCTTGATTTCAATATGCTTCGCACGTGAATGAAAAATCGGATTCTTAGACAGATTAATAGCACTTGTGTTGTCACATTTGATTGCAATACTTGAATCTTCAATAGCAAAGTCTCTCAACTACTGCTTCATCCACAGAATCTGTGCACAGCAACTTCCCAAGGCTACATATTCTGCTTCTGCCATTGAAAGTGCAACTGTATTTTGCTTTTTTGAGTACCAGGATACCAACATATTCCCAAGCAGTTGACATGTACCTATAGTATTTTTCCTGTCCACTTTACATCCAGCTAAATCAGCATCAAAATACCCAATAAGAGTAAAATCTGAATCTTTGGAATACCAAAGACCTAACATTAGATAAGTTCCAATGTATTTGATTATCCTCTTTACTGCAGAAGAATGCAATTCTTTTGGGTCTGATTGAAATCTTGCGCACATACAGACACTAAACAGTATGTCAGGTCTAGATGCAGTAAGATATAATAAAGATCCTATCATGCTTCTATATATCTTATGATCAACCTTTTACCATTATCATCTTTGTCTAGCTTGGATGATTGAGACATGGGAATGTCTGTTTTCTTGCAATTTTGCAATCCAAACTTCTTGACAATCTTCTTGGCATACTTTTCTTGGCAAAAGAATGTACCATCTTTTGTTTGTTTCACTTGTAAGCCAAGAAAGAATGTTAATTCTCCCATCATGCTCATCTCGAACTCGTTCTGCATATTTTTAGAGAATTCCTTGCAAAGCAATTTATTAGAAGATCCAAAGATTATACCATCAACATAAATTTGAACAAGTAGAAAATCCTTACCTTTTCTCTTAACAAATAAAGTTGTATCAACCTTACCTTTGGTGAAATCATTTTGCAGAAGGAAGTTACTTAACCTTTCGTACCACGCTCTGGGTGCTTGTTTCAGACCGTAAATGACCTTTTTGAGTCTGTAGACATAATTAGTCTTTCTTGGTTCTTCGAAACCATGTGGTTGTTCCACATATACTTTTTCTTTAATATATCCATTCAAGAAGGCACTTTTCACGTCATTTGAAACAATTTAAAGTTATGGAAATAAGCATAAGCTAATAGTAGCCGAATGGCTTCTAACCTTGCAACTGGTGCGTATATTTCATCATAATCTATGCCTTCTTCTTGAGAATAGCCTTTTGCTACCAGTCTTGCTTTGTTTCTTGTGACTTTTCCTTTGTCATCTAGTTTGTTTCTGAATACCCATTTTGTTCCAATTACTGGATGATTTTTGGGTCTTGGCACAAGCTCCCATACTTTATTGATTCTGAACTGCTGAAGTTCCTCCTGCATAGCTTCGATCCAGCTTTCATCTGATAAAGCTTCTCCAACTCTTTTGGTTCTATTTCTGATATCAACGCCAAGTTGTTGATGTTCTCCTTTTGTTTGGATCTAGTCTTGATATCATTTTCTATTTCTTTAATGATGAGGTTCTTCGGATGACTGGATTTATGTTTCCAGTTTTTGTCAAATATTTCCTTCTGAATATCTGCAGACTCTGAATGTTCTGATTGAGTCTGGATTGTATCTTCTTTCCCTTCTTTTGAGGATTCTACGATCTTTGGAGATTCTTGATGAAATTCTTATAACTCTTGAGTGTTGGAAGGTAGTTCAGATTCATCTTTGTGAATCTGAATATTTTCATCAAACCTTACATTCATTATTTCTTCGATAGTCTGAGAATTCTTGTTGAAGACTCTGTATGCTTTACTTGAAGTAGAATATCCAATTAAGAATCCTTCATCTGCTTTATCATCAAACTTACCAGGACGATCATTTGGATTTTTGAGAATAAAGCATTTACAACCAAACACTCGAAAATATGAGTTTTGGGCTTTCTACTTTTGTAAAGTTCATAGGGGGTTTTCTTAAGAATGGGTCTGAGAAAAACTCTGTTAATGATATAACATGCTGTAAAAACTGCATCTGCCCAGAAATGAAAAAGGAATCCTACTTTCAATCAATAGAGTTCTTGTCATTTCTTGCAAATAATGATTTTTCCTCTCTATAACACCATTTTGTTCTGGTGTATAAGGAGTAGAAAAATTGTGTTGAAAGCCATTTTCCTCACAAAAATCTGAAAAACTTTGATTTTCAAATTCTCCCCCATCATCAATTTTAATGCAGGAAATGGTATAACCCTTTTCATTCTGAACTCTTTTTACAAATTTTGAAAAATATGAAAAAGCTTCATTTTTGTGAGTAAGGAAGAACACCCAAGTAAATCTTGTAAAATCATCAATAATTACTAAACGATACTTCTTACCACCAATACTTTGTGTTCTGGTTGGTCCAAACAGATCCATATGAAGAAGCTGCAAAGCACGATTAGTGGAAACATGATGTATAGACTTAAAAGAGCTCCTTACTTGCTTTCCTAGAGTGCAGGCATTGCATAATTCTGTTTTCTTATATTTCAAGTCTGGTAAACCTCGAACCAATTTCTTATTTGAGATCTTTGAGATTTGTTTCATACTGATATATCCCAATCTTCTATGCCATAGATCTTCATCCTCTTTGATTGAGATCAAGCAATGAGTGGAGTTTAGATTGACATCTAGAAGATAGATATTGCCATGTCTTCTTCCTGTAAATATTTGAGAAGAATCTTTGCTTGTTCCTGAGCATATATCTTCTTGAAAGTTGATTATGAAACCTGTATCACATAATTGGCTTATGCTTATCAAGTTATAGTTGAGTCCTTTCACCAAAGAGACATCATTGATTTTGAGTCCTCCAATTTCAACCGTTCCTTTGCCAACTATTTTTCCTTTGTTATTTTCTCCAAAGGAAACTTTTCCACCATTCAGACTTTGTAGTTCAATGAATATGCTTCGATCTCCTATCATGTGTCTAGAACATCCACTGTCTAAGTACCACTTCTTTTTTCTCTTTGTGGTAACCTGCAAAAGTCACAACATCTCAAGCTTTCTTTGGTACCCAAATTTGTTTGGGTCCTTGAGCATTAGTATAAGCTGTCTAAACAAAGTCTCTTCAAATAGGTCTCCAGACCTTAGGACATTCATTCTCAAAATGTTGTGGATCTCTACATTTTGAGCATTTAAGAGCACTTCGGCCAACAGGTTTTACAAAATTCCTTTTGAAATGATTTTTATAAGCTTGTTGAGGTCTTTGTTTTAATCTCTCCTTGACTTTTGGAATATCAATTAAGCTATCACTTTCCTTCACAAATCCGAGACCAAATTTGTTATAGTAAGGAATTTGGATAGAAAGGATATGCTTCAAAGTTTCTGAACCCTTTGAAAACTTGGAAGTAATTTCTGAAACTTGTTTCTTTAAAACAACATTTTCTTTGGAAAGAAAATCTTGACATTCCTTGATTTGTTGAAATTCTTTTTAAAGGAAATCGATTTTTTCTTTCTAAGAAACATCATGTTGCCTCAGCGATGAATTTTCCTTTTTCAAAGAAGAGATTCGTTTAAGAGCAGTCTTAAATAGGCATGTCAAAATGTTTTACCTCAATCTCCACTTTAGGATTAGAATCTGAATCTGAGTCTGAGTCTGTCTTAATCATTAGACAGAAATTTGAGATATCTTTATCACTGTCTTCGCACTCTGTATCACTCCAGGTTTCTGCTTTTAAAGTCTTCTTTACTTTCTCAAACTTGGTCTTCTTTTTTAGAAGTAGACAATTTGGCTTGATATGTCCACGTTTCTTACAATGAAAGTAGATAATCTCCTTTGAAGTTTCATCGAGACCCTTCTTTTCAAAAGGCTTCTTCCCTTTGAAGTTTCTACCTTTGATTTTCATTTTCTTGTACTTCTTTATGAAGAGGGCTAATTCTTCATCATCAACATCTTTATCTTCAAAATCTGCATAAGAATCAATGTTAGTTTTCAATGCAATTGACTTATTACCTCTGGATTCATTCTCCTCATTCCGTTTTTCAGTCTCATATGATTGAAGAGTTCCAATTAACTCATTCACTGATAGAGGCTTGATCCTTTGTGTCTCTCGAAGAGATGTTTTAATGTTATCCCACTAATTTGTCAGTCCTCTCAGAAGTTTGTTAACTTTCATTGCATCTGAGACTGGTTGTCCTTGATAGGCAAGACCGTTTACTATGTCAATAAACCTGTCATACAAATCAGCAATTAATTCTCCAGGCTTCATTTTGAAAGATTCATATTGACCAAGCAAAAGATTAATTTGAGTTTCCTTGGTTCGATCTGTTCCTTCATAAGTAATATGGAGAGTGTCCCAGATTTCCTTAGCAGTTTCACAAGCAGCAATTTTTTTATATTCAGTAGGAGATAAAACACAATAAAGAGAATAAATTGCTTTGGAATCTAAAGTTTCTCTTTTAGATATATCAGTTTGAGATAATGGAAGATCTGCTGCTTTGCTTGCATCTGCCTTTTCTTTTGAATCAGTAGATTTTGGATTGACTCCTTTGATAATGACATCCCATTGCATATGATCAATTGACTTTATGAATGCCTTCATCTTATTCTTCCAAACGCTGTATTCCTTGCCATCGAAATATGGTGGTCTGTTGTTGCTCTAACCTTCAATGAGCCCTAGAGCACCAAAGCTAGCCATGTAGATCGTTAGCTCAGAAGTAAAATACTTCAATAAATGAGCAACCTGCTCTGATACCAATTGATATGACTAGCAGGGATCACCTAGAAGGGGGTGAATAGGTGATCTTAAACAATTTTTATCAATTTATGTGGAAATGAAAGAACACGATTAAGTCTGAATAATATTCAGATTCAAAACAGTTTATATAGACAGAGCTCTTGATGTGCAGAATGTAAATAAAGAGGTAAGGGATAGAAAAACTACACACAGGTTTATAATGATTCGGCTTATAGCAAGCCTACGTCCACTCTCCCACGCTTACAGCCTACCTGCTGGATTTCACTATGTAATCAAGAGGAATTTACAAATTCTGAGTGTCTGCACTCTTGTGTATGATAAGACTCTCTATCTCACACAATCACTCTTACAAAGTATCCCTCAAGATTTTAATTTATAGCTCAAAACGACAAGAGAAATGATCGGAATATACTCAGACTTTGGACTTGTTGATTCTTGATTTTGTACTTCCTTCTGCTGCTCGTTGATCTCCTTAAATACTCCTCTACTTCCAAACTAGCCGTTGGACAACTTTTAGAGAATTATCTTCCAATCTTTACCTTGGACAGATTTGTATAATAAGGATTGAGTAGTCGTTGAATGATAGATTTTGAATCCCGCTGATTCTTGTCACCCATACAATCAGAATCTTAGTTTCCATAAGTAGAGCTTTGTCCGTTGTAATGCATTCTTGTCGTAATATTTGTTTATCAATTAATTTGATTAAGATTGAAACAATCAAAATTTTCCTTCTGTGAAATCCATGCCAAATCACTAGCTGTTATATTTTGTTCTAAATTCTGTGTCTAAAGAAATTCTGTGTCTGAATAATTTCTGCATCTGCATCTGCATCTAAATAACTTCTGCATCTGAATCTCAAAACTTAGATTATGTGGGTCCTCAAAGAACTTCTTTTTTCAGCTTATAAAGTCTGAAAAACTTCCCTCTGAGCTTCCAGAACATATATATATTCCTGAAATAAAATAGTTCAGAATAAATATCAGATTTACAATTATCATGGAAAGTTTTGTCAACTTCAAAATCAGTAGGAGTTTTCCTCAACAAGGAATACATTTCATCAGCAGTAGACAATGCTCTATATAACGGAACTAATCAACTGGAGTCTTGCAGCATAAGAGAGCTTTCAACTGGTCCATATAATGCAAATTAATAGTGACTTTATCAATCAAAGATTTGGAGTCACGAGAGGGACTCCCAGATATCTCACAGGAAGCTCACCAACTGGGGAACGAGAAATTCCACCATCCGCTGCATTAAGTCTTCTGAATACCAGAAGTATAGAGCTCTGTCTTAACTGGATTAAGCTCAAGACCTGAAAGAGCTTTAAATATATCAAACACAACCAAAAGAGAGAGCAATCAGTCCTTATCATTATTCATGAAAATGAGATCATCTACAAATCCCAAGCGTAGCTTACTCACTTGGGATTTGCTACGTGAAGCATAATATTTCAGAGGTTCCCATTTGTAGTTGCAACATCAAGTAATTTGGAAAGCACCCCAATGGCCACGACAAAAAGATAGGGAGATAAGTGATCTCCTTGTCTGAATCCCTTCTTTCCTCTAAAATAGCCTGCTAACTACCCAATAACATTGATCGAAAATTTAAGAGTAGTAATCATGCTGCAATCCACTAAGCAAAATGATGAGGAGCCTCAACAGCATGAAATATGTTAAGAATAAATCTCAAATCCACTGAGTCAAAGGCTTTCATAATGTCAGCCTTAACAACACATCTTGAAGATACAGCTCTTCCTGTGATAATTATTCACCAGCTCATGGGCAAAAAGAACATTCTCAACAATCCTTGTCCCCCATATAAAGGCAGTCTGATTCAAGCTAATAAAAGCATACGTCTCAATTTCTTGACCAGAATAGAGGTAATACACTTATAGATATATTGCAAATGGGGGACTTGATGAACCAAAGTAATGGCTATGGGGTTCACAGCACCAAGAAGTTTAGAGGATCTAAAAAGTCAGCAACAGTAGCAACCAGCAGTAACATCACTTCCAACAATATTTCCAAGGTTTCTTGAAGAAATGAGCTGTTAACCATCCGGACAAGGGTTTTTCTCCCCATAATTTTATGTTAATCCACTTAATTTAGATTAATATAACAAAACTTAATCCATGAGTACTTATTTCAAGTACTAGACTACTACAAGAATATGAGCAACCATTTCTTGACAAATTGGCCATAAGAGGCTTTTAAGCATTCTTAATATGAGAAATCAAGAGATTTTAGGTATCGGGGAATGCCAATTTAAAGACCCGCAACACATTAATTACTTGTATTTAACAGTAAATTGTGCATTTTCCTTAGCTAATTATTCATAAACTTTTCTTGGTGATTAGATTGGCTAAAAGAAATTGAAATCATAAAATGAAATCAAATGCACATGAGACGTATTTCTAGTAGAACAGCATGATTTCGTCCTTAGTTGTTCAATCCGTGCACTCGGCTATGTTCTTTCATGGAAAAACCTTGATAAGGTAATTGTAATTAGTCTGGAGCCATTTTGCATAGTGCAGCACTCTCCCCATATTGTTCTTCATTTTGAAAAAGGATTAAGTCCAATTATAATCATTTCAATTAGTTGATTTTTTTTTGTACAATCAACTTCTTGCCTGTTCCAATCAAGTTCTTCCACAACAAATCAGCATAGACGAAGTTCGATAAATTCACGCGCATTGTGCAGAACTTGTAGGTACTGCAAGCACCACACTACAGTGTATTTTGCATTAGGATTTAATAAGATTTTTCAATGTCAATACAAATGATATGGTGGGTAAATGAAATCTCGTATACTAGTATTTGGAAGAGATTCGACAATCCAGAAAAATTCTGACGACATTACTAGACGGGCTTCTTGTTTGCTACTTCCAAGGTTGAAAGACAGATGAATGCTGATGGCATAGAATTAATTGAGCAGTAATGCAGGGATCTTAGGGTTCACCCCAGAAATGCCTCAATACATATATAACCAAGATCCAAACAAATCTCATATGAAGGACCTAAACCGCAAAAGGGGAACAGAAAGTTTACCCTGTAATCCGGTTGACAGCATTAGAGGATGTTGAGATCTCCACAGACTCCAGATTAGGGCATGAGAACGCAATGCAAGCCAGCATCGTCGCATCTACATCACTGCGAAAGCCAACCAACAGAACAAGAACCGAATCAGTGTCATAAATCCAGAAAAATTTGACGAAGCTCAAGCACATGATCTCGAACCGGAATTAATTGTGAGATCCAATCAGGATGCCCACAGCTGATTCACAAGTTCTAGGCCTTCCTTAAAGGGTTAATGTGCGAATCCTGAAACTCCCTGATTCATGAAAGTTTGTCCGTAAATGCTGATCAAGCAGCATTTCCACTACTCGTAGCATACATTTCTCTTTGTTAATTTTAAGCTTCAATTCAATTGATCAAACAGTTCACTTGCGGTTATTAGCTCGTGCATCAACTTCGGTCCTAATTGATAACGCCCAGATGAACCTTGTCTCATCAGTGCATCAACATCAACCGATCCGATCCACCTCGCAAAGAAACATCCTAGGTCCGAATCCACGAATGATTACTAACCTTTCCATCCACAGAGATAGCCTAACGAGCTCAGGGCACTTGTTCAACGCCGATCCGACGAAACAGAGCCGAGCTCTCGAGGGAACCCTGAGCTTCAGATCCTCGGCGGCCCACCACACCTCCTCGAGGTCTCCCGCCACCCTTGTGCACCCGTGCCACCGCGAGCAGCTTCGCTGGCGGCAACCTCCTCATGACCTCCCACAAGCACCTGGCGGGCAACCCGCCGGCGTCGGCATCCCCATCCACGAAATCCCGATCCCGCTCATTGAGATCCAGCTACACCTCGTGGAAGTCCTCCTCCTCCTCGTCGGCGCAGACGTCGAGGTCGTCGATGGAGAGCGCGCGGCGGAGGTGCGAGATCGGGTGGCGCGGCAGGAGGGGCGGCGGCAGCGAAGGAGAGCGAGGACGACGCGATGGCGACGGCGGACGCGGAGGAGGCGGCAGCAGCTGCGGCATTGACGGGCATGGAGGAGGCTGGGGCGGCGGCGGCGGCACAGAAGGAGGAGGAGTCGGCAGCGGGGTAGGGGGAGGAGCCGGCATGGCAGGAGCGGCCCTTCTTGGGGAGGCCGCAGCGGCCGCAATTGTAGCTGCCGCGCTTGGCGGCGGCGTCGTCAGAGGAGGAGGAGGAGGAGAGGGCGGCGGGGGAGTCGGAGGGGGGGAGGTGGGGCTGGTGGAGGCGGCGGTGCATGGCGGAGGAGCGGCGGAGGAGGCTAGAGAGAGAGAAAGAGGGAGAGAAGTTAGAGAGAGAGAGAGAGAGAGAGAGAGAGAGAGAGAGAGAGAGAGAGAGAGAGAGAGAGAGAGAGAGAGAGAGAGAGAGAGGGAACGCGGTGGTGGTGGTGGGGGAATAAAAAGAGCGAGCAAAGGGGAGACGATGGCGCGAGAGGGGGAGGCGAGTTCGCGCGCGGGTTCCTGAAAATTTTCGAAAAAAGAGGAAAAAAACGTGCGTTTGCTGTTGCTGTTGCCACGAAGTGTAGTCTGAAAAGGCAGGCGACGAAAAGGCAAAGTAAGATCTATTCCCTGGACACAAGTTGGATCGTGTATTAGATATTAGGGAAAAAACCACCAAAAACCCCAAACTTTTCTCTCTGTGACACATTTACCCCGAACTTTTTTTTGTGATACCAAAAACCCCAAACTTTCGTATTTGTGACACATTTACCCCAGTGTACATTATCCATGGGCATTTTCGTCTTTTTCGCTTTTTCTTTTTTTTTTTTACTTTTTTTTCTTCCGGCGAGGCTCGCCCTCGCCAGATCCAGGCGAGGGCGAGCCTCGCCCTCGCCTCCCTCGCTTGCGCAGGCGAGGGCGAGGCTCGCCCGACGCCGGCGAGGCTCGCCCTCGCCTGAGCAAGCGAGGGAGGCGAGGGCGAGGCTCGCCCGACGCCGGCGAGGCTCGCCCTCGCCAGCCTCGCCAGATCCAGGCGAGGGCGAGCCTCGCCGGCGTCGGGCGAGGCTCGCCCTCGCCTCCCTCGCTTGCTCAGGCGAGGGCGAGCCTCGCCGGCGTCGGGCGGCCCTCGCCGGCGCCGGTGAGGCCCCCCTCGCCGGAATAAAAAAAAGAAAAAGCTGAAAAGACGAAAATGCCTATGGATAATGTACACTGGGGTAAATGTGTCACAAATACGAAAGTTTGGGGTTTTTGGTGTCACAAAAAAAGTTCGGGGTAAATGTGTCACAGGGGGGAAAGTTTGGGGTTTTTGGTGGTTTTTTCCCTAGATATTATTAACTTTCTAAATTCAATTGGGTTTGACCAAAAAAAAATTATTAGTTGATTTGGCCGTCAGAATAGGTTGCTTATTTTTTGAAACTTCAAACCTACTCTACATTAGGAGTAAGCATGATTCTAGATAAAACCTAGAATCGGAGAACCGGACCGGTGGAAACCTATTCAGTTCTAGGTTCCAAGGCATGCATTGTAGGTTTCAAAATTCAAAAATTCAAGAATCTATTTGGACGAGTAGGTTTCAAGTTCTTAGTATATGGGATCTGGAACAAATATTTTTTTGTCAATTCTAAATGCACCATAATTTCATTGAATCATTAATAAAAAGAAAATTATCCACTGCAATAATAACAAGTTGCATATGCAGCTTAATAAAAGATATTATTCATTCAGTTGCTTGGCTCCCCTGAAAAAGGTTACTCTCTTTAAAAATATATTTTACCTGAATCAGACAATAAAAGTTTTCAATTGCATCAATAAGAAAGTCATTATTTACTTAAAACACGTATATATCAAGGAATAAGTTTCAATGTTTAGTGTGAGAAACACCAAATGAACTTGTTGACATGATTGATTATTGTTCTCCATTCGCAGTTTCATTATCAATAGATACATTTAAGCAATTTGGGTCCTTTTCAATATTATCTTCCAATAAAATATGAGTAAATTGAGTATAATGCATTCATCAACCACAATATTCAATCTTTGAGTAAATTTTCGTAAATTTGTACCAAAAATCAAAGTCGAAAAATTCACGATCATGAGGATTATTTGGGGAAATAAAGTTAATAATTGTTGGAATAAGTTTAGAAGAAGACAGACATGAAGGAAACCTTGCAATGAATGGGTGTGGAAGATGAGGCTAGAGTGAAAAACAATTATTTGAAAGGAATGTGAGCAGTTTTGTCTTATAATATAATATAAAGCAAAAGAAAAAGAAGAAAAAATCCAAGAAATAATGTTAAATTAAAAGTGAGATCCGCAAAGACTAATGTAATCAGTTCAATGTGATGGAGAATGCCAGACACCAATTACGGAGAGAGAGTTTGCACAGGTCACCGAACAATTTTTCCCTCACATGGCAAGGAAAGTTAGGATATTATTATGCGATAGCAGGTTTTCATGTGAGAATGGTATTTGCCTCAATTTGAAACCCAAAATCCATTGATCTACTATTTCTTAAGAAAAAATTACTAAATAGTTTGTTGAATTTCTACAAAAGAAAACTTGTGCACTTTAACTTATCGAAAAGTTATTCTATTACGTCGCAACACGAGAAAAACTCGTATATCATACAATGAAGTACAAATTCACTATATTGATAGCAAAACCCAATGATATTACACAACTAAAATACAAATATAATTCTACGAGTTTATATTGAAACTTGTACCTGAAAACTATAAAACAGCAAGTAATTACTATATTCTCGTACATTTTGTTGAGGAAAATTCCCAATAGATTTTGAAGTTGACAAAACTGTAACAGTCCGGATTTTGGCCCATTTTTGGGATTTATAAAACGTGTAATTCGTCAGTGCGCTTATAATAGAATTTCGCCCGGGAACTGATCACTCTCGGGTTCTTATTTTAAAATTAGAAATTTTGCTAGAATCGCACTCGATCGAATTTGACCGTTATTTATACCCTGAACTTGGCTGTCGATTTTCGGGAGTTTCGGGACGAAATAAATTGGACGGTGTCGATATTATTGTGGCCAGCGTCGGCATTATCAGAAATAGTAGGAAAGTGGATTTTTGAATCGGGTGCGAATTTGGACTGGTAGACCTCCCTCGTAGTGTGGTTCGGAGTATTTTAATTTGGTCGTATGCCCTAGAGGATTGTTGGGATTTATTGTGGATCGTTAGGTCTTTTTCCGAATTTTAATCGGGATCGATAAGTCGATTTTTAGTTCGGACCGTGTCCTTTGGTTCGCGCTTAAAAATTTGAATTTGCTTCTTTTCTCTCTCTCTCTCTCTCCTCTCTCTCTGCCGAGCGTGCTGTCCCCTCCGCGCGTCTCTTCCTCTCTCTTTCTTTTCTCTCTCTCTCTCTCTCTCTTTTTCTCTCTCCCCTTTTCCCCCGCTGCCCCGCGCGTCTTCCCCATGCGCACGTCTCTTCCCCCGTTCCTTCCCCATGCACACTCACGTCTTCTCTCTCTTCTCTTCCCTTCTCTCTTCTTCTCTCTCCTCCCTCTTTCTCCTTCTTCTCCGGCCAGACCACTTCCGCGCCTGGTTCTGCTTCGCCTGACCTGCTCGCCGACCGCCGCCCGAGCTCGCCGCCGCGCCGTGCCGACTGGCCGACGCCGCCAGGGAGCTCCGCCGCCGCCGTCGTCAGCCAGCCGCTTTCTTCTTCTTCCTTGCGCGCGCGACGACGAGTCCGGCGCTGCTGCTCGCCGCGCCAGTCGCCGTCCCAGCCGCGCCCGACCGTCGCTGCCGTCGCCCTCGCCGGTCGACCGTCGCTGGCGCCGCCGTGAGACCAGCTCTCGCCTCTCTCTCTCCTCCCTGGCCTTTCCCCCTGTCTCGGTTCCGAGATCCAGCAGACGCGGGTCCAGCCATCCCCGTCGTCGCCGCTCGCCGACCCACTCCGCCGTCCGGCTCGCCGCCGTGCCGCTTCGTCGGCGCCGGTTCGCCACCACTCCCCTCTCAGCCTCCCCGTCTTTCTCTCTCTCTCTCTCTCTAACCCCGACTGTCTCTCTCTCTCTCGTTTCCAGCTCGCCCGACCGCCGCCGGCCGGCCAAGCCGGTGCCGCGCCGCCGCCGTCGCCGACCGTCACCCTCGTCGTTCCCCTCTCCAGCCACCACCGCAGCAGCCCCTCGGTTTTGGGCCGAGGGAATCGTGAGCCCATCGGTGCCGTCGTGACCGCCGGCTTGCCTCCGGAGCGCCGCCGCCGATTCTTACCGCGAGTCGGTAATCGGCCGCCCGCTCCCGTCGCCTCGAGTCAATTTTAGGCGAGTAAAAATCCCTAAACTCCGAATTAGTTTAATTGTGCAAATTTTAGGGGTAAATTTTAGGGATTAATTAAGTTAATCTGTGGCCTGATTGAACGTGCATATATGTGGACTGATTAGGGGACTGAGTGGAAAATTGTGATTTATTAGTCTGGGCACATCGGGGTATATCAATTGATTTGAATTCCATATCATGTGAATCTACACATTTTGCTTGAATCGGCTGAGATAGATCATTGTTATGTACATGCCTGTTGTGGATTAAATTGTTGAGGCCATAATTGGGGGACTAGTGACTGAAGTTGATTTGTCTATGGCGGGCCATAAACGCAATGATTTACATTGTTTTAAATCACGTGAAATTAGTGTTGGGACTAAGTGGACTAAGATGAAACGGATTGTGAGTGCCGATAATGCATTGAATTCATCGAGTTTATGAATAAGTGAACTTGGCACATTGACATTGATAATTTGCTCGGATTCCATTTCTCGTGATATCGTTATTAGCGTTTCAATATGGTTGTAATTGCGAGTGCTAAAAGATGCACGTATCTGATATGATCACACTGTTGGCCTTCTGGCCGGGCCTACGGGTCGTTTTAGTTAAATGTGGACCTTCGGGTCGAAACAACTGTGGCCTTCGGGTCGGGCCTACGGGTCGAAACAACTGTGGCCTTCGGGTCGGGCCTACGGGTCGGAACAACTTGTGACCTTCGGGTCGGGCCTACGGGTCGGGACAACCTGTGGCCTTCGGGTCGAAACGGTTGTGGTCTTCGGACCGGGCCTTCGGGTCGAAACAGTTGTGGTCTTCGGACCGGGCCTTCGGGTCGAAACAGTTGTGGTCTTCGGACCGGGCCTTCGGGTCGAAACAGTTGTGGTCTTCGGACCGGGCCTACGGGTCGGGACAACCTGTGGCCTTCGGGTCGAAACGGTTGAGGTCTTCGGACCAGGCCTTCGGATCGGTTTAATGGTTATTGGCCTTAGAGTCGGGGCCCTTGGGTCAGCAAAACTGCTTATATGTTGTACTGGCGTTAATTGCCTAATTTGCAGGGCGGTATAGTGCTATGGGCTGTGAGCCCGGGTGAATTCATGTTGGTTGTTATATTGGCATTGATTTTTGCACTGGTTCATTTAATTATGTAATTTATTTACCCTCTGGAGGTACACTTTAGTCTAGTTTGGGATTAACGATTTATTACTTGCTGAGTTTTCTCACGGTTGTGGTAAAACCGAACATTTCAGATCCCCGGCCATGAATTTTTGAGGCTGATGAGCAGGACCCTGAGCCCGAGACAGAGTCTGAGGCTATGAGCTCAGAGGAAGAGCCAGGGCAGTCCGAGAGTTCTTTTGAGACGTTTGGATCTAACCCCGACTGGGAGCCCTAGTTTAGGTCCCAGCCCTAGGAGTGAGGGCCGATACTTTTTGACTGTAGGGCTTTCCGGTAGATAGCTTGATATCCCTGGCCACCGATCCCTTTTTGCTTCGTGGCCCTTTTGTTGTACCCTTTTTGCGGATAGAAGGGATTTGTACTAGTAAGTTGTAAAGATTATATATTAAGGTTTAATTTATCGTTTAATTGTTATCTCTTACTATTCATGGTTGCTAATTACTTTGTCTGGGTGTATATATATACATTATATATACGTCGCTTCCGCATGTGGCGTGCTTTCTCTGATTTGGGTATTAGGGTCTCTATGACGCAATCCTGGGAGCGTCGCACTCTGTTTCGACCCTAGGCGGATGTTCATGCTCACGTTGGGTGCGGGGCGTGACAAAAACTGTCCATGAGTGTTTTGTAAGTCTGATAAATGCTTTGAAGTATTTTGATTCAGGAAGTTATTTATGGAAGAAAAGCATATATCAATCTTGATCTAGTTCGTGTTCAGATTGTGAAAGAACTTCAAGCAGAAGAGATTCAGACTCAGAACGAAAAGTTCAGACTCAGACGCAAAAGTTCTTCAGATGCAGACGCTGAAATTATTCAGACGCAAAACTCAGAACGAAAAATAATGGCTATTGATCTGGCATGGATTTCACAGAAGGAAAGTTTTGATTGTATCAATCTCAATCAAATGGATTGACAATCAAACATTTCGACAAGTATGCATTACAACGGACAAAGCTCTACTTATGGAAACCGAGATTCTGATTGTATGGGCGACCGGAATCAACGGGATTCAGATTTTATCAACCAACGGCTACTCAATCTATTTTATACAAATCTGTCCAAAGGTGAATATTGGAAGATGATCCTCTGAAGACTGTCCAACGGCTAGTTTGGAAGTGGAGGAGTATAAAAGAAGATCAACGAGGAGCAGAAGGAATAGAACGAAATCAAGAATCAACAAGTCCAAAGTCTGAGCATACTCCGATTCAATCTCTTGTCTTTTGTGAGCTTAAACGTGTAATCATTTGAGAGGTGTAGACAGTGTTATAAGTGTGTGCTTAGGTGTGAGATAGTGTGATCTATCAGCTTGGTATAAGCAGCACCAACTTCGGGGAGAAGTGCTTGGGTTTAAGCGGCACAACTTGCTGTAACTTCTCATTGATTTGATTAGTGATTTTCATATCGTGCAATTCCAAATTGGAAATGCATTTGCTCCTATAAATAGGAGTCCTCCTCAATGGAGAGAAATATACAGTAAAAGCAAGAAGATCAGAGTATAGCGGAAGAAACAATCTTCTTCTTCCAAGAGAGTTATCTTCGAGAGAGTTATCCAGTTTGTGAGAGGTTCAGATCCACAAATTGAAGACAGTGAGAGATCCACCTTAGGGTGAAGTTGTATCCCATTATTTATCATAGTGGAAGTTTGAAGTGGACTACGGTCCCGTGGTTTTTCCCTTCACCTTGGAGGGTTTCCACGTTAAAATTCTGGTGTTATTTACTATTCGTTTTCATTGCTTTCATCAAATATTTTATCCTATTTAATTGTCACAGAAATATTAGTGGGAAAATTATCCGGGCTTTTCCGCAAATATTGTTCTTTTTCCCAACAAGTGGTATCAGAGCTAGGTTGCTCTATACATTATTTTTCTGTGCAGAATTAAATGGAGGAGAATTCTGGCAACATGATAAAATTGACCGCATTCAATTATGCGATCTGGAAACCAAAAATGGAGGATTTGCTATACATTAAAGATCTTTGGAGGCCAATCGTGATACCAATGGAGGAATCAACACCAACGTCCAAGGAGGTAGATCCTGTAGCGAAAGACAAATCGGCATCGTCCTTTGGTGGCAAACCAACGACCATGTCCGAAAGTGAATGGATGGTGCTCAATCGAAAGTGTGCTGCTCAAATCCGGCAATGGATCGACAAGAGTATTTTTCAAAATTTTGCTAATGAACATGATGCTGGTGTTCTTTGGCAAAAATTAGAGAAAATGTATGCAAGAACAACGGCGCAAAATAAAGCAAATCACATGCGGCGGCTCGTGAATTTGAAATACGTAGATGGGAGCAGTGTCTCAGAACACATGAGCGAATTCCAAGGTATAGTAGACCAACTCAACTCTATGAAGATGACATTAGATGATGAGTTGCAGGCGTTGCTGCTACTTAGCTCTTTGCCGAAAAGCTGGGACACACTTGTTGTGTCAGTCAGCAACTCGGCTCCTGACGGCAAGCTTACCATGGACATGGTAAAAGATAGAATGTTGAATGAAGAATCCCGGCGAAAAGAGAATGGAGTCAACCCGGAATCCGAGGCCCTTGTCATTAACCGACAAGAAAATCAAGAACGGAGAGGGAGAAGCAAAAGCCGAAATTTCCGAAATCAGCAGCGAGGAAAGTCTCAATCCAACTTCAGACGAGACAAGAAGTGCCATCATTGTGGTAAATTGGGACATTTCATCCGAGAATGCAGAAAGCTAAAGGCAGAAAAATCAAAGAGTAATAACATCAACAAAGCTGACGAGAACCATACGAATGACACCACAAATATTGCAGACGAGGTAATCATTATTCAAAGTGATGATTCCATTAATCATGCATCCCAAGATTCGACATGGGTAGTCGACTCCGGCGCATCCTACCATGTCACGGCTCGTCAAGATCTTTTTACATCTTACACCACTGGCAACTTTGGCTTTGTAAAGATGGGAAACGACGGTATGTCCAAAATTACTGGTATGGGTAATATTCTTTTGGAGACTAATGTTGGATGTAGGCTTTTACTCAAAGATGTAAGACATGTTCCGGACATACGTCTCAATCTTATATCTACCGGCAAGCTCGATGACGAAGGCTACAGCAATTTCTTTAGTAATGGGAAATGGAAGCTTACTAAAGGTAATTTGGTGGTAGCCAAAGGAGAAAAAACTTGCTCTCTCTACATCACACAATCCAAGCTGTGTAGAGGAGAGGTGAATGTAACAGGAAAAGGAGTCACCACCGAGTTATGGCATAAAAGACTCGGACACATGAGTGAAAAAGGACTCAAGATTCTCACTGGAAAGCAATTTCTACCAGGAATGAAAGGTACACTGTTAAATTCTTGTGTCGATTGTATTATGGGAAAACAACACAGAGTAGCATTTCGTAATTCCCCACCATCCAGAAAAGCTGAAATTTTAGATTTAATACATACCGATGTATGCACAATGCAAACGAGAACACTTGGAGGTGCGCTTTATTTTGTAACATTTATTGATGATCACTCTAGAAAGGTGTGGGCATTTGCCTTGAAAACTAAAGATCAAGTGCAGGAAATCTTCAAGCAATTTCATATGAAGGTTGAAAGAGAAACAGGAAGGCGTTTGAAGCGTGTGCGTTCAGACAACGGTGGTGAATACCGAGGACCTTTCGAGGAATATTGCAAAAGTTTCGGGATCAAACTAGAAAGATCCGTACCAAAAACACCTCAACACAACGGTGTCGCGGAGCGGATAAACAGAACCATCTGCGAAAAAATCAGATGCATGCTCTCCAGCGCAAAGCTACCAAACCATTTTTGGGGTGAGGCAATGAGGACGGCAGTTGACTTAATCAACCTATCACCTTCAGCACCACTTGACGGTGACGTACCACAAAGTGTCTGGACCGGTAAAGATGCTTCTTATGGCCACTTGAAGGTGTTCGGCTGTAGAGCATTTGTTCACATTCCCAGGGATGAGAGATCAAAGCTTGACGGAAAATCAAAACAATGTATTTTTTTGGGCTACGCTCATGAAGAATTCGGCTATAGACTCTGGGACCCCGTTAGCCGGAAAATAATCAGAAGTAGGGACGTGGTATTTCTTGAAGATCAGACAATCGAAGACTTCGAGAAGCACAAGAAATCTCAATCAACAGACGAATACCCTGTTGATCTTGACCCAATCGCTCCTCCTACCGATTCTAATAATGAGCAAGCTGAATCTAGCATTGAAGGTATGACTACTTCAACTGAACTTGAACCAATTATTGAACAGGTTCCGTCAGAACCTCAATTGAGGAGATCAACCCGTGAACGACAATCTAGTCGTAGATATTCTCCCAACGAGTACATGATGCTCACTGACGGGGGAGAACCAGAGAACTACCAAGAAGTTGTGTTCCACGAGCACAAAGAGAAGTGGTTGAAAGCTATGCAAGAGGAGATGAAATCCTTAGACGAAAATCATACTTATGATTTAGTCAAATTGCCACAGGGAAGAAAAGCTCTAAAAAACAAGTGGGTGTTCAGACTAAAGACTGAAGAAGGTAACTCACAACCACGATACAAAGCAAGGTTGGTTGTGAAGGGATTCGCTCAGAAGAAAGATATCGACTTTGACGAGATATTTTCACCTGTGGTTAAAATGTCCTCTATCCGAGTTGTTCTTGGCTTGGCAGCAAGCTTGAACTTGGAGGTCGAGCAACTTGACGTGAAGACAGCATTTTTACATGGAGATCTAAACGAGGAGATCTACATGGAACAGCCGGAAGGCTTCAAAATCAAAGGTAAAGAAAATCTTGTGTGTAGACTGAGGAAGAGTCTTTACGGGCTCAAGCAGGCACCAAGACAGTGGTATAGAAAGTTCGATGCATTCATGGAAGAAAATAGGTTCAACAAAACCACCGCTGATCACTGCGTGTTCGTCAAGAAATTTGCCGATGGTAATTTCCTAATTCTTTTACTTTACGTTGATGACATGCTAATTGTTGGCCAGGATAAAAGCAAGATCAACAACTTAAAGAAGGAATTAAGCAAGTCCTTTGCGATGAAGGATTTAGGACCTGCAAAACAAATTCTTGGGATGGAAATCTTCCGAGACAGGCAGAACCGTAAACTCTGGTTATCTCAAGAACGGTATGTTAATAAAGTTCTTGAAAGATTTAACATGAATAATTCCAAAGCAGTTTGTTCTCCACTTGCAAACCACTTCAAGCTTAGTTCGGAGCAGTGCCCGAAAAGTGAGACAGAAAGGAAGGAAATGGAAAAGGTTCCTTATGCATCGGCGGTTGGCAGCCTAATGTACGCGATGGTATGCACGAGGCCTGATATTACCTATGCAGTTGGTGTGGTAAGCAGGTTCCTATCCAATCCCGGTAAGGAACATTGGGCAGCAGTCAAATGGATATTCAGGTATCTCCGAGGTACTTCTAATAACTGTATATGCTTTGGTAATGATAAAACCGTGTTAGAAGGTTTTTCGGATGCAGACATGGCAGGGGATGTGGACTCAAGAAAGTCTACATCAGGGTACCTAATGACTTTTGCAGGGGGAGCAGTCTCATGGCAATCTCGACTACAAAAATGTGTTGCCCTATCTACTGCCGAAGCAGAGTATGTTGCGATAACGGAAGCATGTAAAGAACTCTTGTGGATGAAGAAGTTCCTACAAGAAGTGGGCCATAACCAAGAGAAGTATATCCTGTACTCGGATAGTCAAAGCGCAATACACCTCAGCAAAAATGCAACTTTCCACTCCAGGTCCAAACACATTGATATCAGATATCATTGGATACGTGATGTGTTGGAAGAAAAAGCCTTGCAGTTAAAGAAAATACACACTGACAACAACGGCTCAGATATGATGACAAAATCCCTATCTACAGTGAAGATGCACGCTTGTCGAACTTTTGCAGGTTTGACACCCTCTCCAAATGTCAGCGTGGGAGAGTGGACGTAGGCTTGCTATAAGCCGAACCACTATAAACTTGTGTGCAGTTTTTCTATCCCTTATCTCTTATCTTACATACTGCACATCAAGAACTTTGTCTATATAAACTGTCTTGAATCTGAATTTTATTCAGACCCAACCGTGACCTTTCATTTCCGCATAATCTGATAAAAATTGTTTAAGATCACCTATTCACCCCCCTCTAGGTGATCCTTGCTAGCCACATCAATTGGTATCAGAGCAGGTTGCTCGTTTATTGAAGTGTTTTTACTTCTGAGCTAACGATCTATATGGCTAGCATGAGTGCTCCAGGTCTCATTGAAGGACAAAGTAATTCCAGGCCACCATATTTCGATGGCAATGAATATAGCGTTTGGAAAAACAAGATGAAGGCATTCATCAAATCAATTGATCACATGCAATGGGATGTTGTCATCAGAGGAGTCAATCCAAAACATTCCGTATCTGCTTCAAAAGAGAAGCAAGATGAAAGCAAATCAGCAGATCCTCCATTATCTCAAACTGAGATAACAAAAAGAGAAGCTTTAGATTCAAAAGCGATTTATTCATTTTATTGTGCTTTATCACTTGTTGAGTATAAAAAAATTGCTTCTTGTGAATCAGCTAAGGAAATCTGGGATACCCTCCACACTACTTATGAAGGAACAGATCGAGCGAAGGAAACACAGATCAATCTGTTGCTTGGACAATATGAATCCTTCAGAATGAAGACAGGAGAATCAGTGGCTGATATGTATGACAGATTTGCTGACATAGTAAATGGTCTTGCATATCAAGGACAACCAGTCTCAGATGCGATGAAAGTCAACAAACTTTTGAGAGGACTGTCAAAGCAGTGGGACAACATCAAAACCTCACTTCAAGAGACTCAAAGGATCATGCCACTATCAGTGAATAAACTGATTGGAACTCTTCAGTCATATGAAGTAGAACGTATACATGAAGAAGATCCAGAAGGTAAGAAGTTAATTGCCTTAAAATCTAACATTGATTCTGATGAAACAGATTTTGAAGAAGATGAAGAAGACGACGATGAGGAGATGAAGTTGCCGATCAAAAGATTTCAATACCTTGTGAGAAAGAGAAGAAACCCCAAAGAGAAGAAGCCAACAAAGAAATCCGGAGAAAGAAAATATTTTAAG
The DNA here is from genome assembly GCA_031216235.1 of Syzygium jambos. Taxonomy (NCBI): domain Eukaryota; kingdom Viridiplantae; phylum Streptophyta; class Magnoliopsida; order Myrtales; family Myrtaceae; genus Syzygium; species Syzygium jambos. The sequence goes on from CM062222.1 coordinate 19,191,024, forward strand.
AATAGAGACGACAATGAAGAGTTTGAATCCAGCGATGATGAAATCCTTGAGCAGGAAAATCTATGCTTAATGGCGGACATTGAATCCGAAGAAGATGAGGTGATTTGTTCAGATCCTATTCTCGATGATGATGATCTTTTTGAAGAGTTATGCACGGAACAAGAGAATGCGTTGAAGAAGATCTCCAGGTTGAAAAAGGAAGTCTCTAAATTGAAGCAACAAAATATTACGAATGAGAAAAGGATCATTGAGCTTGAAAAGGAGAATTCCTCTGTCAAGGAAGAAAAGGATATTTTGCAAAAAGAAGTTGATTCCTATAAGGAAGAAATTCCGAAGATTTGCAAAAAATTTGCTCTTGGCTCAAAGACATTAGAGCATGTTCTATCTATTCAAGTCTCCTATTACAACAAATCCGGCCTCGGTTTCGAAAATGAAAATAAGATCAAGAATAACTTTCCGAAGGTCAAGGAGAGATTAAAGCGCAGGTCTTCAATCCAGCATTATAGAAATCATTTTCATTTGGGTACCAAAGAAAAGATGAAATTACTTTTCTTGCAGAGAATAAGGAAAGAGAATCTGGTAAGTAAAGGTATATTTTTCATATTCTAAATTTGCTTTGAATACGTACTTTAAATATCTATGAATTCTCTTTGGACTTAACATTTTATCTCCATGCTATGCTTTATTTTGACTTGAAATTGCATATTTTACGTCGTTGGTTGTGTTAGAAATGTCAAGTTTATTTTGATGGATTTTTTAAATGAAATTTTATAAAAGAGACTGTTTGATATCTTATTGAAAATGAAATTTTTTTTGGACTCTATGTGTTCTCCGATATTGTCATGCCTTACAAAGAAAGAATTTATTTTTGCGAGATATTGTTTTATTATGCATATTTCCCTTAAATACTCTACTGAGATGAGTTGGGAAAGTATCCTTGGGCTTATATGAAAGTTTCCTATTTTGCGTCTAACAAAAAGAAAGGATCCAAATACAAGGATACTAGAAAGGAAATGAGTTTATTGCAGACAATTATACAAAGGAAGCATGAATGCAAACCTACGCAAGTCATGATGCAATCAACGAAGGATCTCAAGTGATGAATTCTTTCTAAAGAGGAAAGGTATATTCTGAACATGCATGTTGAGATACAAATTGGTAATATTTGTTGCCAAGTGTGTAAGATATTGCATATATTTAATGCTTGAAATAGCTACATTTCTTTTGCGAAATTCATTAATGTCATATAATCTTTATGCTTATGAGATTCTCGCTTAAGGAAAATTCATACAATCTTGAATCACTTGCTATATTCTTAGAAGATTTTTTTTAATTAGCAAGTTTGATCCGAAAATCAAAGCAAGGTATGTACGTAACATTCTCTATATTTTGCAAAGATTATTATCTCTATTACAAGTATTTGCAGGATGTAAAAGAATCTTTCCTTGTGAAGTTTGGAAAGCTTGATCCCATAATCGGGGAGATTCTGCAACATTTCCGAAGGATCGAAAATTTCTCCTTTATGCAATACTCTGAAAAATTGTTGAAGGCACGTCATAACACGATGAGCAAATGCTTAATGCGTTGTACGAAAGGATAAGTTGCCTCAGGTTTAAATATTTGATATTATTGCTAAAGAAAAGGCATTACATATTATATGAGACATTATATCTTTAACTGCAAATTTGTGCAAAAAGTTTGTTGAGTTTATGCAGTTTGAATCCGAGATGAGCTTAATGGAAGAAAAATTTCTTTCTCGAATTTCAAAATGCAAACAAATGTGGCGGATGTTGCTGTTACAAAGAAAACAGAGGAACAACAATATGTTCAACGTGCACAAGCAGCAATGAAAGCTATTCGCAAAAGCTGTATTGATGACAGGGGGAGAAAAACAAAAAGTGGAAAAATGCAAAAGAAAGTGGAAGAATCATCTCAAAATGGTATCAAATTGAGGGGGAGCGTAAATCAAGTACGAAAGTCAATTTAATTTCTGCCCAATCTTGATTACTATGAAAGAAAAGGTAATGTATGTTAGAACTTGCTAAGTTCTACACAATCCGGGTTAGTATTTCTTACTTTTTGTCATTAACGAATCTCTTATTTATATTATCGTTTTTTTTATGACAAAAAGATTGTGAAATTTATTATGTGCTTGCGTGTTCATTGATATATATATATATATATATATATATATGATATTTGATTCTTCTGAACATGAGCTATATTGAATATATGTTATGTTCGCGAAAGATGATATCTTTGAAGGTTGTGTTTCATGCCAAATATATTTTGAAGATAGTATGTGAAGATGAGTTAAATTTATATTCTCTACGTGATACCCTTTCCATTACTATTACTTTTTGTTTATGACAAAAAGGGGGAGAGAATGTAAATATGCATATGTGCTTAGTGGATAATTCTACTTAATTGATGCATAATATTGAGTTGTGATTATACTTCCATAAATTGTCATGATCATTAAGGAATTTTGCGCATATATCTTTTTGTGATGCTGACAAAAAGGGGGAGAAATATGCAGATATGATATGCTTTGATGTAGATATGATATGCTTTGATATGCTCAAATACGCAGATATGATTTGGTTTGATATGCAGATTATTGGATACAAATAAAAGGAGACAAACTGTGATTCATTTCTTTTACGGTTCAGATTTTGTCATACTCCTTGTCTTATTCAAAAACTGAGTATAAAAAAAATCTCATATCAAATTACTCTGATCATATATCTTGAATATCTGCTACATTATATGCTTGATCATATTTTTCAAAATTATCTCAAAATCTATATATCTGCATGGAAGTTTTGTCACCATCAAAAAGGGGGAGATTGTTGAGGAAAATTCCCAATAGATTTTGAAGTTGACAAAACTGTCCATGAGTGTTTTGTAAGTCTGATAAATGCTTTGAAGTATTTTGATTCAGGAAGTTATTTATGGAAGAAAAGCATATATCAATCTTGATCTAGTTCGTGTTCAGATTGTGAAAGAACTTCAAGCAGAAGAGATTCAGATTCAGAACGAAAAGTTCAGACTCAGACGCAAAAGTTCTTCAGATGCAGACGCTGAAATTATTCAGACGCAAAACTCAGAACGAAAAATAATGGCTATTGATCTGGCATGGATTTCACAGAACGAAAGTTTTGATTGTATCAATCTCAATCAAATGGATTGACAATCAAACATTTCGACAAGTATGCATTACAACGGACAAAGCTCTACTTATGGAAACCGAGATTCTGATTGTATGGGCGACCGGAATCAACGGGATTCAGATTTTATCAACCAACGGCTACTCAATCTATTTTATACAAATCTGTCCAAAGGTGAATATTGGAAGATGATCCTCTGAAGACTGTCCAACGGCTAGTTTGGAAGTGGAGGAGTATAAAAGAAGATCAACGAGGAGCAGAAGGAATAGAACGAAATCAAGAATCAACAAGTCCAAAGTCTGAGCATACTCCGATTCAATCTCTTGTCTTTTGTGAGCTTAAACGTGTAATCATTTGAGAGGTGTAGACAGTGTTATAAGTGTGTGCTTAGGTGTGAGATAGTGTGATCTATCAGCTTGGTATAAGCAGCACCAACTTCGGGGAGAAGTGCTTGGGTTTAAGCGGCACAACTTGCTGTAACTTCTCATTGATTTGATTAGTGGAATCCAGCCAGTAGGCTGTCAGCGTGGGAGAGTGGACGTAGGCTTGCTATAAGCCGAACCACTATAAACTTGTGTGCAGTTTTTCTATCCCTTATCTCTTATCTTACATACTGCACATCAAGAACTTTGTCTATATAAACTGTCTTGAATCTGAATTTTATTCAGACCCAACCGTGACCTTTCATTTCCGCATAATCTGATAAAAATTGTTTAAGATCACCTATTCACCCCCCTCTAGGTGATCCTTGCTAGCCACATCACATTTTTTGTACAAATAATTATCTGAAAGGATCATCTGCCTTGTAGAATGCACGAGTAAAATTCGTGGTAAAATTCGTGGCTAATTTGCCATGAAGTATATTCGTCGCTAATTTGCTCCGAAAAAGCAAAAAAATATATTCTATTTATTTATTAAAAAAATTTGTGGCAAAATTCGTGGCTAATTTGCCACAAAGTATATTCGTCGCAAAATTCGTCACTAATTTGCCCCGAAAAAACAAAAAAAATATATTCTATTTTTTTATAAAAAAAATTTGTGGCAAAATTGGTGGCTAATTTGCCACGAAGTGTATTCGTCGCAAAATTTGTCGCTAATTTGCCCCGAAAAAACAAAAAAAAAGTATTCTATTTTTTTTATAAAAAAAAAGTTCGTGGCAAAATTCGTGGCTAATTTGCCATGAAGAGTATTCGTCGCTAATTTGCCCCGAAAAAACAAAATAAAAATTCTATTTTTTTATAAAAAAAATTCGTGGCTAATTTGCCACGAACTTTATTCGTCGCTAATTTTCCCCAAAAAAAAATTGTATTCTATTTTTTTATAAAAAAAATTCGCGGCAAAATTCATGGCTAATTTGCCACGAAGTGGATTCGTCGCAAATTAGCAACGAATTTTTTTTCGTGGCAAATTCCATCGCAATTTAGCGATGGATTTTTTTCCATCACAAAATTCGTCGTAAATTTGCGACGAAAAATTATTCGTCGCAATTTTCCGTGGCTAAATCCTTGTTTTTTTGTAGTGAACTTAGGATATACCTCACCCGAAAATATTATCTTCCCAGACCAAGCCCCACCAATACATTATTTGTTGCCCTATGTAACTTGACTGTGTCTGGATCCATTTTCCTTGCAAAGACTCAACCAGAGTCGCCGAAACCAAGTAGGTAAATCTTTGGCTTCCATATATGTGGTTAAGGACTAGAATTCATATTGTGGTTTTTCTTCTCGTTCTTTCTCTCCATTTTAACACTAACTAATCTCAACATGCTCACGTTATGTATTACTTAATACAGTAATTTTTTAGTTTTTTCGTTCCTAAATTCGATGGCACAAAATGCAGTAAGATCAGTTTGGTGAGTGTAGAGAAGAAGAAGATAAGATGTGATAATGTGGAAGCTAAAGCTGTCTCATGTTGTCGTTATCTCATATCGGTTGTGGATGGGGCTGGTGGTCAGTTTATAAGTGTGAGGAAAAGTCTCATCCTTTGAGCTAGCTTTTAGGGTAAGAGAGATCTAAGACCGCTCAACATTGGTATCAGAGTTCAGGTTACAAACAAGTCTGGACCCAATAGTCACACGGAAGATACATTTTGCTGCTGCTCCAACCTAAGGCTTGATGTGTGAGGGGCGGTTTGTTAGGGTTATCCCAGTTGTGTGAGAGGTCGGTGCTCAGTTTATAAATGTCAACGAAAGTCTCACACTTTGAGTTAGCTTTTGAGGTAAGAAAAGCCCAAGACTATCCAAGACCACCCAACACTTATTGTTGAGATACTCTGTGAGTTATGTTAGAAAAGCCCCACATCGGAGAATTTGTGTTGTCTGAAGCAGTTAGTATATTATAGTTAGCTCATAACTCATTGGTTTAAGTTTTTAAGTGAAGATGGGTCCAACTAAATATGTTGACGGGCTCAGACTTGGACTCCCTCTTAGAGATTTCTCTAGGTGAAGGTTCTAGGCTTCTATTGTGCACTCATAACAAATGGTATCATATCTCAAGAAAGAAATCTCAAGATTGTCTCTTGCCGCGAGTGGAAATTGTCTTCATGGTTGGTCTGATGAGAAAAGACCGTGGACAGTTGATGATAATTGTTGTGCATAGTTGCGGGTACATATGGAGATTCAAGTTGAGATAAGTTGATGTAGAAGGGTACTTAATTAGGGTAGAACATACCAACAGTTGACCCATAACTCATTGACTTAAATTTTTTAGTGAAAGTAGGTCAAATTGAATATTTTGAAAGGCTTAAACTTGGGTTCCCTTTTAGCGATTTCCTTGGGTAAAGGTATGTTTTTGCTGCATGCTCCCTACATCTCGAGGTAATGAGGCAAGGGTCATGAGTGTGAACAGTCACATCGGAAGGCAATATTAGGAGTTCGACCCAAACCCGAGAGCGTTCGAGGAAAAGCTCTAGAAAATGATCTATAAGGGCTTGTATGGCTTGACATGCCTAACAACACTGTCATGAGTGGATATGTCGAATTGTCCAACTAGTCACAAATTACATGCAAAAAGAGCCCCGATAAACAGGTTAAGAGCAATAAACCAACATAAACGACAGAGTTTCCGAAAGAGCGCAAAACTGTGGTTCTGAACTCCGAATAGCGATCCTCTCTCTCTCTCTCTCTCTCTCTCTCTCTCTCTCTCTCTCTCTCTCTCTCTCTCTCTCTCTCTCTCTCTCTCTCATCTGAAGAAAGTTTCGATTTGGGTAGAGCATTATTCGAAACGTCGGTGAGTGTTCGATTCTGTAGATTGTCTTGTACATCTCGTAGCACAATCATTGCTTGGCCACGATTCACACCACACAGGCTCCATATCGAGCTGCAAGTGAACGCTTAAACTGTCAAATAAAAGTGGATCCGATATGATACGGCTCCATCCTCAGCTGACTACAAAATGCTCTACCCAAACAGCATGGATTACGGAAGCCGGCGGGTCGATTTCTTCCATTTAACTCGTTCGAGTGACTTGGGTGACCCAAACAAGTGGAAACACAACTTCTGGTGGGGGGCACGTGAAGGTAGGTAGGGCAAAGAGGCATGACCCTATCAAAGGGAGTTAGCGAAACAAAGAGGGTAAAAGATTTTCAAGGTTGGCACACGCGGTCTAGCCCCAAAAAGAATAATGCATCCAAGGGATTTTCGCCAACTTGCAAGTTCCCCGACAAAAATAGAAATTGGACCAAAATAGAAAAAGAAAGGCCAAATACAATAATAGAGTTCAATCTTATTCGACCCCCTATGGAAACCAGATGCTTGTGCACTAACAAATCATTTCCCTCGCTTCACCGCCAAGCCCTTCCCTCATTTAAGCTCCTCCTTTCGGGAGGTCACGAAAGCACGCACTCTCACGTCTGCAGTTCTCGACACTTTCCAGGTACACAACAACTGAGAGAATCCTGTTCCTTTCTCTTATAAGCTCCATAATCTCTCTCGCTCTCTCTCTTTCTCATAGTCCATGGCTCGTTAATCATGGCTAATTTGCATGGACGATTTCATGCTCCTTCTGTGATCCACCAATCACTAGATCAAAAAAAAAACAAAGAGAAGTAAAATGATGGGGCCGTTGCTGTTTGCCTCGAAGGTTGTAGTGAATTGTGTATTCTTATGTGCGAGCTTTGTGTGCAAGGGTTTGGCAGATAAATATACAGGAGAGAGAGAGAGAATGTGGAAGCTGGAGATAGCGAAGGGCAGGCTGTGGCTGACCAGCGTGAACAACCACGTTTGGCGGCAGCACTGGGAGTTTGACCCCGATGCTGGGACGTCGGAGGAGAGGGCGGAGGTCGAGAGGGTTTGAGATAAGTTCACGAGGAATTGGTTCCGGGTCAAGCAAAGTGCTGATCTCCTGATGAGGATGCAGGCATGCATGAACTAAACTCTCTCTCTCTATAAAGCTCATGGCAAACTGTATAAACTTTGTAGGACAATGTCGATTGCTCTTAAAATATTAACTGTTTGATCCCAGCATGATTTAATATTTATATATTTAAACACTTACCATTGCTTTAAAGGAGGTAAATAGAGGCGTGAACAACATTTAAAGCTTTCACGTTGAAATTTTCACTTATAGCATTATCTAGAAAAAAGTATGGTCTGCCACGATGACTGAGAAGAATGCTAGAGGAGCATTGCTCCCAACAACCCATTTGCTCTTCCTTGTTCATTTGATTAATTCTTTGGAATTAAATATATTCTATCTTCCACGACCGAAAAAAAAAAAGAAATTTCTATAGGGAGTCGGTTTTAATATGTGCCACTGAATTCTAGAGAATCATTACTTATTGTTTTAAAAAACCTAATAAATTCAATCGGATCTTTAACATACTATTCTCTTTTCATTACTGGTATATAATTTTTTATTTTGCTAAATAAATTCATTTTAATAACAAATGGGAATTTTCCTTGCATGACTACCTTTGTTTTACGTAGATGATAAATCTCATACAAACCCTACCTATATACACCTGAGCATGACAAGGACAAACACCACACCAAAAGCGTCATGGAGCTAATAGATGAATTTGCACGTCATTTCGACAATCATTTCGTGGACACTTTTCTCTTAGGCAGCGAAGACCCAACATCGAGGTGCCAAACTTCTCGTTGACATCTTGAAATATTGACAAGTGAAAATTTAACTCCTTTTATGCGAAAAGTAAACGATTGACATCATACCCAGATATTCAAAAAATTAATCAAATCAAACATAGATAGAATTCTATTATCTTTTCTAATAGCCAATTTTTCCAAATTTCCTACGGAAATGGGAAACACTTTGGCTCGTATTTTCATTCTAGCCTTCTTTGGCTTCATTTTATTCCCCGTATCTAAAACGGGATTTAACCCTTTAGTTGTAATAATCGCGAGGCAAGCATGTCTCAAATGGAATTTTTTTTCTAATATGTTGCTTGCCCAAACTGTTATTTCTTTAAACACATACCAAAATCATGAGAAGGGTATCTTTCAAGCTTCTACTGGCATTTAATCATTATGGTTTATCTCACATGTTCGACCTTAGTGTCATTTCATGAACATTCGCAAAATTTGTTTGGCGATAAATTCGATTGAGCGATACATTCGTATCCAAAACAAATTACCCAAACAATCTTTCTTAGATTGGGCCAATTTCATTAGAGCTTTAACTCCTAGTCAAATCCAATGGCGGATCAATTGGCCAAAGATTAGCAAAGCAAGGATTACAAGCCAAGAAGGGAATGTGGTACCATTACTTGTGCTAAATGGGAGAACCGCCTATTGTCCCTTAAGAGTGTCATACAATTTGGGATGCTTCAACATGTCCCACCAGCATGGAACCCTGAGGAGTTTGTTTTTGACATCCCAAGTCGAATTATACCCGAGGAAAAGAATAAAGACCTTCAAGCCAAGGTTCACAAAATTATCCTTTCTTTGGATAATTCACCTTCACAAGTAGTGGAATGGCTAAAGAACTTGGAAGAAGACATGAAGATTTATATGGCATCCAAGGAATACATCAAGTGGATGGAAAGTAAACGACCAATTGATGTGAAGCCATATGTTCCATTGAGCATTATAATGGATCTCAAGGAGGAGTATGTCCCAGAATATATTGTCCCACACGTGCCTGGAGTTGAGCCTTACATCCCCGAAGAAGTTGTGATCGATGTTGAAGAATGGGAATCTCGAATCAAGGAATGGAAGGATTACCACGGGGCAGAAGCTACCTTAGTTAGCAAGAAACCTAGACTTAGATGATTTAGAATTCCCATTCGAGTTTAAAATCATCTTGTAAAGCAATCTTGGATTTTATATGAAATACTCATTTTTCAAAATCCGTTTGGATAAATTCAAAGATATGATTAAAAAGAAGGATCACCATGAATTACAATTCTTTGATGGTATGATTCATTGAGAAAAACATTAATGAGAAGTTTCATGTAAGGCTAAGCCTTGTGTAAAAGTTCTTATCTTTGTTAATCATAAGAAACCATACAATTAAAAGAATGTGGATTTTCATATTCAATTCACCAATTCTAATATCCTGATCGTTTTCACGAAGTAGGTTTTCTAGCAACGAAAGGCAAAAGACCCCGAACCCGTTTACAAATTAAAATGGCCGAGGAGAAACTCGCACTCGACTAGCTGAAGTCAAGAACTAGATGACGCAAATGACTGCCATGATGGCAGAAATGAAGGCCTTCATTATAGCTGCGAAGGGATCCTATCCTACTATCTCAAATCCAAAAGCTACACCTGAAATAATGGATCTAAAAGAAGACATTTTGGTCAAAAAGACACCTAAAGATGAAGAGGAGGCCAAAAGATCGGCTAAAATTGAAGAATGCCTTGCAAGCCAAGATTTGAGCTTCAAAGATTCACCATGTTGGTGAAGGACGATGAAAGAGTTAAATGGTCATTGAAAGAAGAGAAATCTCAAGAAATGACAATGCGAAGACCTTATCTTGGGAAGAAGGATAAAAAACCTACGCGTAACGTTGCTATGGTGTATAGCCCCAATGTTAATTAGGCTTCATTCCCAAAACAGTCTAACGTCCCTTGGAGAAATCCAAAACAGCTTAAGCCAAAGAAAAGGCCCGTAAGACAATTCACTCCATTGCCACGACTCCTGTCAAAGTTACTACCGATGCTATTAAAAAGATATTTGGTAGCAAAAAAAGTGCCAAGAGATAATCCTACAAGGTTCCCCTAGTACGATGAGTCAAAGACTTGCACATATCACATGGGAGAAAGAGGACACGATGTGGACAATTGTATAGTATTAAAATACAAAGTTCAACAACTCATAGACAAGAAGGTATTAAGTTTTCAAGAGCCACAACCAAATGTGCATCAGAACTCTCTTCCTGAGCACAATATGGTCCTTACTGAAGCAGAAATAATAAGGCCTGATGATGAAGATGAATATGAGGCCAAGTTAAAGACTACTCGACAAGGAGATAATCACTATCGTCATGAAGCATTCTTAAAAGGGGAAATTATAGACAACTTGGGAGAAGATTCTGGCAAATATAACTTCCAAGTAAAGTATACTCCACCACCGTGGGCTTTTAAAAGTGAAGCGATTGTGCCCGATGGTTGGGGTGGCATGGACGATGAGCTTAGCAGACAAAATGACACTCCATCCTGTGATGAAGTGGATCAATTTGAAGAGCAAAAAGAAAGGATCCGGCGGGGTGAAAGGCGATTTACCCAAACATCACTTAAACAAGGTGACACTATAGACCTCCTTGGTCAAGACAGTGGAAAATACAACTTCCGTGTTCAGTACACATCTCTACCCTGGGCATTTAAAAACAAAACTATTGTGCCTGATGGATGGGGAGGCATAGATGAAATCCCAATCAACAAATTAAGTCTTGAGGAGAAAGAAGATCAATACGAGAAAATGAAGAAAAAGGCTCACTAAAGAGAGACGATTTGTTCGCAAAGCACGAAAATAAAGCGAAATTGTGGATTATCTAGGACAAGACCGTGGCCGGTATAATTACCGTGTCAAATACACACCACCTTCATGGGCATCCAAAAATGAAAATATCGTGCTTGACGGTTGGGGTGGAATGGATACTATTGAAGCTGACAAAAGCATGGTGTTCATGATTACACTACTGTTAATTAATCTTGATGAAGTGGATAGGCTTGAGGAAGAAGGATCATGTTGAACCGATTACCATTGAGCTCCCAATTGATCAACTAAAGAATGAAGAGAAAGAGGTTCAGCCTGTGATTATCACTTTGCCTCCAAAGGAGAAATTTGATACCAAATGTGTACCATGGGACTACACACCTAAAGAAGTTGGTGCAATAACCAGATCGGGAAGATGTTATGTCCCAAAAGAAGGTGAGCACGAAAAGAAAGGAGTAACTAAAGAAGATGTCAAGTAGTTATTGTCAGTCATGAGGACAAGCAAATACGAGGTAATTGAGCAATTGAGGAAGATGCCAGCACAAATTTCATTACTGGATCTTTTCAAAACCTCAAAAAGCCATAAAATGATGTTTATGAAGTTTCTTAATGAACTATATGTTCCCAAAATGATCAACGAGGTGCTACTAGAAGATTTCGTTGGGGCTATTCTTTTGAAAGATCAGATAGCTTTTTCTGCAAAGATTTTTCAATAGATGGCTGTTCACATAACAAGGCCTTATATATTGTCGTTAAATGCCAGGGCATAGAAGTATCCCGCGTGCTGATTGATAATGGCTCCGCGCTTAATTTGTGTCCATTAAGCACGCTGCATCGTCTAGGAATTAATGAAGAGTTCGTCAAGCCTTCAAAGGTGACTGTACGTTCGTTCAATGGGATGAAGAAAGATGTTATCGGTGACATTGAGCTGAAAGTAAATATAGGCCCTGTGCCTTTCCTGATCGATTTTCAAGTGGTAGACATTCTAAGGACTTTCAACCTACTATTGGGGAGGCCTTTGATTCATATGGTTGGCGCCATTCCTTCTAGTCTTCATCAAAAAGTTAGATTCGTTGTTAATGGTAAAATGATTACCGTGCATGGGGAGATAGACTTCACCACTTACAAGGAAAGTGTCATACCTTATGTCGAGCCTAAGATAGAAAAAGAGCCCAGCTATCATTCCTTTGAGATAATTTCTATGATATAAATTCCTGCTGGTAGTATCATGAAGTCTCTGAAACTTTCGGCATCGTCTATTATGTCTATAGAGTATTATGTCAATATGAATTCAACCTTGATGATGGACTTGGGACAAAAGCGCAAGGAATTAAAGGACCTATTATCCCATTTGGCATAAAGAAAAAGTATGGGTTAGAGTATGAAGTCACTAGTAATCATCATGGAGACCGAGGCCAAGGTCAAAAGAATCATGAAGGCCATGGAAGCAGAGGTGATCGAACCATTAATCCATCATCGTGGAAAGGTAAGGCTAGAGAGTTACCCTATTATCAGATTCATATTAGAGAAAACTTTCCTAAGTCTCCCAAACTGCTTTCAGAAAAAAAAATTTACATGCAGAAGTAGAGTCTATCCTGCTAGGCTTATTTGAAGAGAACGTTATCAACGTCATTATAACTGAAGACGAAGATACCTATGCACTGAAGTAGGAAGATTCATTCCTTATTGTTGCCTTTACAATTTGTCTGTTTCATATTGATGTTGTTTGCAATTTCAATTCAGTTGCAATTTACATTCGTTTCAATATAGATGTAATTGCATTTTTCAAATTCAATAAAAGTATTCAATGTTTTGTTAAGGACATATGGGAACAAAACCAAACCGATGATGAATATCGTTCTCACTCGTGAGGCGTGAGGCTTTGGGTTTCTATATGACTCCTAATTGTGAAAACAATTTTGAGAGCAATGATGTCCAAGGATATGAGGACTAGCTCTATCCTCTTGGTCCTTTCAAAACTGATTTCAAAATAATTTTTCAAAATGGTTTTTCGTAAAACCTCATGCATCAAATTCATTCCAGATGCTGTGAAGACGTTTTACTCATGAAATGAAGTTGAACATTTCAAAAACAAGATTGACACCCTTTATAACACGTGCATATCATGCATTCCATAGAACATGTTCGTTCATTTTGCAGGATATGACAAAAGGAAATCTAAGATGACTCAAGACTTCTAAAATCCTTCAATGGAGTTGGAAAACAAAAAGAGGAAGTGTCATTCTCAAATTCATTTTTCTCAACGTTGCTTTCTAACATACTTTTCCCTTTTATCATCCCTAGGGAAACTGGAAGAAGAGATCAAAAGAGATAATCTTTCATGAATAATCAAGACAAGACGAACAAGAGGTTAGTTGTATCGTTTAAATCAGAAATGAACAATGCTTGAACCAATGTTAACACTGGGTTTTAATTTTACAGGGATCCTGGCAAACCGATCAGGTAAGTATCCCTAACCCATGAATTTGAGCTCAAACATTTCATTTTCAAATTCCTAGTGGAGCAAATTAATGCAGAAGTTTGAAAAGATAATTTTTCTTGAAAAATCAAATCAAAACAATCAAGTGGGATATTGACAAGCCGATCATGTAAGTATCCCTAACTTGTAAATTTGGGTCTCGAAGAGGTTAATTTTCTGGAAAAATGAAACTTCTTTTTTCCAAGCGGATTAACATGAAAGATTGTTTCAAAGATTACCTCAAAAGTGTTTTAAACAAAATTTTTTGAAACACACATTCTTTGAGCATGCATTACGCATCAGAATTCCTTAAAAAGGAAGTTTTGACAAAAGTCATAAAAATTTCAGAGAAAAAGTTTGGACAAAATCAAAGGAAAGACCTTCAAATGATGAAAGGTAAGCCATATCCAAACACGTTCCCTATACACTCGAGTGAATAGAAGGATGAATATCAGAATGAGAGAAAATCTCGTCCGAAGGAAATAGGGGATACTCGCAATGATTACATGGATTGAAATGATGAAAGGCAATCATTTCATCATCCTAAACACATGATTATCTCTTACAAATCAAATTTGAGCCTAAATAGTGGAGAAATTTTCAAAAACAACCCTGTTAAGAACCACCACACACTGGGGCAAATTAGGAGGTTCACGATTGACATTTATAGAGAATAGGATCGAGAAAGATTTTATTTTATAAACTCGCATCAATCTTTTTGTAATAACTTCAGATGAATTCATATGGAAGCTCACAACATCCCAAGAGGAAGAAGAGCATTTCGTTTCCATATCCCAAACATATTATCATTTGCAAAGCCCAATTGAGCTTGAATATTCATTTCAAAACCCATATTGGTGACCATCTCCTCACATTAGGGCATGATATATGATCCACCTAGATCGACAAAAATCAAAAGGCATGACAAAGAGTCCTTAGAGTTCAAAAGGTCAGAAAGCCAAAAGAATTAAAAATACAAGTGCAAAAAGAGTCAAGGGCATGAAAAAGCAGTGTGCTTGGTAAAAGCAAGGCCAATGCCTAGAAAAGTAAGCAAAAAACAAAAGAAAAGAAGAAGAAAAGCATTCAAAAGAAGAATGACAATAGTCAAAAGGGTAGTGATGAGCATCTAGGGGACTCTTGAGGTCATGAAAAGAAAAGATCCCTAGTGGACAAAAGAAAAGGGTGGTGATGCCAAGAAGATCGCCAATTTCATAAAAACCCTGAATTCAAAAACAAATAAGCCTTTTGAGCCTACCCAATACCAACATTACAACCTCTACCCAAAGACTCTTCAAATTGGGATGTTGAGAGTGAAAATATGATTTCATGACAAAAAGTCATCACTCAAAGAAGTGTATGCAATACTATCTTGTTTTATCCTCGAGGTTCTTAACTTGCAGATCCGAAGTCAGTTGTAATGAAATCCTTTCTTGGCCATAAAACGCCTATCCTCTGGATAGCCATTGACCAAGCCAACATTACAACCATTTGAAAGACCTTATCGGATCAATTGGATTGTATACATTGCAAATATCTCCGAACACCTAAGGATTGATTAAGAGAGATAAAATTGAGGGATATCAGATGAGTCCTCTTTCAATCAAATGAAGGAAAGACCAAATTCATAGATTGAAACAAATCCTTTTTAATGAAGGTCTTCCAAAGGATTATTTCAAACATTTCTTGAAAGTTTGCAAGCATTTTGCTCAAATACTTCCTTTAAAAGGAAATTTGATTGCCTGAAATGCATTTAATACAAAGAATGCATATTTCAAAATCAGATTTCAAATAGTTTTTAGTCAACTTAAAACTAAGTTTTCAAATAGTTTGCGGTAAGCTAAAAGAAAAACCACATTTCAAACAGTTTTGATTAATTTCAAAACTACTTCTCAAAATAGTTTTTGGTCAACTAAAAACCATATCAAGGTTAGTGAAATCTCAAAATCACAAAAACTCATAGTTAAGGCATTCATTGAAGTCTTCTCAAGGTCATACTGGTGAGGAACCATTAGGCAAAATCCAAGTCCTATTGGCAAGGAGCCTTTAGGCAATTTCCAAAATCTTACGGGTGAGGAATTACATGGCAAGTCTCCAAAATTCAAGTCCTATTTGGCGAGGAGCCACTAGGCAAATTTCAAGTCTATTTAGTGTCACGCCCCGAGCCCCATCGAGTATGCGACACACTTCTCTAGTCGAATAATGCGACATCCCAGGGTATCACCGACCCAATTATACTTATAAGAGATTTATATCAATCAGCGGAAACCACAAATACCCGGACAAATAAACTAGGGTAAACATGGGAGAAGGAACATATTCATTTCTCAACCAAACTTGTATAATATTCACAATTTACAAACTACCATATACATAAGCACACCAAACTATAAACCATCAATATCCAAAATGATCGATGGCATGGGTATTCTATCACTAAAAATGGTACACTCCAAAAAGCTTACTCCCAACCCCTACACTAGCCCTTACGCCTTCTACTTGGCGTCTACTCTAAGTCTGATTCTTCGTCACCTGAATCTGAATCCCCCTGGACTGTCTGCTTCTCTGAGAACTCCAGCTCGGCTTCGATCTCGATCGGGTTATTGATGTCACTCGATTCCGCCAGAACCTCATCCCGCTCTTCGTCAATAGGCTCCTCGTCAGACTCGTCCCCTGGCACAAACTCAGGGTCGAGCCATTGCTCATACTCGGGTATATGTTCCGGTTCTTCTTCAGGCTCTTCCTCAAGTTCTGCCTCGAGTTCTTCCTCTTCTGGTTTCGCCTCGAGTTCTTCTTTTGGGATCGCCTCGAGATCCACGTCCATTGGATCGTACCCCGCCTGGGATTCCTCCGACTCCAGTTCATGCTCGACTTCCAAGGGCTCAGGTGCTACCGGCACAGATTGAAGACCGGACTATGCTAGACTAGTCTCCAAACTAGTCATCTCGCCGTTGAGAGGAGGTGTGGCAGACGGGTCCCAATCCACAACTCCATCAAAGGGGACGTCAAATTTATGGACGGGACCAAACTTATTTACCTCGTCCCGAAAGAACCAGGCGGTATAGGTATAGGCTTGCCAAAGGGGTAACCCTACGTCTACCTAGACTACTATCGTATACTTAACCCAGGTCATATTTTTATCTATCGGGTATTCTACAATATTATGGTCGGTGTGCATTGATACTCCAAAACGCTCAGGTGACGGCGGCGAAAGATTCATTGCTCAGGCCGGGGTTTTAAAATTGTTGGTTGAAATAACCATGAAAATACATCTCAGTAAGCATACACCCTAAACCCCATCTAGGCTATCACGTACCTCCAGACAACCACAAACACAATCGCACTCAACAATCACATAGCAGGCACATCATTTACACTTACTTGGGCCTTTCCAGCGTACAACTTGCACGTTAGCCACAACAACACCACATCCAATCACATGCACATTCTAATTTTATTTCATGTATTCGTTCTGGCCTCATCACATTCTTTCCACCCAACTCGCCAGTGACTCGCGCAATGATACCGCCTCAGGTTCATTGCGACCATCTCATATTCACAACACTTCTTAGCCCGCGTAATGGTACCGCCTCAGGCTATGTTGCTTGCCCGCGTAGTGGTACCACCGCCTCAGGCTCAATATCCGTCACCTAGTGCACAACCCGTGTAATGGTACCGCCTCAGGTTGGCCATATTCATAACACTTTTCGGTCCGCGTAGTGGTACCGCCTCAGGCCATATATCTTGCCCGAGTAGTGGTACTGCCTCAGGCTCACACCCACCACCTACAACACAACCCGCGTAATGGTACCGCTTTAGATTGGCCATCCTCCGGTAATACCGGGCATCGTCCCGCGTAGTCGTACCGCCTCAGGACGGATCAATTCTCCGCGTAATGATACCGTCTCAGGGATTTTTGTAGCCACACATATCGCACCACACGCGATTTCTCACTCGTTCACACATTCAACACCCACAAGCCGGCATATTGGCATTCACACTTGGCCCATGCATGCACCAATTCACACACGTTTCTCATGCTCAATAAGTATTCAACATAGCCAATTGACAATTAATTCAATTCGGCCCAAGCGTGTACATAACAAAACACATTTCAATCCATCAAGTCACGGTACAACAAACACACAAGGCCACTCACGGGCCCACAAACACAGCCACGTTCATAGGCACAATTTTAGCATTTTCTCACTCAATTCAAGTGATAACGAACATCACATTCTAGCCACCATACCATGTACCAAACCGACACCATTTTCCCTGAAATCGAGCCATACGCTCGTCAATACGAGCCCAATTTCCAGCACCTAATTTAACATCATCTCAGCCCCGAAACATCCTCATTTCACTATCTAAAATTAGTCAATATCAATCCTCAAACCGATCCACTAAGTAAATCCCAAAACAGCCCCTAATTTAGCTAAAATCGCGTCTAATTAAACCCGATTCCATCCCTAATTTTGTCCGTCGATACCTGAAGTCCTAAATAGAGTTTAGGGCTCGACTTACCCAAACTCTAGACTGGCTCGGCTAGAGTGGGGAGGGGCGGCAAATCGGCGGCGAGCAGCGATGGCGAGCTGCTCGGCGGCGGCGCACGGCGGGCGACGGTGGCTGGCGATCAGTTGGCTTCCCACGGCTGAACAGGACAATAAGGGGGCTGGTGATGGTGTTCGGTGAGGTGGAACAAGAGAGAGAGATGGTGGGGCTTGGTGGTGGCGAGCGGCCACGGCGACCGGCGGCTTCCCTGGCACGGCTGCTTCGACTGAACGGGAGGGCGGCGACGGTGGCTGGCTTGGCCGGACGGCCACGGGCACGGCGAGGGGAGGGGGAGGCTGGTTCGGTTGGGAGGAGAGGGGAGAGAGAGATTGAGCTGAGAGAGAGTGAGGAGAGAGAGAGAGAGAATTTGGGACTTAAATATTCTAAGATCAAGTATTGGTGTCCAATTAACCATCTTGCCCTCCTCTCTTAAAATCAATCAACGGCCTAGATTCGATCTTATCTTGAGATCGACGGTCCGGATCGAATCTTTTTCAAAATATCCAAGGGCAATTTGGGAATTTCTCAAAAAATCCAAGGGCAAAATTGGCCAAAAATCTCTACTTCTTAGGCTAAGGTGAAATTACCAAAATGCCCTTCCCAAATTACATTGGCCTTAACAAATCTCCAGGGGTAAAATGGTCATTTTCCATTTCTCGTTGAAATTCAATTTTTTTGAAAGATTCGGACAAATTCGAGGCTACCCGGGCAAATGACAACATCGTCCAAGTGATCTGTCGTGACTTTCTGAATTTCCAATGCCCAACTCGGTCTCTAATTAATGACTAAGTTCTAAATAACGTAACTTGTACATATCTCATACTAATGGTCGGCTTTTAGGGAAATTCACATTATTGACCCGTTGCCGATACTGAATCATGCCACTTACAAGTTTACTCGGGTCGTGACGACCTCGGTTATCACTTAATCACGAGGATCGATCGCTAGATCCGACGGGTACGATTGTTTGGTATAGGTTTAGGGTTATTTGTCAATTCATTTCGTGGTCCCACGGAATCACCCGCGATCCACTACTATGATAATGGCAAATTGATCCCCAGCTATCCTTGGATCAGCCTACAGTGGCTCAAAATGTCACCTTGACGATTTCATGGTCGAAAGTCAGTTAACGATCGAGTTCTTTGGTCGCGCAAATTTAAATCTCTAATTAGTCTTTCCCTAACGAAAACTATTATACAAGTCCTACAAGTGAGGAGCCTTTAGGAAAATTCAAGTCTAATTGGTGAGGAACCACTAGGTAAATTAAAGTCCTTCAGGTAAGGAGCCCCTAGGCAAATTCAATTCCTACCGGTGAGGAACCACTAGGTAAAATTCAAAATCCTACATGCGAGGAGCCCCTAGGCAAATTCAAGTCCTATTGGTAAGGAACCACTAGATAAATTAAAGTCTTACAGGCGAGGAGCCCTTAGGCAAATTCAATTCCTACTAGTGAGGAACCACTAGGTAAAATTCCAGCTATCCTTGGATCAGCCTACAGTGGCTCAAAATGTCACCTTGACGATTTCATGGTCGAAAGTCAGTTAACGATCGAGTTCTTTGGTCGCGCAAATTTAAATCTCTAATTAGTCTTTCCCTAACGAAAACTATTATACAAGTCCTACAAGTGAGGAGCCTTTAGGAAAATTCAAGTCTAATTGGTGAGGAACCACTAGGTAAATTAAAGTCCTTCAGGTGAGGAGCCCCTAGGCAAATTCAATTCCTACTGGTGAGGAACCACTAGGTAAAATTCAAAATCCTACGTGCGAGGAGCCCCTAGGCAAATTCAAGTCCTATTGGTAAGGAACCACAAGATAAATTAAAGTCTTACACGCGAGGAGCCCATAGGCAAATTCAATTCCTACTAGTGAGGAACCACTAGGTAAAATTCAAAGTTCTACAGGCGAGGAGCCACTAGGCAATTTCAAGTCCTATTTGACGAGGAGTCACTAGGCAAATTTCAAAGTCTTATTTAGCGAAAAGCCGCTAGACAAATCCAAAGTCCTATAAGCGAGGAGTCACTAGGCAATTTCAAAGTCCTATTTAATGAGAAGTCACTAGGCAATCCTAAGTCCTACTGGCGAGGAGCCCCTAGGCAAATCCAAAGTCCTACTAGTGAGGAACCACTAGGCAAATTCAAGTCCTCAAGCGAAAAGCCTCGGACGTTCATGGTTCGTGAGTTCGTCCTTAAACCGCGAAATCAGAATAATCATCGTAATCATCACCACCATCAATTCATTCCCTTGGATGAGCAACGAAGAAACTCTCACAAACAGGTAAGTTTTTCTCCCGTAATCATTAAGAATCTTTTAAAAAAGTGAAAAGAGAACTGTTGGATTAGATCACAAATTTCAAAAGCAAAGACCCTGATCAGTTATTGTAAAATTTTCATCTTATCTTGTTTAGCGAGTTCACTAAAAATTCAGGTATCACATTATCTTTGAGATCAACCTCTCACGAACTCAACCTCAAAGAGGGGCAGCTCTTGATTTCTAATTTTTAGCTTATTTTTATCACATTTTCAAAAATTTCAAAATTAGGTCTAGGGATCTTGGCCAAGCCTAGAAACCTATTTCTAAACCAAAAAATAAATTTTCAGCATTTTTTCTTAATTTCTTTTAGTCAAAATAGCCAAGAAAATCAAGAAAAATAGTAAATAGAATCAGAAAATTCCATAAAAATAGTCATTAATTTTATTTTAAATCCAATTTCATAAATAAACTGTCAATTTTGAAAAATTTCAATCAGATATGTGTTTTTCCCAAAATTGGGCAAAATTAAACCCGAATTAAACCAAAAATGAAATTAATTTTTTTCTAGACATTTTTAAGTCATTGTGTCTTTACAACAATTGATTCTAGGACCTTGAATTGCATATTAGTCTATCCAATTGCACAATTTGACATAAAAATAAAAAAATCCCCAAAATTTGATTGAAAATTAAGAATTTTGAACTCAAATTGAGAATCGTGCCCAAAATGAAATTGTCAAAATATGAGACTAACCTTTCTAAGGTTAATTAGGGGTGGGTAATTCAATTTTGGCATCAATTTTGTCCAATCAGATCATTAGGACATCAAATTGAACAAAACCCTATTAACCCGAGTATAAAAATAGAAAAATCTTGGGCTCAATTACAAAAAAATTTGGGGAAAATTATATCTTTGGGTTCATAATATGATGAGAAATCCAATTTTTGGGTTTCATTTGAAAAAATCGATTGAAATTGAGTCCAATTTGAGTATTTGGTCAAAATCGGAACTGCCAGGTCAGGCGGGTCGACCCGACCCGACCCGACCCAAACAGTTCATCTCCTTCGCTCGACTTATTCCAAACACGATGAAACCTAGAAAATTCCCGCTTGTGCCCATATATTTGACAACTTAATCCAAGAGTTTGAGCACGTGTTAATCGATATTTCCAGCTGGATAATGATGATCTGGCACCGGTTAATGACCCAAACCGATTAGAAATCAGTTCTAACCAATTTCGGGCGGGAATTTTTGATGAACAAAAACAAGAAAAACTAAAGAATAAGAATGGAAGCTATTTGACAAATTACCGAAGAGAGAAAAGAGAGAGAAAGGAGCAAAACCAATGTGAAGGAAAGAGAGAGAGGGTTGTAGATCTTCCCACGAGTGTCCGGCGCTGCCCTAGACAGCGGAGCGCCGGCAAATCGTGCGTTGAATCGAGATCTCCCCTCACCATTCTAATCGACTCGACTGACCGGGAACACCTGAAAATCGATCCTCGTCCGGCCAACCCTCCAGCGAAATCGAGACCACTAGGGTGAAGACCGAGTGTCAAGGAACAATCCTCAGGGCACAGATCACTTCGACAATTTCATTTGGACATCGAACGAAGCAGGTAAATCTCGTTCAAGGTCACGATTTTTCGGAATTTAAAAAAAATGTGATTTGGTTTTAATCCGGTTGTTTTCGCGATTTTCTTTACAATTTTGTATTCATTGATGTTCCTTACTCGTTTCTACTCCTTTTTGATGTGGTTTGATCGCATTTTGGGCATCAAAAACGCATAAACCGAATCGGTCCCCCATGTGAACCATCTCCACAGAGCTTCGATGACCTTGCCGGAGCATTGCCATGGCCGTAGGGCCATTCAAGTTAGTCTCCCTGACCTTGTTTGATGTTTTGATGGTTGTTTGAACCGATTTAGATGGCTAGGGTGATTAGGTCTGAGATTTGTATTCTGGAAAAGTTTGCCAAAAACAATGTGCAAGTTAATGTTTTTGGATTGATTTTTTGCCGGCCGGCAAAGGTCTGGCAGCGAGTTAATTAAGCTAGCTTGATAATAGGATATGTGAACTTAGTGATAGTGCAAGTGGAACGGCGAAATAGTCGCTGGAAGGTCGTCAACGGTCGGCCCAAACCGGCGGTCTCGAAAACTTTAGACTAAAAATGGTGCCTACCAAGTGTTCGGGGAAATGCCCTAATGAAAAAAGCCAAAAACGGTGCCGTTTTGGCACCATGCCCGTCGGAGAAGGTGACCGGCGACTGGCATCGGCGACGTTCAGTTCGGTCGGACCAAATCGGGTCGAACCGGTCCAGTTCGATTCATCCCCGGCGGGAAAATTAGAAAAATTCAAAAAAATAAAAAAATAGAAAATCACAAAAATCATAAAAAAAATTAGAACTTTTTTAGAAAATCAGTAAATTTACAGAAAATTCATAAAAATTAAAAAATTTACAGAAAATTCATAAAAATCCAAAAATTTTCAAAAAATTCGGAAAATACAAATAAAAAATTTGAAAATTTTGGAAAATCAATAAAAAAAATTTGAAAAATTGGAAAATTCATAAAAATTTCCAGAAAATCATAAAAAATCAGTTCTCAGTTTAAAAATTTTTCCAAAAAAAAATTCAAAAAAATTCAAAAAATTTGAAAATTCATAGAAAGGTCCAAAATCATCGTGGCCAGCCATAAAAAGTGAAATTTAAATTTTTGGAAATGCCCAAATGGCATTAAAAAAATTTGAAAATTCACAGAATGATTCAAAATCATCGTGGCCAGTCATAAAGAGAGAAATTTGAATTTTCGAAAATGCCTAAGTGGCATTTTTGGAAAATTCCAAATTTAAGGGTTAAAACCCCTAAAAAACCCTAAACCCTAAAAAAGTGTAAATCATGAAATGAACAAGCTATTAGAGCTTCGTTAGGGTTTAGGTGTTTTGCTTGGTTTTCATTTTTAGTGGCCAAATTAGGGTTGCTATGATTGATTTGCCATTGGATGTACATTTAATTCTTGGATGCTTAACTGTCTGTTCATGATTAGATTAGTGAACTGACCTTAGGAATCCGTGTGATACGTTAGATATATTATATCGCTCTTAGATATTGAAAGGGTGTTAATGGTCTTAATTTAGGATCGTTAACGTAACAAAGTCCCTTATGCAGAATCTCTGGTTCGTAGGATCGTGGTATTTCTCCTATACCTCGATTAGGTTTCTAGTCAACCTATCATAAATAACTAGTGGCGACTCCAAGTTTAAATTTAGATCAAATAAACCCTGTTGTCACGTGAGGTATGGTCTGGGAGAGACCCATGTAGAAAAATATCTCCATTCTAACACGCGAGAGCGTGGTGCGACAGGTCTCATATGGCTGCATAGCTATCAGGACACCGTGGACACAGAGCGGATCACAAAACTTAGAAAGGAGATGCAAGAATTTGTGTTGAGAGTACTTGGCTTATAGGGGCATATTTATCTATTTCCTTTATTATTTTATGTATTACAACAATAAGGGTAATATTGTAATTTTGACCTTTTGGCTTTATTATAAATAGATAGATTGGGCTCACATAGACCTAACCAAGCATTCAGTTCAGTTTTTTCTCTCAACATGGTATCAGAGCTAGATCTAAACTGAAACCCTAACCCTAATCTCTTCTCTGTGCAACCTTTCTTTTTCCTCTCTTCATGCCTTTACTCTCTCCCACTGCAGTTCCTTCTCATCTTCTCCTTTACTCTCTTTCATAGTGTAGGGCAACACTAATGAGGTGATTCTTTGAATTTAGTGTTTGCCCTAAACTTTACCTCTATGAGATAACTAAAACTTATTTGCAGTTCGCGATAGGTGGTTCAACTTCTTCAGCAATTTTTTGGATCTTCTTGTTTGGAATTGTTTCTGCCTTGTCGTTGGCCTACAATTCTCTCGTGTGTGAAGACCAAAGCACTGTAATTAGTGGACCACCATATTTTTTCAAATTCTTTGGGATAAATTAGAATTGTTGATTTTTTTCAAGTTTTTAAAACCTTGAAAAAATCGATTTTTTTCTTACCTTGATCTGATCTAGCTGATTTTTTGGAGGATAATTTTAGCCTACTACCAGTGACACAATGTCTGACGGTTCAATCGAGAACCCTCCACCTATAGGAGATGGTCGTACAGATTATATTACTTTCGCTACGATCTCTATGAAGCTTGACAACACAAATTATTTGGTATGGTCTCGATTTGTATTCTTGACCATTGTAGGCCGTGGGCTTATAGGTCATATCAACGGCACTTCTGTGAAGCCGGAAACATCAGGTGCTACTCAAGATAAGTGGATCTCAAATGACTCTTTGGTAATGTCTTTTTTGCTTAGCTCGATGTAGCCACATATTGCAAAAGGATATTTGCTTCTTGACACAGCGACGCAGATTTGGTCCGCTGCTAGTGATACTTATGGTCAAATTGGGAATGATGCATAGGTGTATGAACTTCGAAAAAGGGTTCATGACACTTCTCAGAAGGGGATGACTATATCTCAATATTATGCTAAGGATCGGAGTTTGTGGCAAGAGCTAGATCATTATACTGATTATCAATCAACCAATGCTACAGACATTGCTACCTACAAGAACCATGGGGATAAGTACAACGCAAGTGCCATAACTTTTGTACGGAGGACACTTAAGTGCCATAACTTTTTTTTGGCTCACTTGAGTGTCATAACCTTCAAAAAAATGATCACTTAAGTGCCACTTACGAGCTGATTGTGAGGGCCCAAAATCGCGACTTTTTCGGCAGAACGGTGACCTTTCCGATGAGGCGAGCACCACCAGCTTGAAGAGGGGGTGTTGGTGAATCATTCCATGGCCTCCGTTTGTCTCGAAATTTCCATTTTAGCCTTCGTTAACGAAGGTAAAAATGCTTCGTAGTCACACATTTATCAAGCCGATTTGTGTGACTACGAAGTATTTTTATCTTCGTCAACGGAGGCTAAAACGGAAATTTCGAGATGAATGGAGGCCATAGAATGATTCACCGACACCCCATCTTCAATCTAGTGGTGCTCGCCTCACCGGGAAGGTCACCGTTTGGCTTGAAAAGCCGCGGTTTCTGGCCCTCACGACCAACCCCTCTGACAAGCTGGTCGTGAGGGGCCGAAATCGCGGCTTTTTCGGTTGAACGGTGACCTTCCTGGGGAGGCGAGCACCACTAGCTTGAAGAGTGGGTGTTGGTGAATCATTCCATAGCCTCCGTTCGTCTCGAAATTTCCGTTTTAGCCTTCATTGACGAAGATAAAAATGCTTCGTAGTCACACAAATCGGCTCGATAAATTGTGTGACTACGAAGCATTTTTACCTTTATCAACGGAGGCTAAAACGGAAATTTCGAGACGAATGGAGGCCATAAAATGATTCACCGACACCCCTCTTCAAGCTGGTGGTGCTCGCCTCGTCGGGAAGGTGACCGGTTGATCAGAAAAGCCGTGATTTCGGGCCCTCACGACCAGCTTGTAAGTGGCACTTAAGTTATCATTTTTCTGAAAGTTATGGCACTCAAATGAGCCAAAAAAAATTTATAGCACTTAAGTGTCTTCCGCACAAATGTTATGGCACTTGTGCTGTACTTATCGCAGGACCATATGGACAAGATCAGAGTTTATGATTTCTTGGCAGGATTGAATGTTGAATATGATTAGAACATGTTCAAGTCCTTAGCCGGTCTCCGTTCCCCACTCTGGAACAGTCTTATGCCTTAGTTCACTCATAAGAAAGCCATAGGACAACAATGCTCCACACCTCTACTATTGATCGATCTGCTCTACAAATCAGTGTTGGCATTATTACTAAATCTAGTTTGTTCTCTCGATTTAATGATACCCCTAAGGAAGTTGTGAAATGTGAATATTGTCATAGGCCTTATCCATACTAAGGCCACTTACTGGAAGTTACATAGAAAACCTGCATATTTTGAGGAAAAAAAGGCACAAAGAAAGGAAAAAAACATAGCAAAACATATTGAAATTGTTATTGCTACACCTACTACTGATATCGATTTATCCCAAGAAGAACTTCAGGCATTTCAATGTCTACTAAAAGCTTCTACTATTACTGCTTCCTCCACAGTTGCTAATTTGTCTTCCCATTTTGCTTCAAATCTAGCCACTTCAGGTATCTTCTTTGGGGGGTTTAATATATCTATTATTTCTAGCCCATGGATCATTGATGCTGGGGCTACAGATAATATGACGGGTTCTTCTAGTCTCTTTCATCAATACACCCCTACTTTCGGTAGAGACAAAGTTCGTGTAGCTGATGGAACCCTCTCTTCCATCGCTAGAAAAGGGTCTATCAATTGTTCCGTCACTCTCCCCTTGTCTTCAGTTTTACATATTCCATCATTCTCTATTAATTTCCTTTCTATTAGTAGTTTGACTCAAGACTTAAATTGTAAAGTAACTTTTTTTCCTTCTTATTGTATTTTCCAAGATCTGGTAATGGAGAAGAAGATTGGATATGGTAGATTGGATGATGGTCTTTATCTGCTCGAGGGTAGCGGGGTTTCTACATCTATTTCGTCTACTACGCCTCATCAAGTTAATTTAGCATTGACAAATCTCCATCAGTGGCACTACAGATTAAGTCATCCCCCTTTAGGAACTTTAGAAAAGGATTTCCCGAGTCTCGTTTCAACTTGTAATAAAGATGAGTTTTTTTTTGTGAAGCTTATGTCTTTGCTAAACAAACTTGTTCTGCATATTCATCTTCTAATAATAAAAGTCATTTCCCTTTTCATGTGATTCATACTGATGTATAGGGTTCTTCCCGACGTAATTCTATTTATGGTCATCGATGGTTTGTTACTATTATTGATTGTCATTCGTGTGCAACTTGGATTTATTTGTTGAAACATAAGAGTGACGTTTTTCGTTATTTTCAAATTTTTCACAAAATGATTCAAACTCAATTCAACGCCGCTGTGAAAATTCTTCGTAGTGACAATGACACTGAGTACAATGAAGGTCAGTTTCAACGGTGTCTCTTTGATCATGGCATTGTTCATCAAACCAGTTGTGTTGATACCCCAGCACAGAATAGTGTTGTCGAAAGAAAGAACCGATATTTGTTAGAGGTCACCAGGTCTCTTATGTTTGCACGTCATGTCCCCTCTCTATATTGGAGTGATGCTATTTTAACCACTGCCTATTTAATCAATCGGATGCCGACTAGAATTCTCGATTTCCACACACCTATTGATGTTTTTTTAGGAATCATAAACTTTTATTCTTCCTTCAAAAATTTTTGGTTGTGTTTGTTATGTTCGTAACATTACCTTTAAGAGTAAGTTGGAACCCCACGGTCTCCGCTGCATATTTCTTAGGTATTCAGCTACTCAAAAGGGTTATAAGTGTTATCATCTTCCTTCTACGTGCAGTATTATATCTATTGATGTGATTTTTCATGAGTCTACTTCTTATTATTTCGCTCCACCTCTTCAGGGAAAGTGTCCTAATGTAGAGGTATTGCCAATTTTAGATGTTCCTGAGGATATTACTTACTCTTCTCCTTCTCCTCCTCCTCCTCCTCCTCCTCCAATAGTCTCCGATGGTTCTCCTCCTTCTCAAGAGGAGAACGATGCAACACAAGTAGAGAATAATACAATACCTCAAGGGGAGATATTAGAGGTTCAGGGGGAGATCACGTCTGTTAAACAAAGTATTAGTATCTTTTAAAGGTGGATTAATAGCGGGGAAACATTGAAGACATATCGTCGTAAGAATTCCACTACCAACATGCAGGTTAAGACCGCTGATACATTGCCTATTCAATCATCTCCGGATCCAGATTTTACTAGTCCTTCTGGTGAGGATTCTTCCTTTGATCTTCCTATTGCACCCCAAAAGGGTGTTAGAACTTGTACTCAACACTCTATAACAATGTTGTTTCATATGACTCTTTGTCCAGCTCTTATCGTACTTTTGTATCTTCTCTATTTTCTGTTTCTATTTCATAGAATTGGCAGGAAGCTTTTGCTGATGAAAAGTGGAAGACAGCAATGGTGGAGGACATGCATGCTTTGAAGAAAAATGACACGTGGGATCCTATTGTTTTTCGTCCTGAGAAATAACTAGTAGGATGTAAGTGGGTGTTTGTAGTCAAACAGAAGATGGATGGTACTGTGGATAGATTTAAAGCACCGTTGGTGGCAAAGAGATTTACTCAAACTTATGGGATTCACTAGCAAGAAACCTTTGCTCCTGTTGCCAAGCTGAATACTATCCGAGTGTTACTTTCGTGTGTTGTAAACCAAGGATAGGATCTTCATCAAATAGATATGAAGAATGCCTTTTTTATGGAGAGTTAGAAGAGGAGGTATATATGAAAATTCCTCTAGGTTTTTCTTATCACAAAACGTGAGGTAAAGTGTGTAAGTTGAAACGTGCACTTTATGGTTTAAAGCAATCACCTTGAGCTTGGTTTGGTAGGTTTCAGAAAGCTATGATCTTTGTTGGGTATAAACAGAGTAATGCTGATTATACTTTGTCTATGAGAGATCAGGTGCTAAAGTCACTATTCTTATTGTCTATGTAGACGACATTATTGTCACAAGGAATGATATTGATGAGATAAGCCAATTGAAGAATTTTCTTGGACAAGAGCTCGAAATAAAGGATCTTGGAAAGCTCCGATACTTTTTTGGGATTGAAGTTACCAGATCTTCGAAATGTATCTTTTTATCCCAAAGGAAGTATGTCATTGATCTTTTAATAGAAGTTGGGTCATTAGCATGTCGTCCCTTTGATATATCTATTGAGGTCAATACTCGTCTTTAAGAAAAGGATGGTGATCCTGTAGATAAGGGTCATTATCAACGATTAGTGGGCAAGTTGATTTATTTATCCCACACCAGACCTGATATTGCTTTTGTTGTGAGCCTAGTGAGTCAGTTTATGCATAATCCATACTCTACTCATATGGATGCTGTTCTTTGAATCCTTTAATATTGGCAAAAGTACACTATAAGTGCCATAACTTGTGTACGGCGCTCACTTTGGTGCCATAACTTTTTTTCGGATCACTTTGGTGCCAAGTCGGAGGAAAAACGATCACTTAAGTGTCATAACTTTTTTTGGATCACTTTAGTGCTAAAATTTTTGAAAAACGATCACTTAAGTGCTAAATTTTTTTAAAAACAATCATTTAAATGCTAAAATTTTTGAAAAACGATCACTTAAGTGCCAATCTCCGGCGAGACTCCGGCGAGCCACGTCAGCTTCAGAAATTAATAAAAAAAATGTCACGTCAGATTCCCGGCGAAAAATTGTGTACGGCACCGGAGTTGGCACTTAAGTGATCGTTTTTCAAAAATTTTAGCACTTAAGTGATCGTTTTAAAAAAATTTTAGCACTAAAGTGATCAAAAAAAAAGTTATGGCACTAAAGTGAGCGCTGTACACAAGTTATGGCACTTGTAGTGTACTTTTGCCCTTTAATATTTGAAGTATGCTCCTGGAAAAGGGATTCTTTTATCTCCTCATGATGGCTAGAAAGTTGAAGCCTATATAGATGCTGATGGGTTCGATCTCCTGACCGAAAGTCTATTTCTGGGTATTGTACTTTCTTAGGAGGGAATCTTGTGACTTGGCGTAGCAAAAAGCAAAATGTGATTGCTCGATCTAGTACTGAAGCAGAATTTCATGCAATGGCACATGGGGTTTGTGAACTGTTATGACTTAAAGGATTACTTGAAGATCTTGGTGTATCTACTCCTATTCCTATGATGCTATATTGTGATAATAAAGCCGCCATTAGTATTGCTCACAATCCTGTATAACATGACCGTACAAAATATGTGAAAATTGACAGGCACTTTATCAAAGAAAAGTTGGATAGTGATTTAATTTGTATGCCCTTTGTTCAATCCAGTGATCAACTTGCTGATGTATTGACTAAAGGATTGGGGAGTAAATCATTTCATCTTGTTTTAGTCAGGTTGGACATGAGTGCTATTTATGCTCCAACTAGAGGGGGAGTGTTGAGAGTACTTGGCTAATAGGGGTATATTTGTCTATTTCCTTTATTATTTTATATATTGCAGCAATAAGAGTAATATTGTAATTTTGGCCTTTTGACTTTATTATAAATAGATAGGTTGGGCTCACATAGACCTAACCATGCATTTAGTTCAGTTTTTTGGCTCAACAATCTAGCATCGAAGATGCTTTTATCTATACTGAGGGCTTGCTTTAAGGAGGGGAATTTGGATTAAGCCTAAAGGGTTTGGCTCAAATGTCACCAATTGGATGAAAAGCTTCCCTCATTAACTTATTGTTGACACCCGATTTTTTGCTCATTTTTTTTCATATTTTCAGAAATCTCAAAATTAGAACTAGGAATCTTGGCCAAGCCTAGAAACCTACTTCTAAACCAAAAATAATTTTTTTAGCATTTTTCTGCATTTTCCTTAATTTCTTTTAGTCAAAATAAGTGAGAAAATCAATAAAAATAGCAAATGGAATCAGAAAATTCCATAAAAATAGTCATTTGTATTCTTTTAAACCCAATTTCATTAATACATCATCAATTTTGAAAAAACTCAATCGGGTATGTGTTTTTCCCAAAATTGGGCAAAATCAAACCCGAATTGAACAAAAAATACAATTAAATCTTTTCTAGTCATTTTTAAGTCATAGTATCTTCACAACAAATGATTCTGGGACCTTGAATTATATAATGGATGGTCCAATTACATAATTTTTCAAAGAAATCAGAAAACCCCAAAATTCAATTGAAAATTAAGAATTTTGAGCCCAAATTGGGAATCGTGCCCAATATGAAATTGTCGAACCATGAGACCATCATTTCTAGGGTTAATTTGATGTGGGTAATTCAATTTTGGCACCAATTTTTCCTAATCAGGTCATTAGGACATCGAATTGAACAAAACCGCAATAACCTAAATACAAAAATTTAAAAATCTTGGACATAATTTTATCAAAAATTGGGAAAAATTACATATTTGGGTTCAAAATGTGATGAGGAATTCAATTTTGGGGTTTAATTTTGAAAATTCGGTTGAAATTGGGCTTAATTTGGATTTTTAAACAAAATTGGTCCTGCCAGGTTGACCGAGTCAACCCGACCCGACCCGACTACCTGTCTTCTTCGCCCGACTGCCCAGAACACATTAAAAACCCAAAAAATTTCAGTTCGTGCGCGCGACTTCGTGAATCTTCCCCGGTCAATCTAGCATGTGTAAATTGACTTGGCCAACTGGAGAATCTCCAGCTGGCACCAAAGAATCAATTCTAACTGATTATAAGTCGATTCTAACTGAATTTGGGCGGGAAATCTAGCTACAAAAAACTAAAACAAAATGATCACAAGTAGAGGAAGGTGTTCGACGAAATTACCAAGAGAGAGAAGAGAGAGAAACAGAGGAGAAAGAGAGTTTTCTAGAGGAAGAGTGAGTTGAGGCTTCCCGAACCAAGCGATCAGTGCTTTTTCGGCCAGAAAAGCTCCAGGGAATCGGCCCAAGTGGTAAGCCTCCTCACCTGGAATAAGCGACCCGAAGCTAGTTGACTAAGCCTAAAAATCGAGCTCGGTCGACGTGCCTTGAGCCATTCCAGCGAATCCAAAGTTATCATCTTGAAGACGAAGTGTCCAGGAAGAGCTTCGTAATTGAGGATTGTCCTAGAAACACCTTTTGATCATCAAACGAAATATGTAAAAATCGATCACAATCACAGCTTTTCCAGAATTTCCAGAAGTGAGTTCTATGCTCATGTGATTCCGTCGATGATTTTTTCACATTTTGATGTTTAAAACATGTTCCTGTTCACATTTTGTGTTGTTTGATTGTATTTTTGGCCATTAAACGTGTATAAATCGAGTCGGCCATGCATTTGACCACCTCGCCGGAGCTCGAAGGACCTCGCCGGAGTGCCACCGTGTCCTTAAGCCACTCAAGTTAGCCTCTCTTAATCCCTGTTTGATGTTTTGAATCGTTGTTTTGATCGATCTAGACCGCTAGGGTGGTTAGAATTAGGATTTGCATTCTGGAAAAACTTGCCAAAAACAGTTGCGAATTAGGTTTTTTGATCGATTTTTTCGCTGGCCGACAGGCTTCCGCCGGTTCTGAGCAGGCTAGATTTGAAATAGAACACATGGAGATCGCAATAGTGCAATCGGAATGGTGAGATAGTCGCCGTGTGACATTCCGAATTTTGGCCCATTTTTGAGATTTATAAAACGCGTGATTTGTTAGTGTGCTTATAGTAAAATCTCGTCAGGGAACTTATCACTCTCGGTTATTATTTTAAATTAGAGATTTCGCCAGAATCGCACTCGATCGAATTTTTGCCATTATTTAGACCCCGAACTTGGCCGTCGATTTTCGGGAGTTTTAGGACGAAATAAATTGGACGGTGTCGATATTAATGTGGCCAACATCGAAATTGTCAGGAACAGTAGAAAAGTAAATTTTAGGCCGAGTGCGAATTTGGACTAGTAGACCTCCCTCGTTATGGTTTGACTTAATCAATTTGGCCTTTGTCCCTTATTATATGCGAGGCTTATTTTGGACCGGTAGATCGTTTTCGGTTTTGAATTTGGGCCATCGGTTCACGATTAATATTTGAATGTTTATAAATTTTTTTCCCTCTTTTTCTCTCTCTCTCTCTCTCTCTCTCTCTTCCCCCCTCTCTTTCTTTCCTTCTCTCCCCCCCTCTGCCGTGCACGCTACCCCCCTGCAACGTCCCCTCAGCCTCCTCTTCCCCATGCAGACTGACAGCCCTCTCTCTCTCCTCTCTCCTCCTTTTTCCTCTTTCTTCTTCTTCTTCTTCTTCTTCTTCTTCTTCATTTCCTTCCTTCTTCGCGTCTGGCCCTGCTTCGTTTCTGCTTCGCCCAACCAGCCGACGCCCCCGGAGCTCGCCTGGCCGTCGCACGCCGCCGTCGCCAGCCCGACCGCCGTGTCGCACCGCCCAACCAGCTCCGCCGCCGTCGCGTCGCCCGTCAGCCGCCCCGGCTGCCCTCTTCCTCCTCCCTCACGCGCGCAGCAGCGAGTTCGCCACCGCTGCTTGGCCCGCCTGGCGCCTGCCCAGCTCACCGGCGCGTCGTCCGGCCTCTGCCTCCGCCCCGTCGCCGCCATGAGACCAGCCCTCCCTTGTCTCTCCCTTCCCCGGCCTCCTCCCTGCCCGGTTCCGCCCGAGCCCAGCCAGCTCGCCCTTTGCCGCTGCCGCCGCCGCCGCCGACGCCGCCGCCCCTACCGCCGTCAGCCGTCGCCCTCACCCCTCAGCCTCTCCCTCTCCCTTCCCCTCTCCCTCTCACCTCACCGCCCGACCAACCCCTCCTGTCCAGCTCGCCGTCATCACCGCCGCCGCCGCACGCCGCCCCCCCAGCTGACCAGCCGGCCGCCTACCCCGCTGAGCCGCTTCCGAGCCCGCGCCTTGCTCGTACTATTCACTCCGAGCACTGTTCACAGGCCCGTTACTGTTCATCCGAGGGGCCCGTTACTGTTCATCCGGCCCGTCTTGAGCCCGTGCGGGTTTTTCTCCGGACCAAAACCTAGTAAGTGATATTCTAATCCCTATTTAGTATAATGGGTACTATTAGACATGCTTAGGGATTTATTTAGGTTAATTTAGTGATTAAATTAGAAATTAGATTAGTCGGTGAGAATACGACTAGTGCGTGAATTATGTGGCGATTGGTAGATCAATTTATGATGCATATATGGCTGGTTGTGGTGCATTAATTGATTGTATTATGGTGGCGCGTGTGAATGAAAATTGGTGTTCGTATGTGACTGTCTGGGATGTCGAAGGTGTGATTGGGTGTGACGAACTTGTGATGTGACTGGGTTTGGCACTGACTTGGATTGGCATGATGAATTGATTTGGCGAATTGGGATGTGGTGCGTGTGTCTTGAGTTGATTGGTACGACATGTAAGAATGGCGAACTGTGTTGTGGTGCATGTGCATGTGAAAAAGCCCGGATCGATCGGAGGGCTGCCAACCTGAGGCGTAGGTTACGCGGGTGTGGCGAATAAGGCATGACTAGACCTGAGGCGTAGGTTACGCGGGTCATTGGAAAGGAAAAGTGTCCTGAGACGTGGTTACGCGGGACCGAGCCCGTCTTGATCTGAGGGCTGAGCTTGAGGCGCAGTGGCGCGGGCCGAGTGAAAGGACCTGGGAGGTCGTGGAAAGCTGTTCGACCACGCATGCGATTCGAGTGTAACTGAAATTGATTGATTTGACTAATTGATTGACTGATCGAAATGTTGGAATTGATTGTGTTCTATTGTGGCTGGCGTGTGAATGACTGTGGTATGTTATCGAATTATTATTATTATAATACATTTGACTGACGTGTAGAGCTGGCACGCGCTTGATGGCGAGGTAAGTACTTTGAGGTGAATTCGGTATATTGGGAATTAGATTGCATGTATTGCTTGTCTGGGTACGCATTGGCCTACGTAGGGTTTAGGGTATTGCTTATTGAGACTCGTTCTCAAGGTTATTATATAACCACTTTCAGATCCGCGATCGTGATCGATTCGGAGATGCCGCCAGAGTACCACAGGGATTGAAGGATAGACCAATTTACCCTGTCTTTTGAGTACCTTTTTGTAGAGGAGATAGGCTTGTCAACCACCGCCCTCTTTTGATAGTTGTGGTTTTGAAGATTGTAGCCTGGGTTATCATTATGTAATAGTAACTACTTTGTGATATTATGCGATTATTGTTTCGTGCTATCCTTTTTGGTCATCGTGTTAGTTGTCTGGGTTGTTTCTTTTTTATTCTATTTGCGTAGTTCGTTTGGGTCGGCGACGCGTCCTGGGACGTTGCGTTCAATACGACCGATGGCGGGATGTCGCGGGCTCGGCGGGGTCCGGGGCATGACATCCCCCGTTGAATTGGTATCAGAGCAAGGACAACTCGATACTAATTGGTCGAAGCCTGGAGTGATAAGGAGCGATGACCTTGGGGTAGCCAATTAGGGAGACTTGTGTGCCATGCGTACCCCAGGCTGTTTGATTGTGATTCCTGAGTGGCGTATTCTATGACGTGTGAAATGCAGGTGCGTCAGGACATGAGATGAGTGCATGAATCATGTTAACTGAGATTGATTAATATGAGTGATTGCTAGCGTACTTGATAAATGGTAGTTGCGATTAGTTTCCTAGGGTTTTAAAACTGGGATAGATGGCCTAGGTTTCTAATTGCGTGTGGAATTATAGCAGGTGAGCATTTGTGAGATTCGGTAAGATGAGTGGACGAGGCCGAGGTAGAGGTTAAGGTAGAGGCCGAGGTTGAGGTCGAGGTCGAGGTCGAGGTCGTGTAGTGCCACTGGCTGAACTTATGGGAGATCCCCGGGTAGACGAGATCTGGAGGGTGCTGGAGGAAGCAGGGATATTGTCAGGACGACAGACGAGAGAAAGGAGCGCAACTGTTGCCGCTGCAGCTGCCAGCGAGGTTGTTGGGAATAACAGGGACCAAGGAAACAATGTGATGGATGGAAATCCTGGTTTGGCGCGAGTGAATACGATCAGACCAATGTCCAAACTTGTAGAGCAGTTTTTGAGGTTGAAGCCCCCGAAGTTCAATGGGAAAGGCAACTCTGAGGCTGCGCCAAGGTGGGTAGAAGAGCTAGAGAAAGCCTT
The DNA here is from genome assembly GCA_031216235.1 of Syzygium jambos. Taxonomy (NCBI): domain Eukaryota; kingdom Viridiplantae; phylum Streptophyta; class Magnoliopsida; order Myrtales; family Myrtaceae; genus Syzygium; species Syzygium jambos. The sequence continues at coordinate 19,227,016 of CM062222.1, forward strand.
CGAAGTATTGGGTTGCACTGAGGAAGAGAAGGTGACCTTAGCGGTTTACCAGCTCCAGGAAAACGCAAATGATTGGTGGAGGGCCACCAAAAATCAAGTATTTCCCACCGGTGCGGCGTTGAACTGGACCATCTTCACTGTAGCTTTCAATGACAAGTATTTCTCGGAAAGTGCCCGAGAGCAGAAACTGGCGGACTTTATGGGACTCCGCCAAGGCCATATGTCGGTAGATCAGTATGAAGCCGAGTTCGCAAGATTGTCCAAATTTGCCCCTAGGATGGTGGAGGACCCAACAGACAAGGCGAGGAGGTTTCGGGATGGGCTGAAACCGGACCTTCGCAGCCAGATGATTTCATTAAACTTGAAGGGCTATCATGAGATCTATGAGAGGGCCCAGGCGATTGAACGAGACCAAATTGAACGGGCCACCGCTTATGGATCGCGGTATGCCCCGGGTAGGGACCACCGCCAACTCAGGAAGAGACCTATGGCGGGGAATAGTCGCTTCACCCCTCCCGCTCGGAGGATTATCGGGAAGCCAAACCACTATCAGAGTGCCCCGTGTAGGCTATATGGAGGAAGGCACGGGAAGGGACCTTGCCCAAGCAGGAGCGGGTCATGTTTTACATGTGGAGGAAGGGGCCACCAGATGAGGGACTGCCCTAACAACAGGCAGGCCAGGTCACTTGCATTACTGCCACTATCGCCGCGGAACGGAAATCAAGGTGGAGCTGCCCAGCCGGCCAATCAGAATAGGTCGCCGGCCCAAGGACGGGTATATGCTATGGCAAGAAAGGAGGCTAAGAACGCGTCTGGCGTGGTCACAGGTACGGTCTCTCTCTATGACCATGCTGCATATGCCTTGTTTGATCCGGGAGCGTCGCATTCATTTATATCTGAGCAATTCGTTAGGTTATCTGGGATTGAGCCAAAGCCGCTAGAAATTTTGCTATGTGTGACTACGCCATTGAATGATAAAGTATTGATCGAGTTTGGATGCCTTGAGTGTAAGATAGTGTTTGGCGATAGGGAAGAAAGAATAGATTTGGTTGTTTTAGCTATGCATGATTTTGATGTAATTGTCGGGATGGACTGGCTAGTTAAACAAAAGGCCGTTATGGACTATAGTAATAGGGTGATCCAATTTAATCCGGTTGGACACCCTAGATTCGAGTTTGTGGGGAACCGAGGAGGGATCTCGATCTCCTGGATTTCGTCACTGGAAGTGACTAAGCTGCTAGACGAAGGGTGCCAAGGATTTCTGGCAGCTGTACTTGACTCGACGGCTGAAGAGCCGAAGTTAGAAGATATTGCTGTGGTGTGCAATTTTCCCGATGTCTTTTCCTAAGAATTGTCGGGACTACCACCTGATAAAGAAGTAGAGTTCGTGATTGAGTTGGCACCGGGGACCAAACCGATATCAAAGGTGCCCTATAGGATGTCGCTGTCGAAATTGAAGGAGTTGAAAGTCCAAATGCAGGAATTGCTAGATAAAGGCTTTATTTGCCCGAGTGCGTCTCCATGGGGAGCGCCGGTACTATTTGTGAGGAAGAAAGATGGATCCCTGAGGTTGTGCATAGACTATAGGCAGTTAAACCAGGTGACCATTAAGAATAAATACCCATTGCCAAGAATAGATGATTTGTTTGACTAGTTGCAAGGAGCATCGATATTTTCAAAGATCGACTTAAGGACGGGGTACCATCAACTGAGGATCAAGAAGGAGGATATACCGAAAACGGCGTTCAGGACGAGATACGGACACTATGAGTTTACAGTAATGCCGTTTGGGCTGACCAACGCTCCTGCAGCCTTTATGGATCTCATGAACCGGGTATTCAAAGAATTTCTAGATCAGTTTGTGATCGTGTTCATAGACGATATCCTAGTATATTCAAAAAGTTCCGCTGAGCACGAGTTACATTTGGAAAAGGTTTTGCGAACCTTAAGGGAGCATGCACTTTACGCTAAGTTCAGTAAGTGCGAATTCTGGCTTCAACGAGTGGCATTTTTGGGACATGTAGTATCTGGTAAAGGAATCGCAGTGGACCCGACAAAGATCGAAGCCGTCCTGAATTGGCCGAGATCGACAACAGTAACAGAGGTTAGGAGTTTCTTGGGCCTAGCAGGATACTACAGACGCTTTGTAGAAAGGTTTTCGGCATTAGCGACGCCTTTGACGCGGCTACTTAAGAAAGAAACAAGATTTGAGTGGACGGATAAGTGCGAAAAGAGTTTCCAGGAGCTAAAGCAGAGGTTGACAACCGCGCCAGTGTTGACAATTCCGTCGGGTCCGGGGGATATGAGATTTATAGTGATGCGTCGTTAAGAGGACTGGGGTGTGTGCTGATGCAACATGGGAGAGTAGTGGCCTACGCATCACGGCAATTGCGACCACACGAATTAAATTATCCGACTCACGACTTGGAATTAGCCGCGATTATTTTCGCCCGTAAAATTTGGAGGCATTATTTATGTGGAGAAAGGTTCCAGATTTACACGGATCATCAAAGTCTCAAGTACTTATTTTCGCAGAAGGAACTGAATATGAGGCAGAGGCGTTGGATGGAATTGCTGAAGGACTATGATTGTGACATATTGTATCATCCCGGAAAGGCCAACCGGGTAGCGGATGCCTTGAGCAGGAAATCGAGCATCGCGCAATTGTTGGTTAAAGAGTGGATTTTATTGGAAGGAGCGCGGGACTCGGAATTTAAGTTCGAGGTAGGACATCTCTCCAGTCTGATGGCGATATTAAGGATTGAACCGGAAGTGCAAGCTAAGATCAAGGCGTTGCAGTCTACGGACCTTGAGATTCAGAAAATTGTGAGTATAGATGACACTAAGAGGAAACCGGACTTCCAAGTGTCCGAGGAGGGAATTCTTAAGTTTAGAGGACATTTGTGCGTGCCTGATGATTTGGAACTTAAGGAAGAGATTTTGTCGGAGGCTCATAGGAGCAATTACAGTATCCACTCGGGCAGTACTAAGATGTACCAGAACCTTCGTCAGTACTATTGGTGGAATGGAATGAAAGTGGACGTGGCCAAGCATGTGGCCAAGTGTTTGACGTGCCAACAGGTGAAGGCACAACATTGTAAACCTTGTGGAATGTTGCAGCCGTTGGAAATCCCAGAATGGAAATGGGAGCACATCACAATGGACTTTGTAACGTGACTGCCAAAGAGCCAGAGGGGACACGACTCTATTTGGGTAATAGTAGACAGATTGACCAAGTCAGCGCACTTTCTGGCGGTGCGAAAGGACTTCGAGTTAGAAAGGCTGGCAGAATTATATGTGCGTCAGATAATTCGTCTTCATGGAGTACCGGTATCGATCACTTCGGACCGTGATCCCCGGTTTACTGCGAACTTTTGGAAAAGTCTGCAATCAGCCATGGGAACTAAGTTGCAATTCAGTACGGCCTATCATCCACAGACGGATGGCCAGTCTGAAAGGACTATTCAGACTTTGGAGGATATGCTGAGAGCGTGTGTGCTAGATTTTCAGGGTAAGTGGGAGGAACAGTTGCATTTGGTGGAATTTGTCTACAATAACAGTTTTCAGCAGAGTATCAGAATGGCACCATTTGAAGCATTATATGGCAGGGCATGCAGAACACCGTTGTGTTGGGATGAGGTAGGAGAAAGAAGTATAATGGGTCCTGAGTTGGTTTAGCAGTCGGTGGAAACGGTAAAGATTATCCGGGAAAGGTTGAGAACAGCTCAGAGCCGTCAAAAGAGTTACGCGGACCGAAGGCGTAGACCGTTGGAGTTTCAAGTTGGCGACCATGTATCTCTCAAGATCTCGCCAATGAGAGGACTGTCTCGGTTTGGCAAGAAAGGAAAACTAAGTCCGAGATATATAGGCCCATTTGAGATTTTGGAAAGAATTGGATCGTTAGCATACCGCCTAGCCTTACCGCTGAATTTGTCTCAAGTTCATAACGTCTTCCATGTGTCGATGTTAAGGAAATATGAACCAGATCCAACTCACGTGCTAAATCATGAGGTAATAGATGTGGACGACACGGTGTCGTACGTGGAAAAGTCGGTGCGAATCGAGGACAGGAAGGAGCAAGTGTTGAGAACCAAGACGATCCCGTTGGTCAAGGTTATTTGGGAACATTACGGGACGGAAGGCGCCACATGGGAAAGCAAGGAAGTGATGCGACACCAATAGCCCCATTTGTTTGAGTAGTCGGGTTTGGGTTGTAAATTTCGAGGACGAAATTTTTGTAAGGGGGGAAGAGTTGTGACATTCCGAATTTCGGCCCATTTTTGGGATTTATAAAACGCGTGATTTGTCAGTGTGCTTATAGTAAAATCTCGCCCGGGAACTTATCACTCTCGGTTATTATTTTAAATTAGAGATTTCGCTAGAATTGCACTCGATCGAATTTTTGCCATTATTTAGACCCCGAACTTGGCCGTCGATTTTCGAGAGTTTTGGGACGAAATAAATTGGACGGTGTCGATATTAACGTGGCCAACATCAAAATTGTCAGGAATAGTAGAAAAGTAAATTTTAGGCCGGGTGCGAATTTGGACTAGTAGACCTCCCTCGTTATGGTTTAACTTAATCAATTTGGCCTTTGTCCCTTATTATATGCGAGGCTTATTTTGGACCAGTAGATCGTTTTCGATTTTGAATTTGGGCCATCGGTTCACGATTAATATTTGAATGTTTATAAATTTTTTTCCCTCTTTTTCTTTCTTCTCTCTCTCTCTCTCTCTCTCTCTCTTCCCCCCTCTCTTTCTTTCCTTCTCTCCCCCCCTCTGCCGTGCACGCTACCCCCCTGCAACGTCCCCTCAGCCTCCTCTTCCCCATGCAGACTGACAGCCCTCTCTCTCTCCTCTCTCCTCCTTTTTTCCTTTCTTCTTCTTCTTCTTCTTCTTCTTCTTCTTCTTCTTCTTCTTCCTCCTTCCTTCTCCACGTCTGGCCCTGCTTTGTTTCTGCTTCGCCCGACCAGCCGACGCCGCCCGAGCTCACCTGGCCGTCGCACGCCGCCGTCGCCAGCCCGACCGCCGTGTCGCACCGCCCAACCAGCTCCGCCGCCGTCGCATCGCCCGCCAGCCGCCCCGGCCGCCCCCTTCCTCCTCCCTCGCGCGCGCAGCAGCGAGTTCGCCGCCGCTGCCCGCCGCACCCGGCGCCTACCCAGCTCACCGGTGCGTCGTCCGGCCGCCGCCTCCGCCCCGTCGCCGCCGCGAGACCAACCCCCCCTTGTCTCTCCCTTCCCCGGCCTCCTCCCTGCCCGGTTCCGCCCGAGCCCAGCCAGCTCGCCCTTTGCCGCTCGCCGGTCAGCTCGTCCGGCCTCGCGCCGCCGCCGTGCCGTGCCATGCCGCCCCGTCGCCGATGCCGCCGCCCCCACCCCTCAGCCTCTCCCTCTCCCTTCCCCTCTCCCTCTCACCTCACCGCCCGACCAACCCCTCCTGTCCAGCTCGCCGTCATCACCGCCGCCGCCGCACGCCGCCCCCCCAGCTGACCAGCCGGCCGCCTACCCCGCTGAGCCGCTTCCGAGCCCGCGCCTTGCTCGTACTATTCACTCCGAGCACTGTTCACAGGCCCGTTACTGTTCATCCGAGCACTGTTCACCGGGCCCGTTACTATTCATCCGGCCCGTCTTGAGCCCGTGCTGGTTTTTCTCCGGACCAAAACCTAGTAAGTGATATTCTAATCCCTATTTAGTATAATGGGTACTATTAGACATGCTTAAAGATTTATTTAGTTTAATTTAGTGATTAAATTAGAAATTAGATTAGTCGGTGAGAATACGACTAGTGCGTGAATTATGTGGCGATTGATAGATCAATTTATGATGCATATATGGCTGGTTGTGGTGCATTAATTGATTGTATTATGGTGGCGCGTGTGAATGAAAATTGGTGTTCGTATGTGACTGTCTGGGATGTCGAAGGTGTGATTGGGTGTGATGAACTTGTGATGTGACTGGGTTTGGCACTGACTTGGATTGGCATGATGAATTGATTTGGCGAATTGGGATGTGGTGCGTGTGTCTTGAGTTGATTGGTACGACATGTAAGAATGGCGAACTGTGTTGTGGTGCATGTGCATGTGAAAAAGCCCGGATCGATCGGAGGGCTGCCAACCTGAGGCGTAGGTTACGCGGGTGTGGCGAATAAGGCATGACTAGACCTGAGGCGTAGGTTACGCGGGTCATTGGAAAGGAAAAGTGTCCTGAGACGTGGTTACGCGGGACCGAGCCCGTCTTGATCTGAGGGCTGAGCTTGAGGCGCAGTGGCGCGGGCTGTGAAATGGGGCCCGAGGCGCAGTGGCGCGGGCCGAGTGAAAGGACCTGGGAGGTCGTGGAAAGCTGTTCGACCACGCATGCGATTCGAGTGTAACTGAAATTGATTGATTTGACTAATTGATTGACTGATCGAAATGTTGGAATTGATTGGGTTCTATTGTGGCTGGCGTGTGAATGACTGTGGTATGTTATCGAATTATTATTATTATAATACATTTGACTGACGTGTAGAGCTAGCACGCGCTTGATGGCGAGGTAAGTACTTTGAGGTGAATTCGGTATATTGGGAATTAGATTGCATGTATTGCTTGTCTGGGTACGCATTGGCCTACGTAGGGTTTAGGGTATTGCTTATTGAGACTCGTTCTCAAGGTTATTATATAACCACTTTCAGATCCGCGACCGTGATCGATTCGGAGATGCCGCCAGAGTACCACAGGGATTGAAGGATAGACCAATTTACCCTGTCTTTTGAGTACCTTTTTGTAGAGGAGATAGGCTTGTCAACCACCGCCCCCTTTTGATAGTTGTGGTTTTGAAGATTGTAGCCTGGGTTATCATTTTGTAATAGTAACTACTTTGTGATATTATGCGATTATTGTTTCGTGCTATCCTTTTTGGTCATCATGTTAGTTGTCTTGGTTGTTTCTTTTTTCTTCTGCTTGCGTAGTTCGTTTGGGTCGGAGACGCATCCTGGGACGTCGTGTTCAATACGACCGATGGAGGGATGTCGCGGGCTCAGCGGGGTCCGGGGCATGACACGCCGGATTCCGATCCAAAGTCATGGCCTTGAGAATGTTAAAGAAGGATACATGCCCACCACCTGTTCGGCATAATGCCTCAATGAACAGGGGGCAAAATGGTGCCGTTTTGGCGCTAAGCTTGCCAGAGAAGACAACCAATGACTGGTGCTGGCGACGCCCGGTTCGGCTCAGCAGAATTGGGTTAAACTGAGCCAGTCCGGTTCGTTTCCTGGCGGGAGTTTTAAAAAAATAAAAAATTGAAAAAAAATTTTAGAAAAATTTGGAACATCGAAAAGATTCAGAAAAATAGGAAATTCACATAAAAATAAAAATTTTCAAAAAATTCATATAAACTCAGAAAATTCTAAAAATACAAATAAAAAATGTGAAAAATTCAGAAAAAATCTAAAAACATTGAAAAATTCGAAAATTTGAAAATTCATAAAAATTTTCAAAAAATCATAAAAATCAATTCTCAGTTAATGAAATTCTCAGAAATTCAATTTCAAAAAAAATTAAAAATTTCAAAAATTCACAGAATAATTCAAAAATACTGTGGCCAACCTTAGAAAGTGAATTTTGAATTTTTGGAAGTGCCCAAGTGGCATTTTTAGAAAATCTCAAATTCAAGGGTTATAACCCCTAAAAAAATCCTAAAAAATGCAAATCATAAAATGAATAAGCTTCTAGGGCTTCATTAGGGTTTGGATGTCTTGATTGATTTTCATTTTTAGAGACCATTTAGGATTGATTGATTTGATTGACATTGATTACGCATTTAATTCTTGATTGATTTTTCCTGCTATTAGAATAGATAGAATTAGTGGATAAGTCTCGGAAACTTGCATGACACGTTAGACATCGTATCGTTTTTAGGTACCGAAAGGGCGTTAAGGATTCCCATTTGGGATCATTAGCATAACCAAGTCCCCGTACTCAGAATCTCTAGTTCGTAGAATCGTGGTGTTTCTCCCGTACCCCGATTAGATTTCTAGTCAACCTACCAATAATGACTAGTGGCGACTCTAAAATAAAAAACTTAGACTAAATAGGAAATTACCATCCGCTATCACGTGAGGTATGATCTAGGAGAGACCCTTACACGGAAATACCTCCTTAGCGCGCAAACCCCGAAAGCCCGAAAAAAGCGTGGCGTGACACTTACACGTACAAAATGGAAGTCTATGCGAAAGTTGCGAAGCACATGAAGTCTTTGAATCTATTCAGGGAGATGCTGGAGCATATGGGTTTTGCTACCATAGCAACATATCATAAAACTGTAGAGGTGATTTGCAAAGCTTAAGATGTGGGATTGGCATAATCTCTCGTGGCTGAGTTTAGAAATAGTGGTCCAAAGATCATTCTTTTATTGACATGATGAATATGTACTTCAACAACTTAAGCCTGCATGATAAATTGGAGTCAACTTTCTCCTAGTGCCAAGAGAAATGCCAGCCAAATTGTGCAATATATTGCACATACTTGGATTCTTTGGTGAGGATCAATGACAGTAACAAAGCCGAGGAGATCTTTAGTGTAATGCATAGTAGTGGAACAATTGGCTTCAGTGAGTAATTGCAACTCCATTTTAAGTAGGTATTTGTCCATGGGAGACTATGTGAAGACAGAGAAATTATACCATCTTATATGTCAGAAAAACTACGACACTGAACCAGCCTTAGTGGAAAAGCTTGACCATATCCTTAGTTTGAGGGGAAAAGCTGTTAAGAAGCTGGTAAGCCTCAAGCTAAGCAAAGAGCAAAGAGAAATTTAGTGGGTGGTGTGCAATAGATTCTGCTGAATAGAGAAAAAAAAAATCACACGGTCAAGTTCAACTTCATTGAGAATTTCGGGATGCATTCTGCTCAAAAAGTCATACATGCAAAGATTACTAGAGTGGCATGCTTGGGTTTATGAATCGGACGTCATTTCTACAACTTAACACATTCAAAATTCATTATTCCATAACTTAGATTTCAAATGTTTTTTTGATTCCAGGACCTCTAATTATTGTTTTGGGCACCAAAATCTTTTGTTGGAAAAATATTATATAATACAAAGACAATTAATGGAAATCTATTGGAAAAAATGAGAAAATTAAATCAATTGTTTGAGGTGTGCAAGCATTGTACTCAAGGATAATTCTGCGCGTCGGAGTACGAAACTCAGTGCGTAAAGCTCTAGCAGCCATCCTTCCATGATACAATAGACTTCTTTTATACTCTGCATTGAATATTAGAAGGAACAGGAACAACATCATGTGAATAACATAGCAAAGAAAAGCAAAAGTAGAAGGAAAGGAACATCACTTTATGAATTCATTCTCTTCAAAGGTTGTGGTTTGAAATGTTTATATTCAAACGAAAAAGAGCCGTTAGAAAGACAATTATAAATTTATTGATAATTAATAGATGACAATTACATGGCTGTCATAAAAAAAATGAAGAGTTTATGAAGAAATAAATCAAAGTTATAAAGACATTACATGGCTGTTATAGAGCTATTATAAATTGTTACAAAACTGTTTTATATTAATAGCGGATAGAAATTATTACAAATTGATGACATGACAGTAAAAAATCTTTACAAAATTAATAACTTCTAATATTTCAAAACTATTGAAATATCCAATAATACACCACATATTTCTTTTTTTTTTTGATTGATAACCCAGGGAACCCCCGCACGATCGATAGCCGGGGAGTAAACTTTGGGGGCGACACGTGCTAGTCACCACACACGTGCCACCGGTTAAGTCACCCTGCGGCGCCCGAGATTCGAACACTCAACCTTTTGCGAGAGGAAGAGTGCGCGCTCCAGCAGCGCCACCCAGGCGGGTGGTACACCACATATTTCAAAAGGTTCTAAAATGAAAAAAATCAAAGGCGGGTGGTACACCACATATTTCAAAAGGTTCTAAATGAAAAAATCAAATAATACTGGGTTATTGGAACCTAATACATTAAAACTGGTGCTTGTTAGGCAATGAATTAGCCCTAAAAAGAATGAAATATAATTCATGAAATCATTGATAAAGTTTAAAACTTTTATGAACCAATAATTCCTTTTATGAATTATAATTTTCACCAATCACATTCACTCCCATAATTTTTGTTGTTCAATGTAGTTTTGCGCTAATAGGCCATGCTCATGCTTGGTTTATTCATAAGTGCTCTAGAGATTTTAGCCAATGATTCTTATAGGAGCAACCCTACTCCACACTTATATTGATGATTCCATTAAGTGTATTCTGCAGTTTAATGCACCACTAATAATCGCTATAAAATTTCATCAAGAGCTTAGCTCAGCCTTTTTTTCATTGCAATCTTGTACTATTCTCACCTTAGGATTGACAGACTTTTTTTTAATAGTGCTTACTAGATCAAGTGACTTGTTATTAACCATATGAACCTAATTCATGGAATCGCCAATTACATAGATTAGTTTACCATCACTTCTGATTTTCTTCAACCAGCTAAAGTCCCATTCCCCTCAATGTATAGTATGAGGATCGATCAAACTCACTTTTGACTTTACATAATCAATGGTCATAATTCCATTTTCAAGCAATTGCTTTACCATATTATGTCTCAATCGGATGCGTCTCTTTTTTACCATTGAAAGTTTTTTCATTGTAATGGTTATTGCCACTTGGCAATCACAATGCACAGACACCAAAGGTGTTGATTTCATTCAGAAAAAAATATTTAAGAAGTTTCTTAGCTACTTGGCCTTATTGCGAGAACTTAGTTTAATATCCATTCTTTCACTTAGCCACAATATTGGCTCGGGAATGACCACAACAATTGTGTCATCAAATTATCTAATTCAACCAAGTCGACTTTTAGTTTAGCAGGATTTTCATTTCCCCCACAATTTTTATTTGGCTGATTTACAAGTTACAGCATTTCCACCAAATGTGAACACATATCTTATAGTGGATTTTGTCTCGTTTGAATCTGAGATCCAGTTAACATCACTATACCCTTCGAATACAGCAGGAAATCCATTATGTAAAATATCATAGTTTAATATTCACGTGGCTGTAAAATTACAACTCTAAAGTCCATACTTGACCTTCATATCTTTTTTTTAGGTCCACAATTTTTACTCATTCAATCTCACATTCACACACCTAAAACAGCACACTCAATTCCCATACAACAATTTACTTGATAGCGCATTTAACAGGTTATACATACACATGTAGGTAGTATCAATTGCACCATGATGCCAATATTTTCTCTTGTTTCACGCCTTTAATCCACACATACAGTTAGTTTACTCTTCACATCTTCAGATTTCATACACTCGCATAAGAGACAAGCGAACAATGAACATGCATAAAATGTATCTCATGTATCCGACATGCATTTGAGAATCCACTAAAAGGTAATACTAGGAAGATTCAAAGTCAGCCTCCAAGATGCAAGTTCAATCTCATGAAGGATTGTGACCTCAAACTCAAAACACTTGTACACGAAGCACTGCGATCCTACAAAATTTTCTTACCATAAAAGAAACAAACCTTTCCAATTGCAACTAATTTTCCAGGTCCAAGACCAATTCCCTGAAAGGTCCCAAAAGTAATCATTCCTAAATACAAACTTTAACAAGCATGTGAACAATAAAATACACACTTATAAAACGATCAACCTGTTAATTCCAGATTTCTCTACCTACCCCTGAAATCTCATTCTTGACCGGAGCAAATTCCTCGAGGTAACAACAGAAGTGGACAATTTCCCAATTAGACCGACCTTAAAAAAAGATACGAATTCACAAACAAAAAAATCCTTCAAAATGTAAAGCTGTAAATTTCAATCCCTTTTCCTGACCAAAGCCAGAATCAAACATCCCATCCACATAGATATACAAATTTAGAACGATTAACCATCGACAAACATAGGCACAACTACAGGTATTAACTTTACTCCATTCTTCTAGATACGAAGCATAAAGTAAAACGTTACTTCTGTTTCAAGGCCTAGATTTGACAGAACATAAAATGTTACCAACTTCCTACGATCCTCCCAAAAGTCAACAGCAAAGAGGAGAACGAAAGCGAACCTCTAAGTTTATAAATTATGTAAAAAAAATTTTAATTAAAAATAATATGGCCTTCAAGAATCATCCGGTTCCTCACTCCAATATCTCAAAATTACATAGATAACTTACCTTGGTCAAAGTATTTCTTGATACGAGAGCAATAACCAAGATTTGTTAACACAAAAAGATATTTCGAGGAAGGAAACCACATTCCTCCTTTTCTGTATTTCTTCTTCATAAGTTTATAATGACCTAGAGGCATATATATATACAAAGAAAAGAAAGAATCTTACAGAATATATCCTCTAAACTAGCTAACTATAATCCTTGATTCTAGCTAATTACAATCATAAATATATTTTACAGCTCATTCTCACACTCCCCCTCAAGTTGGTGCATAGATGTCGTGAATGCCCAACTTGTCGAGTGAGCTGTAGAAGATCCTGCTTGATACAGCCTTCGTCAGAATATCTGCCAATTGATCTTCAGATCGTACAAATGGAAATTGAATCACTTTGGCGTCCAAGTTTTGCTTGATAAAATGACGGTCCACTTCAACATGTTTGGTACGGTCATGTTGAACTGGATTATAAGAGATATCAATTGCTGCCTTGTTATCACTAAACAACTTCATCTCGGCTTTCGGAGCAAACCCAATCTCTGACATTACTTTCTGTTTTTCGCTGGCCTTCGCTGTTTTGCTGCTGCTCCGACTTATTCGGTGACTTGGGCCTCTTTCTTCGCTGTCTTGCTGCTGCTGCCGGAGACATGGGCTGACTACCATCACTCGTTTTGGACCGGTTTCCTTGTGTTTCGGTTGTAGTTGTTCTTGTCTAGATAGTCTTTTGGCTTGTTGTTTAGATCCTGCTGAACCTTTCTTGATCTTGTGTGGACATCATTTTGTCCTAATAGGGTCAGGTGGTGGTTTGGGCTTAGGTTGTATTTGGTGTTTGAAAAGTTATATATACTCTTACCTTTACCAAAAAAAAAAAGTTTCCTCCTACAAAAGTGAAGTATCCTGAAGTTGATCTTCGGTCATGAACACTCCCGGCCCAGTCTGCGTCAGTAAATCCTTCGATTTCAAGATGACCCCCTTTTAAGAACCTCAAACCGCGTCCTGGAGAAGACTTCAAGTAGCGAAGTATACGCAACACTGCATTCATATGATCTTCACTTGGGACATGCATAAACTGGCAAACAATACTCACCGCATATGCAATATCAGGAAGAGTATGCGATAGATAAATTAGTTTGCCAACTAACGTTTGATATCTTTCTTTATTTGTTGGCACTTGATCTGGGTACTCCCCAAGTCTATGGTTTTGAACAATTGGTGTGTCTGCAGGTTTGCAGTCCAACATTCCCACCTCTGCCAATAAATCTAGCACATACTTTCTTTGTGAGAGAAATATTCCCCCTGTCGACCTCGCTACTTCAATCCCTAGGAAGTATTTCAACCCCCCAAGATTTTTCATCTCAAATTCCTCAGAAAGGTTCTCTTGTAGCTTAGATATTTCTATCAAATCATCTCCAGTGATAATCATATCATCAACATAGATAATCAACATTGTTACCTTTCCTTAATGTCGTTTTAGAAACAATGTGTGATCTGAGTCACTTTGGGAATATCCATACCTCTTCATCGCCAAAGTGAATCGGCCAAACCATGCTCGTGGAGACTGCTTCAGACCATACAATGATCTCTCTAACTTACACACCGCCTCAGGCTGTGAGGATGAAGAATAACCTGGCGGAACATCCATATAAATCTCTTCTTCGAGATTACCGTGAAGAAATGCATTCTTGACATCATACTGGTGTAGTGGCCAGTCTAAATTAGCTGCAAGAGACAACAAAACCCGAACAGTATTAAGTTTAGCAACCGGAGAAAATGTCTCTTGATAGTCAATTCCGTAAGCTTGCGTATACCCCTTTGCTACTAGTCTTGCCTTGTACCTCTCAATCGATCCATCTGCTTTGTACTTCACAGAAAAGACCCACTTACATCCCACAGTCTTCTTTCCCTTGGGTAAATCTACTAGCTTCCAGGTCTCATTTTTTTTCAATGCAGCCATCTCCTCCTCCATTGCTTGAACCCACTTGGGATCTTTCAGAGCATCCTGTACCCCTTCTGGAATACGAACTGCGGACATGTTCGATATAAATGCCTTTACTGGGCCTGACAACCTTTTGGTTGACACATAATTTGCAATAGGATATGTACATCTGTTCTCTTCAGCATCCGGCGAATATCTATTTGGAGGCTTACCTCGATTGTGTCTAGCAGGTAATTTATATCCCACAGAAGTATTAAGCTCATCAAAGATACAAGAAGGAGTAGGAGAGGTTACCTCAGGAATATTCTCAGGAGTTGAGTCGGGTACTGGAGAAGAGGGAAGCTGTTCTTCGTGATTTTGCTCCTGTAAAAGTTGGCCACCCTCAGATGATACCTCTTTTACTCCCTCAGACGATACCACCGCCTCAGACGATGTCTTCTCCACACCCCCAGACGATGCCTCTTCTGCCCCCTCAGATGATGCTTTCTCCACCCCTCCAGATAATATATGACCAGGAAACTCCCACCAATTCGCCCTTTCTATCTGTATCTCCCCCTGAAAGGAAGAATGGGAACTTGGATAAAAGGATTCAGCTTCCACAAACGAGACATCCATAGTCACATAGGTTCGCTGGGTAGAAGGATCATAGCAACGATATCCCTTCTGGTGTGTACCATTCCCCAAGAACAGACATCGCCGTGCACAAGGATCAAGTTTCGTCCGCTGATTCTTTGAGATATGAACAAATGCAACACACCCAAACACCCGAGGAGGGATGGTCAGGACTAAAGGTAAAGGCACATATGTGGACAAATTCTGTAGTAGTGTCTGAAAGTTTAACACTTTAGACGGCATCCGATTGAGGAGATGGACAGCTGTAGTCACACTATTGTCCCAAAATCTCTGAGGCACGTGACTTTCAATCAACAGAGCTCGAGCTGTCTTAAGGATATGTCTATTCTTTCTCTCTGCGACACCATTCTGCTGAGGTGTTTGAGAGCAGGATGACTCATGGATCATGCCATGTTGTTGAAAATACTCCTTAAGGTATTCATTCATGTACTCCCCACCATTATCACTTCTTAGAACTTTGATCTGTCCACTAAATTGTGTCCGTAACATAGTATGAAAATTTCTAAATATCTTAGCTACCTCATTCTTACTTTTCATCAAGAAAAGCCATGTCATTCTAGTACAGTCGTCAACAAATATCACAAACCACCTACAACCCGAAACAGCAGTAATAGGAGATGGACCCCAAACATCTGAATGTATCAAAGAGAAAGGAGCTTCACTTTTATTCAAACTTATAGGAAAAGGAACTCTATGACTCTTAGCCAATATACAAGTCTGACATTGCAAATCTAAATCCTTCAAATTCAAAAACAATTCAGGAAATAATCGCTTCAAATAACCAAATGACGGATGTCCCAACCGTCGATGCCAAAGCCAAATCTGTTTTTCTCTACTGATGGATGTACCACTAGCATGATTTGCACTCCCGGAACTGAAGTCATCCATATAATACAGCCCCCCTCTCTTAGTACCACGCCCAATTATCTCCTTCGTGAGAATATCCTGAAACAAACAAAAGTGGGGATACATTATAACAGCACAATTCAAATCTTCAGTAACTTGTCCTACTGAAATCAATTTGGTTGATAATGAAGGGACAAGCAAGGTGTTAGGAAGAGAAAAAGCAGGAGAAATCGCAACAACTCCAGCCCCAGTCACCGGATAGATGTATCCATTAGCATTTGAGATACTGTCACGTCTTGGTTCTGAAGTATGAACAAAGTCATCAGGAGTAAATGTCATGTGATCAGTAGCTCCCGAATCAATAACCCAGTGATTGCAATCAATCTGATTAGAACTAACCAAAGCACTTCCATGGTTACCTCCTGACATCAAATTCTGAGGATCAACGTGAGGTATCAGTGACAGCTGAGGCTCAACAGTCGCTAAAGAAGCTTTCCCTTTTCCTTCTGCTTGCTTTCGAGCTTTCAACTCTTTCCACCAATCTGGATACCCATGAAGCTTAAAGCACGTCTCCCTGGTATGCTTAGAATTACCACAATTCGAGCAACCTCCCCCCGGAGAAATTTTCTGGCGTGGTGCCGAGCTAGGCTTTCCCCCTTCCTGCGTAACTCCTGGCTTCGCTATTTGCAACAGCGGTTCTTGATTTGCTTTGACATTCGTCCTATTCCCCCGAGATACCATGGCTGCCGAATCATGGACTGTGTCACTGTTGGTCAGCATTACAGTTTGTCTCATGTCTTCTCGACGAACACGCGCATAGGCTTCTTCAACAGTAGGAAACGGCTGCATCTGCAAAACATCTGCTCTGACCTTGTCAAGACGGTCGTCTAACCCATCAAGAAATATGTATACTCGATCTTCCTGTATAGCCATATTGTATCTTTCAATATCTTCAGGATACCGCATTGGGTTCGGATGGCGAAAGTCGATTTCTCTCCACAAGCCTTGAAGGTTGTTGTAGTACGCCTCAATTGGTCCTCCTCCTTGTCGCATCCGAGTAACACGCCTCTTCAAGTCATAAACTTGAGAGGCATCTGTTCCGTCAAAGAAAGTCGTTGCAACTGCATCCCAGACAGATTTTGCTGTTGGGAAGCGAATGAAATTGCCAATCAACGTCGAATCCATGGAGTTGATAAGCCATCCTTTCACAGTCGAGTCTTCTGTTTTCCACCTCCGAAAACCAGGATCTGTAGGCAGTGGCTGAGGAAGATCTCCATTGATATATCCCAGTTTGTCTTTACCAGTGATGTACATCTCGACAACCTGAGACCATAATCCATAGTTGGCTCCATCCAATTTAATTGCAATATGAGATGAAGCCGAATCATTCTGCGGTGTTGGTGATGGAGGAGGAGGGTGCGTCTGATTCTGAGTGAGAATCTGAGTTAATCTTGCAGTCAGATTCTCCAAAAAAGCTTCCGTGGTCAAATTCCCCCCTTGGTTCTGATGGGGAATCACCGCTCCGGTAGGGTTCTGATCCTCCATGGATCCAAAATCAATCGTGACAAAGAAGAAAAAGATCGAGTAGGACGCACGCCGAACGGCGCAATAGAAGAAGATCTAGCGGGACCGCCGTAATCGAGGATTCACGTACAGTACTCACAAAGAGCAAACCCTTGGCTCTGATACCATGTTAACACAAAAAGATATTTCGAGGAAGGAAACCACATTCCTCCTTTTCTGTATTTCTTCTTCATAAGTTTATAATGACCTAGAGGCGTATATATATACAAAGAAAAGAAAGAATTTTACAGAATATATCCTCTAAACTAGCTAACTATAATCCTTGATTCTAGCTAATTACAATCATAAATATATTTTACAGCTCATTCTCACAGATTTCAGCCCATCAACGAAGTTCAATGTGGAGGACACCATCCGACATTGTTCTCTGACTTGTCCAGTCATCCACGTCTGTGTTCTTTAGGATCTGTTGCCCTGCAAACCGCAAGCAGAGTTCGTGGTTTCCACGGATTCGGACATATCCATAAAAACCTCAAAGCTCCTATCGAAACGATCAAAAGCTTTTTTGTGCTGATGCTCTGTAATGTCCCACGATAATCGCCCACAAATATGCGATACTTGTCCTTGACCATCTCCAAGTCCTCGTTCAACTCCAACAGCAGCAGTTCCAATTTGGGAATCCGTAATGCACTTATACTTAAGATTGTTGGAAAAATATTAGATAATATAAAATAGGAAATACCACCCGCCTGGGTGGTGCTGCTGGAGCACACACTCTTCCTCTCGCAAAAGGTTGAGTGTTCGAATCCCGGGCTCCGCAGGGTGACTTAACCGGTGGCACGTGTGTGGTGGCTAGCACGTGTCGCCTCCAGGGTTTACTCCCCGGCTGTCGGCCGTGCGGGGGTTCCCTGGGTTACCAAAATATATATATATAATAGGAAATTAATGGAAATATGTTGGAAAATATAAGAAAATTAAAGTAATTGTCTAAGGCGTGCAAGCACTGTCCTTAAGGATAATTCGGCCCCTTGGCATGCGAAACTCGGTGCATAAGGCTCAAGCGACTATCCTCCCAAGATACAACAAACATTCTTCTATACTCCATACTGAATATTAGAATGAACATGAACAACGTTATGTGTGTAACCCCGTTAAGAAAGAAAAGTAGAAGGAAAGGAAAATCTTCTTATGAATTCATTCTCTTCAAGGGCTGTGGTGTGAAATTTTTATATTCAAACAAAAAAAAGGAGCCGTTAAAAAGACCGTTATAAATTTATTGATAATTAATAGAGACTGTTATATAGCCGTTATAAAATAATAAAGAGTTTGTGAAGAAATAAATCAATGTTATAATGCCGTTACAAAGCTGTTATAAAATGTTATAAAACCGTTTTATATTAATAGTGGACAAAAACCGTTACACATTGGTGATGGTAAAAAACTGTTACAAAATTATTAACTATTAATATTTCAAAACTATTGAAATATCCAACATCTTTTTGGTATCAAAAAGTTCAGCGAAATTTGACCGGCATTAAATTCCTCATTCAACATTTGATTGACCCCGTTTTTGTTGTGTAGGAATGCATGGAATCCCTAGTTTCATAATTTGCAACTGAAATCTGGGAATTGCAAAGTTTCCAACGGTGCGAAAGAAGCGCAACCTGTCTCGAAGGGTAAATAAATTGGTGGCCATATAGGTGTTAAAACAATCATTTTGACAAGAACAACCCATTTGGTGATGTTTTAAAAGTGTTTCAAGCCCTATATATCATCTGTCAATTTTTGGTCAATCCTAGATCAAATTTAAAGATATCTTAAAATTGAGGTGCCAACAACTCTGTTTTTCCATAGTCAATATTTGTCATGATGGGTTTTAGTCGCCAAAATCTTAGCGGATAAACAAAAGGGTTCTCCCAACCTTTCATATTTTTGGACTCCGGGTAGAAATTTGCTTGTAATGATATAGGGAGGGCAAAAATTGAAGGTTAATACTATAAAAAATTCCAAACTGGTGCACCTGTGACAAATTTACCCCAAATTAATTTTTTTATCACAAAAAACCCCAAAACTAGTATACTTGTGACTAATTTACCCTTCATTAGTTCCATTAAATTTTATCGTCAAATTGCTAAATTAGATGACAGTGGCAGTTGACTAATGTATCAGTTTGGGGTTTTACCTCCATTTGTCATAAGTGTACCAGTTTGTGATTTTTCGTGGTATTAATTTAATTTAACAGAAACTAACAAATAGTGAATTTGTCACAAATGTACCAGTTTTGGATTTTTTATGATCAAAGTATTAGTTTTGGGTAAATTTATCACAAATGTACTAGTATTTTTTGTGGTCAAAATATTAATTTTGGATAAATTTGTCACAGGTGTACCAATTTAGGATTTTTCGTGGTATTAATCCAAAAATGAATATCTTCAGTTGCAAAAGTAATTAAAAGGGGCAATCTTTTGGTCTTAGTAAAAAGTGCACATTCGCCAACTCTGGTGAAGATTGTAAGAGTTTAGCAAACATGAATTTGACGCATTCGATCTTCCATATGACTAAAACAAAAACCTAGGAATCCAAAGATGTCACGCCCCGCACCCTACGGCGTGCCACATCCCTCGCAAAGATCGATTTGAGTGCGACGTTCCAGAACGCGTCATCGACCCAACGCCCAATACAGAGATTAAAGCACACACGGAAGTAATACAATACCCGGACAAATTTAAAACACATAACCAAGGATAGCCACACAGCAACAACCTGAGCGAATATACACTTGTATTAATACTGGGAATCATATACATCATCCATTTACAGCTTGCGCTCAAAAATCAAAAGCTGGTCAGTGGCCACTACTAACAAAAAGGGGGTAAGTGGCCCGGGAGTCAGTTTACTACTTAAGGTGGGGCTCTGGTAAAAGAGGTACCGGCCCTACCAGTCTGGAACTACAGCTAATCCCTACGGCGTCCAGTCCGGGTTGGAATCAGAAGACTCAGAGGATGAAGAACTATCGGGCATCTCCTCCTCGGAATCTAATGAGTTCGACTCGAACTCGGCCTCTACGGCCTCCTCCTCCGAGTCCATATCCTCAGGCCCGGCCTCCGATATGAGGTCCTCCTCGATCGGCTCTAACTCCTCATCATCCGGCTCCTTAAGCTCCGAAACAGCGTCCCAGTCAGCTGGCTCCAAGTCCATCGGATCGGCCTCATCCACCTCGTACTCTAAGGGTACACCATCAGAACTCGCACTCTCCTCAGCTGAGGTACCAGGGTCTGTCACCTCTCCATCGAGACACCGGGGGTACCTCGTGCCCAGCCCGGTAAACGGGACATCAAAAGTTCGGAGAGGATCATACTCTCCGAGACTATCCCTGAAGCACCAAGCTACATATTCGTGGGTCTGGTAATATGATTTCCCCACATCCACCCATACTAAAGTATAATATCTAATATACAACTTCTCGTTCCCTACGAGGTGTACAGTCCTTGTCCGCTCTATCTGAAGCGGAATCCCAAAACGTACTGGACCTTCAGGCATCTCAAGGCTGAGGGTTTGAAAAGTGGGGTTTAAACAACAGTGAGAATAATCTCAGTGAGTAGGTTCCCTAAACCTAAGCTAGACTAAGATGTACCTCTTGACGAGTACCAAACAACACACAGACCAAACCATAAATGACTTAGGCCCTCGGGCCCAAATCTAATGCTTAACTGACCCTGCAGGTTAGACATGTTCGATATAAATGCAAGGATAGCATGGAAATCAACCGAGGCACATGCACACATCACTTGGTCACAACGCATATCATGCTTATGCTCGTGCTCATACGCATGCTCACGTCTCATCAATGTAAATTTCGCACACTTGCACTCTTGCACATTTGTGATTACCAATTCCACCGACCCGCGTAAAACGCATCAGGTCTAATAGTTTGAGATCGATCTTTGGCCCGTGTAAAACGCATCAGGCTCATGATACACAACCCGCGCAAAACGTATTAGGTTGGTCATCTTCCGGTAATCCGGGCGTCGTCCCGCGTAACACGCATCAGGACGGGTTCACTACCCCGCGTAAAACGCATTAGGGCTTTATGTGATCACACATTCACATACACCAGTTATTATCTGAATCCCGCGTTAAACGCATCAGGGCATCTTAGGTGATCACATGCTCATGTCACTCGTGCACACTCATATATGCACATGCCATGATAATGCTCGCGACGCACACCCATGGCCACAACATTCACACTTGGGCATTCACGAATTTCACAATGAGCATTCAATAAATCACAAGCCCAACTAATCAAATCATCCAGTCCAGCCACGGCACAAACGTGGCACAAAATTTTACGCACATAGATCACACAATTGAATCAACAGGAATTCGCGCACTAGAGGCCCGCCAAACTACTTCATTCTTAGACACACTAGGCACATGACGCGGCACCACAAAATTGGTCGCAACCTAAGGCAACTCAGCCATCCAAATAGTCAATCTAAGCCATCCCGGTAATTACACAATTAAACCTTGAATTGATCACTCTTAGTCCAGTTAAAATTCCGATATGGACAGCCACTAAATAGGTCATTCTAGGCCAATAAATATCCTCAAATTACTCCCTTTGGCTCCCAAAACATCATCCAAAACAGCCACCATGAGAACAACGCGAGGCGCACACAATATTCCACAATTTAAGCCCGAACTTAACCGAACTCGGGCCATTTCGATCCAACACTTCCAGCCACCACCTAGCATATTCTAAGCCATTATACCTCAATTAAATTTTCACCCTAAGCCGCGAAATTATCCACCACATTAGCCCCTAACAACCTCCGCAATTTAACCCCCAAAGTACCTTAATTAACCCCTAAAACCCATCTAGAAATGCAATTTAGCCTAATTAGGGCTTAGGGTCGAACTCACCTGGATTCCTAGACTTCAAACAGGGCTGAGCAAGTGGCGAGGACGGCTGGGCAGCGGTGGATTCGTGCCGGAACAGTGACGGCGAGCGGCGGCTTCGGCGAGGCCCTTGAGTGGCCGAGAGAGAGAGAGAGAGAGAGAGAGAGAGAGAGAGAGAGAGAGAGCACGAGAGAGGGAGAGACACGGTGAGAGGGAGAGGAAGGGGGACGGAATGGTGGTGGCGGGGTGAGGCGAGAGGAATGGTGGCTCACGGCGGCGGCACCGGCGACGGCGGCGGCGGCTCCTCCGGCGTCCTCACGCGGCCGAAGGGGAGAGCACGGGAGAGGGGGAGAGGAGAGGGTGGCCGGCTGCTTGGGGGGGAGGAAATGAGAGGAGAGAAAGAGAGAGACTAGAGAGTGTATAGGGTGAGTGAGGTAGTGGGGTGGTTGACCAAACATTCAAAATGCCAATCTTGCCCCTAATCAAAGGGTTAGGGTTTAAACTTGACAAAATATCCAAGGGCATTAGGGACCAAAATTTTTAGCATTATTGGGCTGAAATACACTAATATAAAACCCCAAAATATCTCTCAAAATTCGGAACCCTAAAATTAGGCCAAGAGGCAAACGGTAAATTTTCGGTCCCGGGTCAAAATTTCAAATTTCGGCTCTACTGATCCCAAATATGCGTGGCCACATAAAAATGACGTCGTCCTTGCAAAAATAGTCGTGTATGCCCACGAAACTTTACACCGAAATCCGGACTCAATTCCACGATCGTTTTCACTCAATTTGCGATTTTAGCGTCTCTCACTAACGGGCGGCTGTTTAGGGGTTACGCATATCGACCTAGGGCTACTCGAGTCGTGACGGTCCCGATTTCCCAGAGAACACGAGGATTTATTGCTAGTCTGAGGGGTCGCGGTCGTCCGGAACAAGTTTGGGATCATTCGCCGCACGTACTCTATCCGGTCGTACGTCGTCGGTCAAACTAAATCCGTCACTCTCCTTGGACCGGCCCATGTCGGCACAAAATATTCCCTCGTCGCTTCTTGGAATCGGACTCGATTCACGGTCGAGTTCTTAGGTCCACGCACTGATTTTCTAGTTAGCCATTCCCTAATGGTCAGTATCCCGAGAATTATCAGTTTCGTGCGAGACTCACTAAAACGAAATGAGAAATAATCGTCTATTTTATTAATCCCAGAAGTGGGCGAATTCAGGGCATTACAAAAAACAACCCCTTCATGTTGATTCCATTTTGACATTTTTCAACCTAAACAAACATAATAAGTGTCACGTCCCGAACCCCATTGAAGTCGTGACACATTTCTCTGGTCTATTTATGCGACGTCCTAGGGCATCGCTGACTTCGCTTATATGCATATCAGAGATTTGATACAAACAGTGGAAACCACAAATACCCAGACAATTAAAACTGGAGAGAATAGGGAGAATGCACATATCCATTTCTCATTCCAACTTATACAATATTCACAATTTACAAAACCACCACAAAAAAAAACACACCAAACTATGAGCCACTAATATACATATGCACACCGTACTATAAACACCGATATAAAAAAGGATCGATGACCTGGATGTCATATCCACAAAAATGGTATACCTCCAAAAAGTTTAATTCCAACCCCTACGCTAGCCCCTACGTCCTTTACTCGGTGTCCATTCTGAGTTTGATTTTTCGTCCTATGAATCTGAGTTCCCTTAGACAGTCTGCTCCTCCAAAGATTCCGGCTCAGCCTCAATCTCAATCGGGTTGTTTATATTACCCGACTCAGCGAGAACCTTGTCCCGTTCCTCCTCAACCGACTCCTCAAAGAAATCGTCCTCTGGCACAAAATTAGGGTCCATCCAATATTCATACGGAGGAATGTACTCAGGTTCTCCCTCAGGTTCAGTCGGCTCATTCACAAGTTCTGCCTCAGGTTCCTCCTCTCCTGGTCCCTCCTCTGGGATCGGCTCAAGATCCACGTCTATCGGATCGTCTCTCGCTAAAGACTCTTCCAGCTCCGGCTCGTGCTCAGCCCTTGAAGACCCCGGTGCTGCAGGCGTTGGCTGCAGTCCTGACTGCGCCAGACTAGTCTCCACACTAATCAACTCGCCATCAGGAGGAGGTATAGCATACGGGTCCCAGTCCCCAACTCCATCAAAGGGGACGTCAAATTCTCGAACGGGACCGAACTCATCTACCCCATCTCGAAAGAACCAAACTGTGTATGTATGGGGTTCCCATAGAGGTAATCCTACATTTACAAATACTACAGTAGTATGCCTAATGCAGGTTATTTGGTTATCTACAGGGAATTCTACTACAATGTGTTCAGTGTGCATTGGTACTCCAAAATGCTCTGGCGGCGGCAGCGGAGGGGGATTCATTATTCCGGCCGGGGTTCTGAAATGTTTGGGTGAAACAACCATGAGAATATATCTCAGTAAGCACACACCCTAAACCCTACCTAGGCTATCACGTACCTCCAGGCAATTACAAAACACAATCACACACCCAACCATGACATAGCAGGCACCTCATTTATTCTTACCTGGGTCTATCCTGCGTGCAATCTGCACGTTAGTCACAACCACACCTTATGCAATCACATGCATGTTCAAATCTCATTTCATACATTCGTTCTGATTTCATCACATCTTTTCCACACCACTCGCCAGTGACCCGCGTAATGGTACCGCCTCAGGTTCACTACGACCAACTCATCACAACACTCTAGGGCCCGCGTTACAGTACACGCCTCAGGACATATCTCTTGCCCGCGTTACAGTACACGCCTCAGGCTCAACATCCACCACCTACGGCATAACCCGCGTTAAAGTACACGCCTCAGGTTGGCAGTCTTTCGGTAATACCGGGTATCGTCCCGCGTTAAAGTACAAGCCTCAGGACGGCACAAATCTCTGCGTAATGGTACCGCCTCAGGGATTTCCACAATCACACGTGCCACCCCACACACAAACTCTTACTCATTCACGTGCTCAACACTCACTTGCCAAATAATTGGCCAATCACACGTGGCCCGTGCACGCATCAATTCACACACAATTTCATGCTCAAAAAGCATCCAATATGGCCAATTGACAATTAATTCAATTTAGCCCGAGCGTGCACACAATCAAGCATATTTCCAATCAATCAATTGCAAATAAATGCACCCAATTTCATCACCAACATTCAGCCACATCACAAACACACAATCGACATACAATTTCTCATTTTTCCACCTCCAAACTTCGGCGAATCAATTCCGGCCCTTCACGATATTTTCTCACACTTAATCGCTGAATCCAAATATCCAATTCACGTATCGAACACAACACCACAGCACTCAATTCAGCCACCCACAGGCCGCTTTTGACCTCAAGTTTTTACCAAAATTTTCCCAAATTCAATCCTAAGGCCCGCTAATCATTTCCGCTCCTATAACCGCGCTAAACCGCATCAATAAAAACCTGAATCCACCCTAAAATTGTCTGTCGATACTTGACGTCCTAAATAAAATTTAGGGCGCGACTTACCGAACTCTAGATTAACGCGGCTAGAGCGGAAAGCGGCGGCGATCGGAGGGGACAACGGCGGTGAGTAGCGGCGCGGCTTGACGGTGGCGGCGGTGCGGCAGCGGCCTTGGCTTCCTTGGCTATGGCTCACGGCCACACGAGCGAAAGAGAGAGAAAGAGAGGAACGGCGTGGGGTTGGTGGTGGTGCGGTACGACGGTGAGCGGCGGCGTGGGTGGTGGCCGGCGATCGGCGGCGACGGCGAGGGGGGGTGGCCGGTTCGGTGAGGGGGAGAGGGGGAGCCGAAGGAGGAAGAGAGAGAGAATGGTCTTGGCCTTTTAAGGTCAAACCAATAATTTAGGGGCTAAAATGACGATCTTGCCTTTGTCTCTCAATCCAAATTGACGGCCTAGATTCGATCTTATCTTGAAACCGACGGCCGAGATCGAATCTTACCAAAAAATATCCGAGGGTAATTTGGGAATTTCATAAAATTTCAAGGGCTAAAATGTCCAACCAAAAAGTTGGGGAAAAATGACCAAAATTCCCTTCCCTCTAAAACTTGCCCTTTATAAATTCTTAGAGATAAAATGGTCACTTTCCTCATTTCTCACCGAAATTGAATTTTTTTGAAGGATTCGGGAAAATCCAAAGTTGCACGTTCCAACCACAATGTCGTCCTAACGTTCTGTCGTGATTCCCTAATTTCCCGATGTCCAAATTGGCCTCAATTAAATAATTAAATTTTATTAAACGTAACTCGAGCAATTCTCAAACTAACGGGCGGCTTTTTAGGGAAATTTGCATATTCGACTCATGACCGATAATAAATCGAGTTATGTGCAAATTCATTCGATTCATGACGACTTCTGTTGTCATTAAAATCGGGAGGATCGACTGCTAGATCTGAGGTGCACGGTCGTTTGGTATAGGTTCAGAATCATTCGTCAATTCATTTCGTGGTCCGACGGAATCACCCGCGATCCATTACTATGACAGTGGCGAACTGACCCCTGACTATCATTGGATCGGCCAACAGTAGCTCAAAATGTCACTTCAGCGATTTTATGGTCGAAAATCAATTCACGATCGAATTTTCTCTTAGTCGCACGAATTTAAATCCCTAATTAGCATTTCCCTAATGGTTAGTATTTCAGGAATGATCAGTTCCGGGCGAGAACTAACTACGAGTACATTCATAAATCCCAAATGGACAGATTTTAGGATGTCACAATAGGGTTGCTACACTGTTCGGTACATCTGAATTGCACTCGGGTAATGACAAGTTGAAGAGTATCCATCCAGCCAAGACTGGAAAGCACATGGACCAGACACTGGAAGATGCTATAGCCCCTACTGGTTTACGTTATATCATGACTCAGTCTTTAGGGGACCGTAGTAAAATTGCCAACTTGCATTGAATGGGACATCATACGTCTCATTTGCATATTCTCTTCTTTTGTTGTTTCATGACGAGGAAGCAATCGACTTAGATAGGTAAACTCTATAACAATGAAATATCTCAGCGAAAGGGATGCCATAATTGTTATAATTTTCATACGGTGCTCGCTTTAGTGTCATCACTTTTCAATTGATTACTTGAGTATCATAGCTTTTCAAAATAACTTTACCGCAAATGTCATAATTTTTATTGACCCGTTGGATTTCTGACAAGGGAAATCACCAACATTACTTAAGTAAAAAAAAAAATTTTAAGTTATGGCACTCAAGTGATCAATTGAAAAGTTATAAATAATAAATTAAATGCCATACAAAAATTATGGTTCTGTAGTGTTATTTTTCCAAATATCTCATCAACCACAAATGACCCAGTTAGACATGAACCAAAGCCCATTTTGAATGGCCAGGACACAAAATGTCTAATTTCGCTTGATTGGTGCGGGGAATCGAATCTGTCACGTACCTCTAACTCACCTACTCTTCTAGGAGTCTTTGAAGCTTTTAGGATGATAATGTTGTGAATTCCTTACCATCGGATTGTTTATTGTTTTACTCTTCACCTCCCACAAGCAACATACGTGGTCCTAAACACATATGGTCCCTTTATTAGCAACGACGAAAATATACTCGTCAAATGATTTCAGCATAATGAAAAACTTAGGATAGACATCACCAGAAATTATTATCTTCCCATATCGAGCCCCACCATTACATTATTTGTTGCCCTATATAAATTGGCTGTGTCAGGATCCATTTCCCATGAAAAGACTCAACCAGAGTCGCCGAAACGAAGAAGGTTAATCTTTCGCTTCTATGTATGTGGTTTAAGGACTAGAATTCATATTGTGGTTTTTCTTCTCGTTCTTTCACTCCATTTTAACACTAACTAATCGCGACATGCTCACGTTATGTATTACTTATACAGTAATTCTTTGGTTGTCCGTTCCTAAATTCGATGGTGCAAAATGCAGCACGATCAGTTTGGCGAGTGTAGAGAAGAAAAAGATAAGATAGTGAGAATGTGGAAGCTAAAGCTGTCTCAAGGCGACGAGGCATGGGTCACAAGCGTGAACCGTCACATCGGAAGACAATATTGGGAGTTCGACCCGAGCCCCGGAGCATCTGAGGAAGAGCTCGCCCGAGTCGACGAAGCTCGGAACCGTTTCCAAACGAACCGGTTTCAAGCCAAGCATAGCTCCGATCTTCTCGTGCGACTTCAGGTTCGATCTCACCTTTCCTTTCGCATCCTTAATAAGGTTAATGATAACACTGTTAACATGTTCATGGACTGTTTCTTTGGTTATACAAACCATCCTCAGTACCATCGAGGGCACACTTAGTAAGTTGAGATGCCAAACCCTAAAAACTACTTCTGTTCGTATCAATTGTCACGAGAAAACTCCATAAAAAAAATTATAAGATGCAAAGAAAAAACTGCGCCCGAAAA
The DNA here is from genome assembly GCA_031216235.1 of Syzygium jambos. Taxonomy (NCBI): domain Eukaryota; kingdom Viridiplantae; phylum Streptophyta; class Magnoliopsida; order Myrtales; family Myrtaceae; genus Syzygium; species Syzygium jambos. The sequence continues at coordinate 19,255,477 of CM062222.1, forward strand.
TCTTCTGAAATTAAGTTATTGATTTTGGTAAGCTGATGTACTTTTCATATTTTTTTTTGTGTTTTTATATTTCTTTGTTATTTTACCAAAAGAGAATCTGCTTGGTTTTTAATTTGCATTAATGATTTCGTATCCTTTTAATCACATCTTATTGTCCTAATCCTCCTTTTTTCTATATTTTATTTAAGCCTAATTTTTGTAAAAAAAAATTAGCTTTCTCTTCAATGTTTCTAGGATCCTTCTCTTGCCAATTACACTTCATTAATGAGAGTACTTGAGGAAAAACAAAAGCAATTTATTAGCTGGATTACTAAGCACTCAGTCTAGATGTGTTAAATTCGACGTTCGAAATCACGACAGATTTTGTTGAGAGTAAACCCACGGAACATGCTCGCCACATTGTGGGTAAGGTCTTATTACCCAATACATATGGACGGAACGATTTACTTGCATCGTCTGGATCAGTCAATCCGAAAAGATCAAATACCTCATATTACCAAAAACAAGGGAAATCATCCTTCTTCATCTTAAGAGTGAAAAGTAAATATTTTTTAACAAAAGGTCCTCTCAAAGATGGAGTACATTGATAATAGGCTGCGACCCAGCTAATACAACCGTGGCCTAACGTTATATGTTAGCAAGGCTACAAGAAGACTTCTATTCAAGGGCCGATTTACAAAAGTCATAATCAATTTCGCCTTATCTTATACTTTTTGAACCCTAAATCTCAAAATTTTTTACGCTTTGCATGATGAGGTTTTTAAAAAACTTTCACTTCACACCTTCAAATCTAATACCATCAGCCAAAGGTCAGCAAAACTGCAACAACTAGAGGTTGTAAAGCGTGGAGCAGAAAGTCCATGGTCTCCTAAAAGCTATTAGGGCATAAGAGTATAAAAAAAAATGGAAACCCGAGAACTGTGTTTGAATTACTCCGGCCAATGTTTTGTCGTAGAGGTAAATTGATCGATAGAAAAACAGAGCGTACACCATCATCGTAAGTTCTATTGATGGTATAGAGTTAAATATGTACGATTTTCTCAAAACCGTCCGGTTGTGAGACATATAGAACAGTTTGCAAGGGAGAAGTCGACAGCGGAGACGATGAAGTTGCAACCAGGACAAGTAGAAAACGAAGAGGAAATGGACGAAGCGATGGCGATTGAGAGAACAATGAGAAGAGGTCTGAGATATTACGCAAGCTTGCAGGCGGAGGATGGCTTCTGGCCTGGAGACTACGGAGGTCCCTTGTTCCTTCTACCTGGCTTGGTAGGCATTCTCCCTTTCTGTTTCTTTTCTATCTGTACTTTCTAATTCGGCTCATAAAAACACTAAGTTTTTCGTTATTCGTTTTGTTTTTGTTTTTCTTTCCTTTCTGGGTTATATCGTCGATACACTGCTCCTCTTATTATATTGTAGCAAATACTTGACTAGATTCAATCCATCGTGAATTTGAGTGATCTTAGTTGTTGGTATGATATGGACCCATATGAGATATACACAATCAAGGACTGAGATGTATTTAGTCTATGGTGGACCCATTGAATCATGACTTGTGGGGCAATTCCCTAACATATCATTTGAAAAAAAAATGAATGATTTATAAAATATACCCCTAAAAATGGTCATTGATATCGCTTAGAAAATTTAATCTACAGAAAATACTTTCATTATCAACAATGATTCATGCCCAGACATTTTTCCTTCACAAGAAAAATCTTCTTTGTTCTTTCAGTTTTTTCATCTTAAGGCATATAAGTGATCGCTTTCGGAAAACTATCTTTCAAATCATGTTGGTTTTCCGCGAAATAAATGCACCCAAAATAGTAGATAAGGCTGATGTTACAAGCAATCCATCTTTACTTTTACACACAGCGTGGAGTAATACATTTGCTATGTTTGTAGGTAATTTCATTACATGTAACTGGAGCCATGACAACGATTCTCTCGTCCGAGCATCAACGAGAGATACGCCGCTATCTATACAACCACCAGGTACTTTTTGCACACCAACTCCGACAACATGATCCTATGATATTGATATTATTGTTTGGTTCAATAGTAACAGGCATAGAATTGTAGACTATATACATTTATATTGTTCCTTGAAGCCTAAATGATCCGAACTGTTTTGTGTGAATTTACACAACCCCATCAATGGCTAATTAACGAATCTATCACCCCGAACTTACCAAAATTCACTCAAATCGCCCCATCCGATGCATATAGAACAGAGACGGCGGTTGGGGATTGCACGTCGAAGGGCGCAGCACGATGTTCTGCACGACGCTCTCCTACATCACTCTGAGGTTGCTCGGCGAAGGCGCGAGCGACGGCGATGGCACGATGGACAGAGCCAGGAAGTGGATCCTTGATCATGGTGGAGCCACTTACATCCCTTCCTGGGGCAAGATGTGGCTTTCTGTGGGCAATTCAATCTCCATTTTGCTTTGTTGATTGTTCACTTGATTCTGGGTAATCCTTCCTTTGTGTTTCATCAATTTTTCGGTCTATTCCTTGGCTAAATTGTGCAGGTACTTGGCGTGTATGAGTGGAGCGGCAACAATCCACTTCTTCCAGAAATATGGCTACTTCCTCATTTTCTCCCAATACACCCAGGTATCTTCTAGTTTATCATGACCCTTCATGTCCTCCACTTAGATACTTAGTTCTGCCTTTTAACTTTAAGACTTTTTATATATTTTGGAAACTGGGTCTTTGACTTTTATCTTACTCGAATTCTTGAAACCTTCCAAACATTTAAGTTTTTTATAAGTGCAACAGTATTTGATTTTTTTTCATTATTTTCTGAAATGTTACATGTAACATCCTGAATTTTGACCCATTATCGGGACCAATAAAGTGTATATTTATTCTCGTGTAATTTTAGTAAGTCTCGCCTGGACCTGATCAGTCTCGGGATACTAACCATATGAGAAAGGCTAAACAGGAACAGGTACGTGGACCGAGAACCCAATCGCGACTGAACGCTGATTTTGAAGAACGTTGAGGAAATATTTTGAGCCAATATAGGCCGATCTTAGGAAAATGATTGGTTGATATTGTCAGTAATGTACGATCGGATAGCGAGTGATTTCGCACGACCGAAAGTACACCTGACGAATGAAACCTGATTGTAATCCAAACGATCGCGACCCTGGTACTAGTGATAATTCCTCTCGTTCTCTCGAAATTTAGACCATCACGATTTGGACAATCTTAGGTCGATACGCGTAACGCCTAAACAGCCGCTCGTTAGTAAGAGACCCTAAAACTGCGAAACGAGCATATTGAGATTACAATATTGGACCCGAGTTTCGATATCAAAATCTCAAGGGTAATTACGACTATTTTGCAAGACGGACGTCAATTGGTAATGGCCATTCATGTTTGAGATTTAAAACAGTTGAAAACTGAAGATTCGGCAGAAAGTGAGAAAAAGACCATTTTGCCCCTGAGAACGCCGAGGCCGATTTCGGAGGCCGTTTGAGGTTAATTTTCGCGGCCAACGTCATTTTGGGGTATCCGAGTGTGTTTGGAATGATTCTGGACAGAAAGTGGAATTTCGGCAAAAATTGGAAAATAATATTATTTTATTCCCAGAAGCTTCGCAGACTATTTTCGAGGACTTAGAAAGCGAATTTCGCGATTCCGACTCTGGATTAGGTATCACATGAATATTTAGGACCGGTATGAGCGAAAATTGGAATTTCAGTTCCGGACGGAAAAATGACCAAAATGCCCCTAGGTCATTTTTCATTAATTCCGAATTTTGGATTAATTTTGGAGTTTGACCAAGGGTGGTTAGGGTTAACTAGGGTTGGTTAACCATGGTTAGGGGCAAATGACCATTTTGCCCTTGAATTATTGGATAAGAAGCAATTTCAACCCTTGGATTAAGGGTATTTTGGTCATTTGGTCTAGGATTGTGACAAGTGTCCTCCACTCACTCTCTCTCTTGACCATCTTTGACCTTCACTCTCTCTCCTCAGCCTTCTCTCTCCCCGCGTTTCTCTCTCTCTCCTCCCGAATCTCTCTCCTTCTCTCGGCTGCTCCATTTTTCCTTCACCGATCAGCTCAGCCGGCCACTGTTCACGCCGGAACAGCAGGCCTCGCCGGAGCTGCTGGCCGCCAACCACCACGAGCCGACCCCTGGTGCTTTCCCCAGCCCAGTCGCAACATCTGCCCCCTCCTCCGCCGTCCACAGCCGCCCGTCCACAGCTGCTCCCGCCGGACGTGCAAGGACGCCGTCACCGGCGCTGGGAGTGTTCCGCCGGTGCCGCGCCTCTGCGCGCCGCCCCAGCTGACCTGCTTCGCCTCACCGTCCTCCTCTCCGTCACCTCAGCCCCACTCAGCCGAATCCTCCCCTGTTTTGGCCGTGAGGTTGCCGTGGGCCTTGCCGGAGCCGCCGTGTCCGCCGGCTTGCATTTGGGACGCCGCCGTCGATTGAACCGCTTGCCGGTGATCGGCCGCTCGTCTCCGTCGTCTCGCGTCGTCATTAGGCGAGTAAATCCACTAATCGCTGAATTAGTTTTAATTGTGCTTGATTAGGGGTTTAATTATGTTAATTAGGGCCTAATTAAGTATATTTTGTGCAAGGGTTAATTAGTGGAATTAATTAGGCCTAATTATATTGGTTTAGTGGTAATTAGTGAAGGAATAGTGGGCTGAATTGAGGTGGGCCTCATGGGCTCCGAATTTGCATGAATTGAGCCCAATTAGATTTTAAATAGGCCCAATTGGAATTAATTGGCCCAGTTAGAATTTAAATGGGCCCCATTGGAAATTAAATGAGCCCAAATTAGAAAATGAAATGGGCCCTTGAGTGAGAAGTTGAGTTGGGCTTGTTGAGGCCCATTGGAGAAAATTAGAAATTTAATGGGCCTTGATGTGGATTGATTTGAATTGGTTTAAGCCCATTGGAAATTAAACGGGCCTTTGGTTTTGAAATTTCATGTTGATTTTGATATGAATTATAAGTGCAACTGTGGACCGACGGGTCAGGCCTACGGGTCGATTTATAATTGTGGGCCGACGGGTCGGGCCTTCGGGTCGAGAAATTGTGACCGACGGGTCAGGCCTACGGGTCGATTTATAATTGTGGGCCGACGGGTCGGGCCTTCGGGTCGAATAATTGATGACCACTGGGTCATGGCCTTCGGGTCGAGTTATACAGCTGTGGGCCTTCGGGTCGGGCCTTCGGGTCGAGTGATTGATGACCATTGGGTCATGGCCTTCGGGTCGATTAAACTGTCAATGAATTATATCGATGTTGGAAGCCTAACCTGCAGGGCTGGAGAGTGAAATTAGGGCTAAGGGCCCGAGTGAAAATAATGTGAATTAATTACTGGTTCAGCGTATTATGTGTTTTATTTACTTCTGGAGGTGCACGTTAGCCTAATTTAGGATTAGAGTTTTTACTTGCTGAGTTTATCTCATGGTTGTGGTAAAACCGATTTTCAGACCCCCGTCCATAGCATGCCGAGGAACGGTCCTCTTTTTGGATATCCATACCGTATTCAGAGATCGAATAGTGTACACCCGTGTGGAGATGGAACAGCTTACGTTAGATTTCAGTCAGCAGTGTTAGTAGACGTGGGAGAAGACTTCCACCACACTCAAGAGTATGTGGCTTGGTGCCATAGGGGTGCAGACGGATTATTAGGACCCCCGATGAGGACTTTTGATGTGCCAGTAGATGTTAATGGCATCATGATTCCCCAGATGGTGAGCGGGGAAGTCTCTGATCCTCCCGCCTCCCTTAGTGGAAGCAGCGTGGGCGATACGGTGGATGGACCTATACCCGAGGAGGAAGTGCAGGGTGGAGAGCAAGTTATAGCTGATGACATGATCGGGGAAGAAGAAGAGGAGCAGAATCTGGAAATAGTCGGTGAGAATGGTGAACAAATAGGGGAAGTGGCCGAAGTTGGATCAGATATGGAAATTCTGACGGATGAAGACTCATCTGAGGAGTCAGCAGCATCATCCAACCCAGGTCGGGATCCTTAGAGTAGAGCGGTTTGATAGGAGTTTAGATTAACCCCTCTTTTTGATGTAACTCTCCCTAAGTATCTAGCTGACACCCTAGACCACCGATCCTTTTTGCTTAGTGGTCTTTTGATGTATTTCCTTTGTTTGTAAATAAATAGTTTGTATAAGCTTTGTAAAGACATGTATATATATTAATGTTATCTATAGTTGTTGATATCTATTACTGCTCGTGGTTATGTTTGTTTTTATGTCTGGGTGTATATATATATAAATATATACGTGTTTCCGCATGTGACGTGTATTTACTCTGATTTGGGTTTCGGGTCGGTGACGCAATCCTGGGAGCGTCGCACCTCTAGTCGACCAAAGAGCGGATGTTCAGCCTTCGTGGGGTACGGGGCGTGACATCCCCGTTCGAATTGGTATCAGAGCAAGGACAGCTCTGTTTGACCTAGTTGAGCCTTGGAGTGATAAGGAGAAATGACCATGGGTAGCTATAGGGTGACTTAGTGTGCTAAGTGTACCTCCAGAATGTTTGTGCTTGACTATTGTGGTGATTGATTGAACCAGTATTGTGCAGGTGCGGCAGGACCCAAGGTTAGTGTGCGAGTTCTTGGGTGAAAGTTTTGTGCTGTTGTGTTAGCCGCATGCTGAGTGCTTAATTGTTTCTGTATTTATACCTGCCTAGGACTTAGACCGGTTAGTTGGTTTAGGTCTCTAATTCCCGGATGGAATTATAGCAGGTAGTCGAGCACTCAGGATAGAAAGATGAGCAGTGAAAGAGGTAGAGTGAGAGGACCCCCAAGGAGGGGCGCAGGCAGAGAAGCTCGTGGTAGAGGTCGTGGTAGAGCCAGAGCGATAGAGAATATAGTTGCGGGTGCTAGAGTAGAAGAGAACCCTAGAGTGGGTGTTGGGGCTGCAGCAGACCCCAGAGCCGATGTTAGGCAGGCGGAAGATCCGCGTATGGAAGGAGTCCTTCGAGCTTTAGACAGAATCGGAAACGTGATGGATAGGCAGGCGCAGGAAAGAGAGAATGCGACCGCTCAGGCTGCTGAGGCCGCAGCCGTTGCTGCCGTCCATGAGAACCAAGCCCAAGCTCAGCCAGTGCAAGCTCAACCGGTAGTAGCACCGAGACCAATGCACCAGTTGGTGGAGCATTTCCTCAAGCTAAAACCGCCTAAGTTCACGGGTAGAGGTGACCCCGAAGCCGCCCCGCGTTGGGTGGAGGAATTGGAAAAGGCATTTGAGCTGTTAGAGTGTACTGAGAGGGAAAAGATTTCCTTGGCATCGTACCAATTGCAGGACAATGCCCATGACTGGTGGAAGGCGGTTAAAGATAGAGTGTTTCCAGAGTTTATGGAACCGACCTGGGCGATATTCGTCGAGCATTTCTATGGACAGTTTTTCTCTGAGAGTGCCCAGGAGAAGAAAATGGCGGAATTCATGAGGCTTCGTCAGGGATCGATGACTGTGGTGCAGTATGAGGCAGAGTTCATCAGATTGTCCAAATTTGCCCCGAGAATGGTTGAGAATCCCTTGGACAAGGCTCGAAGGTTCCGGGATGGATTGAAACCGGAACTTCGCACCCAGATGTTGTTATTGAATATCAGGGATTATCGAGAGTTATATGAGCGTGCCCAGACTATGGAACGAGATCAGATTGAAAGGGCATCAGCATCGGGTTCGAGGTTTATTCCTAACCGGGACAATCGTCGCTTTGTAAGGAGACCAATGGCCAGTAATAGACGATTTGTTCCGCCCCCGAGAAGGATTATCGGGAAGCCCAGTCAGACACAACATAGGATTGGAGCTTGTTTTCGTTGTGGGAGTTTAGGTCATCAGATAAAGAATTGTCCCCAACAACGAGTTTTGGGACCCCCAGGTCAACCACAACAGCCGCTCAGAATTGGAAATCAGACCGGGAATCCCCCACCGGCTATTCAGGGCAGACCGCCTGCACAAGGACGAGTTTATGCATTGGCGCGAAAGGATGCTGAGGAAGCGCCGGGTGTGGTCACAGGTACGGTTTCTCTCTGCAATCATGCAGCTTATGCGTTATTTGATCCCGGGGCAACCCATTCGTTTATTTCAGAGCAGTTTGTTAGATTGGTTGGTCTGGAGCCTGTTTTACTTGAAATTATGTTATGTGTGACGACCCCACTGCATGATAGGGTGCTAGTATCATTGGGGTGTCTGGACTGTAAAATTGTGATTGGAAATGTTGAGGAAAGGATTGATTTAGCTGTGTTAGCCATGTATGACTTTGATGTAATCATTGGTATGGATTGGCTGACTAAACAGAAAGCCGTTATGGATTGCGGCAGCAGGACGATTCAATTTAATCCGATTGGTCGTCCTAAGTTTGAGTTTCAGGGAAACCGAGGAGGAACCTCGATCCCTTGGATTTCCTCAGTGGAAGCAACAGAGATGCTTGAGGAAGGTTGTGAGGGGTACTTGGTGAATGTTAAGGATCCGACATTGTCAGAGCCTAAATTGGAAGAAATCTCTGTAGTGTGTAATTTTCCCGAGGTTTTTCCTCAAGAGTTGCCGGGCTTGCCGCCAGAACGAGAAGTGGAATTTGTAATAGAGTTGGCCCCAGGAACTGAGCCAATTTCTAAGGCCCCGTATCGGATGTCGTTGTCGGAATTGAAAGAGTTGAAAGTGCAGATGCAAGAGTTACTAGACAAGGGATTTATACGTCCTAGTGCGTCTCCATGGGGAGCGCCAGTCCTGTTTGTGAAGAAAAAGGACGGGACGTTGAGATTATGTATAGATTATCGGCAGTTGAATCAGGTGACTATAAAGAATAAGTATCCACTGCCAAGGATCGATGACTTGTTCGATCAGTTGCAAGGAGCATCAGTATTCTCTAAGATTGATCTACGGACAGGGTATCATCAGTTGAGAATTCGGAAAGAGGATATACCCAAGACTGCATTCAGAACGAGGTACGGGCATTATGAGTTTACAGTCATGCCCTTTGGTTTGACGAATGCTCCTGCAGCTTTTATGGATTTGATGAACAGAGTCTTTAAAGAATTTCTGGATCAGTTCGTCATCGTGTTCATTGATGATATCCTAGTGTATTCGAAGAGTTCAGGGGAGCATGAAGTGCATTTGACGGAAGTTCTACGGACGTTAAGGGAACATGCGCTTTATGCGAAGTTCAGCAAATGTGAATTCTGGCTTAGTAAGGTAGCCTTTCTTGGACATATCGTGTCGGGAGAAGGAATATCAGTGGATCCGACTAAGATTGAAGCGGTACTTAAGTGGCCCATGCCGACGTCAGTGACAGAGATCAGAAGTTTCTTAGGATTGGCTGGCTATTATCGACGCTTCGTGGAAGGATTCTCGTCGATAGCCATGCCATTGACGCGATTACTGAAAAAGGAAAGTAAGTTTGAATGGGACGATAAGTGCGAACGAAGTTTTCAGGAACTTAAGCATAGACTGACGACAGCTCCAGTTTTAACTATTCCCTCTGGACCGGGTGGATTTGAAGTATACAGTGATGCTTCGTTCAAAGGACTGGGTTGTGTGTTAATGCAACATGGAAAGGTAGTGGCTTATGCCTCTCGTCAGTTGAGACCACATGAAGTGAACTATCCGACACATGATTTAGAGTTGGCTGCTATTGTGTTTGCACTTAAAATCTGGAGGCATTATTTATGTGGGGAAAAGTTTCAGATTTATACAGATCATCAGAGCCTCAAATATCTGTTCTCGCAGAAAGAGCTGAATATGAGGCAGCGTAGATGGATGGAACTTCTAAAGGATTATGATGGCGACATCCTGTATCACCCTGGAAAAGCGAATAGAGTGGCAGATGCACTGAGTCGCAAGTCTAGCATGGCGCACTTGATGATCAAGGAGTGGACGTTATTGGAAAAGCTCCGAGATTCGGAATTTAAATTGGAAATAAGCCATGTGGCGAATCTGCTGGCTACCTTGAGGATCGAGCCGGAGATTCAAACTAAGATTAAAGCTCTGCAGTCCACGGATCAAGAGATTCAGAAAATTGTGGAAATGGATGCCTCGGCAAGGAAGCCAGACTTCCAGGTATCAGAAGATGGAGTCCTGAAGTATAGAGGACGATGGTGTGTGCCGGATGATATTGAGCTTAAGGAAGAAATATTGAGAGAAGCTCATCGCAGCAATTACAGTATCCACCCTGGCAGTACGAAAATGTACCAGAATTTAAGGCAACATTATTGGTGGAATGGATTGAAAGCGGATGTAGCCAAGCATGTGGCTAAGTGTTTGACGTGCCAACAGGTAAAGGCACAACACTGTAAACCTGGAGGATTGCTGCGACCATTGGAAATTCCCGAGTGGAAATGGGAACATATTACCATGGACTTTGTAACGGGACTACCAAGGAGTCAGAGAGGGCACGATTCCATTTGGGTGATAGTGGATAGACTGACTAAGTCAGCGCATTTTCTGGCAGTGCGTAAGGATCTGGAGTTGGAAAAGTATGCAGAGCTGTACGTAAGACAGATTGTTAGGTTTCATGGAGTGCCAGTAACGATTACGTCAGATCGTGATCCAAGGTTTACAGCGAACTTCTGGAAAAGTCTGCAGACAGCTTTGGGGACAAAGGTGCAGTTCAGTACGGCTTATCATCCGCAGACTGATGGGCAATCAGAAAGAACTATCCAGACTCTTGAGGATATGTTAAGGGCCTGTGTAGTGGATTTTCAGGGAAAATGGGAAGAACAGCTGCATCTGGTAGAGTTTGCGTATAACAACAGCTATCAACAGAGTATCCAGATGGCCCCATTTGAAGCTTTGTATGGCAGAGCGTGTAGAACTCCCGTGTGCTGGGATGAAGTGGGAGAACGGAGCATTACAGGCCCAGAGTTAGTACAGCAAACAGTGGAAGCTGTTGAGATCATTAGAGAAAGGTTAAAGACAGCACAAAGTCGACAAAAAAGTTATGCCGATCGGAGACGACGACATCTGGAATTTCAAGTTGGGGATCATGTGTTTCTTAAGGTGTCGCCTATGAAGGGATTATCCCGATTTGGCAAGAAAGGAAAGTTGAGTCCGAGATTTGTTGGGCCGTTTGAGATTCTGGAAAAGATTGGCGATATGGCGTACAGACTGGCCCTGCCACCAAATTTATCTCAGATACATAACGTCTTCCACGTGTCGATGTTGAGAAAGTATGAACCAGATCCGACACACGTTTTAAGATACGAGGAAATAGACGTGGACGACAGGGTGTCGTACGTGGAGAGGCCCGTATGAATCGAAGATAGGAAGGATCGAGTACTTCGGAATAAGACAATCCCGATGGTTAAGGTAGTTTGGGAGCACCACGGAACAGAGGGCGCTACTTGGGAAAGCGAAGAAGCCATGCGACGTCAACACCCCCAGTTGTTTGAAGAGCCGGTTTGAAGTGCAAATTTCGAGGACGAAATTTTTGTAAGGGGGGAAGAGTTGTAACATCCTGAATTTTGACCCATTATCGGGACCAATAAAGTGTATATTTATTCTCGTGTAATTTTAGTAAGTCTCGCCTGGACCTGATCAGTCTCGGGATACTAACCATATGAGAAAGGCTAAACAGGAACAGGTACGTGGACCGAGAACCCAATCGCGACTGAACGCTGATTTTGAAGAACGTTGAGGAAATATTTTGAGCCAATATAGGCCGATCTTAGGAAAATGATTGGTTGATATTGTCAGTAATGTACGATCGGATAGCGAGTGATTTCGCACGACCGAAAGTACACCTGACGAATGAAACCTGATTGTAATCCAAACGATCGCGACCCTGGTACTAGTGATAATTCCTCTCGTTCTCTCGAAATTTAGACCATCACGATTTGGACAATCTTAGGTCGATACGCGTAACGCCTAAACAGCCGCTCGTTAGTAAGAGACCCTAAAACTGCGAAACGAGCATATTGAGATTACAATATTGGACCCGAGTTTCGATATCAAAATCTCAAGGGTAATTACGACTATTTTGCAAGACGGACGTCAATTGGTAATGGCCATTCATGTTTGAGATTTAAAACAGTTGAAAACTGAAGATTCGGCAGAAAGTGAGAAAAAGACCATTTTGCCCCTGAGAACGCCGAGGCCGATTTCGGAGGCCGTTTGAGGTTAATTTTCGCGGCCAACGTCATTTTGGGGTATCCGAGTGTGTTTGGAATGATTCTGGACAGAAAGTGGAATTTCGGCAAAAATTGGAAAATAATATTATTTTATTCCCAGAAGCTTCGCAGACTATTTTCGAGGACTTAGAAAGCGAATTTCGCGATTCCGACTCTGGATTAGGTATCACATGAATATTTAGGACCGGTATGAGCGAAAATTGGAATTTCAGTTCCGGACGGAAAAATGACCAAAATGCCCCTAGGTCATTTTTCATTAATTCCGAATTTTGGATTAATTTTGGAGTTTGACCAAGGGTGGTTAGGGTTAACTAGGGTTGGTTAACCATGGTTAGGGGCAAATGACCATTTTGCCCTTGAATTATTGGATAAGAAGCAATTTCAACCCTTGGATTAAGGGTATTTTGGTCATTTGGTCTAGGATTGTGACAAGTGTCCTCCACTCACTCTCTCTCTTGACCATCTTTGACCTTCACTCTCTCTCCTCAGCCTTCTCTCTCCCCGCGTTTCTCTCTCTCTCCTCCCGAATCTCTCTCCTTCTCTCGGCTGCTCCATTTTTCCTTCACCGATCAGCTCAGCCGGCCACTGTTCACGCCGGAACAGCAGGCCTCGCCGGAGCTGCTGGCCGCCAACCACCACGAGCCGACCCCTGGTGCTTTCCCCAGCCCAGTCGCAACATCTGCCCCCTCCTCCGCCGTCCACAGCCGCCCGTCCACAGCTGCTCCCGCCGGACGTGCAAGGACGCCGTCACCGGCGCTGGGAGTGTTCCGCCGGTGCCGCGCCTCTGTGCGCCGCCCCAGCTGACCTGCTTCGCCTCACCGTCCTCCTCTCCGTCACCTCAGCCCCACTCAGCCGAATCCTCCCCTGTTTTGGCCGTGAGGTTGCCGTGGGCCTTGCCGGAGCCGCCGTGTCCGCCGGCTTGCATTTGGGACGCCGCCGTCGATTGAACCGCTTGCCGGTGATCGGCCGCTCGTCTCCGTCGTCTCGCGTCGTCATTAGGCGAGTAAATCCACTAATCGCTGAATTAGTTTTAATTGTGCTTGATTAGGGGTTTAATTATGTTAATTAGGGCCTAATTAAGTATATTTTGTGCAAGGGTTAATTAGTGGAATTAATTAGGCCTAATTATATTGGTTTAGTGGTAATTAGTGAAGGAATAGTGGGCTGAATTGAGGTGGGCCTCATGGGCTCCGAATTTGCATGAATTGAGCCCAATTAGATTTTAAATAGGCCCAATTGGAATTAATTGGCCCAGTTAGAATTTAAATGGGCCCCATTGGAAATTAAATGAGCCCAAATTAGAAAATGAAATGGGCCCTTGAGTGAGAAGTTGAGTTGGGCTTGTTGAGGCCCATTGGAGAAAATTAGAAATTTAATGGGCCTTGATGTGGATTGATTTGAATTGGTTTAAGCCCATTGGAAATTAAACGGGCCTTTGGTTTTGAAATTTCATGTTGATTTTGATATGAATTATAAGTGCAACTGTGGACCGACGGGTCAGGCCTACGGGTCGATTTATAATTGTGGGCCGACGGGTCGGGCCTTCGGGTCGAGAAATTGTGACCGACGGGTCAGGCCTACGGGTCGATTTATAATTGTGGGCCGACGGGTCGGGCCTTCGGGTCGAATAATTGATGACCACTGGGTCATGGCCTTCGGGTCGAGTTATACAGCTGTGGGCCTTCGGGTCGGGCCTTCGGGTCGAGTGATTGATGACCATTGGGTCATGGCCTTCGGGTCGATTAAACTGTCAATGAATTATATCGATGTTGGAAGCCTAACCTGCAGGGCTGGAGAGTGAAATTAGGGCTAAGGGCCCGAGTGAAAATAATGTGAATTAATTACTGGTTCAGCGTATTATGTGTTTTATTTACTTCTGGAGGTGCACGTTAGCCTAATTTAGGATTAGAGTTTTTACTTGCTGAGTTTATCTCATGGTTGTGGTAAAACCGATTTTCAGACCCCCGTCCATAGCATGCCGAGGAACGGTCCTCTTTTTGGATATCCATACCGTATTCAGAGATCGAATAGTGTACACCCGTGTGGAGATGGAACAGCTTACGTTAGATTTCAGTCAGCAGTGTTAGTAGACGTGGGAGAAGACTTCCACCACACTCAAGAGTATGTGGCTTGGTGCCATAGGGGTGCAGACGGATTATTAGGACCCCCGATGAGGACTTTTGATGTGCCAGTAGATGTTAATGGCATCATGATTCCCCAGATGGTGAGCGGGGAAGTCTCTGATCCTCCCGCCTCCCTTAGTGGAAGCAGCGTGGGCGATACGGTGGATGGACCTATACCCGAGGAGGAAGTGCAGGGTGGAGAGCAAGTTATAGCTGATGACATGATCGGGGAAGAAGAAGAGGAGCAGAATCTGGAAATAGTCGGTGAGAATGGTGAACAAATAGGGGAAGTGGCCGAAGTTGGATCAGATATGGAAATTCTGACGGATGAAGACTCATCTGAGGAGTCAGCAGCATCATCCAACCCAGGTCGGGATCCTTAGAGTAGAGCGGTTTGATAGGAGTTTAGATTAACCCCTCTTTTTGATGTAACTCTCCCTAAGTATCTAGCTGACACCCTAGACCACCGATCCTTTTTGCTTAGTGGTCTTTTGATGTATTTCCTTTGTTTGTAAATAAATAGTTTGTATAAGCTTTGTAAAGACATGTATATATATTAATGTTATCTATAGTTGTTGATATCTATTACTGCTCGTGGTTATGTTTGTTTTTATGTCTGGGTGTATATATATATAAATATATACGTGTTTCCGCATGTGACGTGTATTTACTCTGATTTGGGTTTCGGGTCGGTGACGCAATCCTGGGAGCGTCGCACCTCTAGTCGACCAAAGAGCGGATGTTCAGCCTTCGTGGGGTACGGGGCGTGACATTACATATCATTTTTTACCAATCTTTTCAAATTTTAGTTTATCATAAGTACAATCAAGTCAATCGCCAACCATTATAAGAGGTGATCGACCAGGTGAACACCGTTTAGGTGCAAGAATGGTCATCTCGTAAACTCTTATTGTAAAGAGGGGTTTCATTCAATATTTATCAAAGTAGACACATGTACATAGACTTGATGTTCCTAGAAATTGGACCGCAACAAATTCTTAACTCATTTTGCATGTCCAATGATAGCGAACGTCTACCATGTGATCAATTTTGAGATGCTGTTTGAGCTAGATTATACTTGTTGAAAGTGATTTGTGGACCACCTTTTTTTTTGGTCGGGGACCACTTTGTTGAGTTGCTGCAAAGATGTTTCGTACTTTTATTTTTGGTTAATACTACGAAAATTCTAAAATGATGCTCTGTAACAAATTTACCTTAAAAGAATTTTTTGACCACAAAAACTCACAAACTGGTATATCTGTATAAATTTATCCTCTATTAGTTTCTTTTAAATTTAACCATCAAATTAATGAGTTAAATGACACGTGGCGGTTGATTAATGTATCGGTTTGTGATTTTTCATGTTATTAATTTAATTTAACGAAAACTAACGAATGATAAATTTATCACAAATGCATCAGTTTGGGGTTTTTGGTTGTTAAAAAATTAGCTTAGGCTAAATTTATCATACGTATACCAGTTTAGGATTCTTCTTGGTATTAACCCTTTATTTTATTTTGTATTTTCTACTTTGGATATGTTTATTTTCCTAATAGAGCCATGCGCTGGCTATGAGAAGGATCCTCTCATCCTATAGGCATTATTTAAAAATTGATTTGATCATCATAGGATCGATTAATGGGATGACTCAATGATGCAGGAAGATTTTGGTGTCACTGTCGAATGGTGTACCTACCCATGTCATATTTATATGGAAAAAGGTTTGTGGGTCGCATCAACTCGACAGTTTTGTCACTTAGAAGAGAGCTCCACACAACATATTACCATCAAATTGATTGGGACAAGGCAAGGAATCTGTGTGCCAAGGTAACTATGTTTCTTGAGATCTTTCATACCATCAACAAATAATTAGTACAAATAAATTAATGCTATGGACCGCAATAATAATATGGACCACAACTCGTGATTTTCAATAATTGTCATATTTGTACCGACGATGACGTTCGATAACGAAATGTAGTAGAAAGGAAAAAAACAAAAAATGTGTTTGTAAGTGAAAATGTTTATCAATAGGATAGTTTAAAATAGAGCTTTTTAATTCAATAATGTCTTTAATTTTTTTCATTATGTTACTTCTTCCTTTGATGACGTCATTTTATGCCATATCCCACAGAAAATAAAGAGAAGAATATAAATAAAATAGAGAAAAAAAAACCCCATAGGGTTGATTTGACAGGGAAAATGAATGGCATATCATGTCTGAATGGAATGGGTCTTATTGTAATTTAGCACAAATTTTTGGGGATCAGATAAATTAGATTTCTTACAAATACCATAGTAACAACATGCATGATCAACCGGAATTACCATTTATTGTTTAGAACAATGCTAGGCATATATGTTAAGATTAAGACATCTTACAAAAACTCTCTTATAATATGATATAGCAATTAATCTTAGTGGGTATTGAAACAAATGGGACCCGTACACTGAATGATCAATAACCAACAAAAATTTATCACATCACTCAGTAATAAGATTTTAGTAAGACTTCTTAGTACACATATGTAACATTTTTCTATTATTTATAGTCGTGTTAAGTAGACCCTACTTTCTTAATAAAAATATAATCCTTCAAAATAAAAAGAGATATTCAAGGGAAAAGTGAAAATACATGATAAGGCTGGACAGGGAATGGACAAGTGAAATTTCAAATGGCATAATCACGTTTCGCTTTATTTGTATTCACGAAAGAATAAAGTCAAATCTAATTTGGTAGTGAGACCAAAATAAAAAAGAGTATTATGAGAAGTTCAAGTTTTATTATGGTTATCATGAAATCTTTTATTCTTTTCACACGTTTACTAATTTGATGGAGTGCAATTTTGTAGGAAGATCTATACTATCCACATCCTTGGGTACAAGACGTGCTTTGGACTGGTCTTCACAAGATAGGAGAGCCTCTTCTCATGCAATGGCCCCTCTCCAAACTAAGAAAGAAGGCTCTCAATCATGTGATGCAACATATCCACTATGAGGATGAGAACACTAGGTACATTTGCCTTGGACCTGTCAATAAGGTAAAACATCTTTTGATACTTCTCTAAAATTATTTATTATATTTTCCAATTCTAAGGGTCATTTTTTTTTTTGTCTCGTACATTCACAAGATGTGGTAATTTTCTGTTGTAATTTCAACCATTTCATATATCCAAATGAAAGCCATCATGGTCGTACAAATAAAAAACATGCTACCATAGAGTTTGTTAAAGTATCCAGCATTAGATACCTACGGGATTTATATGCTCTTTATATACATGTGATTCATCTCCACTTATTAATTTAAGTTTTAGGTTGGACATTCTAACACGGTATCAAAGCCAGTTTCTGCCTCAGTTTATTTTGCTTGCTCAAATTCCACAAAGAGAATGTTAAAGTATTGTATCGTCGTTTATATGTGGTCTCGCACTATTTAAGGTTAAGTTTTTTGAGTTGGATTCTACCGTTTATGGTTTCGTATTTTGTCCATGTTTGTCGCAGGTGCTGAACATGGTTTGCTGTTGGGTGGAGGACCCAAACTCAGAAGCATTCAAACGTCACCTCCCGAGAATCAAAGACTACCTTTGGGTCGCTGAAGATGGAATGAAAATGCAGGTCTTGATTTACCATGAACCGCTTCGATCACTCGCTGACTATGCTTCTGCTAATGCCACAAAATCAATATAAGCCTGGAACTGGCACATGACCTATGTTCTGTTGGCTTGCACATCACAGGGATACAACGGGTCTCAGCTATGGGACGTCAGTTTTGCTGTTCAAGCCATTCTCGCCACCAATCTCGTCGACGAATGTCGATCAATGCTCAAGAAAGTGCACCACTTCATCAAGAACACACAAGTACTCCAATCATCTATGCTCTTGGAGAATTTTAATCTTTATTGCTAACAATTTTCGGATTTAGAAGGCTTTCATCTAATCTTTTTCGGCGTTGAAGGTCAGAGAAAATAGTTCAGGAGAGCTGAGCCAGTGGTACCGGCATATTTCAAGTGGAGGGTGGCCTTTCTCAACCCCAGACAATGGTTGGCCCGTTTCGGATTGTACTTCGGAAGGCCTAAAGGTAAAATCTTCTTTGCCTCGTACATATTCCGTATAAGAACGGGTCTATGGGATATCTAACATCTACGATTATGGATGTAATAAACTTGTCTTGAGATATGATCTTGAGACCTGGAAAATCATAACATCAAATTTTTTTCTTTTCTTTTTTGTTGGATTCTTCGACTTATAGTACTCAATTATGATGCAGGCTGCACTTCTATTGTCGCGAATGCCATCTGAAATTGTGGGAGATCCAATAAAAGCAGAACGATTGTTCGATGCTGTAAATTTGATACTATCCTTACAGGTACTCTTTTCCCTAATGACATGAAGCAATCGACTAAATAGATTTGATGGTGTTCATTTTAGTTCATATAGCCAAGTTTTTTGTATGGAGAAACAAGAGGATTTTGTTAACTGAAAATCTTCTTGCAGAACAAAAATGGAGGATTTGCATCATATGAGCTCACAAGATCCTATCCATGGTTGGAGGTGAAAGCTCGTCTTCTGACATACTTGTTTTGATTATTGAAAGTATCGCGTCAAGCTTGACTTATTTCCTTCTATCTTAGATCATAAATCCTGCAGAGATATTTGGAGATATCGTGATCGATTATCCGTAAGTTCATCAACTAAATTAAAATAGGCTAGTTCTACCATACTTAGTACCACCTAATGTAGAGTTTAATTAAGTTCTGCAGGCTGACATTGTGGCAGATGTGCAGGTATGCAGAATGCACCTCTGCGGCAATTCAAGCCCTGACATCGTTTGTGAAGATGTACCCACATCATCGGAGGAAAGAAATAAATTCGTGCATCGCTAAGGCGATTGATTTCGTCGAGAGTATTCAATTACCTGATGGCTCGTGGTAAGTCCTCTCTCATCGTGTGCAACTATGTGCGCACGCACGCGAGATAGAGAGAGAGATCACAGCTGGTTACTTTTTAACACATTCTCCCCAGTATTACGTAGTCCGAAAATATTTCAGAAGCGATTTGAACTTTCTAAAAGTTAATGATCTGATAGAGCTATAAAACTGTACCAATCAAATTATAAAAATCATCAAATGTAAACGACCGGAACGATTTTGACCTTTCTTATTTCAGCAAAATGCTCGGACATACAAAGATTGCAGAGGCAGAAGCTATTACTCTCCAATAAGTGATTCCAGTTGACTCTAGACCATCACAGAGCCAATCCACGACCTATATACCACAGATCATCCGTATAATATGAACACAATGTATATCATCATAATCACTTTCGGATTTGTTATGTCGTCGCATGCGCAACGAGAAACTTTCCTCAAAAACACATGTACCTAAACATTGAAGATCGCATTGTCCAACTGTCCGACAGGTATGGCTCGTGGGGAGTGTGCTACACCTACGGAACATGGTTCGGAGTGAAGGGACTAGTGGCCGGAGGTCGGACTTACGCCAACAGCAGCATCAGAAGGGCATGCCATTTCCTACTCTCGAAACAGCTCGATTCAGGTGGTTGGGGAGAGAGCTATCTCTCTAGCCAAGACAAGGTCATTCGTTCAACTTCTACTGAATTTCATGATTCTCATTGGCCCGCTCTCTCTCTCCATCCATCCATCCACCCCTTTATCTTCCTAATATCAGTTCATCAGGTTTATACAAGCTTAGAGGGAGACAAATCACACTTGGTAAATACTTCGTGGGCAATCTTAGCACTGATCAAAGCCGGACAGGTTTGTTCACGGGATACATCATTTTCGGTCGAATTCAGAGAGACGTACTGAATGTTTTTGGTGCAAAACTGGTAACGCCGTCATTGTAGGTTGAAAGAGATCCATCGCCGTTGCAACGTGCAGTGAAGGTTTTGGTCGATTCGCAGATGGAGAATGGAGATTTTCCACAGCAGGTGATGCTTTATTAAGAGAAATAACGCGAAAGTCATTCATAACATGTGGACTGCTGAGATCATATAATTTCAGCAGACTGCCAAGGTTCCATATAGGAAAATACATAACCTAGCTCCACGTTGGTAGCACGCTAAGATTGTTGGCAACTGTGAAATCACGTCGGTTACAAAAAAGTGACTGGTAATTATTTATCCGGCTACCCGTTAGTAACTTACCAATAGATTTTGATAAGTATCAACATTAATCTGTACTTCCAAGATTCCCAGCTATTTTAGTAATGTACAGACATGTATTTTTGTCGACTACTAATGTTTTTGAAGTTACTGACCTTTATTTGAAATATCAACCTTAATTTGACTTATTTACCAACATTTCTTTCATTAAGATACCAACTAATTTTGGTTGCCTACCAACTTTTAACGCTTGGTTTTGTTTAGTACCGACGTTACTTTATACTTCAAACATTGCTGACAATTTTATAAGTCTGTCGACATTTATTTTTGTGTTTTACCAAAGTTACTTCCTTTTATTGAAAATTGCCAATCTTAAATTGACCGATATACCAATATTTGTCACATACCAGATAATTTTTCTCACTTGCCAACTTCTTATTTTACTAGGTCTCAAAGTACGAACATTTTTATATGCATTCAAGTTACCAATCGGTTTATTTGTTCCAGCGATTTTCGACATCTACCAACCATATCAGCAAAAAAAACTGACACAGAAGAAGATTCTGAATTCTCACAGAATGCCAGACTTTCGGCACAGAGACTCACTACTATTCTGCTTGGTTGCAGGAAATAATTGGAGTTTTCAACAAGAGTTGTATGATAAGTTACTCGGCCTATCGAAACATCTTCCCCATATGGGCTCTCGGAGAATACTACAACCGCGTGCTGCTCTTACCTTTCAACAAGAAATGAAGATCAGACATACACATTGTATATGATCTGCTTCAGCCCTTGATTAGTTGTAGCCCATTGGGGACTCATCCGCATCAGATGCATCTAACCATGCATATCTTCACCTTCCCAGAACAGTCCATCTTAAGTTGTGAAGATTATACAATCTTCATCGACCAAAAGAATAAGATGTACAATCAGCACAGTCCAGAATGGGCTAAAAACTATGGCTAAGAAGACAATGTAAGACTGATGTCAGATACTCTATCGATTATGGTGTCGCCTTATGCACGATAAACTGGTGTCGCAAACAAAATGCCACGGACTGTTCTCTATCCTGATCAGCACGTCGATGCATCATATTGGTTTGAAGGCCACTTTCAACTAAAATGCAATTACAAGCCTAGCTGAGATGTGACTGAACATTCTGTTCTACTGCCATGTCACATGAATATAACTTGCCATTTTCAGGGCCTTCCTTTCATTCATTTTTCTGATTCCATGGAACCAATGAGGGGCAAGGCTTGATTAAAAGGATGGAAACAGAAAGAATCTTAAGTTCCACTAATCAAACAACCATAAACACCATGACGAATTGGGGCCAGAAACTCAAAGCCGACCGAGCATCTCGCATATCAGTCGTTGCCTTTGGTGGTCAATCCCGGCCATTAAATCTTTGTTCCTCACACCTTTTTTCCCTCCACTCTGCACATGGGCACCAACTAGGGGTGATCAGTTCCAGGGTGAGTTGGGTCCAGACTTAGAACCTAAAACCAACCCTTTTATAACCGGTTCCTAATTTTTGGAATATGAAACCGATTCTATTTTTTTTTACCCTGTTTTGGAACCGACCCTATTTTTTCGGTCCGATTTCAGGGTCTACCCAAGAACCTGTATTTTTTTTGTTCCTTTTTCTGGTTTCATTTTTTTCTAGTAAAATAATATATGTAGCAATGAAACAATTCAAAAAGATGAATAACAAAATCACTATCTGCCAAAAGTAACAATCCCTAAAATGGGCAACTGAAATTACAATCCATGAAAATTACAATCCAAAAGCACTATGTGGCAAGACATAGTCCAATCACATAAATCTTTAAGAGTCACATTTCTAGGAATCTGTTCAACATATCTAGCTCTTTATTTTGCGCCATGATGAGAGCTCCTCACTTCTGTTTCCAAAAATCCGAAGGCACCGATCCACACATCAGAATCTGATAAACAATTGTCCCATGCCAAAAAGTTGCAGCATCCTTCCCTGCCTTACGAGAGGACAAAAAGCCCCAACTGAAAAGTAATGAATATACAAAGTAGTGATTAGGATTTGGGATCTTGGTGATTGCCCACTTGAGGGAGAGTTATAGGTTTGATGTCTTAATCAAACACAACACAACAAAGGGGGTTGATTTTAGCAACCAATCGGGTTTGGGTAAGCATCACATGGTCGATCTGTGAGCTTTTAAGCATACAAAGAACAAAACATAGAGACAAAATATTTCTTGCCAGAATTAACCATCTCACTGAAAGTCATTATTATGTGAACACACCCACTTCTTGGACCTAATCTTTACCACAAAAAAGAAACTGTAGAGCTCAATCGGACTAATCGAGCAAGAAGCAACAACAAGCACTAGAATTCCATGTCACAATCAGTAAACCAACCGCAACAAATCAAGAATTGACCAAATTGAAGGAAAAGAGGGAACACAAATGCCAACATGAGCACACAGAGACGCGCACGCACTGACACCACGAAACTAATCCCACAAACCAACTAAGACAATTCCAAAAATTTGAGAGAAGCTTTCACTGATCTAAACTCTAAAGCGGGCGATCTTGCATGAATGATCCAAAGGATGACAACAAGATCATAATAACCAGTTTCGAGTATAATAAGCTTACAACATATAGAGTTGAGGCCAACCACTGAAGTCTGGTACACAACCAACGCTTACATTCTTCCATTAAACAAACTCAGAAGTCCAAGAAGCAAGAGATAAAAGTTTCAACAAAAAAAAAGACTCAGACAAGCCGAATTCCGCAAGATCAGATGGCGTCTATTCCTTCAAGTCCTTCATTGATCATCAAAACTTAGAGAATCTTCTACACCAACCCAAGCCCGCGGCAAAAAACCCCTAAAACTCGAACGCAAAACCTCAAACTCGAACTCGAACACTTCCCCAACACTAGAACCCTAAAACTCGAATGCAAAACCTCAAACTCAAACTCGAACACTTCCCCAACACAAGAACAGATTCGAAGCTTGAGCTCGAAACCATCTGACCTTGCAACAAGGACGAAGAAGAGAGACTGAGGGAACAGAGGACTCACGGATCAACGAGAGCCGGATGGGTGAAGTGAACGAGGAGCCTCCTTGGTTGCGTAATTGCGTTCTTGCGGCGATCGGCGAAGAGAGAACTGAGATAGAGAGAACCGAGACAGAGGAGTGGCGAAGAGAGAACCGAGACAGTAATCGTGATCTAGATATAGGGTTTTTTTGTTTTTTTTATATTATCTTAAAACCGGTTCTAAAACAGGTCTGGGTCGGTTTTTACTCGGAACCGGAAACCGGACCGGTTCTAACTGGTTCCAAAAAAATGAAACGGGTTCCCGGACCGATTTTAACCGGAACCGGTTCCCGGACCCATTTTTCAAGTGGGCCGGTCCGATTTCCGAGTAAACCCGATCCGGTTGCACACCCCTAGCACCAACCCCCCAGCCCTAGGGGTGAGCAACCGGACCGGATTTACCTAGAAACCAGATCGGCCCACCCGAAAAACAGATTTGGGAACCAGTTCCCGTTAGAACTGGTCCAAGAACCGGTTTTATTTTTTGAGAACCGGTTAGAACTATTCTGGTTTCTGGTTCCAAGTGAAAACCCACCCGTACCGGTTTTAGAACTGATTTTATATGGAGATCCACTTGTAATTTTATATGGCCAGAATTCAAAGTATTATATGAGGAAAGAAGAGGGAAATAATCATTATTTGCTCATAGTCTAACTCTAGAGCTTGTAAGCATTATATGAAGCATTTTCCTTTTTCTTAAAATTTTTATTTTGTAACGAAGAAACTACATATCCAATTGAAACATTTGTTGTTTTATCACGTCTTTTAAATTATTGGGATTAAGATAATATGTTTTTATATGAATACTTAAGATTGTTTGCACAATCAAACTTATAACCTTTGATTTTAGTTATAAGTTTTCCTATTTGCTACCTGGAAAAAATGAAACCAAAAAAAGAAAAAAAAAAGTTCTAACGATCAAGTTGGCGTAATAGAAGAGTCCTATAATGTTTCGCGGGTGTTGGAAAACAAGATGTGCACCAATAGCGATGATGTGTGGCTACAGGGATTGATGTCGATGCCCATAGCTGTCTTGATTCATTTAGGAGGATATTCATTGATATACTCGAACAACATCAAGGCACCAAAACAGCTGAGATAACATGTGAAGACTAAAACCCACCATTAGAGAGATGTAATCATGCACTAATACTGCAAGCAAAAACGATACACATATAATGTTTGTGACCATTAGACGCATGAAAATGTCCGCGCATATGGCAGACTCGGGTGAACTTGATATTGGAGCTCCAATGGTTCAATTGCCTGCCCGCAGCATTGCTGTTTATTCTGCTACGACATCAAATGGGCCAAGAAAGTGAGGAACAACTCAATTTTAGCCGGAAAAAACCTCAAGCCCAGATGGTAAACAACCTAACCAGCGCTGTTAGAAGGCCAGATCAGTACCCACTTCATTTTAAAACCAATCTGGTCCAGCATGAAAACCGGTGTGATTTGCACTGTTGTGATTTGCACGTCAAACCAGATCAATAGGTTCAGTCCCGGTTCTCACGAATGTTGATAAGGTGAATAATCGAACCAGATTACCAGCCAGTTCCCAGTTCAAACCGCTTGAACTGGCCAGTCCAGTCCGGGTATAATACCAGTGCCTATAGACCAAAAGCCACAACTCCTGAGCAGAAGCCTGGCGGACTATAAAAAACGTACCAGGAAAAATCAGAAAAGAGAAATGATCGTTGACACATTCACCGAAAAATGCATATGATCAAATAGCATAACACAGATGCAATAAAGAAGGCATAGAAGGCTTCCTTTACAAATTGCTGAAAGAAGTGATACAGGATGATTGCTCGGATACAAAATGAGCGAATTTATAGCTCTCAGAGGGACCCACCAAGATCCGGATAACTTTTCCATCAATAACATCTTCCCTTGCTATAATGTACATAAATGTAACTGCAGTTAAAAAATCATAACTATGTAAAACAATACATTATCAAGTTTCCTGTATATAAAATGGCCTAATATCAAAACAAGAAGAGCGAATAAATAGGTGATATGCTTATTACCTAAAACTGTGAGTTGCTAAGAAAAGCAAGCATGCATCTAGCACCTTGAAATAACTTATCCACTCCCTGCCATACAGAGCATTGAGTCTCCAAAAGGACCTTTGCTTTATTCTGCAACACTGACTGGCGTCTAATTGTCTCCCCATGTATCTTGCAGAACAGAATAAGAGACGTCAGAAGCCACATTACCAACTTTAGGAAAGCAATTATGCTTTTCTCTAAAAAATCAATAGTATATTATCGTTCTCATTAATAAAAGGCACTGGAGATTCTTGAGGCACCAGACTAAGACTAAGCCAAAAGCTATTGGCAGTCCTTCCTAATATTGCCATCATAATCAGTGATTCATTCAGCACATTCCTGCAACAGAGATCTATACTTCAAACATGACATGTTGGAAAGATCAATACCTTCAAAAACAACCTGACTAGAGCTTGTACAAACTCAAAATTACTCCGGCACGATATTTCATGTGTAAAGTAATCCATAAGTAATTCAATTGAATGCAACTCTCGTCTCTTGTCAACATCTTGTAGATCATCACCATCAGCGTCATCGTCATCATCATCTACTATCTGAAGCATCCGAATTTCCAAATCCAAAGTTGAGGGAGATAACCCTTTGATGTAGGCAGTAAAAGGCGAAACTGCAAAATTTCAAATCCAGAAAATGTAGAATTAGCATGGGTGTCTCAGATGACACTTTTGGCATAGGTGTACATGCTGAGATTTCCATGAGAACTGTCACTTACAGTTTTTGGCCTCTGAACATGAATGAAGCAGTTGCAGAAACTGTGTTGACGGCACTTCAGGTGTTATCTTAGATTTGTCTTCATCGGCTTTCATGTCTCCCTTATCCGACATCTCACTTGGCTTAAATAGTATTTCTCCAGAAAGAGATGGAATAGAGGGCAAAAAGAAAGGAGCTTTCTCAGGTTTCTTGGGAGGCTCGACTGGCTTATTGCGAACCTACAAATTAGAAAAGATGAGCAAACATAGTCTCCAACAGGTCCCCAATATAATCATAGGACAATCTCACAGAGACCAAAGAAAGCAATGGAGGCAAATGAAACAAATCTTTCATAAAGAAGACTGATAAAGAAAACATGAGAGAGGGGACCTTTATAATGTCTAGATTAATCAAGCTCTGCCACTGGCTCTTCGGCAACAGTGAGAGGGTAACTAGATCTGGAATTTGCTCAAGCAAAGGCTGGGACGAAGGGACATCTTTAGACACTGAATGTCTAATAGTAGGCTCGTTAGTGTCTTCAACTTGAGAATCTTCCACTGATGATACTGATGGCAACTTAACGGTCACAACTTCTTTCCCACTTGCATAAAAATTGATATCAGAACCTCCAGAAAACATTGATTGGTTAACCCTGGTCAATCAAAGTCCATCTCTCATCACTTTGTCTAGATACAAAAGAATGCATAATCGCCTTAATATAATTAGTCTCTAGAAACTATCAATCCAAAATAAATACTTGAACCAATGTGACTTCAAACAATGAACATGAGTATATGACTAATTGAAAAATTAAAGATGCACTATCAACTTACCAGAGATAGACCCCATTTTGATCAACATGTGTTGTGGCCAAAATATCCATATTTGGTGACAGAGATAACGCTGTGATGGAGACGTCAACATATACTGCATCTACTTGTCTAGCTAAAATAATATCCCAAATCCTTAGACTGCCATCCATACTGGAAGATAAGAGCCATTTCCCATCCTCGCTAAAGCACAAATCTGTAATTCGATCCGTATGACCTTCAAACTTTCGGACCATTCTTAGGGCAACAGCATCAAAAAGACGAATAATAAAATCATCTGCAACCGTAGCCAAAAGACCTGCAAGATTTATCAAGATAAAGTAGACCATTACAGTTACAAGGATAATAGAAGTTCTTTCTTTTCGCTATATATAGTTTAAACTTGTGCTAGTGCATATGTAATACTACATGCCTGTGTATAGTGTGAGTATCTGAGCATACACAGAAAAGAAATTGCACCCGCAGTGAAAGAAGAGAGGGTAAGGGGATGGGCAGTGCTCAGAGCATTAATTACCATTCAGACGATGGTAAGAAATTTTTACCAAAGAAGAACCAATTTTCCATCTAGATTTCAATTCACGTCCCTTGAAATCCCAGACCTGCACTACAAATAATTCCAGGAATCAGATTTACATCTTATTGAAGTTAATCTCTCTAGCACGTCAACAACAACTAAGCCTTATCCACCATTGGGGTAAGCCATACGCATCCATTTTAAGTATGAAAGGAATATTCAAAGCATTTTTTAAAGTATAAAAAAGTATAACTATTGCACCTTTTTAACAATGGAGAAAAAAGAGAGTAAGAGCATCAAGACACCTGAAAATAAGATTTTCCTCATTTTTGACCGTTGACAAAGCTTGATCAATGAAAAGATTTTCTCAATCAACCAAGCAACAATCTTCAATTCCAAATGAAACATGTTTTTAGAAATGATGCAAGAGCATAGGATTAAAACATGATACAATTTATCAGATCCAACAAGTTTACTTTTAGAGTCTTCTTGCATATTTAGGTGAGTTGAAATCCTAGTACAATCGGCTCCACTTTTCCATGCAGTACTCTCATGCATAATGGGTTTTTCACGTTATGGTTGAATACAATCCATCATCTAGAATGTTATTCCTTCTTTCCCTTAGCCTTAAATTCTGGAAGAGTGTCTTTCCAACCATTGTTAAGTGCTTTCTGTTTGCTCATTCACTCTTGGCAACTATAGCTCTTGTTAGGGTTGTTGCTGCATCAAGAAATCATTTTCCCTAGCTAGCATGAGTTTCTGCTCCATTATACCCACAGCAATTACCCACACGACTACAATTACCATCTCCAGTTGCCACCACTACCTCTAGCTAGCCTATTGAAGCTTCACATACTGCCAGCCTAAGATATCATCGCCGGTGCTGCCACCAATCTCCAAGTAGGGTGGCTAACTACCATCTTGAAATGCTATCCAAAAAATAAGTTGTAAACACAAACTTCAATACATGTCTTAGAATTATTTTCAATTTAATGAAGAAGTTTCCTAATTTAAACATTTTTCCACTGGAGTTTGCATGAAACAGGCACACTCCAAGACCATATAATAGGCATCAATGGAGATTTGAGCATCAAACATAGATATGATTCGATTTTATCATCATGAAAGGCATGCAAGACCAGCGACATAAAAACCCAACATAACCGCCATCATTACATTTTATTAACAGACAATTATATTCGGAGACTACAGCAAATTCAACCTTGCTGTCCAGTCATGTGTGCATGCATGTCAGAAGATCTTCACTTACTACATGCATGCCAGTAGATCTCACTTCCTACATGCACGCAGGTAGATCTTCACTTACTAAAAGATCAGCAAGAAGGTAGAAAAGCTAAATCATATGCATGAAATTAAAACATGGCTTGCATGTTTTACATGAGCTATAACAAGGAAACTTAAACTAGATAATTTGCCAAGTTCCATGGACAAGTAATAAGGCTTTTGTTTTCCGGTCAAGATTCTAACATCGAAAATCATTTCAGATTTTCAGAAAAATTACAGTGTTGCATCTCTCTCTTGTTTAAGCTTAAACCAACAAACCCTAACCAAAATCCAGTGAGCAGTAAAGTACATAATGAAAAGGGAAAACTAAGATATGCAACAAGAAGCACTAGAATATATGTCAGGATCAAGTTGGTAGGTCAAAGATGTCACAAATAAGGCTGGACTTGTTTCCGGTTAACAAGAAACAAACAGTTAATGATTTAGTAATTGAAGCAAAATATGTTAGGACAAATTTACAGACCTTAATGTCCCCAGCATAACCAGCACTTATCATGAGAGTATTTGCGGAATCACAAGCCACTCCAACCACTTCACCATCATGGGCACGGTTTGTTCCTTCTACCTGATCTATGTAACTTCCTCGACTTATTCCTGATTGAAGGTTGAATCGCTCGATCCAACCACCTGCTGTTCCCAAAATGGCAAAATTTCCACATGCACTAATCGTGCAAGCCTGTCACAAGATATGCTTGTCAAACACAACTTTGAGATATACTTGCCAAATAAGTAGCAATCATAGAAGTAAGAGAATACTATAATAAATAGTATAGTAACTAACAATTTTCATTCCATGTTTATTAAATCACATTTTTCGTCCTTCAATTTACGCACTAACACTTTGCCTCCATTGTTCAGCACCATGACGGCAAAAGGCTAAAGATGCTCTTATAACCATATAAATCAATCTGCTAAGGGGAATCTTGTGGTCATGCTAGCATATTTCACTCGCTCACTCCCTCTCTATGCCTACTCTTTTTTTAATAGGTAAAAGGAGATTTTACTAAAATTAAAGTTTCAAGTACATCAGAACTATACATGGAAAGAAAGAGAAGAAAAGAAAAAATTAAAGGAAAACATCACAAGACTATCTTAAGTCAGAACAACAGTCCAAAGCCGAATAAAAGAATACATCACATGGTTATGCTCACCAACTCTCTTTGACGCTATTATATCTTATTTTTCTCTCCATTGCTGTATTCTATAAACATCATCAACTATCAAGAATGTATGATTAAAGTGCGAAGCATAGTTTAATAGATAGACTGATTAAAACCATATCTATTTCAAGAAGGAAAAACAAATTTTTGCAAACTCAGGATGGAAAACTGATGATGTGAACTCAGGTTTCTAAAGCGTAGTTTTCCCAAAACTAATACAGCTTCTACATCAAGTATTTTATCCCAGTGGGTAATACTTCCAGCTAAGGAGCTGAATGTTTCATATAATGCTAAAGCTGTCCCATGTAAAAAATCAAAACTTATACCTTGACAGGTGTGGGGTTGTCAGGGCATGGTCTCAGAATATGCTCCCCTATGACAAAATTTTGAAGTCTCCACACATATGCTTGCGGAGTATCCATATGACTTGTC
Organism: Syzygium jambos; assembly: GCA_031216235.1. NCBI lineage: Eukaryota > Viridiplantae > Streptophyta > Magnoliopsida > Myrtales > Myrtaceae > Syzygium > Syzygium jambos. The sequence goes on from CM062222.1 coordinate 19,285,923, forward strand.
ACTACGTTGCACCAGTCCCGCTCCCTAATTTCAGCTGAAATTCAGGCATAATGTGCAGGGGCGGAAATCAATGTACAATATACAAACAGCTCAGAAAAGATGTGCTCGACACATGTAATGTACATTTCTGTGATTTCATGCTCATCCAAACAAGAAGTTGTCTATGTTTGACCACAGAAAAAACCTGCGGTTGACATACAATAAATTTTAAAAGCGACCCGTGATTAAGGAATAGTTACAATTTTATTTGTCCATCTGTAATGGAAATTTCATTAGTAGGAATATTATTTTGGTTTCGACTCAGGAGCACTACCAAAGTGTTTCTTATTCCACAACAGCGGAAGCACTTTTTCACCCTAGCAACTCCTCAGAATTACTGCATCTCAAATAAAACAGATTCCTCTTCTAATTTTCTGCATCTTCTCCACCACTTTTTAGAAATCCGCCCCTTCTTTGTTTCCATTGCAAACTTCAGATTGCCACATCTTTGCTTAGAGGATGAGCAAATTGACATTAGAAAAGGTTTTCCCCTTCAAATTCACATTGAAAGACACATGATTGTAGGGATGTGGCCTTAAAAGGCCCAACATACCAGTTTCAAAAGCCTAGGCATTATAGAATCATGTTTTACAAGAGACCATATTTTAACCTTGACTTAAATGCTAGAATGGATAGGTCGAATCATCAAACCAATTATTATTAATTGCTCATTCGCTGGTGATTCTGAATTGCATGAAAGTTCATAGCACAAAAATCCTTACCAACATCAAATGCTATAACAGGCTTCAGCTTTATCTCTTCTTCCTGCAATGTAAGCCAACCAAAGATATCAACATTTAAGAGAGACAAAACATAGATATCAATTAGAATGGCACTTAAGTACTTAATAACAGAACTTGAAAAATCATGAAAAATTTGTTTTCAACTGAGTATGTAGACAAAGTTCAAAGGATAATGAGATTAATGTCAAGAGTGCTCGGGATAAGCTTAATATTCTTTTAGCATGGAGACAGATAGAATTCAAAATGAGGGTATTAAAAATGAAGAGACAGGAAGATGACCAAAAATGTTACGAAAACTCAACCTGATCTTTACACATTATACGCAGACTAAAAAGGTTTATTAAGAGCAAACTCCTGAAGGGAACAAGTCCAGCTCTCCAGCACAAATAAGGGCCCGGCCAACCAAAAGCGCACTTATGACATAAAGATTGCCAGCAATTGAAATAATCAAATCATGTTGAAACACACTCCTTGCTAGGGACAAGCTTTGAAACTACTTTCTGCTTGTCAAAAACAGAATATACAATAATAAGTTCATTTGCCGTTTTTACGGCTTTTCTCCAACAGATTCATTTCCAAAAAAAAAAAAATCAGAAGACTATAACTTGTCATTACAATCATCAAAGATGCAACAGGATAAATGAAACTCCAGACAAGTGAGATAAATTCTTTGTTTTATTTTCTGAAACTACTTCTGACTTGCAATCTGAAACGCTGTGGGCAAAACAATTGAAACTATTGTTCTATGAGCATAGGGAAGGAAGAGGGTAAAAAAGGTAAGAGATGAAAGAAATAGGAAGAATTGAAGAAGAAGCAGGAGGAGGAGGAGGAGGAGGAGGAGGTGGAGAGGAGGAGGAGGAGGAGAAGGAGAAGGAGAAGGAGGAGGAGGAGGAGGATTCTCTTATAACCAACTCACAAATAAATGTAGGTAAGGGTTGATTGACAGCAGTACCAACCAGGTTATCATCCAACGTATCATCTATTTGGCTTCAATTGGAAGATACTTTTAACTTGAAATGATAGACAACATGTACTCTCCTAATATTTAGAGAACGGGAAGGCTAGCTCCATGAGCTGGGACTATCCTTCCAGATAAGCATCGTACACATCAGATTTACCACGCGTAATAGGCATGTGGTATATCAAACCAGTTAAGCTAGGAATTTTTATCCAAATTAAAACAGGAAGGTGGATAATCTCCAAGCAAGCAAACCACTCTTAATAAAGAAGTGATTGATTTGCTCCTCCACATCTACAGTACAACAAATATATAAAATACTTCCGTCCATCCAGAAAGAGCAGCAAAGCAATACACATGACAGGGAAATTGGAATATGTTTGTTCCTAATTGCTGAATATTGAAAGAAATGAGTCTAGAGAAGGAAATGAAACAGACATGTGATGACGTGACTGTCAACATAAACAATACCTTTAACTTCAGTTTTTTTGCTCGCTTGGATACATGACGCTGAGATAGCTCTCGACTTTGCTGATCCTGCTCTTGCAATGGAAATGAACACCAAACAACAAATAAGGAAAAGAAAACGGAAAAATCCACACCACACTATCAGCTATAGAAATTTAATATTCAGTGCAACAATCTTATATATTACTTAAAAGGAACTCAGATTGTTTAGGACTCAGAGAGCTACATAAGGTTTCAAAAATTCTGGATAAACTGCAATCCTCAGAGTGACTTGTCTTATATCGCTGCAATTATGGGTTCATTTGAACATTTGGAATTACTATTTGGTTTGTTTCTAAGGTGAAATTTGGAGGATGTAAATGACAATATTTGTCAATTTAAGTAAAAAGAGAAGTCCACCCTGAGATGGTAATAAAGATGATTATATCCACGAGAAAAACTGAAGAAAATTTTTAAATAGAATGCAAACAAGTGCCTTTAGCAGTTATCACCCTGGTTAGCTACCTTGATGTGTTTGAAAATGTCAAATGAAAAGTTTTAAGATTTTAATCTCTCGTGATGTGATGTTGGGAACTACTACACTTCACTAATTTTTTATTCTCAAACATAGTAAGTGCCCTACAAGCACTGGTTTCCGCTTTGAAGCTTGCTTAAGTCTAGTTAGTTTGCCTCGTAGACTATGTAGCATGGACACGTTCAGGAGGCCGACGTGTCAGTGTCCGACACGTAACACGTGTCCGACACGCTCCGACAAGCGGTCAACAGGTGTCGAAAATCCGACACACAGTCAACACGCCTGACACGCTGCCGACACACGAGTCCAGAATCCTGACACGCGATTCCAACACGCACGGGGTCAATTTTATAAATTATCAAAAAATTAGAGATCAAAATGTAAATTTATAAAAAAATATATAAAAAAAAGAAAGGGTGAAAGAAAACCCTAGTCTTCCGTTCTCATCTTCACAATGCTTTCACTTGCTCTATGTTCTCCCTTCCCCTCTCGATTCGCGATTTATCTTCTTCGCTTGAACCAACAACATCCTTCGAGGAGAAGGCCTTGAAGAGGAACACTGATTGCGTCTATTTCCTCACCATTCCTCATCTTCTTCCTTTTCATCCTCCAAGCTCCAAACCCCCAAATCCCCATCCCTCAGACCCTGAACCTGCCACCACCCTCCTCCGTTTCGTGGACCAAGAACCCCTCTAGCAAATAGCTCCTCCTCTCCCTCCCGGCACGCGCCATCATTTTTTTATTATTTATTTTTCCAAGACATGACGTAAATTATAGGCCTTTTATTGTTATTTATTTGTGGATTTAAATCAAATTTAAAAATAATAATTTATGTATATATAAAAATATATATTTAATATACGTGTCCTAACGTGTCGGAATTATCTATTTTTTGAGAAATGACATGTCGCATGTCATAGCATGTTGTGTCGTGTCCCGTGTTAGTGTCGGTGCTACATAGCTCATAGAGCATCTGTCGATTTGACTCATCTAAAGGTGATGCAACCTAAAAGGATATCAGACACTTTGGCTAGAGTGGACAAGATTGACAGTTGTAAAGAAAATCTAGCATCAAATCTGCATTTGCTGCGGCATAGCTTAAAAAGGAGCAAGGAATGTCGCGGGCACTTGTAGGTACCAAATGGGTGACAACAGAATGGGTGGATAAAATATGCACCCGGTGGAGCTATTGTAAAGGGGAAAAAATCTCTCGACTTCAATGCTTTCTCTATATTACTGATAGGGGTAACAGAAGTGAAAACTAGAGTTCTCAATCACAAAGAGACTATGTTTCTAAGCCACAAGCTTATTCAGCAATCATTATGACTTCTAAGTTCAACCAACATAACAAACATTTGCAATTTTGCTTAGTTTATCTATGGATTAGCATCTCCGTGCTTTCAAAAAGGAATTTATTGATTATCAAAAACTCTCTTCATTCATCAAAAAAACTATATATTGGCTTCCCGCATCCTGAAAGCTCAAATACTCAAAAACAAGCTAAGATCTATATTATGCATGGAAAGAACATGCACTTTATATTCAATAGTCTGCATAAAATTACGGAAATTTTACCATCACAACCTTTGGAGTCAGATTACTACAAAAATGAACTTACTTGTTTAAAAATTAGGGGTGAGCATAGTTCCAGGGTACAACGTGGAACCTAAGAACTTGACTAGCGAGAACCTGTAGATTTCAGGTTTCAAGGTATGCAAGGTAGATTCAGGTTCCAAAAATTGGGAAACATGTATCGACAAATAGGTTCTAGGTTCTGGTAGGTGGAACCTAGAACCTGAAATCTCAAACAAGTTTTCTGTGCTCTTTTTTTTTTTTGTCTATGTCTTCGCATGATCCTACGGTGTTCTATGGCATTAGATAATAAGTGCATAATCTGGAACCACTAGTTTGAGCTTTCATTTTATGAGTTGTTAATGTTTCATATTCTCCGTGTGTCTAAATATAAATTATGATTAGTAGATTGTAGAAGCAGTGACGGTCATTAGAACCTGAACAAACCCTGGAATCAACCCCAGAACTTATGACAGGGTAGGTTCTAGGTTTTAAGGTATGTAGGATAAGTTCCAGGTTCCAAAAAATGAGAAACCTGTTCACATGGGTAGGTTCATGTACGAAACTTGAAACCGCTTACCCCTAATAAAAATCACATTTGTTTTGTAAGTTCTTGAGCATTTTCTGTTAGCAATAGAAGAAGATATAAGAAATTGATAAGGAAATTGATGACAACGGACAGAGCATTCCAAAAACTATTTTCTTGCAATTCATACATAAGGTTAAAGGGCTTTTAGTTCCAAATAAACATAAAAGTGGAAAAATGGAAACTAAATCTGTCAATGGAGATCATAATCACTATTCATTCAAGGGATAAAAAAAAAACGCATTCATTACGGAGGAGAGCAAACATATAAAACCATGTTAAAGTATCCATAACACTAACAAAAAAAAAGACTGATGTGTGCTTGACACGGACCTGGACAACCGAGAAAAGCCGGAAGGCACGATCCTGACCAGCTGATAGTATATGCCTACCATTAGCATAGAACCTGCAGATATACATCATGATTGGTGATTCCCAGACCAAACAAACTCCGAACAATACATATTTGCAGGCAAATCATTCTTCTTTTTTCTGATCCCGAAAAAAATGAAATGGTACAATTATACACAAAAATACTGTACTTCTCTTAAAGTAAACACTAAATAAAACAAGGAAACTTATTACCTTATGCAAAGTGGAGGAGCACTATGACCACTCCGAAAGCGTAACAGACGAGGATCTCCATCACTTGTGTCGAAAATCCACATCTATATCAAACATAGTGATTTATAAAAAGAGAAATCAGTACTAATTTCGAGATAACACAACTGGATCTAAAATTCAACCCCCATTATCCAGAGAAAAACTAGGTTCTGTTAGATTATCCACAGATTATCACCAGTGAAAGGTGAAGATTATGCCACTTTTGCACCGCTCATTACTCAATAAGGGCTAGAGCTACCCTACACAGTCAAAGAAGAAGGCCGAATGATTTTCAAAGTTGCCATCTGCTGACCGACCTATAGGGCTAGTTGCAATAAAACACACAAGGTCAAAGTTACCTAAACAAGACAAGATTGCCCAATGATTTTCTATAGTCTCCTAGGCTGATCTTAGATGGTTAGGAGCAATTAAACAAACAAACAAACAAAGACTTTTTAGGAAAACAAACTAGCTACCGGCAGACTGCATTTGCAAACTGATGAGTACCAGATCTTATGTCATCAAGAAATATCAGCTCTAAATTCTTTCTGTTACATGGGACAAAAAAGAGCTCCGATAACTACGGATATTCACCTGTCTCACTTGAAACTCAAAACATAACAGAATATAGGGAGGAAAGTTACTTGCAAGAGGGGAAGCAAAAACAGGCCACAGCATACATAGATTTCCCAAGTACTATTTAGATCAATAAAGAGATTTATAAGTCATATTAATCATCCAACATTGCTGGCTTCATTTAACTAGACAATGAAAGTTTTAAATGAATGGTCATGAAAACTACTTTGTGAATCTTACCTTAATTGAGTTATCTGCAGATGAACTCATTAGCACAGGCTCATTAGCAAAGAAGTGGAGAGAAATTATTGACCCATCATGCGCATCTCTTATGACTGACTGGAGCCTTCTTTTCTCAAGATTCCATATGCTGACAACACCCGATGAACTACCAGAAGCTAGAAGAGGCTGCCCATCTAAAGGAAGAATATAGATGTAAGCACAAACAAACTGCTAAATCCACATATGAAATCCTTCTAACATATAAGAGCCACGGGAGGTTAAATAATTAATATGGAAGAGTTACTGGAGACGAAATAAAACATGGCCAGTGTAGAAGCACCCTTGAGTTAGGAAGATGACCAGATTTGTAGCAGGAAATATTTTAATACTTGATGAAGACGGAGAAACAATATGAACGATACCTGTGCTGAAAGACAAGGCGGTCACAGAACCTCTCATTGAATGTGAAAATGTAACCAATTCTTCATCATAGCGAATATTGTGAACGTGAATCTTGCCATCAGCACAGCCAACTGCAACAACATCTAAAGCAGGTGATGAAACACAACTGCAAACAGATGAATTCCATCCCTTGAACTCATAGAGCTTTGTCTTAGTGCTTATGTTCCAAAGCTGCAAAGGCCCTTCCTGGCTTCCCAGAATAACCTGTTTACAAGATACATTAAAACTGTTAACATGGCTGTTAAGCATTCACAATTTCTAAAACCCGTTTATTTTGCTAAATTACCATCCAGCTTTGGCTTACAAACAAATTGGTTTAGCACTCTCGTAGGCAGCATGCTTGCACTAGTGTAAATTGTCATTAAAATCCAATCAGGATCTTAGGATCTTACCACCCTACAATTCAAAACTTAAGAAACAATCCAGACCTTAAGTAGGGTATCCAGTTACAATCTTTAGAGGGTCGCAATCCAAATTGACAAATATCATAGGATGGTACGATCATATCCATTCTATCATTTAATAGTACAAAATTACACACTCAGACTTCCTTTGAGTTTCGGGTTATGACAAGGATTTTACTTTAAATCAGAGATGGAGATCATATACGTATTTAATGTAAAACTTCTTTGAAGTTTCAATCTCAACAAAGACATAACTAGTAAATTGCACTCAAGTATATAGATTGAGGAATGATAAGAACTTCACGGCAACACTACTTTAAATTTGGTAAACAATCAGTTGATGTCACACAAGTATTCATGTTAAGTATCCCACAGTATTATTTCTAGGATGATAAGAATGCCTATCATATCCTAATCTGATCATTCAGTTAACCCAAACATTCCTAAGTAGGATGTCGACTTTCATAACAATGCTTGCTACATTTTGTTTCCCCTAATTTCTGGGGTACACTCTTTTCTGCTTACCCGGTTCTTGTCATTTTCACATCCCCAGATCTAGACAGACTAGTCATGTTCAAAATGTTGAGCTGCTGACATGTGGACCATGCTGCTTTCAACACCACAAACTCCTCTTATCAATCTATATAACAGAATTTAGTCAAAATAGCTAGGGTAAAATGTGTGAAAATATTCTAACCGGAATAGTCCATAGCCCTTCAAGGTTGGACCCCTGAATACTTCTTCCCCTTAACAGCTTAATTTTTTCAAATAACGATTCGAAAGTTAGTGACCTTTGGCTGGATCTTGCTATCAAGAGCTAATTACAGATGCATAAATCTATTATCTTTAAATACAATATAGTATTGCATTCTTAAGTAACCAACATGTCTACTTTTTATAAATTTAAAAAAAGTAATTGATAAAAGGATTGTACCGTATCAAGACTATGGCCAACTAGCACAGATAATTAGAAATCTACTCATTTTCACGATGGATATTGAACTTTTTCCATCAATTGTTGATACCGAGCAGTAATTGCTGGCATAAAACAAAGCATACAATACGTAATTTCGCAGTTTGCGTCTATTGTTGCTTTGTTTTTCGGCTTATCTGTTACTTTGCTCAAATCGTTTATACTGGAAACAAATGGAGAAAACTTTCCAAATTAATTACAGGTGCATGAGAAAGGAAAAGGACAAGACAAAGCCAGTTTTGAACATTGTAGCCATTTTATTTAATAATCTTCTTTCTTCAGCAAGTACGTGCATGCTCAACCACTAATCTCTATCAAATATGAATTGAAAAGTTCTTGAGACAAAGAGGATAATCACCTTGTTTAAGTAAGTATCTGGATGCATTATACAGCTAGGACTAAAATTGCTATCCAACAAGACATGTCCCACTGGTGAAAGGTTCTCATTCACTCCTTTGAACGCCCATATGTACACATTACCATCAACATCAACACTCAATATGTGCTCTCCAAACAACAGCAGCAAACAAACTTTAGCAGTATGCCTGCTCCAAGTTGCTACCTGTAAGTAAAGCATACAATTAGATAGACAAATGTTCCTGCATATTATTAAAGAAAAACACAACATATTTTCTGGCAATATCTTTAACTAGCAATTCAGGCATGTGCACTTAGGGTCTCACCACCACATGCCAATCTTTAATTAGTAGTTCAAATGTCATATTGTTTTTTTTTTTTTGAGGGATAAGCCAAACATCATATTCTACTATTACTAATCTGCTTCACAAATAGATATAAACTCTAGCCAGCATTAACCATCAATATGTCTTCATATTGTCTACATCGGACCGTTCAAGAACATGCATAGAATCTGAGAAAAAAGTTCTTCACATGTTGATCGACAAAAATTACCTATACAATGCTAGTCCTATCCCATTCAACTAAAAAATTGCATAAGCCTGGCGAGAAGATAGTGCAACCAAGAAATCTCTTTTCATACAGACATTTAAACCTGTTCCAACTCAAAATACCAGAGTGGGAACATTGACTTTAAGGCCTTTCAAGAAAATGATATCAAGTTGGTAAACAGAGTTGCCTAACAAATTTAAAATGCTTCAAGTGCAGCGGGATAAATTAGAATATAACAAGGAGCCTTCAAAGATAAATGCTAGCCAACGTCCAAGCGCCTGGTTTGGTGGCTAGCGCCTCAGGCATTAGGGAGTGTATGTGCCCTAGAAGCACCTAGCGCATTTAACAACATAAGATATGGCATTGATGGAAGCATATGTCCCTGGATATACACAAGAACACGACACCGCTGATGGAAGCATATGTCCCTGGATATACACAAGAACACGACACCGCTAGATACAATTATATGCCTACAAAAAAGCCATATGCAACCACATGCACAAAATCAGAACCAACAAACTCAAAAGCGAATCTCCAAGGCTATGGCTGAATAGAAAATTAATGACATAACTTGACTAAGATGCGGAGCTTATCCAATGAGGTGCATCCATTTCAGGAAAAGCAGGTCACATTTGATCAATTCTGAAGGCTAGGAAGTTTAAAAGATATTGTCTTCCATCAACACCTACTGCTAACAAAATTGAAAATTAACATATTTTACTACACTAATGAACCATCAGACAGTCACACTCTGATAGCCACTGCTACAAACACAAAGCTGCAACCAAATAATTGCCACCAAAAGCCCATTGGTTTTTCCCCTTGCAAATTCCTTATTCATAACATCACTACCACCCTAACCAGTGCTAACATTCATAAGCAGTACCATCAATAGTATCCCAAAGCTCACATGCCATGGGCACACTAAGAAAAACCAAGAATCACGAATCTATTATCTTGTCACCGTTGATCACTTGTCAACAAAACAAAGACTAATACACTGGAAACATATGAGTTCCACTAGCTAGACAACCTACCAAATGACACCAATTAATAAACATCTTCCAGCAACGTACAAAGGCAAAACACTTTATAAGAGAGTTTCGGTCATAGCATATCTTATATCACAACAATTCCTTACACAATGAAAGTGGAGATCCTTCCATTTGTTTAGTCACAAATCTACACAGTTAAATTCCTTCACTACTCATGTTAAAGATTTTGTCACATCTATCATTACCTTCATCATGATTAATAACTTGTTGACGATTTATAACTTTGGAAGGAAAATGAAAATGGTTGCCCCAACCTAACATCACATTGCAATGTAAGAGAACACCCTAAATAATCCATTATTTGGAATCTCTTCTATCAAGCAGTTCAATGACAAACCTGGTGAGCACGCTTAAACACACCAATGTCACTTCCATAAGCAGCAAAAGTATATTCTCGATAGGATGTGAGAGCCCGTATTTTCTTTGGCAATTGGGGACCTTCACAAAAAATGTTCATCTACTTGTTACTCGACTAAAGAAAGTGCCAGAAAACAAAAGGCAACAAGAAGTAAAGGAATTCCCTATTTATTTAAGGGAGAGAAACCCCATTAGATAGCATGATCAAGCACATTATTGACAACCCAGCCCATGAAACTGTCATTACAAAATATTTCAAGCAGTTATACTTTCCAAACGGGCACTGCTAATTAGCTTTTTCCCTTCCAAACAGAAAAAAGAGATTGTGAATACCGACGTAAAAACAACTCGAAAACCGCCCAAATCAGAAATGTAAAAAGGCATTCAAGTAGCTCAAAAAATGCCGTGCCCATGCCATTTCCCAATGTACTTGACCCAAAGGGCCAAAAGAAAAAATACGTCGTTTGCACCACAAATGAAACGAATTGCAGCGCAGAGGCAGAGACAGCAAAACAGAGGCCAAGATGGTCAGCTTCCCCGAGCGCACACCCTTGGTTTATGTACTCACCAACAAGCACCAAGCTCAGCTTCGCGCACTGCAAGCATCAAAGGCAACGGGTCAAATCGACAGGCGACGCCGACCGATCTCAAAAAAAAAACAACAACGACGACGCCGCAAGAACGTCGCGCGAGAGGCGGGCGCGGCCTTACGTTGTACACTTGGAAAGCCTTGCCGACGGCGACGGCGACGAAGGTCTCGGTGCCGAGGCGCTGGACGGAGAAGGGGACGCCGGCGGTGATGTATCCGATCGCCCTGTACGGTTCGAATATCCCCATCGCTTCCGCGGCGAGAGAGGAAGTGCGCCGACGAGAGGCGTTGGCCGGAGGATTCGAATTCGGAACGTTGCGAGTCCGGCGGGGAGGGAGGGAGGGAGGGAGCGGGGTCGAGGGTTTAGGGTTTTAGGCAACCCAGGAGTGGACTACTGGACGGTGGTGATTGCAGGCCGATTTTGTGTTCCGACTATGGGTGCCAACTACGTGTCCCATTCTTGCTTCCTTTGTTTTTTCTTTTTGGGTTAATACCACAAAAAATCCTAAACTGGTACACTTGTGACACATTTATCCCAAATTATTTTTTTGATCATAAAAAACCCCAAACTGGTACACCTGTGACAATTTTACCCTGAACTATTTTTTTGACCACCAAAAACCCCAAACTGGTACACCTGTGATAATTTTACCCTGAACTTACCACAAAAAACCCCAAACTGGTACACATATGACAATTTTACCCTGAATTAAAATTTTAATATTATTTTTTATTTTTTTTCGAATTTTTATTTATTTTTATTCTTTTCTTTTCTTTTGTTTTCTTTTTTCATTTTCAAACTTTGGCCGGTCGCCGGTTCGGCGACTGGCCAGAGGCGTAAGCCGGCGAGGGCCGCCCTCGCCAGCATCGGCAAGGGCGACCCTCACTGGCTCGAGCGAGGGTGAGCCCGCGAGGGGGACCCTCGCCCGCGTCGGGCGAGGGTGAGTCGGCTAGGGCGTCGGTGAGGGCGACCCTCGCCCGCGTCGAGGGAGGGCGGCCCTCACCCAACGCAGGCGAGGGCCGCCCTCGCCTGAGTCGAGTGAGGGTCGCCCTTGCCCTGGGCAGGCGAGGACGGCCCTTGCCGGCTTCCGCCTCTGGCCGGTCGCCGAATCGGCGACCAACCAGAGTTTGAAAATGAAAAAAAAAGAAAAGAAAAGAAAAGAAAAAATAAAAAATTCAAAAAAATAAAAAAATAATATTAAAAATTAGTTCGGGGTAAAATTGTCACATGTGTACCAGTTTGGGGTTTTTTGTGGTATGTTCAGGGTAAAATTGTCACAGGTGTACCAGTTTAGGGTTTTTTATGGTCAAAAAAATAGTTTGGGGTAAATGTGTCATAAGTGTACCAGTTTAGGGTTTTTCGTGGTATTAATCCTTTCTTTTTTTAAGGGTTAATACTACCCAAAAAAAAAAAGCCAACTGGAACATTTGTTAAAAACTTGCCCCACACTAATTTTCGGACTATAAAAAGGCCTCCGATTAATACATCTGTGATAAATTTACCCTCCCTTAGTTTCCGTTAAATTTTACTTTTTTTTATTACAAAAAACCCAAACTAGTACACCTGCGACAAATTTATCCTCCCTTAAGGTATGTTTTTTTTTTTTGAAATTGTTTTCCCGAAAAGTGTTTTATAGACTTTCATCCGTTTGGTTCTTCGAAAATGATTTGATCAACGGAAAATACTTTCTGGTCAACACAAATATCATGTTTAAATTTAGGAAAATGAATTCCCTTATCTATGAAGGTGAAAACACTTTCCGGAATTGCTCATCTTGAATTTTTTAATATTTTTATTTATTTTTTTCTTTCCTTTTCTTTTCTTTTTTTTTTCTTTTCTTTCTAAGAAGGAACACATTCACGTTTTTTCTTTTCTCAATAAAAATAATTTCAAAAATAATGAATAATTTGAAATAATTTAAAAAATACAAAAAAATTGATAATTTTCACAATCAGACTTTTTTCACTAAATAACTGAAAATACTTTACAAATATGTTTTAGGTTTTAGCCAAATACCGAAAAATAAACCCATTTTCCTGGAAAATGATTTCCCAGAAAATATTTTCTAGCAACAATACGTTTTTCGTGAAACAAATGCACCCTTAGTTTTCGTTAAATTTTATTGTCGAATTATTAAGATGGATAACACGTGGTAGTTGATGGATAAGGTTTTACCTCCGTTTGTCATAGGTGTACCAGTTTGTGATTTTTCGTTGTATTAATCCAATTTAACGGAAACTAACAAATGGTAAATTTGTCCCAAATATACCAGTTTGGGATTTTTAATGGTTAAAAGATTAGTTTTTCGTAAATTTGTCACAGGTGTACCCGTTTAGGATTTTTCATGAAAAAAATTAATTTTAGATAAATTTGCTACAAATGTACCAATTTAAGGTTTTTCGTGGTATTAACTCTTTTTAGAATACTGCACCCAAAGTTTAACTCAATACAGTTTTAAATTTTTCTAACGGTACAATCTTGTTCTAAAATTTAATAGACTTGTACAATTAAGTCCTCAGTTAATTTCATCCAATCTGTCCGCAATAAATTTCATCCAATCTGGCAAATAGAAAAGGCCGATGTGTTTTTTTATCATTACTTTTTTTAAATGAACATAGCCCGGATATGATCGCCAATCAAACGCTACATCGGAAAAAAAAAAAGAACTTGAACATTTAAACCGATAAAAGATGTAAAAATTAAAACAAAAAACAAAAAAAAGGATAAAAGAAAAATGACCAGGAATTAAAAAAAAATAAGATAAAAATACAAGGACAAATAAAGAAAGGGCACAACTGCTTCGCCGGTGAATGAATTGGGAAATCTCACTAAACTAGAAGTTCCTGATCTTCGTGCACATGGTGTTGATCACGAATTTTCTGATTTTCATGGATTTCATCATGGAGATTCGATGGTTGGTGATAATGAGCATGCTCCGATCTTTCGATTTGCGGGCTCGCAAATTTCCACTGTTCCACAAAATTTGACTTCTTTTCTTTGCACTAGAGGCAATAAGATGTTCGAAATTTCCTTCATCTCTCTAAAACTCCCCTTGAATCTCAGCACCCTCAGGAGCATCTCCAACCGTATCTTCAATTTCATTTCTTTCACATATCACCTCCGCAAGAGGTGGAGATCTGCTTTCTTGAATCTGAGTGTCAATATTGCGAGCATCCAATTGTTCATTCTCCTTTTCTATTGAATCCTCGGCACCAAAATCTTGTCCTTCAAACTCTGCATCCGGTTCCTACACCCTCTTTTTCATGGAGTTCTTCTGATGGTTCTTTTTCTTCTTCGTTCACCATTTCAGTTTCCTCTCTTCCTTTGCTTCTTTTTCATTTCCATCTCTTACTTTTTCACCTTCTTCTTTGCGACCCTTCTCTGGTTCCTTGTCTTCTTCATCCATTCTTCTCAGATTGGCATCAAGTGCCTTTTTTCTTTTTCCTCAATTGCCTTTTTCTTCTTTAAAGACTATGATGAACCTTCAGTAGATGATTTAGCTTTTCTCCTCCTGGTAGACGTTTGCAAGACTTTAGGCTCAATTGATCTCTTCTCCTGCTTTGCCATCTTTCCCCAATGTTTTTACGCTTCGTTTTGGAGACCATTTTCTCCCCAGCTGTCACTGTAGAAAGACTTTTTGTACTCAACTTAGAAGGAATGCTAATCTCAAAATAATGAAAAATTCTTGTCACCAAACAGCCATAAGGTAGTTGGCCTTTGCTCTTGAGTACAATTCTATACATGTGAAGCATAATGGTACGAGGCAAAGACAAAGAAACCTCATTCACAATAGCTCAAGTCATTTTGGCTTTGAACTTGGACACATCAGTTTTTGAGGCAGCCTTTTGGCCTGAGGCAATTGATGATAATCTTATGAGTGATAATGTTGTTCACAGGCAAATTGGAATAGGAGATGTGTGTCTTTATTTCCCTTGAAAAATTTAGGTCCTCAGTAAGAAATTTGTAAGGATCTTCTGGTGTGATGTTGGTTGAAATAAAGGTATAATTCCTCACACCAATAATCTCAGCAAGCTTAGTAACTTCCAATATTCATAAACGTTATCAAACACAGTAAATTGTATCAGGCTTGAAGAAAGAAAAGACAAGTTCAGGTCGAAGAATGCTGTAAGTTCTGGACAAGCAAGGTAGGAAAGCAAGCAAAAATCTTCCGATTCCAGTTTCACAAGACGATGCCTAACAGAAATTCTAATACTTTCAAGGAACAGAAAATCCACTGTTCTATCACACCTCCAACCAGAAGCGAGGTGTAATACTCATTGAGCATTTTCATTTTAAGCAGCTTCCCTCTAGGTTTTATACAATCAACAGCAATTCCCATCTTCCTTAGAAATTTTTATACAATCTCTCATCATCATCTTCTCTTTTCCCTTCCCAATGGGATTTAGAAGCACTCTTAGGCTGCGCATGGCAACTTGCCAAATAGTGTTTGATTCTGTTCTTTTGTTCCCAGAATCAGTTTGGGAATAGAAATCCGTTTGTTTAATTTTTTTATTCTGGACACAAATTCTTGCAAATTTGTGCCTAGAATCAGTTTTGGAGCAGAATCAAGAATAAAAAAAAGTAGCTTCTTGATTCTGGGAATAAAAATAAGAATCAGTTTTTTTTCTTCTTCTTTTTCTTGGTTTTTAATATAGCTTCTAATGTCCAGCGCGAGGGCCACCCTCGCCGTATCTGGCGAGATTAAAATATTTTAATAAAAAATATTATTAATAATAAAATTTTACCGACCATGGTAAAAAAAATATTATTAATAAAAAAAATTTTACCGACCATGACTTGTGACCAAGCCATGGGGAAAAAAATTTTTATTAATAAAAAAAATTTTACCAGTCATGGCCAGCGACCAGGCCATGGCGAAAAAAATAAAAAAATATTTTCAATAAAAATATTTTTATTAAAATATTATTAATAAAAAATATTTTACCTGCCATGGCCAGCAACCAGGCCACGATAAAAAAAATAAAAAAAATAATTTCAATAAAAATATTTTTTATTAAATATTATTAATAAAAAAATATTTATAAAAAAATATTTTACCAGTCATGGCTAGCGATCACGCCATGGTAAAAAAATAAAAAATATAGTTTTTAGTAAAATATTTTTTAAAAAAATTATTAATAAAAAAATTATTTATAAGAAAATTTTTTACCGGCCATGGCCAAAAAAATAAAAAAATTATTTTTAATAAAATTATTATTAATTAAAAAATATTTTACCGGCCATGGCCAAGAAGGAGGAGAAGAAAAAAAGAAAAGAAAGAAATATTAAAATATTTAAAATGTTATTAAAATATTATTAATAAAAAGAAATTTTATGCCGTTACCAAACGTACTTCTATTCTTTTACTATTTTAGGAATAGAAATTTTGGGTCATTACCAAACGCCTTTAAATGCTCAGAATCAGCTCCCGGGCACAGAATAAAAAAAATCATTTCTGATCAGAATCTGTTCCCGAGCATAGAATGGTTGTCATGCGCAGCCTTAAACTCTGGAGTTTGAGCAACAATAAAATCTTGTCCAGAAGCGGTCGATTCCCCTACCTTTTCCTTTCCTTTCCAGAAACACCATCTTTCTTGTCCGTTGCAGTTTTCGAAAACACAGTTTGGAGCGAGGGAGTTGTAGAGGCCAAGACAAAGTCTTCCTCAGATCTAAACCCATTAGGCTTAAAAATATTGATTCATCAGGTGGTCAGAAGCATCACCCCTCTTGAAAGGTTCATAAGTTTTCCACAAAAACTTTGAATCTTTAAAGTGAAAATGTCTGGAAGGCGTAGATTCAGGTTTACCATAGGATTGAGGGTTACCGGACGGCTTAGACGATTGCTTCTCTGATTCTGTTACGGATGAGTCACTGATCTCAAATTGTTCAAGTCTTCCTTTTGTTCTCGAACCCATGTTTACAATGCGAGATGATCGTCGAGCTCTTGCGGAGGTTGCAAATTTTGGAGACATTTGTGGTTTTTTTAAACGATTTGAGATGAAAAGTTTTGAGTTTTGAGAGAAATGTGAGAGAGAGAGAGAGTTTAGTCGAAAGAAATTATGCTAAAACACCAAGAGTCGCGAGTTTTAAAACTAAGACAAAAAACTGTATTTGGAAGTTTTTTTAAGGATTGCCGAAATTTATGGAGAAAAATGTAATTGACAGTTTTTTTTAAAATTAAATTAAAAAATCAAAATAAAATAAAATCAATCAATATATTGATCTTATAAAAAGGGAAATTTAGAATACATGCATGATTCCCTTGCAAAAATAAAACTTATGTGCAAAATTTAAATGTCGATCTTTGGAAGTTTTGTCTTGCGTTTGAATATATGCTTCTGAATCTGAACATAAGTTCAGACGCGGAAGATCTATATTGGTATTCAGAAGCAAACTTCCTTCTCCTGTCTTTCAAATATCTAAAGCAAAAGGATAAGTAATATTTACTTTATCATGAATAAACTCAAATGAACTCTTTTCTAATGGTTTTGTAAAAATATCTGCTAATTGATGTTTTGAATCTATGAACTGAATCTCCACGTCACTATTTTGAACATAAAATCTTATGAAGTGATGCTTAATTTCAATATGCTTAGCTCAAGAATGAAAAATTGGATTCTTGGTCAAGTTGATAGCACTGATATTGTCACATTTGATTTTAACGCTTGATTCTTCAATTCCAAAGTCTCTTAACTATTGTTTTATCCATGGAATTTGAGCATAGCAACTTTCAAGTGCCACATATTTTTCTTCTGTTGTTGATAGTGCAATTATATTTTGCTTCTTTGAATACCAAGATACTAACATGTATCCCATCAATGGACATGTTCCTAATGTGATTTTCCTATCAACTTTACAACTATCAAGGCTAGCATCAGAATAACCAAAAGTGTAAATCTGAACCTTTGGCATGCCAAAATCCTGACATTGGATATGTTCCGACATATTTAACAATCCTTTTCAAGCAATAAGATGAGATTCTTTTGCGTTTGCTTGGAATCTGGGACACATACATATATTGAACAAAATATCAAGTCTAGAAGCAATAAGGTAAAACAATGATCCGAATGCTTCTATACAACTTCTAATTAACTTTTTTACCCTTGCCATCCTTATCCAGTTTGGAAGAATGAGACATTGGTGATTGTCTTCTTGTTATTTTCTATTCCAAACTTCTTTACTATCTCTTTGGCGTACTATTATTGACATATAAAATGACCATCTTTGGTCTGCTTGACTTAAAGTCCAAGGAAGAATGTTAGTTCTTTTATCATGCTCATTTCGAATTGATTTTGTATAGATTTAGAAAATTCCTTGCAAAGCAAATCATTAGAAGAATAAAAAATTATATCATCAACATAAATTTAAACAAGTAGAATATCTTTACCTTCTATTTTGATGAAGAGAGTTGTGTCTACTTTACATTTTTCAAACTCATTTTCTACCAGGAAATTACTTAGTTTTTCATACCAAGCACGAAATGCTTGTTTTAGACCATAAAGTGACTTCCTTAGCTTGTAGACATGATGAGACTTTCTTAGCTCTTCAAAACTAAGGGTTGTTCCACAAACACGTCCTCTTTAATGTAACCATTCAGGTGAGGGCTACATCAACGTATCAGGTGGAAACTTTAGCTCTTGTCCACGCATTACGCTTTCTCTCTCCTCGAAGAAGTTTTAACCTGGAACTCAACTCCAACTGCTTGAGTTTAATCTCCTCTTTGAAGTTAGCTTATCAGCAAGGGTGGGAAGAGCGAGCACTATTCATCGAAGCTTCTCATCTGTTGTCTCGCTTTTCGGATATTAAAGTCGAGTTTTGTAATAAAGAGCAAAATAGAGCTGTGAATTGGGTTGTGAAAGCCCAATACAAGAATTCTCTCCCTTCGAATTGGATAGCCAATCTCCCTGCAACTTTTTTGGACTTACTATGTTTAGATGCCCCTGCAACATGCTTTGTTTCTTAAGTTATTAATATTAATACTTTGTGTTTCTAGACCAAAAAAAAAAATGTAACCATTCAGGAATTCGCTTTTGACGTTCATCTGAAATAGTTTAAAGTTATGTAAATAAACATAAGCTAGAAGGAGCCTTATGGATTTTGACATGGCAACTGGTGCGTAGGTTTTATTATAGTCAATTCCTTCTTTTTGTGCATATCATTTGGCCCCAAGCTTTTGTTCTTGGTAACTTTTCCCTTGTCGTCTAGTTAGTTTCTGAACACCCATTTTGTTCAAATCATTGGATGATTCTTTAGTCTAGGTACAAGTTCCCAAACTTCGTTGATTTTGGACAGATGAAGTTCTTCTTGCATTGCTTTTATCCAGCTTTCGTTGATTAGGGCTTCATGCACGTTATAGATAGGCGATCCCTCAGCATTCCTAAGGCATACAATGGACGGCGCTACGAGACATATGAAACATGCCACGGCGACTTCCTGACCATAAAACAACTCTGTATCGATGTACTCCCATTTTAGTCACCGGTATGATAATGCAATTTAGCTTAGTTTGAATACCTTCCCAAATTTCTGTTTTGTGTACCTTCTATGTTAAAGAAGATTACTTTTCGGTTTCCTCTATTCCGAGAGCACTTTGAGATTTCCTTCTATTATGGCCCGTAGAAATTTTGATTTGTGAATTTTTTTGGTCAAATGATTTGTGAATTGAGACCCGTAATTGTGCACACTCTCGTCGCTTACCCTATTAAGTCTATCATTTCGACCTTAACCATTTTAGGGACACAAACTAATTTGAAGTGATAAATTGAAAATTAGCTGCAAAAACTACAAACTTTACACTGCTGATGAGGATTGGTTCAAAAAGAAAGAGGGAGACTACATGCCATACATTTCATTCCTTTGTGACGGAAATATCAAATTCGATCAATTAAGTGAGTTTACCATGATAGTTTCATCGAAGTTCATACATAATACGTTTAGATCTTCTTTTGGACAATAATACGTTTCAAAATTGAATGATGTAGAAATGGTATTGATCACGTGACTCTTTCTTATGTACACACCACATATCATATCATGACTTCGCATTACACGTGCAAATCATCACCAGTACCTTCGACTCATATCCGTCGATTTGATTTATTGACAAAAGCCTTCCTTTTTATTAAAAATGACAGGAGAATACATATCATCATTTTATATCAGCTGAAATTAAAATGCTCATATAGAATATCAAAAACTGAGTGAGAAAATGGGAGACATCTGCGGGAGTTATTATAAACTGATGAAGACGTATGTCTACACGTGGTAACCGCAGCTTGCTCATGTGCTTAGCAGCTACCTAAGCAAGCAAGGCACAGGAGGTGTGGTCAAAGTAGCTGATCCAGGGGCATTCATGCACAAGGCAGTGACCGTTCTTCCAGGCGTCGATGATGTTATCTTAATGTTGTCCAGTATGATATCCGAGCAACCTGCGCTGGAACAGCTGAGCGTGATGGCTTGATCCGTAGCGCTAGTCCCTCGAAAGCCGCTGTACGTCACGTTGCTCACCACCTCGCCCGATGCCTGCATCAACATGCGTACGTCACCTCAACATCTCATGTCAGAACACTAATGTAGGAACCTTAACCCTAATGACACTGCTATATAATAAAAAATCTCATGTGTATGGTCGTTAGGTTGTGGAAGGCTTCACTAGAGAGGCGCTCCTGCCTTGGTAGATAATGCTCGACAAAATACATTGTACATTGTTAGCTCTTTTGGCTCGCAATGTTACACAAACATGTTTGTAATTTCTATGTGAGATTACCACATTCTCTTCAGCTACTGTGTTGGTACAGAATTGGTTGATGATAATTGGATTCTTCACCGCATTGAGCGTGATTTGATAAAAAATGATACTCTTGGCGTGTCCCAAACCAACCTGTATACATATGAAGAACGGGAGATAGGTTAATGGGAGCAAACGGAAAAGAGTTAGAGATCTATGTAATCGTGTTTGTTCTTCCTTGAGATCTATCATCATTCTTTTTTTAAGCTATATAGCCCATGATCACCTGCCAAGTCTTGATCCTCGCTCCATTCGTAGATCCAGTGAAAGTGCAATTGCGCACATGTACCTCTTCGATTGTGTCGCGGGTTCCATGTGCACCTAAGCTTCCAACGCTACACATGCATAGATACACAACCCATCAGATTTCAAATGTATATATCCTGACTATTAGTTCGGATCAAATCAAGCACATCTCGACCATACTGACAACACGACAGCTGACCTTATACCATGGCCCGGTCCGCAAGACACTCCGGTGATAGCAATATAGCTGGAGTTGCCAATAATAGCGATGCGATCGTCCCCTATATTGCATAGCATTGTGCGACAAATCATCACCATGTATGAAGAAACTTTACCGCAATAAAATCAGATCTTCTTTACCTGTTTGAATATTAAGGTCATGGATGTTAAGGTGGTTGGTGCTAGCAATGTCGATGCCTTCTGTGTTAGGGCTAGTTCCAGGTGCAGTTATTCGGAGATTGGAAGGTGGTACCACCATCACAACCACTGACGGAGATGTGGTTCCTCGGACTGTTAATGTGTTGCAGTCCGCTTAGCACCAGATTGATGCAACGGAAGAAGGCTAAGGCCGGCGGTCACAGTTTTCTTGTTATTGTCATCCACAAAACGAATTGGAAAAGTAGACCAAATAACACAATGCAAGCAAAAGTTCCAAGATTTATGGAGATATAAAACATAATGTAAGTTATCAAGCTCTCGTATCCATCACTATATCAGCTAATAGAAAAATCTTGAATCGGTTCAAGGCGTTGGACAATGGCTTCGGACAATGGCTTCTTACAGTTGGTCTATTCTTGCAGCCCGTCGATCCCTATAGATGAAAATCATAATTCCGTTTAGATTGCACAAATATTTGACAATGAAAAGTAACGTTGAACTTATACACAAACGTATATTGACATTGCACTTATGGATACGCGGTGATGAGTGTTGACTGACCATAACTCCACCCCACCAGAGTGAGCCCTGACCGTCGACTTGTCCTGATTCTTTGACATTGAGACTGGCCACGTCTCGGAAAACTATCCAGCTATCCGCAAAGCAGCCTTTCCATCCACCTAGTGAACTAGGAGCAACTAAAGTCCCATCAATCTGTTCTCCCAAAAAATGAGAATCGTGTACTTTATGCTATATTTTGGGGCAAGGACGGTGTGGCAATGGGAAAAAGCTTTACTAATAATTGATTACTTCAAACTTATAAATGTAAAGATTCAAATCGTTAAATGAACGAGTGATTTAAAAATTTTTGACAAGAAATGAGGTTCTTTTGCCCTTAAAAAGTTGGAAAGCAAGCTCTTTTCGATGTACTCAAACAAGTTGTCTCTTCAAGTCGGAACACGTATTGCGTGGATTCGTCGTACGACATAAATATAGTCGAAAAGTTTGAGAGAATCTGACACACATCATGACACAACAAAAAATGACAGAGAGCCTTGCGCGTCTGATTGTTGCTTCTGATTTCGATAATGACATTGTCGGCCTCGAATGAGTTTTGCCTAACAATTTCCTAATGATTTTGGCACGGAATTCACTCAACAAATATTGGCAGGAAAAAAAAAAAAGATCGTCCAAGATCTTTCTCCCTCTTACCTGAACGAATATTTTTGAAGACTTGCATGGGTCTTTGAAAAAGACAGGAGAGAGTTTAAACTTCTTCCCACCAGGAACATCTAAAGTCGGTGTGCCTTGTGCTCCACTGTCTCCACATGTATTTCCCCAAGCTTTCACAAAGGCCTAAAAGGAAAAGGAAAAGGAAAAGGAAATCACCGCATAAACACGAACAAATCAATCTAAATAACAAAGAAACAACGAGAAGAAAACACTGGTTTTTTTAATCAGGAGGAAGAAAAGGGGAGAAATTAAGGAAAACAAAATGTACTTGAGTATCATCACAGACTCCATTTCCAATTGCACCATAGTTTATCACATTGTATGAGGGTGGTGCTGCAACGATTCCATGGCTTAGTAAAGATGACGAAGCAGCGAAGGGGACCAAGTATCTTCAGGCTACAAATCCCTGCACGACCAAAACAGCTTTTGAAGTTGAGCTGAGGAGCTAACCATTTCATAGAGAAATGGCATTTTTCAAAGGGTATCGGGAGGAGTCGTGACTTGAATTAGATATCAGCATGAAAAATACCAGAAACACTAAAAAGTGTTGCTAGATTTTACTTTATTAAGAGGTATGGCCGATAATTGTCAACGGGGAAATTTCAAATAAGGTTATAAAGTGTAGTCGTTTTCTTAAGAAAGAGGCAAAGTTGACCTAATTTCAAACAAAACCCCAACGTGGCCAACTAAGTCTCAAGTAAGGGCTCGAGCTCACCGGCTGGCCAAAATTTTCGTCGGTAGGGAGAACGTGCTTCTCAACACTACAAAAAAACACGAAATTTGCGACGGATTATATTTTCCGTCGCAAACGTATTGTATTTTCCGTCGCAAATTTGCGACGGAAATAATTTCGTCGCAAATTTGCGACGGAAAATACAATATGTCGCAAATTCCGTCGCAAATTTGCGACGGAAAATGTAATCCGTCCCAAATTTGCGACGGAAAAAATTTCGTCGTAAATTTCTAACTGAAAATAAAACCGTCGCAAAATCCATCGCAAATTTGCGACACCAAAGTAAGTCTGTCGCAAATTTGCGACGAAAACCACCGTCCGTCGCAAATTCGTACTTTATCAACCCGTGACATGCAATCACTATCTCTCTCTCTCGCTCTCTCTCGCTCTCTCTCATTTTTCTCCCTCTTTCATATGTCTGAAATCAGCAAAATCCGCGCACGCACGTATTAATCTCGGTGAAGCTTTTGTACCGGTAAGTGTCATAGCTAGCTTCGTTACTATTCGTCGTTGCATTGTAATTTTTTTTAATATATGTTTACGTTTGTTTTTTTTTCATATCTGCATCACCGGTTTAACGACCGGCGACCGGCGACACCTCGCCGGCCTTCGGACGAGTCAAACGGCCACGCCGTTTTGCGACGAAATGAGGTATCCGTCGCAAATTTGCGATGGAATGAAAATTCCGTCACAAATTTGCGACGGATACCTGGTTCCGTCCCAAACTTGCGACGAAAAAACAATTCCGTCGCAAATTTGCGAGGGATACCTGATTCCGTCGCAAATTTGCGACGAAATTTTCATTTATTCGTCGCAAATTTGCAAAGGATGAATTCCGTTTCCATCGTACATTAAAAATTATTAAAAAATGATTCTTAAGTGATTATTCTTTTTTGGGTTTGTGCCTAATTGAAGGTCTCGCAATCCAAGTGGACGTTGCAATTCTCGTCAAATTGATCACTTTGTCCTATCAATATTTCAGTCAAATATTTGGGTAAGTCTTCTTTACATTGTAATTTTTTCTATTTTTGCAATTTCATATTAATTGTTTGCAATGGAGCCTCGAAACATCAGGTTAGGTCTCTGTGCCGATGGATTTGCTCCATTCAGGAAAACATGAAAAAGTTATTCATGTTGGCCAGTTATCTTAACGCCGTACAATCTTCCACCTGGTATGTGCATGAAGACACCTTATATATTTTTGACAGTGATTGTGACAGGGCCGCAAAATCCGAAAAAGTTGATAGATGTTTATATGCAATCATTGATTGAGGAGTTACAACGGCTATGGGTTGAAGGTGTCCCTACGTATGACGTTTCTACCGATCAAACATTTGTAATGAAGGCTGCCCTTCTTTGGACGATAAATGACTTTCCAGCTTACGGAATGTTATCTGGATGGAGTATAGCCGGGATCTTAGGATGTCCGATATGTTTGGAGAGGTCAAAGTCATTTAGATTAAAACATGGAAAGAAGCCTAGCTATTTTGACTGTCACAGACAATTTTTACCGCCAAGTCATCCTTTCAGAAGGAATAAGAAAGAGTTCATCAAGAATAAGACAGAAAGAACGCATCCACCATTGAGGTTGACAGGCGATCAAATTTGAGAGCGTGTGCAGGGCTTTCCAACTGTTATTGAGAACCCGCACGGCACGGCTTTTGCATACGGAAGTACACATAAGTGGACAAAACGCAATATATTTTGGGATCTACCATATTGGAAGGCCCATCTTATTCATCATAATCTTGACGTCATGCATATAGAAAAGAATGTTTTCGACAATGTCATAAATACTGTGATGGATGTCGTCGAAAAAACAAAAGACAACTTGAACGCAAAAAAAGATATGAGAGATATTTGCGATCGGCCAATACTAGCTGTGGATGCAAGCAGCATGGGACCAAAATCGAAAGCAGTTTATACATTGAATAAGGAGCAGAGGCGAGTTATTTATCAATGGTTAAAATCTGTGCGGTTTCCTGATGGATATGCTTCGAACCTCGGGAGATGTGTTGATTTGAATGAATGCAAGTTGACAGGTTTGAAGAGTCATGATTGTCACATCCTGATGGAAAGACTAATTCCAATAGCTTTGAAGGAAGTTCTACTGAACTTTGTATGGGGCGCTATTACAGAATTAAGCAATTTCCTTCATGATATTTGCTCGACAGTGTTAAAAGCATCGCACATGGAAAAACTAGAGAAAGATATTCCAATTATTCTTTGCAACTTAGAAAGGATATTTCCTCCAGCGTTTTTTGATTCGATGGAACATCTCTTAGTTCACTTGCCTTATGAGGCCAAAGTTGCAGGTCCCGTTCAATTTCGATGGATGTATCCATTTGAGAGGTAATGTTTTTTTTTAAAATACAGTTCAAATTAGTTTACCATATAATATATTCCGATAAGTTTCTTTCTATTTCAACTAGATTCTTATATCATTTGAAGAAAATAGTGAAGAATAAGGCACGTGTTGAAGCTTCAATTTGGAATGCATATATTGTGGAAGAAGTGACAATATTTGCATCATACTATTTTGAGCCGCACGTTCAGTGCAAAAGGCGGAGAGCAGGCAGAAATGATGAGGGCCCCATTGATCCCAATTACACGGCATTCTCTATTTTCAATTATCTGGGTCGCCCAAGCGGCGCATGTCAGTTTCGTTACTTATCAGGCGAAGAATTTCATGCAGCCCATACTTATATTTTACTGAACTGCCCAGAAATTGAGCCATACTTCAAGTAAGTGTAAATTTGTAAATATATATTTTGCGTGTCAAATATTTGCTAATAATGATATGGTTTTTAATATTAGGATTTTCCAAACTTCAATGTTTGGACTACAACCAAATGAGTTTGACCGTTTGTGCGATGAACAATTTGCAGCATGGTTCAAGACATATGTAAGTTGCTTATGAATCAAAACCAAGTTATTAAAATTATATACATCATTTAGTAAAATATATGTTATTGACTTTGCATGTGTAACCTTAGGTTCACAATAATTATGATGAATTTGGAGGGCAATGATTGCTATATTATCTGTCATGGGGTCCATAGTTAAGAGTTCGAAGTTGGCCAGCATATTTCATAAATGGATATAATTTTCATACTCAAGAATATGAAAAGGGAAAATCCACAATGAATAGTGGTGTGTCTGTTCGGTTATCCAATGGTGATAGTTGGAAAGATGATTTTTATGACTTGTTGGATGAAATCATAGAGATATAGTACCCTGGACCATTAATGATGCGGGTTGTGTTATTTAAGTGCACGTGGTTCGACCCCGTCAAAGGAATGAAGGTGCATACGAAGTTCAATTTGGTTGAAATAAATCACAAGAAAAGGTATATGAAGTATGAACCATTTGTCTTGGCACAACAAGCAATTCAAATATGTCATGCATCATATCCTAGTTTGAAACGTGACAAAACTGATTGGTAGGCTGTATGTAAAATCAAAGCACGGAGGAAAATCGAGGAACACTGGAAGGATAGAGCCTACCAACAAGAGGAAGTGTGTAACACGGTTGAAATTGAGGAATATAAGATACTAACTTTACGAGATCCGTGTGGAGCAATGATAGATGTGGATCCAACTGAAATTTGCGAATTAAATGTACAAGAATGTTCTGAATCTGATTTTCAGATAGAAGACGAAGACGAGGACGAAGACGAGGACGAAGACGAGGACGAAGACGAGGACGAAGACAAAGACGAAGACGAAGACGAAGACGACGACGAAGACGAAGACGAAGATTAAATTTTTTGTCATAAAACACTACAGATGTGTAATTATTAATGCTACAAGTGCTATTATGGTTGTTATCATTATTGTTCATGTTATTATTGTTATTGTGCTTTTTTATTATTGTTATTGTCGATTATTCTTTCTATTTTAATTTATCGTCCGAAATTTTGTCCCTAAATGCCGACAAGTCAAATATTATTAACATGCCCTAACATTTCCGATATTCTAATTTCCATTGAAAAATTTGAGATGCCAAAATTTTGGACTGAAAAAAAGACGTAGCAAATTTAGGACCCAAATCAATGAGACACTAAAATTGTGACCGAAAAAAGACGTCACAAATTGACAACGATCATTTAGTATGTGCAAAATTGCGACGGACTCAAAACCTGTCCGTCACAAATTTTGCTATGGAATTTCTACCGTTCGAAATTTAAGACGGACTCAGACCTGTCTGTTGCAAATTTTGCTAGGGAATATTTACCGGTCAAAATTTGCGACGGACTCAGACCTATCCGTTGCAAATTTTGCAAATTTTTATCCGTCGCAAAACTCAAACCCGACCGTCGCAAATTTTGCAACGGACGCTTTGCGACGGACTCAAAAATATGTCCGTCGCAAATTTGTGACGGACAGGTTTGTGTCCGTCGCAAAATTACGCGGGAATTTAAACCGTTCGAAATTTGCGACGGACTCAAAAATATGTCCGTCGCAAATTTGCGACGGACTACAAAAGGTCCGTCGCAAATTTGCGACGGACTACAAAGGTCCGTCGCAAATTTGGGAGGGAATTTGCGTCGTTCGAAATTTGCGACGGACTAAAATTGTCCGTCGCAAATTGCGACGGCACTCGAATTGTCCGTCGCAAATTATACGAGGGAATTTTTCCCGCTCGAAATTTGCGACGGATTTTTTTATTTCCGTCGCAACTTTTTTGAGTATCAAAACTTGCGACGGGCCTCGAATGACCGTCGCAAATTCGCGGCAGACATTCTAGGTTCGTCGCAAATTTTTGTCGGTGAAATATTTGCAAGGGTCTTAGAATGTCCGTCGCAAATTTGCGACGGAACTCGAACGTCCGTCCCAAATTTGCAACGGACCTTGCATGTCCATCGCAAATTTGCGACGGAATATCCACATCCGTCGCAAATTTGCGATGGACATGCTAGGTCCGTCGCAAATTTTCGAGATTTGTACCCATCTTCCTCCCCTTCCTTCTTTGACGCCCCCTTCCCCGCACGTTCAGATCTGCGCAGGTCCCCTGCCACCGTCGCCGTCGCAGCCGTCACCGTCATCGCCCAGCCGTCCCCTGTCGCCGTCGCCGTCGCAGCTGCCTCGCCCGTCGCCACCCAGCCCTGCAGGCCCCCCCACTGTCGCTGGTCGCGGGCCAGCAGCCCCGAGCCCCCCGCCCGTCGCCTGCCCTCGCCCCCGCGCCGCCCCCCGCCCTTCGCCTGCCGTCGCCCCCCGTCGCCCCCCGCCCGTCACCGGTCGCCGTCGCCCCCGGCCCGCCCCCTGCCCCGCCCCCGCCGCCATCAGCCCGCCCCCCGCCGCCATTGTGACCATCGCCGCCGGCCAGCCGCCGCCGACGCCGTTGTCACCATCGCCGCCGCCGCCCTCGCCGTCGCCCACGCCCGTGCCGAGACCGCCACTGTCCATTCCGCCGGTTTTTATTGTCCTTGAACCAAGTAAGCCAACTCTCTAACCCCTAGTTAGTATAATTAGGTAATTAGTCTGACTTGTTTAGGGATTATTTAGGATTACTTTTCATTGGCTAGATTACGGGTTGATTTCAGGATTACATGTGGCTTTGATCGATGGTCGACTGGTTAATTTGTTTATTATGTGGATGATTAAGCGTTAAATGACGGTAGGATGATTGATTAAGCGTTTTCACAAAAAATGCTTGAAAATTAAACAATTCTATAAAAAATCATGAAAATTTATGGAAAATTAAAAAAACCGTATATGTTGACAACAAATATGAAATTTGACCGTAAAAGTTTTTTAAAATTTTTAACAAAGTACAATTTCATAATATCACAAAATTGCAAAAATTAATAGTGCCCACCCATTTTCAGTGAAATTTAAATTTTTTAACGTTCCGGGGAAAAAATTATTAAAAAATTAAAAATTTCCATAACCTGATAAAATGGCTTAACATAAATGTGGTCACCAATTGTGAGGGAAATTTTTTTTTTGGTGAAGAAAAATTACAAAAATATAAAATTTCAAAACTGCACAGAATTGCCTAGAAAACATATGGCCATCAACTTGCAGTGAAATTTAAATTTCCTTAGATGGCAAAAAAAAATTAGAATTTCAAAAGTTTCAAAACTTCACGTAACGGCTTATAATACCTGTGGCCACCCATTTTTAGTTATATTTAATTTTTTTAACGTGCCCTAAAAATTATTAAAATAAAGAAGGACTAAAATTTGGGAAACTTTACCTAATAGCTTAGACTACCTGTGGCCACCCAATTTTAGTATGGAAATTTTTTTTTCACTGGCTAAATTTTATATTAAAAATAATAATTTAAAAATTCTTAAAAATTTTAAAATTTCAAAACTTTACAGAATCTCTTAGAATATCGGTGGCCACCAACTTTTAGTGAAATTTTTTTTTGTCCCAAAAAAAATTTAACAATAATAATAATTTATTTCTTACAAAACTTTACAGAATGACTTAGAATTTTTGTTGCCACCCACTTTCAGGGAAATTTAAATTTTTGTATGTGGTAAAAAAATTTTAATCAAAATGAATGCGATTCATATAGTGATGTTTGATACATGTGGCCACCCATATCGTCCTCATACATTGATGTTTCATATCAAAATGAATGGGATTCATAGTATATTTATTTGTAAGAAATTGCACGTCATAAACACTCGACATTGGCTCATTTCAAGGAAACGTTTTCTCAGTCTTTCCATCAAAATGGTAAGTTTCGTCATGTACATCATTATGTGTTCGTAATACGTGTCAATAGTTCTTTACATATTCGTATAACCTTCCTACTTGTCAGTATAAATGTGAAGGTCACAAGCCTAGAAGACAAGGCTCTTCCTCGTCCTCGTCCCCGTCCCTTTCCTCTTCTCCTGTCCCGGCATCTAACCCTCAACCACAATATGGTCCGTCACAATATGGGCACGTTGGTCCTTCCTCCCACACTCAGCAACATGTTATGGGACTTGACCACATGCGAACTAAACGTTCTCCAGTTCAATCTCCTTTAGCTCCCTCTCCTTCCGTTCCACCCCATTATTCGGCGAAACAATCGAATATTGACGGAAACACAGGTCAAGAAGATAACCGATTCTTCATATGCCCATTTGGAGATTCGTAAGTGCTTCATTTTTTTTTAGTATATGTCATATTTGGGGCTGTACATTTTGATGTCAACTGAATTATCCATGTTGTACAATATTCGTATGAATGCAGATTCACGGATGCTACGTCTGTTGTGAGGGAATTGAACAAAATAGTAAGAAACTTTTGGATGGGAGAGTATATTAATTACAGAAGTGTGCCACAAGAAGTGAAAGAAATGTGGTGGAATGAGTTCAAGGTAACTTTTACATATTTTATTTTCTCACCAATTAAGTTTGGTGTAGTATATTGATGGTCAAGAATGATGTAAAAGGACCGGAACAACTCTGTAGTTTTCGATACCTAAAGGACCAGATATTTTTCCCGACATGAACTTTACAAAATCTATCTTTATGTGTTTGGTGCATGGTTATGGATATGTGATCATCATAATAATTTTCAATTTGTGTTTTTATTCATTGCAGCGGAAGTTCATTTGGGACGAAGCGGAAGACAATGAAGTGAGAAGAATTTTCGATAAGAAAATAAGTGATTTTATACGAAATGTCATGAATAGAGCGAAGAGCAAGCAAGCGAAGCCGTCTTTCTTTACAGCTGACAATTGGGTGGCAATTAACACATTTTGGGCATCTGAACAGAGTCGACAACTCTGTGAGCAGAATAAGAAGAATCGATCTTCTAGTTCTAGTGATGGGTCAGCCACATATGATGGGGGCTCTATCAACATTGCGGAGCATCGCAAACGACTGGTAAGTCTGTTAAATGAGTTATAAGTTAATTTAATTCAATTACTCAAGTTTACATTTTGTAGGCACATGAATTGGGGACGGAACCGACATTTGCAGCTACATTTGAACGCACATTTCAAAAGAAAGATAAGACATGGACTGGCGATCGAGCAAAAGCTGTTAAGGTATGTAAGGTTATACTTTGGCTTATATGTAAACTATAATGAAAATCGTGAATGCTTTCAATATTTATGGTATATATATATAGTGATTTTTTTTTCATCTACATTGTTAATGTAGGAAAAATATGATGAACTTTTAATGAGCAGTGCTAGTGGTAGTGATGATTGTCCTAAGTCCCAGCTACCAGTTGATAATATGGTATTATAGATGGAGGCAACGGGTGGGGCGAAAAAAGGGAAAATATTTGGGCTGGGATCGTTGTCAAGGATGTTCATGCCGAATAGTCCTGGAAGTTCATCATCCGCTGGGACTAGTCGAAGGAGGTCACGACCAGACGAGCAATTGACCCAAGAAGTGAATCGTCTAAATAATTTACTTGTTCAGAAGGATGAACGAATACATAACTTGGAAGAACAAATGAGAATCGTTATGCAACACCTTAACCTCAGTCGCAATGACGGTCCTCCTGTACCTCCAGCCAATCTAATAGGTGATGGGCACATTGATGACCAACACATTGATGCCGAGAATGCTGATGCTGATGATGATGATGATGATGATGATTTTCTCCAGTCTTTCTAGTTAAAATTCTGGGTAAGCTTGCTTCATAATCTTGGTTTTTCATAATTTCACTCATATTCATATGTAAGAATATTTATGTTCGTCCTGAAACGTATTTTTGTTATTTTACACCTAGTTCCACATCCATGCATAAACGCTTTTTTTATATTCTGGACTGATTTATGTATCGACATTTCCTCAGATCTCGACAAAGGTGACTACTTTTGGTGTCCTGCCATCGTACCAAAGCCGCGTCTTCTTCTGTATGGTTTTTTTGCGTCTTCTATAGTTGTCCCGTCTCTTGGTTCATGTTTTGAATGTATTGTAAGATTGGATATGAAATAGCATCATGTCAGACTCTATAACTTTTCTTCTGTTATTTGTTTCAATTATATGTCATTGTGGCTAGTTTGTCAGAATTTATGGTTTGTTCGTTTTTCTGTTTCAATTATATGTCATTGTCTCCTTTGATTGATATGGACAATAATTTATGGCCGAAATGATGTAAAAATAGCGACGAATATTTTAAGCCGAATTTTGCTATTATTAAAGTTTGTCGCTAATTTGCGATGAAATGCGCGACGAATTTTCCGACGATTTTGTGACGAATTTTGCAACGAAATTTGCAACGAATTTTACGACGGATAGAGTTTGTCGCAAATTTGCGACGAAATTTGCGCCGAATTTGCGACGGATTTTTGCGACGAATTTTGCGATGGATATAGGTCGTCGCAAATTTGCAACGAAATTTGCGACGAATTTGCGACGGATTTTTGCGACGGATTTTGCGACAGATATAGGTCGTCGCAAATTTGCGACGAATTTGCAACGGATTTTTGCTACGAATTTTGCGACGGATATAGTTCGTCGCAAATTTGCGACGAATTTGCGACGGATTTTTGCGATGAATTTTGCGACGGATTTTGTTCGTCGCAAATTTGCGACGGATTGTATTCGTGGCTAATTTTGCGATGAATTTTGCGACGAATTTTTGAATTTTCCGTTGCAAAAATTTGTGACGCCCTAGTAGCGACGGAATTTTTTCCGTCGCAAAATCCGTCGCAAATTCGATTTGCGACGGATTTTTCCGAAAATTCCGTCGCAAATTTCGTCACTAATCCGGTGTTTTTTTGTAGTGCAAGCGCAATGCTTCACTTTTTAGAAAGCTAAAACGGAGATGGAGATGTAAAAATCAACAAAAATGCGGGATGAAAAACACTTAAGAGTCCACTATCTTTTGCAATGAATAGTATACAACCTTCATAAAAATAAGAATCCACACGTTTCATGAATTTTCACATGTTGTGTATGATAGAAACACATAAGACAAAAACGAAGACATTGTAAGTGAAAATCGAAAACCAATAGAACGACAAGACTAAGCGAGAAGATGAAACCAAGCCCTTCAAAGATTTGGAAGTGGGAATTAGTTACAAGATGCATAAAAAACCAACAGAAAACGCCCCCAATAAAACAAAAATATCACACTCACCATCTTGCAAACTAAGATAAAGGACCTTCTTGGCCAACAACAAAGACAAGAACAAATCAAAGACAAGAACAGAGTACATGACTCCTACTCTTAAATAACTCACAGTATCTAGCATTTCAAGGAGATACATTCCTTTCTAGCAAAAAAAAAAAGGAGATACATTCCTTGAATTTACTAAACATTGAACTAGACATTAAAAATTGAATCTAAACATACATGAACATTCTAGATGCATGTAGGGGATTGAACATTCATGGATGCATGTAGGTCATCCATAGTTATGGTTTAATTAGTAACCCTTAAGAGGGTTGGTTCGAAAAGAAAGGGGAAGACTATATGCCATACATTTCATTCCTTTGCAACAAAATATCGAATTCGATGAAAGAAAATGAATTTGGCTATCAAAAGAATGTAGATTAAGTAAATTTTGGTCAAATAGTTTGTTATGTCAATCGATAGCAACCCGATGAAGCGTGCGGAATACAATTAGTTTCTCAAGGAACGGAAATTTCACAAATATATGAGATGAAAAGTTTTATTAGTGTATGATTTAAGTGAATTAATATTTTTGCTTAATGATTTATAATTTGCGAGCAACAGAAAAAGGTAACATTGGCTTCACTCCACCAAAGTGAACCTTGGCCGTCGATTTCCTCCCGAGCCTCTACGGAGAAGATTGGGTATATTAAGAAAAGCCAGCCAGCTTGCATAGCAGATCTGCCAATTGCCCTAGTGAACTTGTAGCAACCAAAGTTCCATCAATCTGTTAATACACCAAAAAGAAAGAGAAAAGTTCATTCCATCTCTCACAAATCCCCATAAGTTGCCCAAAATTCGCCATATGACATGATTTTGGTGACCAAACTTGAGTCTGATCGCCTGACATCGTCAGATCGTGCTCCTTCTGGCGACTTATTTGCACCATTTCTTTTTTATCTATTGCAATCTTCGTTGAGTACAAAGAAAAAGAAAGGAATGCTCAAACCCTGTGTAAATATATATAAGCTTCAATAAAAACGTATGAAAAGTGGACATATATTTGACTCGTGTAAATAATGACTTGAAAACGTATGGCCGGAGCTCCACAAATAGCTTCCCTGAGCACTGTAGTTCGGCACGTTATAGACTGGCCATCCTTCTGCATTCCAAAGGCATACAATGGACGGCGCTACGAGACACATGGAACATGCCACGGCGACTTCCTGCACCATAAAACAACTCTGTATCGATATACTCCCATTTTAGTCACTGGTATGACAATGCAATTCAGCTTAGTTTGATACCTTCTCAAATTTCCGTTTTGTATACTTTCTATGTTAAAGAAGATTACTTTTCGGTTTCCACTATTCCGAGAGCACTTTGAGATTTCCTTCTATTATGGCCCGTAGAAATTTTGATTTGTGAATTTTTTTTAGTCAAATGATTTGTGAATTATTTTTTTTTGGTCGAATGATTTGTGAATTGAGACCCGTAAGTTTTCACACTTTCGCGCTTACCCGATTAAGTCTATCATTTCGACCTCTACCATTTTAGGGACACCAATAAAATTTGTCATGATAAATTGAAAATTAGTTGTAGAAGCTGCCAAGTTTACACTGCTGATAATTTGTCGTGAGTCTACCACGATAACTTCTTGAAAGTTGATACATAATACGTTTTAAATTGAATGTTGTAGAAGTGGTATCGATCACGTGACTCTTTCCTATGTACACACCACAAATCGTAGCTTGACTAATCATTGTACGTGCAAATCGTCATGAGTACTTTCAACTCATATCCGTCAATTTGATTGGTTGACAAAAGCCTTCCTTTTTATTAAAAATGACATGAGAATACATATCATCATTTTATATCAGCTGAAATTAAAATACTCGTGTGTATAATCTATATGAAAAACTGTATGACAAATTGGGAGATATCTGCGGAGTTATGATAAACTGATGAAGACGTATGTCTACATGTGTAAACTGCAGCTTGCTCATGTGCTTAGCAACTACCTAAGTAAGCAAGGCACAATAGGTGAGGTCAAAGTAGTTGATCCATAGGCATTCTTGCACGAGGCAGTGACCGTTCTTCCAGGCGTCGATGATGTTATCTTAATGTTGTATGTCAATATGATCGGAGAAAGGTTCGGGTCCTATACAAGCAAACTCTCATTTCAAGTGATCGAAGATAGGTTCGGTTTCTAGACAATATACTTAGTCCAATTTGTTCTGTAGGGGACCTAATTGCAAAGAATTATTGACCAATTATCAAAAAAATGAGCCAAATTGAAAGAATACAACCCAAATCAAATCGATTAAACTCAATCGAACTCATTATTAACATCCCAATTGAATGAATTTGTTACAATTTCATCATGGATAATGTCAATTTCATCCCAATTGATTTGCCTCACGCAAATTGGGGATTTTCATTCAATCGATGCAATTTTTAAAATTTTTGTTCTCAATTAACAAAATTGATTTCAATTAAACCTAATTGACTTGAAAAGCACTCAATTGATTCGATTAAATGGATTTAAAACACTTCAACGTGCTCAAATTGACTTTCACATAATGACTTGACTTAAACCCCAAAGTGAAATTAGAGCTTAATCATCAAATTGAAGCTCAATTTATCAAACTAACCCCTAAATAGGAATGGGTCAAGTTGAATTACATCAATTGGACCAAGCTAACTTTTTTTTTGGGTCCAACTAGGTACCATTTCGTTCATTCATTCAAAGTGGTACTAAACAAGTGTTGAAGACAAGAGTCATGGCATAATAAATCCCAAAGGTGTTGGGGTGGCTTAGATAGCCAATTACATGGGAGTATCCTTTTTCGATTGGCCTTCGTGGTCCAATCTGCAACTTGGTTGGCTTCCTGTGAGCAGTGGGCTAAGGAAACGCTTTTCAATTGAGCTAATAAGTCTTTGCAATCCTAAAAAAAAACTCCTCAGGTACCATGGGCTTAGGCTTGATTCAGCTGAGAATTTAACCACAGCTTCATTATCTGTCAGGACTTCCACATGCAGCACACCATTTTGCCTAAGTTCGGTGGTATCTACTAGCCACTCCAACATTTCCTTCAGCGCTAAAGCTTCGATCTCAAGGGGTGAAGAGACTGCAAAATTCTTTGTGAATCCAACCATTATCACTCCTCAGTAATCTCGACACACTCCCGCCGCCGATCCCTCTTCAGAGCCGTCAAGCCAAGACCCATCCAAGTTGAATCTCCAGACCCCCTTTACTGGTGGCGACCATTGCTTAGGTAGCATTTTCTTCTCCGTCCACCGATTCAACGCATGAATGTTCCACCGGCGGAAGGTGTTGGTTAGTGTTTGGGCATCTTCGACAATTGTTTCTAGGTTGGGTCGTCTGTTCTAGAATACAAATGCGTTTCGCTCTTTCCAAATTAGCCATAGAATTCTGACAACCCATTCTCGAGAAGAAGGATCGGCTCTCTTGAGATAAACATTTCATCTACCCATTTGTCTATCCTTGTTATGTTCATCGAAGACACCTGCACATTTAGTCTTTGATCTGACCAGATTGCTTTGGTCCAGTCGCAGAGGACGAAAATATGTTCAGTAGTTTTGGGAGTCTTCCGACAAATCGGACAAAGCAGGTCAGGTACTACTTTCCTTTTGCACAAGTTCTCCTTCGTGGGTAGGGCATTTTGGCACATGCTCCACACAAAAATGCGAATTTTAGGGTCGGTGTGTAGCTTCCATATCTTAGTCCATAGGGACCGAGGTGGCTGGTATGATGAGGATGCTTTTTTTACGTCTGACTTTGATAGTGTTGAGTGTAGTCTATTGTATCCCTGCTTCATCAAGTACTCCCCTGTAGTGTTTCCTGTCCAGACTAATTGATCCCCTTCTAAGTTCGGCCTAATCCGAATGGCAAGTATTTCTTTCACAATGTTCTCTTCAAATAGCTCCTGCAATTGGTATTCCTTCCACGTATTCGATCCTTGGTCGATTAAATTTGCAACTCTTTGGGGCTCTTATCAGTTGGCTGGACCCCCGATAACACCGAACTCTAGCCATTTGTCCT
The DNA here is from genome assembly GCA_031216235.1 of Syzygium jambos. Lineage (NCBI taxonomy): Eukaryota > Viridiplantae > Streptophyta > Magnoliopsida > Myrtales > Myrtaceae > Syzygium > Syzygium jambos. The sequence goes on from CM062222.1 coordinate 19,323,422, forward strand.
CTCTTATATCAATACTTTCTCTGTTTCCGACCACCCATTTTACTTTAGAACTCATCGCGTCTCTTCCCATAAGTAAGCTTTGCCACCCCCAAGAAGGGCGGGAGCCCTTTTTTGCATTCCATAGGTTGTCTCTTGGGAAGTAAATCCCTTTCAAAAGCTAGCTCCATAAGGTAGAAGGAGAGTGTGCCAGTCTCCATGCTTGCTTGCCCAACATCGCCTTGTTAAAAGTAACAAGGTCTTTGAAACCCAAACCTCCATCTACTTTCCTTGCTTTGAGAGTTTCCCAATTCTTCTAGTGAATTCCGGACTTGGATGAGTTTTGTTTCCACCAAAAGGATGCTATATGCTGCTCTATGGCGTTGCACACTGAGATAGGGATAAATATCGACATAGAATATTGGGGAAGCGCTTGTACTATTGTTTTAATCAAAGTCCCCTTTCCCACCTTAGATAACAATTTCTCTTTCCAGCCCCCCATCTTCATGTTTACCCTTGCCAAAATCCATGCAAACATCTATTTTTTAGTTTGACCCCAATCCGAGGGAATGCCCAAGTATTTTCCGATTTTCTCCATAACTGGTACTCTTAGTGCACTCGCCATGTTGCTTTTCAAGCTTTGTGGACAGCCCGCACTAAAGAAGACCCCGAATTTGTTCATATTGATTGCTGGTCCTGAACCAAAGCAATATTGATTTAAAATGTTCGCCAAATTCTGACATTCCCCCACAGTTCCATCCAGAAAGAATATTGCGTCTTCAGCAAATAAGAGATGAGATAGGGTGGGGCAGTTTCTGTCCAGTCTTATCGCCTTTAAACTTCCGTCCTCCACTGCTTTGCTTAATAGAGAAGACAGCACATTAGCCATGATTATAAATAAGGAGATAGTGGATCCCCATGCTTGATTCCTCGAGATGGCTAGAAGAAGTGTAATGGTTCCCCATTGATTTTGACACTGAATGTGACGGTGGAAATGCACTGCTTTACCAATGACACCTGTTTCTCACCAAAACCCATTTTCAGCATATATGCACATAAGAAATCCTATTCTACTCTATTGTATGCTTTCTGCATATCCAGCTTTAGTATCGCCTGAAACTTCCCTTTCCTCTTCCTAATTCTTGGAGGAGAACTTCTTGAACTATTAAGATGTTGTCTTGAATTAGTCTTCTACTAACAAAGACACTTTATTATGAGGCAATAAGATTCGGAAGCCAAGGCTTAAGGCGATTTGCCATTACCTTGGAGATAACCTTGTAATGGAAGTTACACAAGCTAATACGTCTAAACTGGGTAATACTTTCTGGATTAGAAACTTTAGGAATGAGAACAATATGTGTTTTGTTGAGCTCGTGGTCAAGTCTACCTGAAATGAAGAAATTGCTTACTAGCAGGTGAAGGCCATGCTGTATGTCCTCCCAGTGATGGTGGTAGAATTAGCCATTCATCCCATAGGGGCCTGGGGCTTTGGCTACACCTAGTTGAAAATCTACTTTCTTCACCTCCTCTAAGGTTACTAGCGCTTCCAAAGCTTCGTTCATCCCTTCTTGGGCAAGAGGAGGGCACTGGTCTAGAATCAACTGGAAGTTCCTATTGCCCATTGATTCATACAAAGACCGGTAAAAACTTGCAATGTGTTGCTTTAGTGCATTAGGTTCTCGACACCAATAATCATCCACTTTCAGCATTGAGATCTTGTTCCTTTGTCTACGCTGAACCGTAGTGGTGTGGAAGTATTTCGTGTTCCTATCTCCCCATTTGAGCCAATTAATTCAAGACCTCATCCCCCAGTATAGTTCTTCTTGCCTCCACAAATTCTCAATATGCTCTTTGATGCATTGCACTTCCTTTATACTTGACTCCTTTACATCTGTATTTGTGAGGTCTGTGGGTCTTTTTTCAAAGATGCTATTTGGGAATGGGCATTGGAGAATCTCTTTTTACTCGACCCAATCAATGCTTCTGTGATCTTTTTCAGCTTGCTCGCGAAATCTTTAGGCATGTCTTCCTGATTCCATATCTTCTACACTAACTCCTTGCATTGGGGCTCTTCCAACCAGAATGCCTCAAATTTGAATTCCTTTTTCCTCTTGATGAATGTTGGGGAAAGTGTAAGGAGAATTGGGCTATGATCGGAATCTATTGCTGGTAAGGCATAAGCCTTTGCGTTGGGGAACAACACTCTCCAGTCAATGTTGCATAAAGCCTTGTCTAATCTCTTTTTAACAAGAGCTTTCCTATCCCTGTTGTTTGCCCAAGTGAATGCACACCCCTTGCTTTCAAAGTCCATTAATGACCACCTATTCAGAAAGTCGCGGAAAGGCTAGTGCCACTAGCCTGTAATGGTCTGCATCTCTAATGCTTACCTTTTCCCAACGGTACAAAATTTCGTTGAAGTCTCCAATACAAATCCATGGGAGGTGATTTGCTGAGCTTATCGCCTGTATTTGCTGCCATAGCTGAAGTCTTTCCTGAAAGATTGTGGGGGCATGTAAAAAAGTGATACGCATCATGTTCCCACTGTCTTGGTCTCTACAGGATACATCAATGAACTCCTTTGAGCTATCTTCAACTACCATTTCCATGCTTTCATTCCACAAAATAGCCAAACCCCCCGTTATCCCTATAGGATCAACTATCACTGCTTGTTGAAATTGAAGTTGCCTCCTAACTCTGTCTACTACTGTTTTTTTATTTTTAGTTTCTATTAGGAACACTAAGTTGGGTCTATCTTGAGCCACTAAGGCTCTGAGATGCTGGACTGTCAAAGGTGTACCCAACCCTTGGCAATTCCAGCTCAAAAGCTTTATATATTTCCCAGAGGCTTATTAGGGCTAGCCATCAAAGCCCATTCGCTCATCCCAACCACCATCTGAATTGGTGTTTCAAGTAGCACTTCGTCGTTAATAGATTGATGGAGAAAGTCATGCAAGCCGCATGAGTTGAGTGCTTTCTGTTTCTTCAACATAGCCATCTTCTTAAAGGATTTGAGCGCAATCTTATCTTTCCTCGAGGTTTTATCTCGTTTGCCCTCCCTAGCGTGATCAAATAGGACGATTTGGTTATCCTGCTTAGTCTTCCCCTTGAGCGAGTTAGGTCTCTCATCTTGCTAGTTTTTGCCCTTCAATTCAGATCTTATAATCAGCTCCATGGATGTTCCAGCTTGCTAGTTAACACCTACAACTCCGGTCCCCTCCTTATCTATAGTATTTGACACCTCTGGCTCTACTAGGATAATCTCTCTTGGTGTTTCCGGGATCGTTTCTTCATCCTCTGACATTAGCCCCTGTTTTTCATAGAAAATCTTCCAGTAAGGACTGAATTCTCGTACCTCCACTTTTAGCCACCGCCTGCATTTGCCCTCGATGTTTTCTTCAAGCCCCGATTCCTCCTTCGGTGCTTCTATGTAGAAGGTAGCATGATGACCTACCCTTCCACATGAATAGCAGTAATATGGAAGTCTCTCATATTTGAAATCCACCTAGAGTTTCTTGTAACCTAAGTCCACAATAGTTCGTGATTTCAAAAGGGAGGATAAGTTCAGGTATACCTTTGCTTTACCATTTTTATGAGGGCAACCACCTCTCGACTCCAATTTCACCTCCGAGACTCTTCCTATTTTCCTCGCCACACTCCGAATCACTTCCTTTGTTACTCTCCCTCGGGGAAGGCCTACTACATGAACCCAAAATACACAATATGTGAATTTGTAATAGTGCTTAGGAGTGTCCAGGTCCCCTTACTAGAGGACCAATAAATTAGTCGAGAAGGACTAAGGGCCTGTTTCCAACACTCTCTTCTCTTCCTCCACCAGATTGAAGGAAAATGAACAGAACCTTGGCTCAATGAGCTCACACTCTACCAACTCAATCTTCCACGCTTTCCTCATCGTGCTTAAAAATGCTTGGAAGTTAACATTTGATTTTGAAAATAACTTCCCATACAGCAGACGATCGCACTCCTTTTTTTTCTTCATTAATATCTCATTTAATCGGTACTACATCATCTTCAGACCACAGATTCCCAAGTTTCCTATAAAACAGCTAGGCGAACATCACTACCTACCTCACCTTCCATAGTTGAGGCTGGAAAGCTCGGGTACCACTGGCAAGTGAACCCTCTGTAGCTGTCTACCCTTGCTTTTTTGGTTTTCTTTGATGCAAGGGGGCAATTGCCCTTGGAGCTTGAACCCACAAGAGAGTCGCAACCATCACTCTCCCTTCTCTGTTGCTACCATTTTCAGAATCTTCACAGGAACGCAGCTGGAGGCAGTACCGATGACTTGCTATGGAAGCTGAGGTTGGGTGGGTTACGTGTAGAATGATTGAAGGGGCTCAGGTGAAATTGGTTTAGGGGAAAATTATGTGGGAAGGCTTAGAAGTGGTGAGGGTAAGCAAAAACGGTTTGTGCAGGTAAGAGACTCCACCCTCTTCCATTGATTAGGGCTTGAAGCAGGATCAACTCGGAAGAGGGAGCATTTCAAATAGGGTAAAACGGAGATCAAAGGGTAAAAATATTTCAGGTGAGGAGGAAGCAGGGGCGAGTAAGAGTTAGGGTTTATGTCACACCCCGAACACAACCAAAACGGGATCATAACACGGCCGTCCTTTCACCCAAAGAACGCAGCCTCAATTTAAACAAAACCCGAATAACATCAGGGCTTTTTTTTTAAAACCATCAAAAGGATATATACAAATCCAACAAAAACTATTCCAATAGCTCAACGACACTATATACAACGTACCCAAAATCCCACAATCAAAAAGAAATCCTCCGACTAGTGCCCGCTCACGCCCTACTTGCGGCCAGCAGAAGAACCTGAAAGGTATGTAAGATAAAGGGTGAGCTACCACGGCCCAGTGAGTAACATATTTCTTTTAAGTGGATCGAACAATCACTATGCAATAGTATCAAAAATATCACAGCCCATAATTCAAACTTAATGTACAATATAGCCAAAAATATCTCAAAGGTATAATAACTTTTCAATAAAAGTCATTCGTAGCAGATTTCTTAATAAAAACTCACTTAACAACAATAGCCAATCATTAATTGTTTATCCATTGACTAATCTCATCACATAACACGTTGATGGTTTATCCATCAACCAATCTCATGCTCGTTATCAAACTATGATCAAGTTTAACGCCGTAACAAAGGCGACCAAGTTTACCTCTTGGCAACGTCTACCACCTATTATAAGCCGGCGGTTCGGCCCAGAAGGATATCCTGACAGTATGCATACTCCCCCCTCAACGGGTTCTCAACATAGTAATACGAACAGCAGTAACTTATAACTCAATCCAGAAATCCATAATCAACACCAATAAATCCATTTCACAAAACATTCGCAACAAGAATAGCCCTCGGCTAATCCTCTTCACAAAACCTTTAATATAAGCATTCACAAAAGCTTCATTTCAATAACGTCATAAAACTTTTCAACTCATTTCACAATCGACAAAAGGTAATAAATGATCGATCCAATTTATGCAAAAAAACATGCTCCACTGTATTAAAAATTATATCTCATTATCAAAATATGAATTTGTAAATTCATAGAAGATATAATGTCCCTCACCTAGTAATCCACAACTAATCCATATGTGTTACTCGAGCCGACGGTTCCAAAATCCTATCAAATATACGGAAAACGAATCAAAACCGAATAAAACTTCCCCCCTAACGCGCGACTCGAATAAGCTAAGGCTAACTAGCCAATAATCCGACACCCACGTGCCCACGACGGCTTGCTCAATGGAAAAATCTAATACCAACCACGACGAACAACTTGCGCGCCAAATTTCCACGCGCCATAAATTCCTCCACCGGACTCCGTTTTGCGCGCTTTTATAGTCAAAACGAAGCTCATCTAGCATACTATGGATGTCCCAACACAGCCAACCCAAACAACAGCCCAAAAACGACAATAAAAGCCCTGGAAAGTACTGTTCACGAAATTCCAGATTATGCTCTCAACTTGAAAATTTGATTATGGACAAACCGTAACTCCGAATCGATATCCGTCAAAACGCACAGCCCTATAACACCATAATCTTTCATTTTCATGGATATTTAGGACTTGACAACCCAAAAACTTGGACTACGCAGCTCAAATCCACATAACTCTTATTTCCAAGCCCTAATCAAAAAATTATTCCGATAGGACTAACGAGGGTTGCGAGTACTTACTAGTCATTACGTTACGTAGTCGGAATGGGTTGGCGAGGACCCACGCGCACAAACCCTCGCTTTCTCTTCTTCCCTTTCTCCTCTCCTTTTTCCTTTTCCTTTCCTATGTTTTTCTTCTGTTTTCCCCGACCAGCAGCTGCTTTCTTCTTTTTATCTTCACTTTTTTTTTACTTTTCTTTTTTTTCCTCCTTCAGCCTAAGTCTTTTGACCTGGTCAAAAGAAGAGGCAAATATTACATTCTACCCTCCTTAAAAAAAATTTCGTCCTCGAACTTTAGCCTTACCTTAACTTTCAAACAAATGAGGACATTTGTTTCTTGCTTCCTCCTCAAGCTCTCATGTGGCCTCTCTCTCAGTATGATTTTGCCATTGAATTTTCACATAAGGGATTATGCATCGCCGCAACACTTGCTCCTTCTTATCCACAATGCAAATAGGCTGTTCTTCATATGTCAGGTTTTCTCTTAACCTTAAAGGAGTGAAATCTAATATGTGTTCAGGATTTGACACATATTTTTGCAATAAAGATACATAGAATACATTATGAACTCCAGATAACACTGGTGGCAAAGCCAATTTACAAGCAACTTCACTGATCTTCTCCAATATCAAGAACGGTCCCACATATCTTGGACTTTGTTTCCCGCGAGTGCCAAATCTCATAACACCATTCATAGGTGAAACCTTTAGGAACACGTGACTCCCACATCAAATTCTATCTTGCGCCTTTTAAGGTCTGCATAGCTTTTCTGACGGCTTTGAACTGTTTTCAGTCGCTCTCGAATCAATCTAACTTTTTCTTCTTATTGTTGTATAAACTCAGGGCCAGTCAATCTCTTCTCACCAACATCGTCCCAACAAATCGAACTTCTGCATTTTCGACCATACAGTACTTCAAAAGGTTCCATCTTAATACTGGAATGGTAGCTATTATTATAGGAGAATTTTGCCAAGTGAAGATGGTCATCCCAGGAACCACTAAAATTAATAACACAGGATCATAGCATATCTTCTAATGTCTGAATCGTCCTCTCCGATTGCCCGTTTGCCTATGGATGAAAAGCCGTACCGAAGTTGAGTTTAGTACCGAACGCCCCTTGTAAGCTCTTCCAGAAGTTGGACACAAACCTAGGATCTCGATCAGAAACTATGCTCATTGGAACCCCATGAAGTCTCACTATCTCATTGACGTACCACTTAGCCATGTCTTCAAGTGAAAGGCCAAATCGATACGACAAAAAGTGTGCCGATTTAGTCAACCGGTCGACAATCACCCATATAGCATTCTTACCACTTGGCATTCTAGGTAAACCGATGATGAAGTCCATAGTAATATGCTCCCATTTCCATTTAGGTATCTCAAGTGGATGTAGCTGTCCATCTGATTTCTGATGTTCAATCTTTACTTGCTGACAAATCAGGCATTGATCGACAAACTTTATAATATCTTTCTTCATGTTGACCCACCAAAAATATCCTCTCAAATCTCTATACATCTTAGTACTTCCTGGATGAATCGTGTATTTAGTGCTGTGAGCTTCCTGCAATATTTCCTTTTTCAACTCAGGATCATTAGGAACACATAGCCGACCACAAAACCTCAATGACCCATCTACATGAATACTAAAATCCAACTGTCTCCCAGCTTTTACGCCATCTCTGATCTTTTCCAACTGAGAATCATTATTCTGTTTAGCCTTAATTTTGTCAATCAATGTCGGTTGTACTCGAAGATTAGCTATCTGAGCACCCAATTGATGCACTGACACCTCCAAATCTAGCTTCCTCATATCATCAAGGATATGCTGCTGAGAAGTCAGCAACATTGCCATGTTTCTAGAAAATTTACGACTTAAGGCATCCGCTACTACATTTGCCTTACCTGGGTGATAATTGATGGATAAGTCATAATCCTTCAAGAGTTCTAACCATTTCCTTTGCCTCATGTTCAATTCTTTCCTAAGTAAAGATGTACTTCAAACTCTTGTGATCAGTAATGACCTCACATTTCTCACCATACAAGTAGTGTCGCCATATTTTCAAAGCAAATACAACTGCTGCCAATTCAAGATCATGAGTGGGGTAGTTCTTTTCATGTGTCTTCAACTATCTAGAAGCATAGGCCACCACTTTATCGTCTTGCATAAGAACGCACCATAAACCTTCTTTAGATGCGTCACAATAAATTGTGAAGCCACTGGTTCCTAAAGGTAAGGATAATATGGGAGCTGTCACTAACCGCCTTTTCAATTCTTGAAAACTGCGCTCACACTGATCATACCATACAAACTTAACTCCCTTTTGAGTTAGGCGAGTAAGTGGACTAGCTATTTTGGAGAATCCCTCCACAAATCTCCTGTAATAGCTAGCTAGCCCAAGAAAACTTTTCACTTCTTTTACATTGGTAGGGCGATTCCACTGAACAACCGCTTCAACTTTCTTTGGGTCAACTGCGATGCCATTCTTTGATATAACATAACCCAAGAACTCAATATGATCAAACCAGAAAGCGCACTTACTGAATTTAGCAAACAATTTCTGCTCACGCAAGGTCTGCAAGACAAGCTTCAAGTGTTGTTCGTGCTCCTCCAAACTCCTCGAGTACACCAGGATATCATCAATAAACACCACAATGAATTGGTTGAGGTAATGTTCGAATACCCTATTCATCAAATCCATAAAAGCAGCAGGCGCATTTGTCAATCTAAAAGGCATGACAAGAAATTCGTAATGCTCATACCTCGTTCTAAAAGCAGTTTTAGATACATCATCTGCTTTAATCTTCAATTGATGATATTCAGAATGAAGGTCGATCTTAGAAAATACCCGAGCTCCCTGAAGTTGATCAAACAAATCATCAATTCATGGCAAAGGATATTTATTCTTGATCGTTACCTTGTTGAGTTCACGGTAATCTATACAAAGTCACGTGCTACCGTCCTTCTTTTTCATAAATAGGATTGGAGCTCCCCAAGGTGAAACACTGGGCCTAATAAAGCCCTTATCCAATAATTCTTGCAACTGCGTTTTCAATTCTTTCAATTCAGATGGTGCCATTCGATATGGTGCCTTCGAGATAGGTCTTGTACCAGGCATCAGATCAATAGAGAAGTCAATCTCTCTATCAGGTTGTGACACCCCCAGCTCGGGGTCATTCATGTAACGTCCCGTTCATTATTATCTCTTATTACACACAAGCGGAAGCATGACTCGGGACAATCACAATCAATACACAGCGAAAATAAGACAAGCAACATCATGAGCAAACCTTGTGGCAAACAACACATATTTCATCGCCGACTATAAATAGCAAATTTTAATTTGGTTTAACCTACACCCACTACGGCTTCTCGCTCCTCGCTTCTTCACCTTCACCCTGGTCCTGTCTGTTTGGCCATCTCACATCCCACCCGTGGCTCTATTCCGGAGCCGGCCCGCTCTGAGGCACTAAGTCCGTTAGGCCCTCATTGAACATCACAAGCGTCGTGATTTGTCGGTAGGCGCGATCCTCTCTGATTATCACGGTGAGCACTTCGGCTGTCGACTTCACGGGATTGCCAACGCGGGCCGGGGGAGATGCCATCCCTACAAACCTGAAAAAAAGGGAAACAACGAGAGATGAGTCGGGAAGACTTAGCAAGTGAAATTTTGCTAACAGGCGAGGACATATCAATCGTCATTACACGAAACATTTCTTGCCGCATCGGCCTCCGTGGCCGATCAAACAACGACGGGCATAGCAAGCATAAAACAAGGATTCCAAGCATGGCTAAGTCACGGTTTACCTCATCTGTCGCGCCTCGGTTTCTAATTCGTGTTAGATGACATGCAAAAACACGAAACAAGGCAAACTTGTTATAGCGAATACAACATCGGAACACCAAGAACCGAGAACGGGGAAAGCTCGTGATACAACGTATTTCAACGTCATTTCCCGGTAGTAAAATCTCACTTACACTAACAAAACAGGAACTAAAGGGTAGAGAATGGGCGGGAAAGGCAACGGCCTCGGGTCTCGGACAACTCACGGTGTCAGCTTTTCTTTTCTCTCTCTCGGGTTTTCTCTCTTGGTTTTCTCTTTCTCTCTCTATCTCGGCATTCTCTCTCTCTCTCTTTCTTGGCCGGTTTGTGTATGTGGGAAAAGTGAGCCAAAACTCCCTAATGGCTTCTATTTATAGAGGAAGCTAGGCTAGGGTTTTGATGAGGCGTGCGCATATGTCATGGGGGAGTATGAGGTATGTGCATGTGTCATCGGGGCGATAAGGTAAGCGTACGCATTATCCACTCTTTAATGGCCTAAGTTTAGTAGTCAAGAGTAATGATGAAATGGCCAATTATTCTTCCTTTCTCTCTCTTCACCCATTGGCCGTGACTCCTCTCTCTCTCTTGGGTCAAAACTTGATGGCCAAGACTTCATAATGGCTTCATAAAGGCTTGTGGAAAAAGAAGGCCAAGCAATCAATACAAGCCATTAATTAGGCTTCTTGAACAAGCTTCATTCTTAGCCATTCATTTTCAAGTTTACTTCTCTTTTTCGTTTTCCCCCTAGTCCGACCTCCGATCAAAGCATAAAATATCTCATTTGAAAGATCATAACACGTACTTTAAATCATTAGCAGACATCACGTCGAAATTCCAATGTTCTAGTATAGAAAATGCTAAATCTTTGAAATCTGACAAAACCGGACAGTTTTGTACTGTTCACGAAATCGGATGTGAAATCATAGTAAATGAACTCCGAAAATTCTCAAATTTGAATATGTCATAAAAAAGGCCTCAACAAACATTTTTCATGAAGACTACGACATCTAAATCTCCCTGTAAATACCATTTTTAGTAGCTCAAATACAAACTAAAAACAGTTCGCTGGAATTGAATTTTTGCTTTTTAAAGTAAGCTCTGTCCAGTATTCAAATCATCTCAGAAAATTCCCAAATTTATGTACATTATAGAAAAGGAAGTTCTCAACAACTTTTGTGAAGGAAACTTTTTCAAAATCGGCCTAGAAAAGCTTGTAGAAAATAAATACGGTGTGAACATCACCGAAATATCCATTCTGGGCAGTTTCACATGGTCTAAAAATCAGGCCATCGTACCACTCATATCAACTCCAAAAATTATGAAATTAAAGTATGTAAAACTTCATGATGTTTGGAACAACTTTCAAGAAGAAAGTGTTTAGAAATTCGGATCACAAAAGTCTCCTAAAAAATAACAAAACGAAGGAGTACCAAGGATCCGAAATACGGTTTTCCAAAACAAGAGTAAAAGTTTTAGTACCCATTAGAAAACCACAAAACTTAAACCATAGACATTTCCCAGGGACCGAAATTGAGGATGTGACACAGGTGGCAAGCCAGGCAAATCCTCAGGAAACACATCAGAAAATTCTCTAACTGGAACATTTTCCAGCTTCACAACTTCTTTACTGGTGTCTTTTACGCAAGCTAGATATCCACAACCACCTTTCCTTAGAAGCTTCCTCGCTTGCACTGATGATATTAATCTTGGAAAAGTACCCTTACAACTTCCCGAAAAAGAGAATTCGGGATCATTTGGGAGTCGAAAGGTAACTTTCTTTGAATGACAATCAACAGTAGAATGATATGTTGATAGCCAATCCATCCCTAAAATAACATCAAAATCTCGAATATTCAACAACATCAAATCTCCAGGCATTTGAACATTATCGACCAGAAGCATACACCGCTTAAATACACGGTCCACAATAACGAAGTCACTCGTAGGGGTCTCAATACGCAATTCATATTCAAGAGGATCAGGTAGCATATCAAGTTTCTTTGCGAATTCAGTAGAAATGAAAGAATGCGTAGCACCAGGGTCAAACAATGCATAAGCATATTGCGAGGTAATTGAGATATTACCTGCAACTACTGTGTTAGACACTGCCGCATCCTCTTCCGTTATCGCATAAACCTTCCTTGTCGCCCTCTGTCTTGGATGATTCTCCCTGGGCCTACTAACTGAGGGAACATCCTTCTTCATAGAACAAAAGCGAGCTATATGACTAGGTTGTCCATATACGAAGCATAATCTACTATCTGCTGGAGTATCTCTCTGCATTGGACAATTCTGCCGCATGTGTCCCATCTTCCCACATAGAAAACAAGTTCCCCGCTTCCAATAGCATTGGCCACTATGATATTTCCCACAAGTAACGCAAGCACCTTGAATAGTTTGACTATTCCCCCTTTCAAACCTACTAGTGCTTCTTTGTTTATTGCTGTGACGATTATGGATCTCTTGGAAATTAGTGAACTTCGGCCTCTTGGGCCGAGGAATACCCTGGGTACCACTCTCCATAATCTCTTGTTCAATCTTAATTGCTCACTCTAGGACATCCTCATAAGTGGTGAGTAAAAGAGATGCAAGTGTAAAACGAATCTCAGGTCGAAGTCCTCTAAAAAAATGTTCAACTTTCTCCTCCTCATTTGCCATAAAATGCCCCACAAACCTGCTCATCTGATTGAAGCGACCCGTATAGTCTAAAACAGAAGAATCACCTTGCGATATATGCAAAAAATCGCCCTTAATCTTTGCTTGGAAGGATTTTGGAAAGAACTGGGTGTTGAACGCTTCCTTGAAGTACTTCCAAGAAATAGTAGCATCTTCATCTCCAAGAGTGGCCCTCTTTCCTTCCCACCAATACTCAGCTTCACCTTCCAAATATTAGATGGCAAAGTCCACCTTCTTATCATTTGAAACTTCTTCAACTTTGAATATTCCCTCTATCTTCCTAATCCATCGCTCAGCTATAAGAGGATCAATTTTCCCATCATAAATGGGTGGCTTTGACTTTCTAAACTGGGCAAAGGTGTAGCCTTTGCCACTCCCAAGTTCACTAGCTTCAAGTACAACGTCTTGGACCCTTAGCTATTGACTTTCTCCTCTAATTTCTTGCGAGTCTGCTCCTACGTCATCTCGCCTTCTTGTCGGAGACCTTACTCTCGGACCTTGAGGCATGTCTCTCGAGTCGAAGGTAATGGCTCTCTTTCCCTTATTCTTACGAAAAGAGATGAGCGATTCCGAGTCGGAACTCATGATTACCTAAATTCAGAATCAAGAATACACCTTAGTATCTAAAACTAATGCATTAAAGTCTATCACATAATCTCACAACATCCCACCCAAAAATCATAACCTACACTCTGATACCAACAAATGTCACACCCCGAACACAACCAAAACGAGATCGTAACACGGCCGTCTTTTCACCCAAAGGACGCAGCCTCAACTTAAACAAAACTTGAATAACATCAGAGCTTTTTTTTTTAAAACCATCAAAAGGATATATACAAATCCAACAAAAACTATTCTAATAGCTCAACGACACTATATACAACGTACCCAAAATCCCACAATCAAAAAGAAATCCTCTGACTAACGCCCGCTCACGCCTGAAAAGTATGTAAGATAAGGGGTGAGTTACCACGGCCCAATGAGTAACATATTTCTTTTAAGTGGATCGAACAATCACTATACAATAGTATCAAAAATATCACAGCCCATAATTCAAACTCAATGTACAATATAGCCAAAAATATCTCAAAGGTATAATAACTTTTCAATAAAAGTCATTCGTAGCAGATTTCTCAATAAAAACTCACTTAACAACAATAGCCTATCATTAATGGTCTATCCATTGACTAATCTCATCACATAACACGTTGATGGTTTATCCATCAACCAATCTCATGCTCGTTGTCAAACTATGGTCAAGTTTAATGCCGTAACAAAGGCGACCAAGTTTACCTCTTGGCAACGTCTACCACCTATTATAAGCCGACGGTTCGGCCCAGAAGGATATCCTGACAATATGCATACTCCCCCTTCAACGGGTTCTCAACATAGTAATACGAACAGCAGTAACTTATAACTCAATCCAGAAATCCATAATCAACACCAATAAATCCATTTCACAAAACATTTCGCAACAAGAATAGCCCTCGGCTAATCCTCTTCACAAAACCTTTAATATAAGCATTCACAAAAGCTTCATTTCAATAAAGTCATAAAACTTTTCAACTTATTTCACAATCGACAAAAGGTAGTAAATGATCGATCCAATTTATGCAAAAAACATGCTCCACTGTATTAAAAATTATATTTCATTATCAAAATATGAATTTGTAAATTCATAGAAGATATAATGTCCCTCACCTAGTAATCCACAACTAACCCATATGTGTTACTCGAGCCGACGGTTCCAAAATCCTATCAAATATACGGAAAACGAATAAAAACAGAGTAATACTTCCCCCCTAACGCGCGACTCGAATAAGCTAAGGCTAACTAGCCAATAATCCGACACCCACGTGCCCACGACGGCTTGCTCAATGGATAAATCCAATACCAACCACAACGAACAACTTGCGCGTCAAATTTCCACGCGCCATAAATTCCTCCATCGGACTCCGTTTTGCGCGCTCTTATAGTCAAAACGAAGCTCATCTAGCATACTATGGATGTCCCAACACAGCTAACCCAAACAACAGCCCAAAAACGACAATAAAAGCCCTGGAAAGTACTGTTCACGAAATTCCAGATTATGCTCTCAACTTGAAAATTTGATTCTGGACAAACCGTAACTCCAAATCGATATCCGTCAAAACGCATAGCCCCACAACACCATAATCTTTCATTTTCATGGATATTTAGGACTAGACAATCCAAAAACTTGGACTACGCAGCTCAAATCCACATAACTCTTATTTCCGAGCCCTAATCGAAAAATTATTCCGATAGGATTAACGAGGATTGCGAGTACTTACTAGTCATTGCATTATGTAGTCGGAACGGCTCGGCGAGAACCCGCGCGCACAAACCCTCCCTTTCTCTTCTTCCCTTTTTCCTCTCCTTTTTCCTTTTCCTTTCCTATGTTTTTCTTTTGTTTTCCCCTACTAGCAGCTGCTTTCTTCTTTTTATCTTCACTTTTTTTTTACTCTTCTTTTTTTTTCCTCCTTCAGCCTAAGTCTTTTGACCTGGTCAAAAGAAGAGGCAAATATTATAGTTTAGGGCATCGAAGGATTTTGGGGAAATCTATCACCATGGATAGGGAGGAGCTCCACCAGAGAGAGGGGAAAAATGAGTGTTATGGGTGAGAGTTAGGGTTTAGGGCATCGAAGGATTTTGGGGAAATCTATCACCATGGATAGGGAGGAGCTCCACCAGAGAGAGCATAATAGATAGAAGTTCAAAAGAGGCGCTTGCGCTGATTAGAGTTGATGAGGTAACTGTAGACCGTGGTGAAGTTGAAAACAGGAATGCAAGTTTCTGACCAGGCTAACTTGATTTTGCAAGTCTTTGGTTAGTCAAATTGACTCAGTGTGAATTTGTCAAAATTAATATCGAATTTGAGTTGCATATAAGAATATGGACTCATTCATGGCTTAATTGCACAAATTATGAAGAACTGACCGGAACCCTTAATTAGGGCTCAAATTGGGGGTTTTTACCCTTGGCTTGAAATCCTAAAATTAGCTTGAAAATTGAGTATGAAACGATCTCTAGATCAAATGTCGTAAAAGAAATTATCCTAAAAATGACTAGAAACAAAGTAATTTTAGGGTTTTCATGCAAAAAACCAAATTTGAACCTAGGGTTGACTTTTCTATCAAAGTTTGACCAAAAGTCAACTCAAAAGTTAACGTTTTGACTTTTTGAGATTAATGTGTAAATTAAAAGAAAATAAAGGGCTAATGCGAGAAAAAGTGTTAAATGACTCTTTTTGGTTGAGAAACAGACTCTGTTGTAATCAGAAATCCTAATTTCAAGTTTTTACGTTTACGACACATTGGTTAAAAATAAAGTATCAACAAGGAGATATCCAGGCAAGTTACGGAATTCACTAGCTTGAATTAAAATAGTACAAACTTAGACTATATTGAAAGTTGATTGATGACAAGCCCAAAATGTATAATGAATACAAGTGCAAACTGACTTCGCCTAATCGTGATCGGCGACAAGACCTGACTACGCTAGAATATTACACCGGAAATTGGATAATGACGCAATAGATGAATAAAGAAACACGTCGAGCGACGTGAATCTGAAAGCTACAACTACATGCTATAACTAAAGAACCGAAACTACTATGTAGGAAAGCTTAAAGATAAATTAAAGATAATATTTTGCCTGATTTGTGTGGAGGGGCCTCCTGTTGCTCTACTAATGGTATTTATAGAGGAATCGTGGAAACTGTTCTTCATCGATTGCTCAGCGGTTATGCCTCTTGCAGTTATACTTCCTTGAACGACTTTTATCAATCTTATCCATGTTCCTTAGCTTTCGCATGATAACTAATTCCCAAATGATGTTTAGTAAGACCTAATCCATTCTCCTTTGCTTCTGCAGACGTTGTCCATGTTCTAGATAATCGTTTCCCACGTGTAGAAACAATTGTTACATCCATCGATGCATACCCCATGGCTAGGTCTTCGAATGGTAACTACTCTTCCATAATATGTATTTCCACGGTTAGTTACTTCAATAGATTTCAAGTTTTGAATGGCACTGGAATTACCGTCGGCGCCTACATTGGTGGTCATGAGTTGGCTGTTACTCTCAGTTGGACATACGTCATTAAAGATTGTCCTATCGATCAGCACATGTTGGCTTCTATGCCCATTGATAGACCAATATGTACATGATCCAACTCATGTGCTATGCATGTGACCATTCATTCACGTGCCATTCACATGCCTTCTTTGCACACGTGCCAAGCATGCACGGCTAGTTTATTTTTGGTGTCAACACAAAACATTGTTGAGACACCATCATAGCTAACCTTGTGAATTTGTCCGAAAGAACCGCATGAACCTATTGCCGATCATCGCAAATTGCACCGTCACTGGTCCCGTTTGCAAGCCAATCCTCAAATTAGGTAATTTTTTTATCCGAAGTTAATTCGGATATTTTATTGCCTATTTTGAATTATTGTGATCTAATGTGTTATCTTAAGTAATCTTTCGAGATTTAGGAATTATTTGATTAGGATTCTATTGGATATGAAATCAAATCTAATAAATAATTTGAGCCGTGAGACGACGGGTCATTTTTTTTAATTATGTTTGATTTTATTTTCGAGCTGGGTAAGTGCTCTATCAAGATTGCAATATCCGTTAATTTAAGATGCAAGATGACAGATTATTTTTTCGGATATCGCAATCTTTTATTTGAATCTTGATAGATATCTTGGATGATTCTTGCTATATTTGAAAGTTTGAGTAGATAGAATTGCCAATTTTAATAAATAAAAAATACAAAAAGATTGCAAATTAGAATTGATAAGTTTTTTTTATATAATATTGCCTAGGTTAAATTAGATTGCATCTTAGGGTTGGTTCTAAAAAATAAGTTAGAATATATTCTAGATATGAATTATCTTTAATAGGATTTTAGATAATGCTTGCATATTTAGATAAAATTTATAATGGTTTTCTAAGATATGATAGGATTTAGGTCAAATTATTCCCTAATCTAGATAAATAAATATTTATGGGATATGTTCACTATAAGTCTTAAAACTTATCACGAAAGTACAATTGAGTTCTAAAACTTGCAAAAAGCGCTATCAAGTTCTAAAATTTATCAAATTGGTTCAATCGAATCCTAAAGTTAACACCGTCCAATTTGCCTAATAGAAAATGTTGACGTGGCTTTTTTCTTATTTTTTATCCTACGTGGTGATGACGTGGCTTATTATTATTTTAAATTTTAATTATATTTAAAAATTAAGCTAAATTTATAATATAAAAAAAAGTGGAGGAGAAGGAGGATAGGCGGGGAGGAAGGGCTTGCCCTCCTCGTTGCCGCCACAACCCCACCATCGCCGAGAAGGGCAGGCGAGGGGGGGAGGGGACGATAGGCGAGGGTTGCCGGACCCCGGCCGAGGCGGGCAACCCTCATCGACGGCAAGCAAGGGCCTATGGGCCCTCGCCCAATGGCAGGGGTCAGTTGCCAATGGTGGCGGGGGTAAGCCGCCAATGGTGGCCCTTGGCTAGGTTTGGGCAAGGGCCGGCAACCCTTGCCCGAACTGGGGGAGGGCCAGCAACCCTTGCCCAGATCTGGGGATGGGCCGCAACCCCTCATCCAGATCTAGGCAAGGGCCCGCAGACCCCTGCCTGCCGTCCTCCCACCCTCACTAGCCCCTCCCTATGATGGTGGAGCGACGGCAGGGAGGGCAAGCCCTCTTTCCCCACCTGTCCTCCTCCCTTTTTTTAAAAAAATTAATTTTTAATTTTTCTTATTTTTATATTTAATTTAAATAAAATTAGTATTAAAAATCAAATTTGGGCCAAAACGATGTCATTTTATTCACGTATGAGAGAGAAAATATTAAAATAAGTCACATTAGCATTTTTCATTAGTAAATTTGACGATATTAATTTTAGGACTCATTTGAACCAATTTGACAAGTTTGAGGACTTGATTACACTTTTTGCAAGTTTTAGAACTTAATTGCACTTTTATGACAAGTTTTAGAACTTCTAGTGAACATATCCCAATATTTATTTTAGATAGTTTGATTAGGGTATTCGATTGATTTCTAATTTTAATAAAAATACAAAAAAAATCATGTGCATGTCATAAAGTTTTCATGTTAGGAAATTCCATGTCATGTAGATTAGACTTTATTTCAAGATAAAAGAAAAACCCCAAAAATATTTGATTGTTTGGTGTGTGTAATTTCTTTACTTTCTTGAAATTTGATTGCTTAATTATTTGAGTGTTAATTTCATTGATTGTGCACCCGCATAATCACCTCTTGCATGTTAGTAGATAAGTTAAAATTAATTTAAGCTGCTTGTAAAAATTTTTTCTGAAAATAATAAAGAAAAGTTACTAAAAGGGCGTTAGAGTAATCTAGCATAATTAACTCTTCGAATCCATGTAATCTCTAGTTCGTAGAAGTACAGTAACTTTTACACTTTACTTGGATTTCTAATCGACCCACAAAAAACTTATTAGTGACGACTCTTA
Source organism: Syzygium jambos (assembly GCA_031216235.1). Lineage (NCBI taxonomy): Eukaryota > Viridiplantae > Streptophyta > Magnoliopsida > Myrtales > Myrtaceae > Syzygium > Syzygium jambos. Next base: position 19,342,612 of record CM062222.1, read on the forward strand.
GGCTCCGTTCGTTTGGCGAAAAATATTCTCCTTTTGAAAAATATTTTCCCGAAAGTCATTTTCCTGGAAAATGTTTTCCCGAAACATAATTTTCCGGTGTTCGACGATCAATATGAAAAAGTTTCAGAAAATATTTTTCGCCGGCGACCGGCGGCGGCCGGCGACCGGCGGCGGGCGGCGACCGGTGGCGGCTGCCAGCGACCGGCGGCGGCGGCCGGAGACCGGCTAATGGCGGCGGCAGCCGGCGACCTTAGTGAAGAAGAAGAAGAAGAAGCTCCGAAAAATGATTTCTACTTTTAAAAAAGCGGAAGTCATTTTCCATAGACTTAGGCTGTTATGTGAGGGGGAGAAGGAAAATATTTTCCTACGGAAAACGTTTTCTGCCCCCCGAATACCGGAAAATCCGGAAAATATTTTCCGGAAGAATATTTTCCGCCAAACGAACGGAGCCTTAGATAAAATTGATTTGCATGTTAAATAACTTGAATTATAACTTGTGAATTGGTATGGGCATGGAACAGTCTAAGTTATGTTTAAATTTAGTAATCCATTAGCCAAATTCTAGGTGGTGCACCTGAGGTAAGATCGCGATAGTGAGAAGTCCAAAAATCATACTCATAAAGAAACTCATGAAACCATTGGTTATTTTGACTATTTAAGCTCTTAGAAAGTATCGCTTCTTTTGTAAGAAGAAATGTCATGTAAAAAGAGAATGCAATAAATATAAAACTTGATTGTCCAAGCGCGAGCCCGTAGGTAACGATTTTTTAGCATTTATTTGTCAATCCAACCTATTAGAAAATCCCATTAGCTCATGATGGCTAGATAGCGGTTCAACAAATCATGTTGCGTTTATCATACAAGGATTCATAAATCATAAGAAACCAAATCAAGATGAATAAAAGCTCACCGTGTAAAACAATAATAAAGTTGACGTTAAGTTCGTGGGAAATGTCATTTTAATTATAGATTATGGTCTTAATTTAATATTTTTAATGTTAAGAAACGCATTTTATGTACCCACTCTTTTGAAATAAGTAACAATATTGTTGTCATGTTCTTCAATTCAAATAAGGTTAGGTGTTGCAATATGTCCAATGGACCGTACAAATTATGTTTAACTCCCAATGATATATATGCGTCACTTGTACAACTGAAAAGATTGTTTCCAAAAAATCTCCATCTGCGGCATCCCAGGCACGCCTCTTTACTAATGCTATCAATAACGATCTTATATACTCATAATTTAGCACCCAAGCGGAAGATAATCCCTTTTAAAGTCAGCATTTATAACATGAATTGAACATAAGAAACACTCCTATTTAAACTAGTCAAGACTGACCTTCCTACTTACAAGTCATGACAAGACCATATTTCATTAGATACGACCCTCCAAACTTAAATGGTCTAAAGTGCCCACTTAGTTCGTTACTTGTTATTCTATTTCTTCAATTACTATGAAATTGAAAATAAACAGATAACCAATGTAAAGGACAACACAACAACGTAAAGGACAACATTTGTTTTTAACTTCATCTTTTATCTTATTTATAGAACATGGGTGATATACAAGGCAAGAATACACTTTGCGGAGGCTATTGTTAGGAGCTACTCCCTATCGGGTTTCTCTACACAATCTCGCTTACCACTATAGTCAAAATCTATCACCCTGTTGCACGACACTATTTCCAAAAAGTGATTAGTCGTGCCCTCCAAAAACGATACTCCTAAGCCGACTCCCTAGCCAACCTACTCCACCACATTCAACCCTTCGTCTGCACCATCACGGCCGCTGCCATTCACCGGGTAATGAATGGGCCCCACCAAGCTTCCACCCACGTCCAGAAAGACTGAGACGAGACGAATGGGTACCCAATGCTTCGGGAGGCCAACGTTTACCCGCAAAGTGACATCATAGCGGACCAGCCTAACCAACGGAAAGTCAGGGGTCGGTGAAGGTTGCTAGACAACCCACGAGCAACAAAGAGAGTGACGGGGGTTGCAGGCGGAGGGTTACCCATGCTTATCAATCTGTAAAATTTATAGCAACCACGAGAGTGAGTGATAGCGCAGTAAGGAAATATCTATTACACTATACTATGCAAACAAATCATCAAGCACATCAAACAGGGTCATGCATGACAGGTATCTATTTGAAAATACAAGGCCTACTATAACATACATTGTCTCACACATTCCATTACCAATTCTAAGGTGTAAAGATTTAAAGGTTAATGACGACAAACAACCATACGATTCATATAAACACACACCATTTAACCAATGCAAGGATATTTTAAATGTCAACTCTAAAACACATGCCTGGTGCGCTCGCTGGTCACGCAAAAACTTCCCATCTAGCAAGGTTCAGTGTGTTCTCCGATTTGCTACGATGTATGCCAGTATTCTCATTGGCTCACATAGGCTTTGTGGTCCACTGACCACGGCATTCCGATCACACTCTCAGGACATCTAGGGTACACTCGTCCTAGGCATCCAGTTCACATGATCCCTGGGCATCCTGTTATTCCCTGCTCGCTCCGCGGGGCATCGTCGATTCGTTAACCAATGACATTCGATTGTATCTTAACCAAACAAGCACAAACACAGGTGATCTTCCCATTCATTACACCGACCATCAATGACACAATTTTTCTCAATGTCACTTGGTACCTAAGTCCAACTTAGACTTACGACTTGCTAAATATGATTCTATCGGATCATTTCACAAGTTCATCAGGAAACAAGCATAAAATCCAATATACAGAACATATCACACCACTAAACCTAGCTCACCATTCTACTAAGCAATCTATAAATTCCCTACTATCTAGTTAACCCACGGTGCAACTGGATTACTAAGTTCGTGACCCTCTTCACCGCAACCACATCAAGCCGCACAATGAATTCGTTGCTTTCCCCTTCGCGCCTTAATCATATTCAATCTTATCACTAATCATACAAAGTTCCAATTGGTTCATTAGTTCGCAAATGCCGACAAGCATGGCCTCACTGGACTATGCATTGAATCGGCCCGAGCACCAAATCAGGACTCCTCTCCACCGTGGCTCCAATTTCCCTCTCTCACGCAGCAATTTCGTGGTTCCGCCCAACGTCCTACTCCAGTTCAGATTGTTTATAACCACATCCAGCAAAATCCTTGTTCACAGAGTAAGAAACTTCATCATTTGCGCCCCCAACCAAATCGCCTACAGTGTAGAACTCACAAGTCGAGCTCATAGCCTTCTTCCCCCTCGCGGCGCCGTCCACCCGAGCAATACAGTGCATCCAACAGCATCTCACTCACCATTCGACTCATCTACAACCTTATCCAATATAATATTGCTCTCTACACCACGAATCTCTCATTGTTCGATCCCTCACTGACCCGCTCACGGTTCTGAAATCACAAACTGGAATTCGTAATTCCTTCCCGTTGTGGCAACGCCCAACCGCAAGATACTACAATCCATCAATAACTCAAGTAGCAACACAACATTCCCTACTCCTAACCGAGACCCCAATTCAACATACAGTGGTTATCGGTTAGTATAGGTTGATAGAATTTCACTTGCCTCAAGTGTCGGGCTCGGTGCGGTGCTATTCCGAGGAGAAGGAAAGGTCGCAGGGCTTCCTAGGCTTCTTGTCGCACTCCTCAAGCTCGCCGACGCGGAGGAAATGGCCAGCGTGAAGTATTTTCTGGGCGGTGCTGGTGACGGACTGGACGAGGCTGGTGGGTGGTGTCGAGGAAAGAGCAATCGAGCAGAATAAAGAGGAAGGAAGAAGGAGGAGTTGGGCGGAAGAGAGAGAAAATGAAGGTTTCATCCCCCATTTTGCATGCCTAAAATTTGGCTGTGTGGGTGTGATGCCACCCGTATGTTGCCCGCGCCACTTGGCGCATTCCTTCCGCCAAATGGCAGAAAAGAAAATGAAGGAATTAAGAAGGGTGGGCTGGTGGTGGTGTGTAGGATGAATAAGGGACCGGGGTTTTTAACGCGAACAAAGGAAGTTGTAAGGTAGAATGTGTAATGTGTAAGATGGCGTTAAGAAGTGAAAGGATAGGTGGTCGTAAAACGGGTCGTGCGGTGGTTTGCATGGAGGTTATTTGGTGGTATCCGAGTTTTTGAAGTTGACACTTCCCTATTTCCATCAAATAAACATTCTAATCCTCATCACCCCTTCATTTACTTGTGTTCATAAAACAAACAGACGAAATTTTGGGATGTCTCACTATCTAAGGAAAAGTTTTGTACGTTGTGGCATAAATGCCATGGTCACATTTCTAAGATAAGAGTGGAAAGGCTGACATACTACCTACTCTTAAACGTGACTTAGAGACTTGTGTAGACTATTATAGGGTAAGATGACTAAGATAAAGAAGAAAATTACAATCCATAGTTCTGACTTGTTGAAGGTTATTCACATTGATATTAGTGGATTTTATACAGTGACCTTGTGTAGAAATTTTTATTTCACCACATTTATTGATGAGTATTCCCAATATGGTTATCTATACTTGATCAAGGAAAAGTTTAAATTTCTTGACAAGTTAAAGATTTTTCGGACTAAAGTCGAGAAACAATTGAGAAAAGTCATAAAGGTTGTCAGATCTAACTGAGCATTATGGAAGAAATGACAATGGTTGACAGCTTAAAGGGTCATTTACCAAATATTTAAAAGATTATGGGATAGTAGCTCAATATTATACTATGCTTAGGAGTCCTAAATAAAATGGTGTGGCCGAAAGGCGCAATCGCACACTTATGGACATAATAAGGAGTATAATTAGTAGAACCAACTTACTTGATTTTCTGTGGAGGTGAAGCTTTGAAAACAACCCTCTACATTCTAAATTGTATTCCTACTAAAGTTGTTCCATTGACTCCTTTTGAGTTATGGACTAGACATAAATTAAGCTTAAACCATCTTAAGGTTTGGAGGTGTCCTACAAAAGTAATGATATATAATCTAACATTAAGTAAGTTGGACCTTAGAAGCATTCAGTGTTACTTTGCATCTTACCCAAATCATTATAAAGGAAATTGATTTTATAGTCTCAATTGAGGTACAAGAATTGTGGAATAATGAACAGCGAAGTTTCTAGAGTTTGATATTGCTAAAGAGAGTAGCTGCTCTCAAACTATTAAGCATAACAGTACAATAGGGACTACTGTCTTTTTTCTCTACCTATACCAATAATTATGAAGCCTCCAACACTACAGACTAAACCTGTTAAGGTCTATGATCTATTGAGGTAGCTCCTAATGATGCTCCTTAAGCCCCACAAGAGCAAAATAAAGTTATAGTAGCTCTACTCAAGAGATCCATCAAGGAGAGATGACCAGCTATGCCACCGGACTATATATCTGGTATAACATGTCTACGATATCGGTTGTGTTATATGCAGTTGCAGTTTCTTATCCTTTGTTAAATCTGTGGTTGGATGTGATGAAAGACAAAATGCATTTTGTGAAAACATAATGGTGTTTAGGAGCTTATTGAATTGCTTGAAAGTCACAAGCACATCAGCTGCAAATGGGTGTATAAGACTAAAACGGACTCTAAATGAAAGATTGAGAAATTTAAAGACAAACTGGCAGCCAAGGTTTTCACTAGAGAGAATGAAAGGATTATGAAGCAACATTTTCCCGAGTCTCTTTTAAAGATTCTTTCAGAGTGTGACATTCTGAATTTCGATCCATTTTCGAGATTTATGAAATGATTATCTTATCAATGTACTTTTAGTTAAATCTCGCTCTGAATTGATTACTCTTGAAAAGACTAACCATTAGGGAATGGTTAGTTAGGAATTAAGTACGCACAACCTAAGAACTCGACCTTTGATTGACACTTCGATCATAAAGATTGACGAGGGGATATTTTGGGCTATTATAGACCGATCCAAAGATGGTTATGAAATGATTTGCCAATGTTATATAAATGGATCGCGGGTGATCCTGTTTGACCATTGTATGGATTAATGTTCCTAAACCAATTTCTAATGATCGTGTCCTTCGAAACTAGTGATTGACCCTCGCAATTACATAACAATTGAGGTCACCATAGCTTGAGTAAACTTAAACGTGGTTTGATATCGAATCAACCACGGGTTGAATATGTATAACTTCTAAAAGCCGTCCGTTAGTTTAAGATACACTAAAGTCGCAATTGATCGAGTTTGGCCATGAATTGGAATCCGAACTTGGGTATTGAACTTTCAAGGATATCAAAACTATTATATTGGATGTTGCCTCATTTAATTTGCTTAGTTATCGGTTTGCTCGAAAATTCTTGGAAAAGTGAAATTCAGCCCGGAAATTCGAAAAGACCATTTCACCCCTTTGTGTTCTAGGACTTCTTGGTTGAGTGGAAGGACATATTGATCTTTGTACCCCCTAGTATGATCGAATTTCTTAGACAGAATTACCCTTCTTGCTTTGGCTATTTTCTTAATTGCTTTTTCTAGAAACCTTTTCAAGAAGCGACCCTAGCCTTTGGATCTTGACTTGGAGACCCAAGGGTGATCTCGACCATTTATTTGGATGATGTTGTTCATCCCATACTCTCCCTCCTCCATCATTTTTAGATTAACCACTTCACTTCATTCACTCACTCACTCACTCTCTCACTCACCCTTTTTGTTCGGCCAAGCCACGGTCCACCATCATCATTGACTAGCCACCATCCTCACGCCACCACCAACTCCACCATATGTGAACCACTGCCCCTAGCTGCCGTTCAAGCTGTGACCAGCTGCCGTCACCACCGTTCGCTGTTTGCCATCCGTCGTGGCCAAGGTTGTTCCTGCACGCCAGGACCATTAGCTGCTGGTTTAGTTACACTTTGGGCTTAGGATTAGTGGTAAGTAACTTTATAAAACTTGATTAGGTTGATAAGTGACTAATGGGCTAGTTTATGGGCTAATTAGTGGTTAATTTTGGACTGATTAGCGGCTAATTATGGGTTGATCTATGGTTAATCTTCTGGCTTAGAAGGCTGATCGTGAGGCATAAGGTTTGGTCATGTGGTTTAATCTTGATTGTTTGATGTTAATCATATGGCTAAAAATGGTTGATCATGGCTGATTATGTGTTAATCATTAATCATGTGGCTTAGAATGGTTGATCAAGTGTTTAAAGTTAATCATGTGGCTGATTAGTTCAATCAATAGTTGATCATGTCCTAATTGTTTGATCATGTGATGCAAATGCTAATCATGTGGCTGATTATGTGACTAATGTTGATTGTGCGATTGTGATTAATGATCATGTGATTAATTAATTTAATCATGGTTGATTAAGTGATTAATGTTTGATCCTGTGATTATGATGACAATCATGTGGCTAAAGTTGATTGATCATGGCTAATCAAGTTGGTCTTGGAGTTTAAACATTGATCTTGTGGCTTGATAATGGATCGTGTGATTAATCATGGCTAATTTTGGTGAATCATGGTGGATTGTGACTAGATAATGATATTTGATATGGATATGAATGCGATTCATGACATATTTATTCGTAGAAAAATGCATGTCATAAATACTCTGCATTAACTAATTAAGAAAGATAAAAATTGGCAATCAGTGATTGTTTGCGTGCATGACTATGACAAGTTCCATCTAGGTGGAAGTTCTAGACGATGCCCGGCGGGTGTTCGGATGCCGTCTAGATGGGAGTTCTAAACGTTGCCAATCGCGGTGGAGGTCGGATCGATTCTCCTTAATGGAATGCCACTTGGTATCCGGCATACCGGGGGGTGTTTGATCCCAAACGTTATTGCACTCAAAGTAACGGGGGATGCCCGGCTAGACCGAAAGATCGACGAGGGTTCGGTGTGGTCCGGGGGGTCGTTAATAATTCGGATAACTACGAGTGCTATTTGCATTAGGGAATACTTTGTGTTCAAAAGTGATATTTGAGCATGTCTTGATTATTAACTGTTAATATGCCATGATCTGTTTGTGTTTAGTGAGTACATGTGGTATAGTGATACTGTTGAGTGCTCGTTAGAACCTTTATTATGAATTGCAAGTTGGTTGTGCCAAGGAAATGTTATTGTTATTAAGTTACCATGACAGATAGGATTGCATGATTATGGTGATCCCGACGTATGTGTTACCCTAAGCGAGGCTTAGGGAGTTTACTTATTGAGATTTATTCTCATTGTTGTAATTCAAACCTTTCAGACCCTCGATCATGAATATGAATGGCCATCCGCAACATTTTAGGGTACTAATGGATATGGAGATATGTTGACGGAGTTTTCGGTAGATGAAGATAGGGTGTATATTAGGCATGCCAGTACGGTTTGGGTGGATGAGGGCGAGGCGTATTGGAAGCCTCATACCGTTTTGGCGTGGTTCTTTAGAGATTAAGATCAGTCCTTTGGTCCACTCCGTGGATTTGATGGTCCTTCGGATGATAAAATAGGAGAGTAGGACCTTATGGATATCGTTCCCCTTGAAAGAGTTATCACCAGCCCAGATACCGGCCCGAAAGACTCAGACCTCGAGTCGGAGTCCATGGAGTCTGACCCCGAATCGAAGCCTTTGGAGTTTGGTCCTGAGATGGATAGTGACATGTCTGATCCGAGGGAATGCCGCCGGGATATCATGGGGATGATTGATGGTTTTGGTGATTCTATCTTCTGGATGCCCTATTTTGAGTAGAGAAGTTAAGTAGATCGACCACCCAATCCTTTTTTAGTGTGTGTGGCTCGTAGTAGAGGCCTCTAGTAAGGCTTGTATTTGGGGCTGTTGTACGTAACGCTATGTTTATAAAGTGGTTTGTTGTTATGTTTTATTTGTCTCTTTACTATCTCGTTTAATTGAATGTTGAATGGAGAGTTCGAGTTACTTCCGCATGTATTACTCTTTAGTTTGCTTGTATTGGGTTGGCAACGAGTTCTGGGAAGTCACATACTTAATGACTAAGCGGGATATTGCAAGCTCGTAGGGTGCGGAGCGCGACACAGAGTGACCATGGCACCGGTAGCTTATTGTAATATAGAATTACACTAGATGGATGTTAAAACTATATTTCTGAATGGAGACTTTGATGAGGACGTCTATACGGTGCAACCTGAAGGCATTGCAGCAGATGATTCAAGTAAGCTTATGTGTAGACTGAAAAAGTCAACTTATAGCCTCAAGCAGGCTTCTAGACAATGGTACTTGAAGGTTTATAATGTTGTCATTTCATTCGGTTTTGTTAAGACCCAAGTGGATCAATGTATATACTACAAGATCAAGGGAGGAAATTTATTCTTCTCATACTCTATATAGACGGTATCTTGCTCTTTTTTGGTTTGATACGATATCTTGTTTACGAGCAATGATATGAGATTACTATATCAGATAGAGTGGATGTTGTTGCAGAATTTTGATATGAAAGACCTTGGTGAAGCGTCTTTTGTGCTTAGCATTGAGATCCATAAGAATCGTTCTTGGTACATATTGAGTTTGTCTCGAAGGATATTTTTTGATCATATTTTAGAAAGATTCTATATACAGCATTGCAAGCCAGAAATTGCTCCTGTCATTAAGGGTGATCAACTAAATATGTCACAGTGTCCTCATTCAACTATCGAGAAAGCTCAAATGAAGGATGTATCTTATATCTTCAAGTTTGCAATAGACCAAACATTGCTTTTGCAACTAGACTTTTAAGCAGATATCAGTAAAATACAGGACACAATCACTAGGTTGTTGCCAAGAAGGTTTTGAGGTACTTAAAGAGGGTAAGAGACTATATATTGATTTACAGACATGTTGAGGACCTGCAGTTAGCAGAACATTCATATGTAGGCTTTATCGGATGTCAGGATAACATGAAGTTGACAATAGGGTATATCTTTATATTAACAGGAGGTGTAATATCATGGAAAAACGAGAAACAGAATTCTATATCATCCTCGACCATGCAAGCAGAGTTTGTAACATGATTTACGGTCGCTACTCAAGTATTTGGCTCCAAAACCTCATTAAGGAGTTGACCGTATTTGATTTTGTGGATAGGCCCACACGGTTGTATTGTGACAATAACTTTGCAGTGTTATTTATCAATAACAACAAAGGTCTTAAAGGGTCTAAGCATATGGCAGTCAAATTTTTAACCATAAAGAAAACAGTTAATAATGGTGACATTGCAATAAAGTATATTTCCATAGATGATATGATTGCAGATCCACGAACTAAAGGTCTTCGCTCTTATATATTTGAATGAAATGTCATTAGCGTAGACTTACGAGCATCATGGGATGTTGTTATTTAGTAGGAGCTATTTTGGTTTTGCTCTAATAATGTTTACAATTATGTTTATTGCATTTTGCAACATATTTTTATATGTATCAGCTCATTTGTATTCAAGAAAGGGTTTATGAATGCATTGTTATCGTGTTAAATACATATATCTGATGAAAATCTCAAAGTATTGTGTACACCTTTAGTAAAGGCTAAGAGCATTCAGTTATTAGCTTTAAAGATATGTCTTAGTACACATAAAGTAAAATTAACTAAAAGAATAAGACATATGTAGGTTTATTGGAACCATAAGGGTATTATTCAGTGACATATCAGGTTTTGTGACATTTAAGGAGAGAGAATGTGGACTGATAAATGAGATAACACATAAGGTGTCACGCCCCGTACCCCACGAAGGCTGAACATCCACCACTAGGTCGACTTGAGGTGCGACGCTCCCAGGATTGCGTCACCGACCCGAACCCAAATCAGAGAAAGAGTAACACATGCGGAACAACGTATATTTATATATATACACCCAGACATGAAAACATAACCATGAGCAGCATTAGACCTCAACATGCTAAAAATAATATTAACATATATGCACTCCTATTAAAATTTATACAAACTATTTATTTACAATCAAAAGGAATACACCAAAGAGGCTACTAAACAAAAAGGATCGGTGGCCTAGGGTTATCAGCTTACTACCTGGGAGAGGGTTACAATCCAAAAAGAGGGTTAGATTTGACTCCTAACACGGGAATCTACTCTAAGGCTCCCAGCCTGGATCAGACGGTGCTGCAGATTCCTCAGAAGAGTCTTCCTCCGATCTCACTTCCTCATCCGATCCAACTTCTTCCACTTCCCCAGCTGCCTCAGCATTCTCTCCTACCACTTCCAGATTTAACTCTTCATCTTCCTCTAGGTTCGCATCGACAGCTATCACCTGCTGTTCTCCTTGCTCCTCGTCCATGGCTATTGATCCATCCACTGTATCGCCTACGCTACTCACACTAAGGGAGGCTGGAGGATCAGAGATTTCTCCACTCACCATCTGGGGAATCATAACGCCATTTATGTCTATCGGAACATCAAAAGTCCTGATCGAAGGTCCAGTTACGCCATCAGCTCCCCTATAACACCAGGCTACGTACTCCTGGGTTTCGGCGTAGGCCTCTCCCACATTCACATGCACCACAGAGAGATATCTAACATAAGCTGATCCGTCTCCACAGGGATGTACACTAACATCTCGCTGAATCCGCTGCGGAAATCCAAAAAGAGGGGCCTTCCTCGGCATTCTATGGACGGGGGTCTGAAAATCGGTTTTACCACAACCGTGAGATAAACTCAGCAAGTAAAACTCCTACTCCTAAACTAGGCTAACGTGCACCTCCAGAGATAATAAAAAGGGCATAAATCATTGAACCAGTAATTAATTCATATTAACATAATTCGGGCCCTCAGCCCTAATTTCACTTCTCCAGCCCTGCAGGTTAGGCTTTAAGCATCATTATAATCCATGGGCAAGATATCGACCCGAAGGCCATGACGCAGAGGTCATCAACAATTTAAATCGACCCGAAGGCCATGACCCAATGGTCATAAATCATTCGACCCGAAGGCCCGACCCGAAGGCCCACAATTGTATAAATCGACCCGAAGGCCATGACCCAATGGTCATATTTCAATTCCAAATCATATAAAAATCAATGTGGAAATTCATGCCAATGGGATTCACATTAATCGCCATATCACAATGTATCAAGCACGTTGGACTATAATTTTTCATTCAATCAACGTACTATCGGCAATTAATCCATAACTCAATATTTCTGTGTTCCAGTCCATTTGAGACTCAACATGCCCAACTAGTCTCAGTTATTAAATCCATAGACACGGCTTCATTCCACACTGTCTCCACAAGTCCCAATTGGCCTCCAAGAAGTCTAATTTCAAGCCTATGCTCATTAACTCATTTAATGGCCACATTAGACAATTAAACCCAAATTCGGTTCTATAGAGGACCACCCCTAAACAGCCACTAATTTGGCTCCAAATCGCCATTAAACCATCACAATTAATCCCAATTAGGTCCCCTAATCATTCCATGCACAAAATGCACAACATTAGGCCTTAATTTAGCCTAATTACCTTAATTAACCCCTAATTGCACAATTAAGACTAATTCAAGGATTAGGTGTTTTACTCGCCTATTAACGACGCGAGGCGACGGAAGCGAGCGGCCGATCACCGACAAGCGATGCAATCGACGGCGGCGCTCCAAATGCAAGCCGGCGGACACGGCGGCTCCGGCGAGCACACGGCCACCTCTCGGCCAAAACAGGGGATGCGCCGGCGAGGATTGGCTGAGGTCAAGGGAGAGAGAGACGGTAAGGGTGAGGTTAAGCGAAGGGGAGGCGCACGGCGGCGCGGCCTGGCGGGACACGCCCGGCGACGGCGACGGCGTCCTGCACGTTCTCGGCTGGAACGGCGGCCACGGGCGACGGTTCAAGGGGAAACTTGGTCGACGGGACTAGGACGGCACCAGGAGGCAGTACACGGCGGGACAGCACCAGCAGCTCCGGCAGCCAGCTGCTTCCGGCGTGAACAGCAGCTCCGGCGGACAGGAACGACGAAGGGAAGCAGCCGAGAGAGAGAATCGGGAGGAGAGAGAGTGAGACGCGGGGAGAGAGTGAGCTGAGGAGAGAGAGAGGGTCAAAGATGGTCAATAAAATGGTGGGTGGGGTCCACTTGTCACAATCCTAGCCCATATGACCAAAATGCCCTTAATCCTAGGGCTAAAAATGCTTCTAGACCAATAATGCAAGGGTAAAATGGTCAATTGCCCTTAACCATGGTTAACCCATCCTAGTTAACCTTAACCAACCTTGGTTAAATCCCAAAATTGCCCCCAAAATTCGGAATAATTCAAAAATGGCCTAGGGGCATTTCCGTCATTTTTCCGTCCCGAACCGAAATTCTAATTTTCGCTCATACCGGTCCTAAATATTCATGTGAGACCTAATCCAGAGTCGGAATCGCGAAATTCACTTTCTAACCCTTCGGAAATCGTCTGCAAAGTTTTCGGGAATAAAATAATATTATTTTCCAATTTTTGTCGAAATTTCACTTTTTGACCAAAATCACTCCAAATGAGCGCGACTACCCCAAATTGACCTTGGCCGCGGAAAATAACCTGAAACGGCCTTCGAATTCGGCCTCGATGTCCCCAGGGGCAAAACCGTCCTTTTTCTCAACTTCTGTCAAATTTTCAGTTTTCAACCGTTTTAATCCCAAACATGAATGGCCATTCCAAATTGACGTCCGTCTTGCAAAATAGTCGTAATTACCCTTGAAATTTTGATATCGAAGTTCGGGTCCAATATCGCGATCTAATTTACTCGATTTGTCGTTTTAGGGTCTCTCACTAACAGGCGGCTGTTTAGGTATTACGCGTATCGACCTAAGATTGTCCGAATCGTAAGGGTTTCAATATCAAGAGAACGAGAGGAATTATCACTAGCACCTGAGGTCACGATCGTTTGGATTAGAATCGGGTTTCCTTTGTCAGGCGCACTTTCGGTCATGCGAAATCACTCGCGATCCGATCGTGCGTTGCTGACAATATCAACCTGTCATTTTCCTGAGATCGGCCTATAATGGTTCAAAATATTTCCTCAACGTTCGTTGAAATCGGCGCCCTATCACGATTGGGTTCTCGGTCCACGTACCTGATCCTATTTAGCCTTTCCCATTTGGTTAGTATCCCGTGATTGATCAATTCCGGGCGAGACTTACTAAAATTACACGAGAATCAATATACACTTTATTGGTCCCGATAACGGGTCAAAATTCAGGATGTTACATAAGGTATCACTCCCTATGAATTGTTATTAATTCGCCACACTATCACATTAAATCCATATTGATAGAGTTAAAAGCACTCATGACCATGTCATGCTCTGTACGTATTCATGCAATCATTATCATGATTCGGTGTTTGAAACTTTATGAGATTGGATTGATTGTTAAGAATAATTACTAGACCAACACAAATGTACGTTTATAAATTACAGTTTCAATTAATATAACTTAAGTGAGAGAATGTAAGAGTTTTTCTAATGTGAACTACGTTAATTAAGATTGTAATTTATTGTTTTATGGGATTTGTCAAATAAGGTAAGATATAAATATTCTTAATTAATTTAATATGGGCCTGGTTAGTGCGAGCTGAGTAAAGCCCAACCTGTGATGAGAGTACATGTGGTTTAAACTCTATAAATAGTGCTCAAGTATCTCCTCTAACCCTGATGTACAAATAACCCCACATAAGGAGCAGTTACTGAATGGGGCAATCTCAATAAGCCAATGATATAAAGGGCAATAGAGGAGAAGCGCTTGTATTTAGAATCATTGCTATTCCACATCAAGAACGAAGGATCATAAATTAAGTGTGCAAATCCCCTTTTGCTCGATTACAGTTCCATAAAATTCTAGTTGTGGAGATCTTGAGTGTCGTTTTTGCGGCTTACAAGAGAGAGATTTATGCCATGTTGGATTGACAATTTTCCACATTGGACTTTAATTTTATGTTAAAAAAGCCACGTCGAGATCAAATAAGTTTGAAAAGTCACGTAAGATGAATTGGCAAAATAGGCATCGAAGTAAACGATTTTTAACCTATTTTGATAGAAAGAAAAGTAATGGTACTCAAGTGCCATAAAATAATTATGGCACTTATAGTGTACTTATCCCGACATATTTGTTTGGATTCAAATTTAGTGAACTTAGGCTACGTTTGGTAGTCGGGATAAAATTCAAGATAGGATAAATTTTATCCTATCCCGTGTTTAGTGTCTGCTCAAGATAGGATAAAGTCGGATATAAGAGAGATATAGCTCGGATAAAATTATCCCATAGGAGAGGATAGGATTTTTAATATCCATAGTATAAAAGTTATTTTTCTTAAATAACAAACTTGTTAAATTAATAAAATTAAAATATTATTCGAATATAAATAGTATTTGAATTTTAATATAAAAATTCAAATTAACAAAAAAAAATAAAAACATATTCGTTTTTATTTATTCTTATTTTTATTTATATATTCAAATTTCTTTCTATCTTATGATATAAATTTCATATATATATACACATTTAGTATTTATATATATTACATATTTTAGGCATATTTGTATAGTTTACTATTTAATAAATTTTTATTAGAGAATGATGGAAGGGGAAGAAATAAAAAAGAAAATAATTAAAAAAGAGAGGGAAAAATAATAAAAAATAAATAAAAATGAAATAGGCATGAGTGTCGTGATATATTTTTATCATCTTTGTTTGTGCAATTTTTAGGTTCATTTATACTAATATAACGTTAATAGCAAATAATGGACATAATAATATGTAAAAATATCCAGCTTTATTACTACAATTCACTAAACAGTAAATAGGATATAGTAAAATTTGGGATAGGATAAATTTTATCATATCCTATGTTTGATACCTACTCAAGATAAGATAAAGTCGAATATAGTAGGGATATAGCTTGGATAAAATTATCTCATGGAGAAGGTGAGATAAATATCGATAGAATTTCAAATATCCATAATATAAAAGTTATTTTTCTTGAATAACAAACTTGTTAAATTAATAAAATTAAAATAATATTTGAATATAAATAATATTTGAATTTTAATATAAAAATTCGAAATAACAAAAAATA
This sequence comes from Syzygium jambos, assembly GCA_031216235.1. NCBI lineage: Eukaryota > Viridiplantae > Streptophyta > Magnoliopsida > Myrtales > Myrtaceae > Syzygium > Syzygium jambos. The sequence continues at coordinate 19,358,592 of CM062222.1, forward strand.
ACGATAATTTCGTTTTTATTTATTCTTATTTTTATTTATATATTTAAATTTCTTTCTATCTCATGATATAAATTTCATATATATATATACACATTTAGTATTTATATTTATAACATATTTTAGGCATATTTGTATAGTTTAGTATTTAATAAAATTTTATTAGAGAATGATGGAAGGGGAAGCAATGAAAAAGAAATTAATAAAAAAAGAGAGGGAAAAATAATAAATAAATAAAAATAAAAATAAAAATAGGTAAGGGTGTTTTGAGAAATTTTTAGGGTTAATACCACGAAAAATCCCAAACTGGTACATATGTGATAATTTTATCCAAAACTAATTTTTTAACAACGGAAAACCCCAAATTAGTACACCTTGTGACAAATTTACCCTAAATTTTTTTTTATCACCAAAAACCCTAAACTGATATATTTATGATAAATTTACCCTCCGTTAGATTCTATTAAATTGAATTAATACCACAAAAAATCATCAACTGGTATGCTTGTGACAAACGGAGGGTAAAACATAAAATTAGTACATCTGTCAATTGCCATATGTTATTTAACAAAGCAATGTGACAAAAAATTTAACAGAAATATACTGAAGGTAAATTTGTCACAGGTATACCAGTTTGGGATTTTTAGTGGTAAAAAAATTAGTTTGGAGTAAAATTATCATAGGCGTACCAGTTTGGGGTTTTTCGCGGTATTAACCCAAATTTTTATTATTTATGTTTGGATAATTTTTAGGTTCATTTACATTGACATAACATTTATAGCAAATAATGAACATAGTAATATGTGAAAATATTCGGCTTTATTAATGTGATTCACCAAACAGTAGATAGGATATAACAAATCCCTTGGATCTTATCTTATCTTATCCAATCCTATCTTGGCTAAAAATCCGGATGACTAAATACAACCGGATTTAATATCATATCCTACTCAATTCTATCTTGGTTAGAAATTCGGACGACCAAACACAATTTTAATGCATGACAACGGATGATCTTGTGGGGTCTCATGTGTGGAAGCCACAAAATCAATGGTTTTAACCAATTCGCTTAAGTGAATTTCGATAAAAGCGTGTCATAACCTTTTTACTGTCTCAGTTTTGGTGTTCTATCACTTTGAGTGATATTGATAATTTTCTTTACTGGAAAATTTCACGTGGCATTTTACTACACTTGTAGTGAAATTTTTTAAAAAAATCATGAGTCATAGTGATCGATTTATCAATTCCCTTCGAAATGAGCATAGAAAAATGACTCCCTCTTCTACTTCTCATCCTTCCCGCGGCTCACTGTCTCGTCCCCGAAGATTACGTCTCGGCCGGAGGCCCGCCCTTCATCGGCCACACCTCGCCGCCTCTCGCCACCGGTCACCGACTGAAACTCGCGTGCTCGTCGGCGGACGCCGGTGACGCCGCGAGGTTCCGTCTCTCCACATCTCTCTCGCTCGCTGCCTCGGCCCCCACCATTCCTCGACTCTTTCTCGGTACGTCGCCGCCGCCTTAACCCGCTCTTCCGACGGCCGGGACGACCAACTTCGGCTCTCGGACGCTCCTTCGTGGGAAAGCGGGCATCATCGGTTGCCTCGAGAAGGTACACAGTGGGACACTATGGAGGCAGTGGGAAGGACTGGGACTTCGTCGGAACCTAGTATCTGGGGAGACATTGAAATCTGCGAGAGGTAAGAGGGGTTCCATGGATTTCTCTTGGTCGTCCTTTCTTGTGATTTCGTCTTGCTCATGTTTCTTTCTCTCTTTTTCTGGAATTCGCAGTTACCTGGTGTGCTCTATGTACGAGGAGGCGGCTTCGTTGGCCTCCTCTGTTCTGGAGCGTCTTTGTCGGAACAAGAGTGATCTCCTTGGAGCATCAGGAGACGGTCTTTCGCAGCTGCATGACATGATGGAATCGGCTGGGATGGTGTTAGTGCAGTCTTTGAAAGAAATGGGGAGGTCCCCTTTTTTTTTTTGCTTGATTTCATTGATTTGTTATGAGTTTCCATCTGATGAGTGGGTACCTGTGCTCTTTACATGTTCTCTTAGTTTGATTAATACATGCATTTTGCAGCCTTCCCTGTGTAGTTCATACCATGGGGATTTCGTATTTCACGCCGTTGACAAAACTTTCTTATAATCTTTAGAAGCATATTGTCTTTCTTCAGTGTTTAGTTTAAAAGCCTGTGCATCAACCTGCTCATGAGAAGATGTTTCGGGCATCTAACTGTGAAGCATGTCAATACATCAGGAGATCTTAATGACAATGCGGGTCTTGTTAGCGAGTGCCCCAAGGGCACTTGTTAACTATACTTAATTTGAAAATTTTCAATTATAAAGCACTGATCGTGCAAAACATGAGGGCATGTAGTGCATTGGAAAGTGTAAAGTTTCCTTAATCAGTTGCCACCCGTTAACACAATCCTTACAATATTAACAAGATGGACCTGGTCTGAACTGTCTGTTGAGATTTTTAGTCCCCCTATTTTAGGTTATAACTCCTTGAAGGAACCACCAAGGCACATGGCCTGGTGGAAGGGGGAGGGGAGGTGAGGGTGTTAGGAACAAGTTCTGAGTTTGATTGTGGACGAATGTGCTCTGGACCCACAGAGCACTTCAACTAGCAAAAAGGATCTTTAAGGAAGCTTCATGGTGGAGAATTTATTGAGTGCACAATAAATAAGATGACTTATATATGCAAAGTTTCATGCTCGCTTTAGTTTTAGGGGGAAAGTTAAAACTGTATGGTAACTGGTAGTATTTTCTTTCAGGACTGCAGAAATTCTGCATAAGCTAACGGAATTGTTCAGTTCTGTTGCTGCCATCCCTGTTGAAGTTCTCCAAATTGGGTAATTTGGTGTCTTCTTGCATTATTGCGTTTTCAATTCTACATGTTGAGTAATGCCTTTTCGTGGAATGATTTCCATATAAATGTTGATGCTTTCCTGACCCTTTTGAAGAGCAAAAGTGCAAAAGAAAGAATAGATCATTGGTTAAATATATTTAGTGTTTGCATCCAATTGAAGTCCTTATTGAAGCTAGTGTAGCAACATTTCTCAACCTTTATTTCTCTACCATTGGTGAAGGTACATTTCTCAACCTTCATCAATATGAGGCTGATTTATGCTCATCTTATTTTGCTTATGGGGCTAAATAAGATAGTGTTAAGATGTCTGATTCTCTAAGGCATCCAATTATATGCTATGTTTTCCTTTTGGAATTCGTGTTCCTTATTTTTGAAAAGAAAATATGTGGAGTTTTGCGTTCTTCATTGTTCTTGTTTATTTTTCCTTTCTTTTTGTATGTTAATTTCTTTGTCTTTGGTGATGACCCCAGACAAGCAACTAGGCTATTTGCCTTGCAGTGGTTTTGCTTCAATGTTTTTACATGACTGTGTTAGATCCATATTTGGCCTGCTCCATTTATCAATTATTATAAATGAAACACAAAGATCTCAAGAGGATTTAGGTAGATTGTGTATGACGTTGATGGGTTTATCGCATTTGTGCCTTAAGGCTTAAACCAAGAGATACATGTGATTCAGGCCTTTAAGTTTGTTTGGTTGTTATGTCTTCCAAAAACATCTCACAACCTTTAAGGGCATATCCTCCGGGCTAAACAAAGGATTTCACATAACCCACCCTGAACTTTCCCTTACACGGACTTTGCACCCTTTAGTTTCAAAATTATCCACTTTGCACTGTGAGGTTCTAAGAAAGCCTGCAGTCACTACGCCTTGTTCTCTAATGTTATAGGAAATTGTTGGCAAATGTATAGGAATTAGAAGGTGTGAAGTGTAGGCTTTGAAACTAGAGGATGCAAAATGCTAATAAGGATAAACCTGAGGACTTTTTTTTTTTTTTTGTAATTGCTTATCATTTGTGCAAAATTGACTATAAGTTGATAACCCAATCCGGAAGAGTTATAGAAAAGCATTACAGTATATTGACATTGCTTTAATTAAGTACCTTGAAGTTTGTATATACTCTTAACTGCTGACAACTTGACATGGGTTTAGGAGTGTAGCTCACCTAGATTGACCAAAACCCATTGAATAATATACTTGAATTTCCAAAACAATGAATTATATCACAGCGTTAGTTATCGTGTGTTTGTATTTGTTTTGTAGAAGCTAAAAGTATTTTTTTTATTACATTTTGCCAATATTTAGAATTTTGTTCAAATTTCCAATATGTGAAAAAGCTCTATGTGAAGTCATTTGTCAACATCAGTATGTTGTTAAAGTTTCAGGTATTTTGGGTTTTAAAAAAGTCAAAGTACTTGAGCCATGAGATTTAAAAAAAGTAAAAGGCAAGAGTCAGTTCAATCCTTAGTCATTTTGAACTTCGAAATGACAACTTCGAAAATGCCGTTCACTCAAATGAGAGAGAGAGAGAGAGAGAGAGAGTGCCTTGTGTCTTTTGTTGACATGATCTGTATAGAGGTTGATAGAAGTAAAATAGGAAGACTTGACAAGTGCAGTACTGGAATTTGTTGATTTAAGTTGTACCTATCATGTATTGATTTGGTGTATGCTACAAACAATGCTTTTTAAGATGTGGTAACAGCCCTACCCACGTCCACCACACCCATAATGCAACTTGATGATATAGTTTTATTGGTAGTCAATGTCATCTCATGCACTATACATGCCTTAACTTTATTGCAGAGTAAGACCTATGTTATGCTTGGTCCGTATTGTCAACTTTTTACCAATTGTTGGTGTGATATCAGTATACATCCTTTAGTCTCTAAGAAGAGCATCTTTGGTTAGCATGTTGAATGCAGGTTAGCTGACCTCTTTTACATACAACATGAACTTCGCTTAATGGTGCAGTTTCCTATCAGGGCCTGTTTGCAGATTTCAGAAGGTTCTTCAGGGGTTCGAGAAGTTCTAGAGGAGTTCCTCAGCAACTGGAGCTATGTGGATGAGAAATATTACAGTCCTGTCAATGCAGAGGCAAATGTTAATTGCACAGAAATTTGTGATGGACATTTTGTTTTGGGAGTTGATAAGTATTTGGAAGTTGTTGACATTTATGCTCTGACTTTACTGGCTAGAATATTGGGTGAATTTGAACTGGCCATAAGTTGGGTTGAGAAAGCTGCATTGCCTAAGGATAAGAGGCAGGTAAGAGAGATTTTGCAACCATACTTTTTGAGAACCATTCATTTATGGAATTTATGAGATCATTGATAATTGTTCAACATGCTTGCAATTTCATGATAAGTGAGCCTGGAGTATGCAATTTGCTTCCCATGTTTTCTTAACTTATTTGATTGCTGAAATCGCTGCCAAGAAATAGTGAAATAGGTGGAATTGACTGCTTTATAGATTGTTTTGAAATACATTTTTAGGTATCATCCAAATTAATGGAAAAGGTGCATGTTAATAAAAATATATCAGGTTTTTTTTCCTGGCTTACTATTCTCACCCAGCTCCTTACATGGTCATGACTACCGTATTGCAGGTTGACTTTGGGCCATTTTTCATTATTTCTTGCTATTATGATGATGGGGCAGTAATGTGCTTGACGTTATTATGGATGTTAAAGTGGAACAAGGTCCACTTTTTTCCTGTAATGTGGCAAAACGGACTTAGAGTATATTGCATGAGGGGAACATTATTCTATGAGTGGTCTGGTTTCTCCAGTATCGGTTTTGCCTTAACTGACATTGGTGGCCTTCTGACTTTAATCTCAATCTTTCTTATGACATTAAGATGTATCAAGTGTTATGGAATAATGGCATTTAACTGGGCTCTTCTTGTCTGATACAGATCCCATGCCACCCTCTATCTCTCTCTCTCTCTCTCTCTCTTGAACGCACGCACGCACGCACGCACGCACGCACACACACAACACAACACACACACACAGACAAGAGCACACAATCTTAAAAATTTAGCCCCATTGTTACTTCTTAAGTTGTTTGCAAAAATTATCTATATTGACGATGCAAAAGCATGTGGGTCAACTTGATTTTGGACCTGACCCTGTAGGTCTTCCTAACTACTCGGACACAGTTCATACTCGGGTGAACCTAGGTCCTTTCCTGATTTAGGTACTTACAGCCCAGTGGACCTTCTAGCGCGTTTCTTATTGTGCATTGATTGGTATATAGAATTTTGTACTGATAAATTGGTGTTTATACTTGTAATGTTGGAGCAAATGTTTAGGTATATTTAGGATACTGCTTGCCAGTTATTGAATCAAATAAAAAGAAGAAAAAGAAACTCTGTTGCATATACTCTGAACTCTTTTTACTTAAGATGTTCCAGGTTCTAGGTTGTAGGCCGGTTTCTGATGTTAAAGGTGGTAGCCGGTCTCTACGGGGTTGAACTTAGGGCATGGACTTCTTATCCTTAATACACTTGCAAGGAATTTATAATGTGTCCTGGGGTATTTAAGATGCATTCTCTGGTTAGGCTATCCAGAAAGTAGGCTCCTAGTTTTACTGTTAATTTTCATTTTAGCAGTGATATAGATTTCATTAATCATCTCGTTCCCATTTGATGTGTAGTATCTGAATAATTGATTGTAGGGTGATTCTAATATCACAGATGCTTACAAACTGTTTAGCATCTTTGCCATAAGACTATAGAGCATCAGCCGACCTGCCTTGTTTCTCAGTTTAATGTGTAAAGTATTGCATTGTTTGGCTACTAAAATCATTTCTGTGATGGCTTTCAATCAAAGAATGATGCTTCACTTTTGCACGAACTTGATTGAAATCAATTTTGGTTTAATAACCACATGGTACTGTCCTTGATGCAGAGAATGTTAACAGTTTGTCATTTCAACTTGCAATTGGCAGGACTTGCTCAGAAGGTTGCATTCGCTATATGCTATCAAGGCCACTAGCTTATCACAAGATCCCCTGTCACGTATGCTAAATGAGCATGAAGTTCCTTTAATAGGAGAAGCGAATGCATCGGAAGAATTTATTAGATCCGTAGGACAGAAAAGCATGCCAAACAGAGAAGATGATCAGAAACTAGCAATTCTGAAGTTGTATGGACAAGGCAAGCCTTGTTTCTGGTTGTTTCGGTCAATCAACGTGAGATTTGGCAATTTTCGGTTAGTCCTATCTAATGGGAAGATCTTGCTGGGATGCATGATGCTGCTCGCATATTTCATTGTGCGAAGAGAGCGATCTGCCTTGAATAGGTAACTTGTCTTGGCTCTAATGCATTTTCGTGGTACCACTTCCTGTTTAAACTTGGTGATTTTCTGAGCCATCATAGAACGTATTTATGCATAACTAGGAAATACCAGTTCCTTGTGAAGTTAATGGCGCCTTAAATACCTCTGTCTAGGGGTGACCTGACTGGTGCGAACTTGTAGGTTCCACGTTTCAAGGTATGCAGCATAGATTCCAAGTTCCAAAAACTGGGGAACTTGTTTTGATGGGTGGGTTCTAGATTGTAGGTAGGTAAAAATTGGAACCTGGAACCTTAAACTTTAAACAAATTTTTTGTGTTTTTTCTTGGTCAATGTCTTTGTGTGATCCCGCAATGTTCAATGGCGTTAGATGTTGAGTGTATAATCTGGAATCACTAGTTTGAGCTTTCATTTTGTGACTTGTTAATGTCTCATATTATGTCTAAATATAAGTTGTGGTCAGTATATCGTAGCAGCAAGTAGTGGTCATTAAAGGTGATGATTCACTACAATTGTTCAATTAATAATACAGTTGGAATTTGGGTGAACCTTGGAACTGACTCCGGAACCTATGACAGGATAGGTTCCAAGTTCCAAAATATGTAGGGTAGGTTTTAGATTCCAAAAAATGAGGAACTTGTTCCCATGAGTAGGTTCCCAGTTCCAGGTGGAACATGTACGAAATCCAGAACTGCTCACCCCTATCTTTGTCCTGCATCAATATTGGCTATTATGGATCCTTGCATGTGGTTGCGGAATTGGTGGTCTCCTATGAGTTGGACCTTAGTCATGGATATATCTCCTAAAAGAATTCTCTGTGTCATGTTTTGGAATTTAGGTATCATCAGCAGTGGGACCACCTTTAATATTTTTGAATTTATTCTCAAGTTCTACAGGTGTCCTACGGAGGTTATGCAAACATGCTTGTAAATCAATTCACTTCCAACGTGCTAGTTAAAAGTAAACCATGGTCAGGTTGGCTTTTGGGTTCTGTATGTGTACTATGGAGTGTATGCTGCTCTATAAACTTGTAAGATCCAGAAACTATGAAACAAACTGGCATTTGGTTTCTCAAGAATCAGCTTTTTTCCTCCCAAATTGCAAGAGATATAGTGCAAGGGGTACAATTTAAGTCACCAAAACAGCTTATTTGGAAAATCAGTGGTAAGGCTGCATATATCAACCCCACCACATACCCACACTGTGTGGGGAGGCTTGTGGCGTTGAATGCCCTTTGTCTGCTGGACCTGTCAGCTTTCATTCCCAACTTAGACATGCTGTCTGACCGTGGTCTCTAAAAACGAACTTCACCCTGCCAATTGTAAGAATCGGAAGTACAAGGAATTTTTTTTTTCAAAAACAGCTGTTAGTGATTGATGATGCAATAGTTAATTGATTAGTCTTAATACTGCAGTTGCAAATGATCTTTAATTTTTTTCCACCTTGTTTACCAACAGCTGGTTGCTGACTAAAACTTTTGTATTTGGGTTTATGTGAGCCACAGATGTTATTTGCGTTCTTTTGGTGGAATCAGTTGAATGCTCTATACCACTTTCAGTTTGTAAAGAATTTTAGCCTGGATAAGCCACATATTCTGAACCGTGTTACATGGGTTGTTTTTGGGAACTCATTTTCTAATTTTGGTGTAAACTTGGATGTTGTAGAGAGAGAGAGAGAGAGAGAGATTCATTTCTAGAAAGTGGCCTCCAGTGTTTTTTTGGGGAAGTGTTTTTGAGTCAAACTATTCGTGATTCTAATGCTTCGTCAAATTCTCTCGCATTTCAGGTACATCAAGAGACAGGCTTTGGCGCTGAAGAATGCTTTGGTAGATTTTTGGCAGCTTGCATTTTCTTGCCAGGTGAACCCTTTAGCGGCTGTTCAACCCCCTGCTTCCATGCCTGTCCGGCCCTAAGAAGTGTTATCCTGGACCGACTGGAGGCAATCTGATGCAAGGAGGTCTCTTCTCTTATATTACCAGGATGCTTTCCCCTTCCCCGAGAGACTAATGTTTGGGCAAAAGGACATTATAAGTGCCATAACTTGTGTACGGCGCTCACTTTAGTGCCATAACTTTTTTTCGAATCACTTTGGTGTCAAGTCGGAGGAAAAACGATCACTTAAGTGTCATAACATTTTTTTGGATCACTTCAGTGCTAAAATTTTTGAAAAATGATCACTTAAGTGCTAAAATTTTTTAAAAACGATAATTTAAGTGCTAAAATTTTTGAAAAACGATCACTTAAGTGCCAATCTCCGGCGAGACTCCGGCGAGACTCCGGCGAGCCACGTCAGCTTTAGAAATTAATAAAAAAATTGCCACGTCGAATTTCCGGCGAAAAATTGTGTACGGCACTGGAGTTGGCACTTAAGTAATCGTTTTTCAAAAATTTTAGTACTTAAGTGATCGTTTTTCAAAAATTTTAACACTAAAGTGATCCAAAAAAAAGTTGTGGCACCAAAGTGAGCGCCGTACACAAGTTATGGCACTTATAGTGTTTTTTTGCCCTAATGTTTGTGACAACTCTAATGCAAAGAGATTTCACGCCTCCCTTTTAACGAACTTTCTGTTTAGACAATTACAGCGGATGTTGCTTAGATAGAGAATTGTTGCCTTTCCTTGTACTTCTTTGTCAATGGGTCGATTCTAGCCAAAAAAAGAAAAGGTTACTATAAATTGCGAGAAACGTGTCGAGGCTTGTTGTACGTTATAGGTATGTCGTTGAGATACCTTCAGAGTACCGAGCACCAAAATATTGATTAGGAGAACATCCAGAACACCTATGTATTGTAATTTTGATATCTTAAAGAGAAAATTTCAAATAAAGACTTAAAGTGCAGCCCTTTTTTAATGAAAGAGCTCAAAGTAGATTTTATTTCAAACGAAGGCTTGAAGTGGCTAAATTAGTCTCAATTAAGGGCCTAAACTCGTTGTTAGGTCAAATCATTGCCAATCAGCTTTTTCCAATGGTCAGAGCAAGGGTAATTTTGTAACTAATTTGCAATTGGGTAAAAGAAGTGTAAAATCCTAAAAAACAAAAAAAAAGCTAATATCATTAATAATCTTAAATTATTACACTCATGCTACATTTGCTCCAAAAATCTTAGATTTGCCAGAATTTGGGATAAATGTGGTGCGGATGCACCAATTTGGAGTACATGTGGCACAAATGTATTAATTTGCAATTTTTTTACATTGAAATTAGTTTAGGATAAATATAGCATGACTATATTAGTTTGAGAACTTTTGTGATATAAAAATTAGTTTTTGATTAATGTGACCCGAGTGCACCAATTTAGGATTTTTGACAATATTAACCCAACAAAAACCCCAAAGTGAATTTTGAGTTTTTCGTGGATTCCTACATTCCTTGATGCTTGAACTCTCAATTCGTTGACACCAAATCCGTTCGAGACTAAATTGGGTCCATCAACCGAAAGCGACTTTGAATTCTCGGTTTGTCAGTTCACTAATTTATGTTTTCACCTTTTGTTGATGCCTCAACTTTGTCGCCCAATGGCAACTTGCTCCTTGCTCCTTTCAAGTTCGTCGTCACAATCTCCATCCTTAATTAAAGGAGCAGAAGCGTCGATTTCGTCTAAGGAGCTTAGAGAGGCTAGGGTCCATTGTCGCGAGCTCCATCCTCAGCTAGAGGAGTGCTTTCTACCACATCATGTGAGCACGAGATGGATGTAGAAGCTGCTGGGGTTGATGATGCTATTGTTGCTACTACTATTGGTGTTGATGCTATTGATGAATTCTTCAATGATTTTTGCTATGGCCTAACCCACCACATATCTCATAATTATTTTAGTATTTAGTCTCTTCACCTTTGTTCCAGTAGGCTATTTGCACAAATTTTTTCTTCCTTGTCTTCAAATAGTTATAAGTTATTTTATTCACAGACTTTGTTCTTTGTTTCTTCTTCCATCAACTTGATTGGGTACATTCGGTGGGTGAAATGGCTCTCTAGCAATCCATGTGTACTTGAAATCTACAACATGCACTAATATGGCTATAAGTTTGCATGAATGTTTCTTATTGAAACACGTGTGAACACATTATTCAAGTTGTTCCCTCATACATATAAAAGCCACCATAACATGATAGCAATGTGTTAGGGCCAGTGCTATCACCTAGAGAAGGATGAATAGGTGATTTTACAAATTAAATGATTTAAACGTGCGAAATAAATAGAGTCAAGGTCAATAACTTGTATGAATAATATCAGATGAATGCATATGACAAACTTGTATATAAATTGTTGTCAGACGATTGCGTCTGATGACTAAGACAATGTTCTGACAAACTTGTTTATCAGATATATATGCAGTATAATATCATCAATAATAAATAAAAGTTTAGGGATAGAGGAATACTACACATAGATCTTTATAGCGGTTCGGCTTTATCGAGCTTACGTCCACTCTCCACGTTGGCAGCCTGTTGGCTGTATTTCACTATTGAATCACCAGAATATTACAAGAGCAATGTTTCTCAGATTATAGATTACACTATCTTGTACACTCTTCACTCAAGTAATTTTCTTTCTAAAAACACAACGTGGAAAACAGTAATGAAAAGTGTGTAAGATCGAAGCTCTATTCAGACTTAGGAATTCTCGATTCTAGTTCTTCTATCTTGTACGACGTTTACACTCCTTTTATACTCCTCTACTTCCAATATATCCGTTGGACAGTTTTCATAGGATTGATCTCCAAATCAACCCATTGGAGATTCTTCCCAAAATAAGATGCATAGCTATTAGAAAAAGTGCCATTATTTCCAAGTGATTTGATCGCCCATACAATCAAATCAAGGTTTTCATAAGTATAGTTCTTTGTGTTTGAGGAACGATCTTATAATTACCAATTAGGATATCTTAAAATATCAATTTGATTATCCTGCATAAACATGCCAAAAAGAACACTCATTTGATCTGACGAGTAATTTTGAGTTTGATGACAAAGTCCTTTCATCGACTAAGTCTGATGACTTAGTATTTACCTGCATCAAATAACTTAAGTGTAATTCTGATCAGTAATAGGTTATTTTGTTATTCCTCAAAACTCATTAGGGATTTTGCTCAACAATCTCCCCCTTTTTTACAATGACAAAACTATCTATATGTGATGTAAACAAAATATAGTCTATTCGGATGATATAACTTTTGAAGCATATAAAACATTGTTAAGCTCCGAAATATATCAGTTCATATTCTGCCGCTTCCGTACTTGTTAAGCTTTGAAATATATCAGTTCATATTCTGCCGCTCCCATACTTCATATTCATATCACTTGCCGCTCCTATACTTCATATTCATATCACTTGCATTCACATCAATCCTTCATAATACTTTTCCCCCTTTTTGACATCAGTAGAAAGGATAAATAGCATAATCAATAAAAATGCAATAAGAGTTCAGTATAAAAGTCAAACTATCATTGTCGAATCATAAGTCAATATTCAAAGGTAACACCAAGTCAAACATAGAACAAAAATCAATATGGAAATTTCAAATAGATAGTTCAAAAATAATAAGATGCGAAGAGATGTGATCAATTTTGCTGATTTTTCTAGAGGGGCTGAGGGTCCTGCGGGTTCAGATGAAGAGGTTTCAAATGATGCAGATAGGAAAGGCACTTGGACAAGATAAAAACTGGAAAGTTGGTTCAATCATTGCTTAATATGTGATGAGAGCTAATGAATTTGGCCTGCAGTGTTAATTGCTGCAATTTATACATCAGTTCTAACTTGAGCCTTCAAATTGTTGAATCTTGCTGCCATCTAGTCCTTGATCTCCTGAATTCCTTCTTTAAGTTCATTGCATAGTTCTCAGACTTCATTCTGAACTACAGCTTGTCTCCATCTTAGATCGGTAATGGCTGCATGGTCTGACATGGATGAGGAGATGTTGTATCTAGAAGGAGTATGAGTGGTCTGAATGTCAATAGATGCTGCTTCCTTCCCTTTGCCTCTTGGTTGATCTTTAAAAGGACTGTTTTCACAATCATCTCCTTCAAGGGGAAAATCTGCAGAAGTTGCTGATGAAAGAGCTGCTTCTTGTGCATTCTGATTGTGATCATCCTGTATGTCAAGCATATTAAAATCATTATCCTTAACATCTTGAGCATTTTCTTGCTCAAACTCCTCATGCATTTCTGCTTCATGATCATGTTCAAACTCCCCCCGTCTCCTAGAGGGTTCTTCCTCAGCTCCTTTCTCGGCAATGACCATTGTCTTTTGCTGATTTTCCATGACTACTTTGTTGATGATGTCACTAAGTGAATTCATCAAGTGGTCCTCCTCTTCTCGCAGTCTCTGAATTTCAAGCTGAGTGGCAGCATGTCTGTCTACACGGGCTTTGTACTTGGCATCTTGAATAATTAGCCATTGCATAAACCCTGACTTCTCAACGCTTCTTTCATTAGCTTGAGACCGTTCAGCAGATTGGTCATTAGATATCTACATCTCATTAGAATCACTGGCCATAGCTTGAGTTTTTTTGGCTGGTTTGTCAGTTCTGGAGGCTATCAGCTGCACTTTTCTCTTTCTTACTAAGGGTTCAATTGATTCCTTCTCATCAGAATCATGAAAAATGTTAATAAAGCCTTTGTTTTGTGCATTCATCACTTCTACATGAATAATCTTACCCTTCTTATCCTTCCAATTTTCACCATCAAATCTATATTCCATCTTAGTCATCATTAGTTCTCCAACAGTTATAGTTTGAAGAGGTTTACCTTTGAGTTTTTCAGGAATGGAGATTTTCAGATACTCAAAGATAACAGTGATTAAAGCTTCATAAGGGAGTTGACCTTTACTCTTTTTGACAGTTTTGTACATTTAAAGGAGAATCATATGTGACAGAGAAATGGAAAAGGTAGTTTGAATTGCTCAAACCAACTTGGCCTCATATCGAAAGACATCAGTTTTGGAAGATCCTTTGGTCTGAGATAATTGATGATGATTTTATGTAGGACAATGGAATTTAGAGGAAAAAGAGAGTCAGATACATGAGAGGTGGAGCCTTTGATGAAAGAAGAGTCACCAGACAGAGATCGATGTGCCAAATCTGAAGTGATAGGAATAAGAGAAAATTCGATATGTTTTACTCCTAGAATGGCAGCGAGATCAAAGGCTAATAACTTGTAATCTTGTTGAAAAACAGAGAACTCAATTTCAAAAGGAGAAATGAATGACAAATTTGAATAAAAGTAAGCTGTGAGTTCAAGGTAAACTTTGTGAGGGAGAGAGCACATTCTTTGAAAATCAAGATTTTCAATCAGACTTTGAATTTTGATATTGAAATTTTCAAAGAAGCTGAAGTTTACAACTCTGTTATTCATTATTCCTCTTGCTAGAATAGAGTTGTAAGCAACTTGATAAGTTTTGTTTCTAAACAAGCTGTCACTTTTCTTTTTCATCGGGAGAAATTCCAGAAGTGGGCACAAACTCAGCAAATAGTTTTTCATCATTATCCTCCTTCCTATTATCAATGTTTTTGCTTTTCTCCAAAGTCTGCCGTTCCTCCTCACCAATGAATTCTTTTTTTTCAACATTCGAATGTTCTTCTACTTTCTTTTTTCCTTTTCGAGAAACTCCTTTCTTTATAGTCACAGGGGTTTCCTGAATATTAGAGAATTCTCTAAGAACTATCCCCTTTTCAGCAACAGGCGATCTTCCAAGCCTCATAACCTTCTCATATTCTTCTATAACTTCACATTCAGACAGAAAACCTAAGGTTTTACATATGGCATTTACAGTACTCAGGTCACTCTGATTTTCTCGAAGTACTTTAATGGTTTTGATCAGTTGTATTGCCATAACAAAACGATCACGTTCTTGAACAGGGATACGTGGAGATTTATTACCTGCAGACGATTCTTGCTCAGAGCCCGAGTCAGAGATATCGATTTTCTTTGCTTCTCTACCTTTGTCTGCTCTGGTGAACATTCCTGCGATTTTGTTCGATTGTATGGAACCCTTAATTCCTTTCTTTGATTCAGTGATCGATTTCGGTGCTATTGAAGAGATTTTTTAGTTTCCGAAGAAAAAGATGAGATCTTTTAGGGTAAGACATGTGTTTGGAGATCTTTACGGTTTCAGAAAGTAGAATGTGTGTTCGAAGAGTGTGAGAATGAGAGAAAAGATGAAAAAGGTTTTAAATCGAGAAGTACTATATATTGGTTTTTATAAAACCATTTTTGGAAACTGTCAATTGATAGTTATGGGAAATTTCGGAAATTATATTTCGAAAATTTTGGGATTATAATTCTCAAACGGTATTAATCAAAGCAACTAATTTCAAACAATCATGATATTAAAAATATATGAGATATACATACCTTTTATAAGATGAGTTGCACGCTAAAATCAGACACTTCAAAATATATGCTTGATCAAATAAGTCATTAGATGCAATGAGCTTATTCTGCACATCTCAATAAAGTAGGTTAATGATGTTTAGTTTATTTCTAATAAGCTCAAAACTTTTCTTCTCTAGAGGTTTTGTAAAAATGTCAGCTAATTGCTTTTTAGTGTCTATAAATTGTACATTTATATCTCCTTTTAAAACATGATCAAGGATAAAATGATGTTTAACATCAATATGCTTAGCTTTGGAATGCAGAATAGGATTTTTGGTCAGATTGATGGCGCTGGTATTGTCACACTTGATCTCCACAGTTGAGTCTTGGATGTTGAAGTCTCTCAATTGTTGTTTCATCCAAAGAATTTGAGCACAACAACTACCAAGTGAGACGTATTTTACTTCTACCATTGAAAGAGCTTCAGTTTGTTGCTTCTTTAAATATCATGAAACAAGCATATATCCCAACAATTGACACAATCCTGAAGTACTTTTCCTGTCTATCTTGCAACCAGCATAATCAGTATCAGAATATCCAACAAGAGTAAAATTTGATCCCTTAAGATACCACAACCCAAGTGTAGGATTGGTGTTAACATATTTGATAATTCTTTTAACTGCACTAAGATGAGATTCTTTTAGTTCTGATTGAAATCTTGCACACAAACAAACACTTAACAGAACATCTAGTCGTGAAGCAGTTAAATATAAGAGAGAATCAATCATGCTTCTATATAATTTTTTATCTACAGGTTTTCGTTTTTCATCCTTGTCTAATTTAATGGAATATGACATTGTACTATTTGTCTTTTTGCAATTTACCAAATCAAAGTTTTTCATAATTTTCCTAGCATACTTTTCTTGACAAAGAAATGTGTCATTTTTGATTTATTTAATCTGTAATCCAAGGAAGAAAGTTAACTCTCCCATTATGCTCATTTCAAATTCACTTTGCATCATTTTAGAGAAATTCTTACACAATTTTTCATCTGTAGAACCAAAAATGATATCGTCTACATAGACTTGAACAATTAAAATATCTTTATCTTTTCTTTTGATGAATAGGGTAGTGTCTACATTACCTTTTTGTGAATCCATTTTGTTCCAAAAAGTTGCTCAGTCTTTCGTACCAAGCACGTGGTGCTTGTTTGAGACCGTATAATGCTTTTTTGAGAGTATATACCTGATTAGGCTTGTGAATATTTTCAAAACCCGGAGATTGTTCTACATATACTTCCTCTTTGATGTAGCCATTTAGGAATGCGCTATTTACGTCCATCTGAAGCAGTTTAAATTCATAGAAATAAGCATAAGCCAGTAAAATTCTTATTGCTTCTAACCTGGCTACCGAAGCGTAAGTTTCATCGTAATCTATTCCTTCCTCTTGTGAATATCCTTTGGCCATAAGTCTTGCTTTGTTTCTGACGACTTTTCCTTGATCATCCAGTTTATTACGAAATACCCATTTTGTTTCAATAACTGAATGATTTTGGGTCTGGGAACAAGTTATCATACTTGATTGATTTGGAATTGTAAAAGTTCCTCTTGTATAGCTTCAATCCAGCTTTTATCTTTCAATGCATCTTTAATATTCTTTGGTTCAACTTCAGAAATGAGAGCCATTGTATTTATGACTTCTTTTGCCTTTCCTCTAATTTTGATTCCCTCATCTAAATTTCAAATGATAAGGTCTTTGGGATGATTGGATTTTTGCTTCTAGTTTCTGTTGAGTCTTTCATCATTTTCATCATTGAGATTTGATGATTCTTCATTGTCCTATTGGTTTGATGATTCTTGAGCTTCATCAAATCTTTGATTCTGATCATTTTCGCTTGCCATCAATTCATTAGATGCTATGTCCAATTCTTCAAATGCTGAGTTTTTAGTGTCAGAATCATCTTGTTGAGTCTGAATTGAGTTTTCAAACTTGACATGTAATGATTCTTCCACTGTTTGAGTATTTTTATTATATACTCTGTAGGCCTTACTTGTTGTTAAGTATCCAAGAAATATTCCTTCATCTAACTTTTCACGAAACTTACCAACACGATCATTAGGATTTTTAATAATGAAACATTTAAATCCAAAAATCCGAAAGTATGAAACATTTGGAATTTTACCTTTGAACAATTCATAAGGGGTCTTTTCAAGAATTTGTCTTGGAAAAATTCTATTTGAAATATAACAAGCTGTTGAAACAGCTTCGGCCAAAAAATGTGCCAGAGTTTTGTTTTAAAATAGAAGAGCTCTAGCCATTTATTGTAAAGTTCTATTTTTTCTTTCAACTGCTCCATTTTGTTCAGGAGTATAAGGTGAAGAAAAAAATATGTTGAATACCATTTTCATCATAGAAATAAGAAAAATTTTGATTTTCAAATTCTCTTCCATGATCAGATTTAATGCTCAAAATAGTGTAACCCTTTTTATTTTGTACCTTTTTGGCAAATTTTGAGAAATATTCATATGTTTCACTTTTATGAGTAAAAAAGAATACCCAAGTGTATCTTGAATAATCGTTTATAATAACTAAACAGTATTTCTTACCTCTAAGACTTAGAGTTTGAGTAGATCTGAAAATGTCCATACGAAGCAACTGCAAAGGTTGGTTAGTGCTTATATAATTTTTTGATGAACTTCTTACCTGCTTACCTTTAGAGCAAGCTAAACATAATTATATGCTTTTAAAATTTCGTTATGGCAATCCTTTGACAAGTTTCTTGGAAGCTATTTTGGAAATTAACTTGACACTGATGTGTCCGAGCTTCCTGTGCCACTGATCAGATTCTTCTTTTATGGAAACGAGACATTGCAAGTCATCAGACTTTGTGTCTAGTAGTTAGATGTTTCCATGTCTTCGATCCATAAATGATTGCTTATTGTCTTTACTTATCCCAGAGCATTTGTTTTCTTGGCAAGTAATTCTGTAACCAATATCACATAATTGACTAATGCTAATTAAATTGAAATTCAAACCTTTAACAAGTGAGACTTCATTGCTGATGAGATTGTCAATGCTGACAGTTCTCTTGCCAATTGTTTTTCCCTTGTTGTTGCCTCCAAAGCACTTCCTCCTTTAATTTTTTCTAACTTAGTGAATTTCAGAGAATCTCCGGTCATGTGTCTTGAGCAACCACTGTCAAGATACTACTTGTTCTTTCTTTTCTTTGGTACCTGCAAAAGATAAGTAACTCACTTTTTCTTTGGTACCCATCTTTTCTTAGGTCCATTTTGATAAGGATCAGTCATTCTCAGAATATCTCTTTAAATAAGTTTGCAAACCTTAGGACAATTACTCTTAAAGTGATTTGAATCACCGCAATTTAAACATTTTTGGGAAGTTTGACCATTGAATTTTACAAACTGCTTTTGAAAGTGATTTTTATAAGCAAATTTAGAAGGTCTTTTCTTTAGTCTTTCTTTGACATACGGAAAGAATTTTTCAATTCAGTATTTTTCTCAAAACCTAAACCTGATTTATTATAATAAGGAACTTGAATTGACAAAATATGTTGAAGATTTTTCGAACCCATTGAGAATTTTTTGGTTATATTAGAAATGTCATTTTTCAAAAGTTCTTTTTCATTAGAGATGCAATCAAAACTTTCCTTGGAAATATTTTTTAGATCAGAAATTTTCTTTTTTAGAGAATCATTTTCCTTTTCAAGAAAGTCTTTACTCTTCTTGATAAGATTAATCTTTTTGTAAGAAATCAATCTTATCCTTTTGCGAAATATTTTGCTATTTTAAAAGATTGTTTTCTTTTTTTAAACATTCAATTGACTCATCAATTTCCTTATTTTGAGTCGTACTTCTTAGAGACATAATTTCCTTCTTCAATACAGAATTCTTTTTGCAGGCAGTTTTATTAACAGAGATTAATTCATCAATATAATTTGCAACTGCTTCAGGAATATTTGAATTACTTACCTAATCTTCTTCATCAAAACTTGATTCCGAGTCTGATTTTACCATCAAACAAATATTGGCAAACTCTTGTTCGCTTTCATCATCCTTTGAATCACTCCATATTTCAGCTTTGAAAGCCTTCTTATATCGTTCGTATTTTCCTTTGTTCTTTTTGAGAAGAGGACATTTAGGCTTTATGTATCCATTCTTTTTGCAATGGAAACATATCACATTTTTGTTTTCTTCATCTTCGATACTAGATTTCTTCTAAAAATTTAGCTTCTTGGCTTTTGATGGCTCAAAATTCTTGAATTGCTTCTTTGACTTATTCATCTTCACCTTCTTTGCCATCTTTCTTAGTTTTTTGACCATGAGAGCCAATTCTTCATCTTTACTTTCATCTGAATATGTATCTGTGTCATCAGAATCAATATTAGTTTTTCAAGCAATGGACTTTTTACCTTTGGATTCTTCAATTTCTAAGAACTTTTCAGTTTCATAGGGTGGAAGAGTTCCGATAAGTTCGTCCACCGTGAGTGGTCTGATCCCCTGAGTTTCTCGAATAGAAACTTTAATGTTGTTCCACTCTTTTGAAAGAGCTCTCAGCAACTTGTTCACCTTCATAGGTTCTGAGATGAGATTGTTTTAGAATTCAAGTCCATTTACGATCTCAGTGAATCTGCTTTGCATCTCAGAAATTTTTTCATTTGGTTTCTGAGTGAAAGACTCATATTACCCAAGGAGAATGTTGAGATTTATCTGCTTGACTCATTTTGTTCCTTCATGGACAAGCTTGAGATGATCCCAAATTTCTTTCGTAGTTTTGAGAATTGCAATTCGCTTATATTCAACACTTGCCAGACTATTGTATATAGCCGTTCTGATCTTTGCATCCAGATGGATTCTTCTGGAAATTTCCTTGGCCAAGAGAAGTAAAGCTTGAGGTCTGATTTGCTCTCTAATTCTTTCAAAAGAAGGTGTCTCATTTTGCCATTTTGAAGTTTCTGGGGATTTTGTTTCGTTTAGGATGATTCCATGTTCAACAATGTCCCATATGTCTTGATCTATTCCCAAGATGAATGTCTTCATCTTGTTTTCCCAAACACTGTACTCAATTTCATTGAAATAAGGTGGTCTGTTATTGTGACCTGACTCAGCATTACTAGCCATCAAGAATCGTTAGCTCAGAAATAAAATAACACTTCGAATAAAAATAAGCACTAGGCTCTGATACCAATTGTTAGGGCCAGTGCTATCACCTAGAGGAGGGAGAATAGGTGATTTTACAAATTAAATGATTTAAACGTGCGGAATGAATATAGTTGAGATCAATAACTTGTATGATTAGTATCAGATGGATGCGTATGACAAACTTGTATATAAATTATCGTCAAATGATTGCGTCTGATGACTAAGATGATGTTCTGAAGAACTTGTTTGACAAATATATATGCAGTATAATGTCAGCAATAATAAAAAAAGCTTAGGGATAGAGAATACTGCACACAGATCTTTATAGTGGTTCGGCTTTATCGAGCCTACATCTACTCTTCACGTTGTCAGTCTGTTGGCTGTATTTCACTATTAACTCATCAGAAGATTATAAGAGCAGTGCTTCTCAGATGATAGATTACACTATCACATACACTCTTCACTCAAGTAATTTTCTTTCTAAAAACACAACGTGGAAAATAGTAATCACAAGTGTATAAGATCGAAGCTCTATTCAGACTTTGAAATTCTCGATTCTAGTTCTTCTATTTTGTATGACATTTTCACTCCTTTAATACTCCTTTACTTCCAATATATCCGTTTGACACTCTTTAGAGGATTGATCTTCAAATCAACCCGTCGGAGATTCTTCCCAAAATAGGATGCATAGGCGTTAGAAAAAGAATCATTATCTCCGAGTGATTTGATCGCCCATACAATCAAATCAAAGTTTTCATAAGTATAGTTTTTCGTGTTTGAGGAATGATCTTGTGATTACCAATTAGGATATCTTAAAATATCAATTTGATTATCCTGTATAAACTTGCCAAAAATAACACTCATTTAATCTGACGAGTAATTTTGAGTCTGATGACAAAGTCCTTTCATCGATTAAGTCTGATGACTCAACATTTACCTGCATCAAATAACTTAAGTATAATTCTAGTTAGTAATAGATTGTTTTGTCATTCCTCGAAACTCATTAGAGATTTTGCTCAACACATGGGATTCCACTAATGTCCAATCTTCTACAACTACAAGTTTTAAGTCTGATATTAACAACCCTCTTGTCTCTATATGACCCATTAATTCCAACTCATCCTCCCCATTCTAGGCAGAAACCCATGATGTTGAATGCTTTTCTAAAGATCCAATATCTCTTGCATCTTAGGACAGATCATAATAGTTTAATTGGCTAATCCATCCCTTTGCTTATGAATCCTCTCCATAAGCTATATTCTTGGGCTGTGTTTGATCATCTGGATTTCTAGACAGAATAGGACTGGATATGATAGGATTTGAAATCCAAGAGATTTGTTATGTCCTATCTACTGTTTGATGAATTGTAAAAATAAAGCCGGATATTTTCACATCTTAGCATGTCAATTATTTGCCGTGAACGTCATATTAGGGTAAATAAACCTAAAAATTGCACAAACCGAGATGATAAACATCTCTCATGGCACTCTTACCTACTTCATTTTTATTTGCTCAATTTTTATTATTTCTCCCTCTCTTTTTTTAATTATTTAATTATTCTATTTCTTTTTTTTCCCTTCCATCATTTTCTAATAAAATTTTATTAAATAGTAAACTATACTAATATACCTAAAATATGTAATAAAATAAAGAAATCAGTATTGATTTTTATATATGAAATTTATATCATAAGATACAAAGAAATTTTGAATATATAAATAAAAATAAGAATAAATAAAAACGAAATTATTATTATTTTTTGTTATTTTGAATATTTATATTAAAATTCAAATATTATTTATATTCAAATATTATTTTAATTTTATTAATTTAACATGTTTGCTATTTTATATTATGGATATTGAAAATCCTATCCACCTTTATCCCATCTCCCTCACAGGATAATTTTATCTGGGCTATATCCCTTCTATATCCGACTTTATCCTATCTTGAGTAAACACCAAACATGGGATATGATAAAATTTATCCTATCTTGAATTTTATCCCGATTACTAAACGTAGCCTTGTAGCTTCAAGTATTGTCATTATATGTTGGTCCCAATGCCAATGACGCTTGTGTTGAAGCTTTCACATCAATTATTTAGGGAAATGTTGCATTTGAAGTTTGTCGTAAAGTGAGACTTACTCTATTGGATTGGAGGCCTCTAGGACAATCAATTATAAGTGTTCTCATCAACTATCCTTAACTCTTCTATTGTCAAGTTAAAATCACATATCCTAAATGTCATGTCAGTCTTTTAAAGCAATAGTTTAAATTCTAGTTCTTTGTGAAGGAACCTAAAGTTCTCATAAACATGGCTCAAGCAAAATTTATGTTTTGTTTTAGACATTAAATTTGCTAGTACTTGCACCAATTCATTTTCCTTGTCACACAAGAAAAGTCCACTACTTAAAATTTGTAGAATCATTAATCCAAGGTTTTCTTCAATTATACTAGTAAACTAGTGCAATGTCTTGTATGTTTCTTGTCCCACAACTGTCTATGCAAAGGGATTAATCTAATTGTTTTCATTTATGACTATAGGTGCTAAAAGTATATCCTTGTAACATGATGACAAATGGCAACCGTCATACCCCATAAACTTGCCTCTGCACTTTGCAAGCATATAAGAGCCAATCATAGCCCTTAGAACAAATTGCCCTTAACTTATTTGGTGGATTCTATTCGATCCTCACATGTTTCACATTTTTTATGGTATAGTTCCTAATGGCTTTTTGGAACTGCTTAGCATTATTAAAACACATCCCCAACTTGAAGACAATATTCTCTATATCAACCTTAGGATTGAACTCAATATATTTATACTTATTTTGGCTACTCATATTAAGAAAATCTACATCATTAGCTAACACATCTACATATAGGCTGTTGTTTCCAATGTTCATATCCTTCTCCATTGAACCATCACCCTCAGCACATCTTACATTTTTTTAGTATAATTTATCAAGATCAATAATGTCAAACCCATCTTCTTCGGCCCTTTAGCAAACCTATATCAAACACAGATTAGTTCACAATTTCACATCCCTCACTTGGTGCAAAATGGAAGAAAAAAAATGTTAATATTTTTCTAAAGAAACGCAAGTTGCTAAAACAAGGTCAACATGTTTCAAAGCCTATACCAATTCCCCATAATCATACTAACTCATATTTGTACATAGAAACACACAAGTTATGATTACAGCACATTATAAAATTTAGACGCGATTAATTCAAACTTATGGAGTTATTAAACCTGTAAAGCTGGACAAGTTTCACATTTCTCCCACAAAATTTATTCTCACTTCTTTAAATGTCAAATCAGCTCCTTCAAACCATTTTAAATTGACATTTGCTTAAGGCCATTTCTTGTTCAAATCTATACATCAAAAGGCTATGTACTCACAGTTGCAGCAATGTCCATTGCTTCAAAATTATGAATACTATTTTCTTTTGACATCACTCCGCATCGAAATGAATCTTCACCAGTTTTGTGGACTTCACGGTGCTTGAACACGATTACTCAGTTCTTGAGGATCACTACTCATATTGAAGATGATCAGTGCGGAAATTTAGCATATATCCATAGACTGTTGTCTTCAACCTTCACTTAATAAAAGTTCACTGCGAGCTTGCCTCCTTAGTTCTTTGCAGATGCAGAAGAACAACATCAGAAGCAGTAGTGAACTCTCAGAACGTATTATTATGTCTATGTTATTCCTAATTAACCAAAGCAAACCTAAAGGAAATGACCCAAAACACAGAGTTGATGGTGGCCAAGAAAAATCAAATTAATGACTTCATGGGTCTTTTACATTACATTAGCGGATTGATCCTTAACGACAAACATATATGAGAAAAACAAAACGAAAACAGTAAAAAATTGCACGATTTGCACAGAAGAAAACCGTAAAATCGGGGACTATGACCAGCACTAGTGACCATGACGATAGCAAATCCAATTAGAAAATGCATGCCGGATTCCACTTTGAAAAATGCAGCCGCATGCATTGATTCCCACCAAAGGAGATGGAATGCACCCACATGTTTGCCCAAATAAGAAAAGAAAACATTCCTTCTACCATCACTATGTTGTTAATGCCATTGGTTTGGTATATTCCATGATATCCCCGCACCTTATTGACATGTTTGCAATCGCCTTCTTTTGGTCGAAACAAAGAAATTAGAGGGCGCGCTCACAAGGTAGTGCTTTTACGAGTTTATCTTTGAGAGGGGGCGAGAAAGGATTTGATGTCGACGGATTGAGAGTTTAGGATTGCTGTGGGTCGATGGACCCAATTTAGTCTCAAACAGACTTTGATGTTGTTGAACTGACAGTTTGAGCATTGGAGAATCAAGGAATCAACGAAAAACTAAGAATTCAATTTGGGATTTCTGATGGTTGGGATTTTACTCATTTTGTTTTTACCCAGTTGAAAGTTTTTGACAAAATTGCGCATGTTCAAACTGCCAAAAGAACCTGACCCACGAAGATTTGTTTCTACAACCAGTTTAGATCCTTGTTTGAGATTAATTTGTTCACTTCAGTTCTTATTCGAGGCAATATCTATTATGAACTTTTGTTTATGAAAGAAAGAGCACTATTTCAAATCCTTATTTAAAAAATTTCCCAAATGCTTTATAAGAGTAAGGGTTAATACCGCGAAAAATCCTAAACTGATACACCTGTAACAAATTTATCCTAAATTAATATTTTGATTACAAAAAATCCTAAACTGATATACTTGGGAAAAATTTTCCTTCCGATAAG
Organism: Syzygium jambos; assembly: GCA_031216235.1. NCBI lineage: Eukaryota > Viridiplantae > Streptophyta > Magnoliopsida > Myrtales > Myrtaceae > Syzygium > Syzygium jambos. Next base: position 19,383,996 of record CM062222.1, read on the forward strand.
TTGGATAATATTATGAAAAATTACAAATTGATAAATTTGTGACAAAAAGAGGGGGTAAAATCCCAAATTAGTAAACTTGTTAACTGTTAATATCATCCAACTCAGAAATTCAATAGTAAAATTTACCGAAAATTAACGGAGGGTAAATTTATCACATATATATAAATTTAGGTCTTTTTAGTGATTAATAAATTAATTTGAAATAAATTTATCAATTTGAGTTCGTCACGGTATTAACCCTATAAACTAACGACAATTAACTGACCGCTTGAAAAATTGGCGTTAAAGGGAGCATATGGCATTGTTAGTTCTTTTCCGAGGGGTCGAAAGAGAAAACCCAAAAAAACCAGGCACCACCCTTGTGCGGACCACGGCCCGCCGCCGCCGCCGCCGCCGCCGCCCGAACCCGGCGGTGACTCGCGAGCGCGCACTTCTTCCACCATCCGCCGCTGCAAAACCCGGCGGCGGTGAATGAATGCTGACCGCTCCGTTTCGTGGTGGCAATCCAGCTTCCCTCGCGAGCTCGGTTCCGATCGGACGCTTCCGAGGCACCGCGACCCGCAACCGCTCGCCGTCTCCGACCCTCTCGATGCAAGGCGGAGCGCCGGTGGAGGCCGACGGCGGCGGCGAGGAGAAGGTCCACGTCCACTACGACCACGTCCTGCCCTCCAAGTACGCGCGGTGGACGGCGAGGTCAGCTCTTTATCCGCTCCCGGCCCTCTTAGCTTCCTAGATCCTGGCTACCCGCGATTGAAATTTTCCTTCTTTGCGGAGATGATGATCGGTGGTGGGTGTTTCTGCTCCTCCTGTTCCTTGCAGGGAGAGCTTCGAGTTCATGCACGACAGGCCCTGGCAAGAAGTTCGGGACTTCTACTCCAATGTCATCAATGGGCGGTCGTCGGTTTCCGAGCTGTTCAGGACCCAGGTGATGGTTTATGTTTAGTCGTTGCTTCGTTTCTGATGCTGATTCTAAGTTATGATCTGACTTCCGGGCCGGCTTTTCGTAGGGGGAGTAGTTCAGTGGAATTTGTTTTTGAGTAGAGTCAAATTTGGTGTCTATACCTTGGTTTCTGGATAAAGAATTCGGGCATTCTGTTTTGGGTAATGTTTCTCTGATGAGCAGCGGTGGGATTCAAGCATTTCCCCAGTTATGGTTTTTACCCTCTTGAACAATGTCAGACAATTGGTACCTGTCGAATGCGTGGGCTTAAGCCAAATCTCGACCAAAGCCATTTATGAAGCCGTTTATGATTGAGTAGGATATCGGAGTGATGTCTACCTGTTCGATCAACTCACAATCTGTCAACTTTTTGTGTTCTATTATAATCTAGTCTATGGCATGATGACAACAAAGAAAACTTAACGATGGTGAAGAAACTACAATCCCCATCTGAAAGAATTAACACAGATATTCGGTCTCCACTTATATTTTGATGCGGTATCTTTATAGTATACAACCTTATTGTTGTTACTGTTCACTGATGTATCACAAAACTTCCATGCGTCTCTTTTTTGATTTCTCATAATTTGTTCATCTTCAGAAGTTAGAACATGACGTTATTATATTAGCAAAACGATCCGTTACGTTAAGTCATGCCCCCTTCTTTTTTTCCTTTTTTTCCCCAATCAGCCATTCACCATAGCAACTCTACTAAATTTGGTTTTAGTTATTTTTGTTATGAAGGACTATGAATCAATTTAACTCATGATTCAGGGAACTCCATTTTTTGATTGTGATAGAGTTTTTGGTTTTAGAGCCATCAAATGCTTATCTCCATTCATTTGAGTTTAGGGTCTTATTTGGACTTGGATGGCCTACCGAGAGAAGACACCATGTAGTTTTGTTATCTTCAGTGTACTGATGTCACCCCCTCTCCTCTTTTATTTACCTTTTTTTTTTCCTAAATTGAAATTCTTATGACAAGATCCTCAAAACTCAGGACGAGAATTACGATTCATTCTCCTGCTAGTTGACATGCATTCTGTTAGTAAAATAATCGAACAATTAGATATTTGAAGTCAGCACTGACTTGTATTCAGAAGCATGCAATACTCCTTTGGTTATTTTGATGTGTCTGAGTTTAATACGACTCTTCAATGAAGATACTATGCACTCAATTTTGTGTTGCTTTGATGCAAATAATTCCATTCTCTTCACAATCATGTCTAACACTAGTAGCACAACAATTTGATTCTTTGCTTTTTCTCAAGAGAGACAAACTTCTTTATTTTTTCCTGTCTTTTGTGTAGTTTCTCAAGGTAATAGTTTTTTGACCGGACACACACTTTGTCTAGAAGCAAGAGTTTGAACAAATAGTTTCCTAGCCAAATAGTGAAAATGTTCTTCCATGAACACAAGGACTAGGAGTAGGGTTGAGTAGGAACAAGGGCCCCGTCGTGATCCACCCTTTTCAAGATTTTAGAATCTAATGTTTGATTTCTTTTGCCCCTCTCCTCGTCTTACCTTTAAGTGAAGGAGTAGGGCGTGCACAAAAGAGGAACTTATTATTAAGTTGTTCTGTTGTATCAGTGTAAATTAATATCTAGCTTGTTGATATGTGTCATATACCCTCCTGTTGTAATTTTCAATCTTGTGCTTCAGAAATTTGTGAATGAGAAATTAAAGTGCTTCCATGTACTGTTGAATTACCAGTACACATTTTGCAGGGGATGGATTAGCATGTGTCCATTATATGTTTTTCCAATGTCTTCTCTGGAAAAGTTACTGAGCTCTGGTGTGGCAAAAAAGGCATATTCAGTCTACCTCTGTTAAAAATTGGAACTAGTTCTTGCTAATATTACAGCAGATGGAAATGGAATCATGATACTTCAATCTTGTCCCACCATGATGCCCTGGGAATAGCCCTCATGACATGAGTCTGCTTAATTTAAGATGATCTTATAAGACACTGAAGTTTTCTCATATGCAAAGTACAAGATCAATTGGTTAATTTATACTTTCATCTTAGTTAAAATATAAACCTCTAGAGTGTGTATTATTGAGACTAAGAAGTTGCATCAATTTAATAGATGCAATCTGCAAAATGATACGCATTAGGGTGTCTGTTCAAAAAGTTGTTGGAAGAAATTTGATTGTTGCCCAACCTGTACAGAATAGGCTGATCTGATAATCTGTAAATTTGGATGATAGTAGTAAGGATTCTCTGTGTGGAAATTTGTTAATGCAAGTTTTTGGTGGTGTTAGTGATTAATTGTAATAGCTATGTGTAATGTCTCAATTCTTGGTACTCAATATAGGGAATTTTCTTGTCAGAGAACTCCTGTTCATGATGATACAAAAATTCCAGAGACTTGTGAGAAGTCTGGACTAGAGAGTCTTCCAGGAGGGAATAGGTCTGGAAGATGGGAAAGAAGAACGTATAAGATTGTCCTTTCTTATCATGGTGGTTCTTTTGATGGTTGGCAAAAGCAGCCTGGCTTAAACACCGTCCAGGGGTAAGTTGTTTCACCTTCTGATTCTACCTTGAGCATTTTAAGTCTACATTCAATGCGTTGTCTTATCTGCGCATTATGTTGTATTTGGTTTACTATCAATACCTTGCTTTCTTTGTCATAATTTTTTGATGTTGCCTATCTTCCCTATATTTTTCATTTATATAAACATTGTAATCTATAACCCCTTCATGACAACTCTTTAATTTCCAACTTTGGCGCTGACTTGAAGCTTTAACAATTAGTCCTCCACTGCAACATGTTGACCCAGTTCTAAAGTGTCTTTTGGGAGGTTAAATATGCTAATGGGCAACCAACCACTCACCATGAGGGAGAGTAAAAGCACGCTTGCGGCACTCACATGTACTTACTAGCATCCACTCACCAAACTAAGAAAAAGTGAAGCCATATGCTGCAATTTTTCTCTCCTATTTCTGTGCCTAATCCTGGCATCTGTATTCCCCTCTTAGTCGTGAAACTTGATTTGAACTTTGGGTTAAAACTCTGACATGATCTATAAATATGAACTTTTATTTTTGGACAGTTCAATAGAAAGATCTCTAGGGGAGTTTGTGGATGAGAAGAAAGCTAAGCTCCTAAAGGACAAGTCCTTGCCAGTGGAGGGCTGTGCTATGGTTGCTGGGCGTACGGACAAAGGAGTAACGGCTTTGGGGCAAGTCTGTTCATTCTGTATGTTTTATAATTCATTCTCATCAAAGTTCTCCTATGCGTATATCTTATTAAACAGTTCTCAATTTTTGAGTGACTTCCTTTCAAACGTATTCATTTTTTCCTTCTTGTAAAGGAATATCAAGCATGGCAAACTTTATCTGCTTCCTGCTGCATTAATTAGGGCAGTTTTAGTGAAAGTTATCCTTCTCATTTTCAAGAATTTAAAATATTTATTTTATAGGCAATGAGAGGGGGACTTTAAAACAGTTTCACATCGGACCCTCCCGTTATTTCTGGTTCTTCACAGATTTATAAATCACGAAATCCCAAAGTTAGATAGGATAGAAAGAAAAATGAACTTGAAGATTGCAAGTATGTTGGAAAATGGATTCTTGGTTGGCTAGATCAGAGTTGTCTTTTCAACTTTGAGAAAGTAATATCTCATGGCTCGTCTTTGAAGTAAGATCTCAACCAAAATAAATCCTATTTAATATTTTATAGAAGTGAATCTAGCTTCTTAAGGAACATAAGAAACACTTATGATTATTGTAGTGACAATTTCTATCTCAGACCTATGAGATGCCTTGCATTCCTCATTGAATATGTAAGACACAAGTCGAATCCCAGTTCAAGGCCAAACATAATACGGTTTGCACTAGGTGATTTGGATAACTGAGCTTATATTGGGCTCCTAATCCATGCTATAAAACCGTTCCTTAACACTACATCAACCCCAATTGTAAAGAGAATAGCAACCTACCTCTTTTTATTTTAATGAAGGAACATAAACCTGAATAGTGAAGGAAAAATGCTGGAGTTGCTAATGATCCTTGTGTGGCTCTATGTAATTGATACCTTATAATTGCTGCATGCTTGAAAGTGCTTTGTTCACAGATGCTATCTTGATGTATGAGAAACCCTTTTTTTTTTTTTTTATCAAAGGAGAGCCATATATTTCAATCATTTGTTGTTGTTGGGGGGGGGGGGGTTGGGGGGGTGGGGAAGGTGGGTGGGTTGGGGATTTGGGTTTCCTGCAAGCTTAGTGAAGATGGAGCATATGGCTTGTAGGTGATTAGCTTGAGTCAAGAAAGTTGTTTGGTTTTGATGCCATCCTTTTTATTCCTTGTAAGCACTTTTAATGATGTGGAAAGGTCCTCATGTGCTGTGAAAGATAAGTAGTTGTCCACTATATCTTTGTTGGTATTGTAGGAGCTGTTCTCTGGGCTGTCTACTTGCTGAAGTTTTTGGGTCTTTCCTCTTGTAGTTAGATTGTAAATGGTTTGCAACCCCTTGGTACCCATTAATGGAATTTTATGACTATTGTAAACCTGAAAAGAAAAAAAAGATTGATTAGACTGGCCATCGCCTAAATGATATCGGAGATGGAGACTTCCCAATGTTGCTCTACATAATGTCATATTTGGTCTCACTTATTCTCAACATGATTTGTTTAATTTGTCTGTTTGAGATTGCCAAAAGCTTTAGCCTTTTCAAGCAAAGTAGTGAAAAGTCACATTTTGACTCGCAAAATAGTAAGATATTGCGAGTCAAAACCAAGATACCTTGTCAGCTCGAATTTAAATTACACTTAGACTAGTGTTGAACTTCTTAAAGTTTTTAAATATCAACCCCACCTACATTTGATATTTTAATTTTTAGACCAGTTGATCGGGATCCTACAAAATTTGACATGGTGACAGAGCAGGAGATTTTTAGTTCAAATCTTTCTAGTCCCCTATGTGTCCCTATGTGTCTCCCTTATTATATAGTGCTATGCTTTAGTCTTAGGCCAATGTCCAACATACGCGTGAGGGAGAGTGTGAAAGTTAATAAAATGTTAGACCACTTCTTCGTATAATAGCTTAAGGGCCTGTTTAGTTTGACTTTGGGTTTTTGCTTGTTGCTTTTAAATTTTGTATCTCACGGACTTTGACCTTTTTTTTTTTTCTAATTTTGGAACTCCCGAAACTTTTTATATACTTAAGTGTCGACATGTGGAATTTACATATAACTTTGCGACAGTTTTTGGGAATTCAAATAGTTATTTGAAATTTTGGTAGGAACTTTTTGCTTTTGTTTAAATGCAAACACACATGCCATAAATTTTCAGAGCAGTTGGCATTGGTCCCACAAGTTTACCTAAGAAGCTGAACTTGCTGGACTATATATTGCAACTAATCTTGAGCCTAATACATCACTTGAACTAGCAAGTCTGAATATGTAGAAATGAGCAGTTTGAATTGATCTTAAAACCAAGGCACACCCACTAGACTCCCAAATAGTTTTTGTGGGATGAAGTATTCATCCAAGTGGCAGAGAGCTTTAGTTTATTGAGTCAAGCAGACTAAAAACCTTTTACAACATGGCCCATGTACGATAGAGGAATTCATGGTTCACAAAATAATATATGTTATTTCATGTCGGGTCAACACAACCTACTATTAAATTAACATCCATGTGAAAGATCAGTGGACAATCCAAGTAATTGATACCACTTTGCATCAAATATAAATAAAAAATAAATAATTTGACAAATAACATCGAAAATTTGACATTTTTAGGTGTAGGGCTGATAAATTTATAATTAGTGTATACACTTTAAAATTACGCAAGCCAGATATTTGCTGGAAAATTTTCTCATTCATATGGCATTTTCATATCTTATAAAATCTTATGATTTTATGATTCATTCTTACAACACGATTTTATGAACACCCCGATGATCTTAGATTAAAAAAAAGGTTTTTTTGACTAACTTGTTTTCATAAGTCCTACTACTGGATCAGATGAGTTTGGTGGCTCTTGGATGAGCAAATAAAACCTTTGCTGCGCTTATCATCCATGAAGTTACTTTTATTCCATATTTTTAGGTGGACCTACTAAGTAACTGTTTTCGGCTACATATATCCAGATACATGGAGAAAGGATGTTGAACCTCAACATATTGAACTCGCCGTTAATACTGCAGCACCAAGGAGACTCAGGGCTTTATCTGTTTCTGAGGTAATGGTTTGCTAATTACTTTTAGCAACAGAAGCTCCCGGACTCTCCATGAGGAATTAACTGATTTTATTTTGCTGGGAAGATCTTTATACTTTTAATTTGCGTAGAACACTGATGTGGAAGGTCAGTGTAGGTATCACGTTCATTCCATCCCAATTTCTCTGCAAAGTGGAGGCGCTATTTGTACATATTTCCTTTCAAGGATGGAGAAAATGGGGAGCCAAGCGAGGGGACTAAGGAGAATGTTAATAGTGCATTCAAAAGCAAGGGATTCGGGAATGATATTGGTAATGAGGATCTTCAGAGTTTAAACTTATCTGATAGGGATAATGTTTTTGAAGGTGGAAATAAACAAGTGAGCTTTGAAGTTAGTCGGGTGAATCAATTTTTGCAGCTTCTAGAAGGGAAATTACTGTCATACAAGATGTTTGCTCGAGATACTAAGGCTTCAAGAAATATGTAAGCTTTCAAGCCTCAAGATACTACTAGTGCTTTCTTGAATTAAACATTAGTCCTATAGATATTTGCAGTCTAAATGATCTGTTTCCAAAACTTCTTTTAGTCATTTTTTACTGTTGAATCTTTCTGTATGGATGAGTAATAATTATGCTTTTGATCTTTTCTTCAGATTATTGAGGGAATCTGCATCTTATTTTTCTCTTGATATGTAATTGTTCATATTGTTTACATCCGATTGTTGCTTGTATTGTATGCTTTAACCACTGTGCTCACGTGGTGATTTTTTGTTAAGATTAGGGAGGGCACCTAGGAAGTATTGAAGGAAAATATCACGTGTGCTGTTCTAAATTTCTTACCCCATAAAACATCTGACACGATGATCATATTGGTGTTTGAATGTTATTTCTTTTACCATACTACTGTTGTCGATTCCTTGTGTATAATGAGAAAGGCTTGTTTTGAGGATGGTTTAGAATTCTCACTTTAATAGCAGTCTGTTGAACCATTTTACATTGTTCACTTTTTTTAAATTGCAAAGTTTTTCTCTTTTCTAGACATCTAATCTATACCTCTCGGAGGAGTCACTCTGAAACCAGAGCTAAGTTTTTATTTTCAGGTGCATATTGTGCTGTTTGGTTAAAATTAACTGGTTCATGTTTGCAAGAAATATTAAGCAATCGTGAACATTAATAGATGAGAAGATTTTAATAAATCACAATTCATGCACAAGGGAAGGTGATGTTCATCTATTCAAGATAGATGTGTAAAATCTAATTCTTGTCTAAGAATTTGTAGCCAAGCAAGGGAAAAATTGGAGCCAAGACAGAGGTATCTCTTTAAGAGGCACACGGCTGAGCAGGTCTAATTATTAACTGGTAAATCTGTGAGGAAGACGCCAAATATACAATGGTAAGTTGTGAGCCTGGGTTGGTAGAGAACTTGAGAAATATGAAAGAACCAGATATCAAAAGCGGTAGTTTACGGTTGGTAGATAACTCAATCGAATAATGGATATCTATGTCTAGATGGTAGTGTACCTGATTATTGCTTGATTCCCTTGGAAAGAATGCTATCTGAATTGTTAATATGCATCCGTGGGTAACTTGATTTCTTGGCGCTTTGAGGATCCTTGCTCTGGCATTTTACCGCTGTAACCTTGCATGCTTGACTTGTGCTTCTGTGCCTTACTGAAAATCTCCTGTTTCAGTGGCCCACCAACAGAATGTTTCCTGTATCATGCTCGCGCTGCTTTGGCCAGATTAAAAGGCACGGTAAGTATTTTCCCTTCTGCAATATTTGATATTTCTTCTTCACTTCAATGCTTGATCAACTATCAATCTGATTCATGTGTTTTTTATGCTTTGGGTTGGTTGAAAGATGCAGTACGGTTTTTTTATGTTCTCCAGTTTTATGGCTAATAGCACTCTCTTTTTTGTTAAACCAGGATCACCAAGAAGGAAGAAAAGTTATGTGCATTGAGCTGGTTGCTAATCGATTCCTTCGGAAGGTACTTTTTATGTCTATTTACTGCTCGTGAGAGCATGGGCACGTCAATTCAGTTTTATTTGGTCAGCAGTCCTTTGCAGCTTTTTATGTACTGTTCTATAGGTTTTTCCTATAGAATTTGATAAAAGATCTGAACTATCATGATTGCTGATTCACTCGTCTTCCTATGGAATCATTCATTTAACATCCGGACTTCTAAGATTGTTCAGTTCTGTCATTGTATCAGTTTGATCTGCTGTTAGTTTCAGCCTTAAAAACATCTTGCGGTGGTCGATCATTGTGCAGATGGTTCGGGTTCTTGTTGCGACGTCGATAAGAGAAGCAGCGGCAGGTTCAGAGGAGGATGTGTTGATGAAGCTGACGGATTCAACATGTCGACGTGCGACTGCTCCTCCAGCTCCTCCTGATGGCCTGTGTCTCGTTGATGTCGGGTATACAGATTTCAGTCCGAAAATTTGCCTCATTAAGGGATCTTGAACTTCGTATCCGTGTTGTGTCATGAATTAACCAAATTATTCTTGATATAAACAGACATTTTTGTCTTCCATTTTCCCTGCAATCCCTGCGGTTGTGGACAGATATTTGCCAGTTTTGATCCTATCAAATTGTCATGCTTCATAGGATTGTCGACTAAGGGAATGAGTCATGTGGGAACCATCATTGAAATTGATTTTTAGACAGGTCGGACATATGACTTTACTAGATCCGCTAAAGCAGCATCAGTTCTCGGATGAATTCCACCTATTCATTTACTTACTAGTTTTGGTGGGCCAAATTCCCTAAAAAACCCCCAACTTTAGCCTTTAATCCAATTATATCTCAAACTTTTTTTTGTCTCATAAAAAACCCCAAACTTTTACTTTTTCCCCAAATCTACCAAGTTAATTTTTCGTCTAATTTTTTAATATTATTTTTTCGAATTTTTTTATTTTTTCTTTTCTTTTCTTTTTCCTTTCCTTTTCTCTTTTTTTTTTGTTTCACCTTCAACCTCCGACCGGTCGCCGGTCCGGCGACTGGCCAGAGGCGGGGTCCGATCTGGCGAGGCTCGGTCCCGCCGGCGACTGGCGAGGTCGGCCTTACCCAGCAACGATGAGGTCGGCCGAGGCTGAACCTCGTCGTTGCTGGGCGAGGCCAACCTTGCCAGTCGCCGGCGGGGCCGACCTCGCCGACCCCAGCCTTAGGCCGGTCGCCGAACCGGCGACCGGCCGGAGGTTGAAGGTGAAACAAAAAGAGAAAAGGAAAGGAAAGGAAAAAGAAAAGAAAAGAAAAAATAAAAAAATTCGAAAAAATAAAAAATAATATTAAAAAATTGGACGAAAAGTTAACTGGGTAGATTTGGGACAAAAGTAAAAGTTTGAGATTTTTTATGAGACAAAAAAAGTTTGGGATATAATTGGGACAAAGGCTAAAGTTGGGAATTTTTTAGGGAATTGGCCCGTTTTGGTGCACGTAAAATCGTTAAAGTGATGTTTTCGATTGTTGGCGAAAAAGACTTGTTATTACTGTTGTTGTGATGAAATTCTCAGCAGTATGCATGTTTCTCTAAATTAGATATACATTATCTTAGCCTCGACATTCTCAGGGTCGGACGAATTCGGGTCTAATCTACATAGCCTTACCTTTCAACCGGACCATGCACGTACGGGAGCTTCGCGCACTCAGCTACCCTAATATCACCACCGAGCCGAGCTACCTTAAATTTATTTGTAACGTCCACGCTTAATTAATGAAATTCCAAGAGGTAAAGCAACCCGATCCCGATCCCGATCTCGATCTCGATCGCGATCTCAGTCTTGAATCATCTGAATCCGAAGGAATTCACCGTACTTGAAGAAAGAAACCAAGCATGAAGCAACCCGAGACTTGACTCGTGCGTTCTCTTGCTCAATCCTTGGTCTCTTCATCATGTTACAAAAGTCTGGGCCACTCTACCTGTGAATTTTTGTTGAGGGGGGGGGGAGACTTTATTTCCACTCTCAATATGGCTAAAACACACTCTTCATTAATTGAAAAGTCTAAAACTCAATTAAACTAGACAACTAAATTGGCCAGACAAGTTAAGTAAATTGGGATTTAAACACCATCTCGAAGCCAAAAGGAAAAAATTCAAAAAACTACACACCCAACCCAACTAAGAATCCCATGAAGATAAGCTGCAAATTTATAGAGCAAAAGCCAATTAACAAGCTCAAACTTCGTTTGGCAAGAAGATGGAGTTGAATTGCGGCCAACTTTGTTGCCTATTTGAATTGAGGGCATCTTAGGCTTTTTAAGTAATAAATGTGTGTTTTACTCCATATTGGGAGTGCAAATAGAGTCGGCCTTTTCGTGGTGATAAGACAATATCAAAATGAAAAAAAATCTGGTGATTGAACATCAATGCTCGCATAATAATGATATCATTAATATTTTCCTCATTAATGCCAAGCGACGAGTTTACCGCCCATTTCACCAAATTTCCCCTACTCCTGATTCATGACAATTCCTTTGCATGGCGAATTATCAGGTAGTCTCTCAACATGGTCAAGACTCAAGGACCAGTCCTTTGTTATCAAAGTGGGGGGCCTCCTATACGGTAATTGACCAATTCTAGCTCACAAACACCAGGGTTAGTTTCTTTCTGATCACTACTGCATCACAGACAAGCAAAATTATCCAGCCAACTGTAAAAACTAGATGAAGAGTGATCTTTTGCCAAATTTATCTGTCCAACTTAGAGGCCAGCCTGAGATCTCTCTCCTAGCGACAGCATTTTGGTACAGCTCATGCAAAAGTGAGACATTAACCTCCCTCCTTAATTTGTTCTTTGCCTCCCCTTCCTGTCTCTCTCTCTCTCTCCCTCCCATATTGTCTTCATCTCCTATTCTTGGCAATCTCTCTCCCAAGGGTGCTTGCTTTGTGCTTGTGTGTTGTCCATCCAATATTGCCTACCTCCGTTCCAAGCCCTTCCTCTCACCCGCCCCCCAAAAAATCCACCAAGAAAGGAACCTCCCTCAATTGCAGCCTGGCCCCCTCGGAAGGGCGCTGCACGCGGCGGCCCGACGACGAGTGCGCATAGCCGTACCATCGTCGACCATGGCTTCCCAAGCTCGAGCAAAGTCTTGGACCCTCTTGTTTGTTATCCTATTGCTAGACGGAGCGGCAACCACCTTCGGTGCCTCCTCGGAAGCCGATGTCCTCCTCAAGTTCAAGAGCTCCCTCGAAGATGACAAGAAAGCGTTGGCCAATTGGAATGGTGGCTCCCCGTGCATCGGTGACCAGGCAAATTGGATCGGCATCCTTTGCACGAACGGCAGCGTGTGGGGGCTGCAACTCGAGAATATGGGGCTCGAGGGTGAGATTGACGTGGGCTCCCTGATGGGCTTGCCATCTTTGAGGACTTTGAGCTTCATGAACAACAGCTTCGACGGCCCGATGCCCGAGATCAAGAAGCTCGGGGCCCTGAAATCCGTGTTCCTGTCATACAACCATTTCTCAGGGGAGATCCCCGCCAATTCCTTCGAGGGTATGTCGTATTTGAAGAAGCTGCATTTGGCGGGAAACCAGTTCAGGGGTGCCATACCTTCGTCAGTGACGCAATTGCCGAGGCTTTTGGAGCTGAGGCTCGAAGGGAACCAATTCACGGGACGGGTCCCGGAATTTGAGCAGAGCGATCTCTTGCTTTTGGATGTATCCAACAATGAATTGGACGGTCCGATCCCCGCAAGCCTTGCTAACATGAACTCTAGCTCATTTTCAGGTAAGTTCTATACAGCGAAAAGGCCCCAGTTACTGCAAAAGATTAATTGAGCATGCTAAGCATCTTTAAAATGCTCCATCAGCTTAGAATTCAGAAAGTTTCTTAAAATTACATCTTGATCATACAGACTCACTATTATGCAACTTGTGAATTCGTCCACATTGAAAACAAACATTAGATCATTATATACTCCCACATAACTATGAAACGTTTCCTTCAAACAATAGTGTAACTAAGTACTTGTTCTAACCAATTTTTGAGGAAACTCCTAAAAACATATGTCCAACAGGCAATAAAGGATTGTGCAGAGCACCGTTAAGTCCGTGCACGACTGCAGATGCTCCAGCATCACCAGATAAAAAGGGCAGCTCAAGTTCCACCGCCATCATGATTCTTGCGATCGTAGCCTGTGTACTCTTCTTGATCACCCTTGTCTTGCTGATCTTGTGCCTGCGAAGGCGGAACCGGACCTCACAATCGATCGAGGCCCCTCCACCGTCCAACCTGCAGAAGAAGGCGAGCTTCAAGGAAGATAGCCATATCAGGCACGGCTCTTCCGACCACTCCAGTAACGGCAAGAAGGCCGAGAACTTCAAGCTGTCATTCGTCAGGGACGACCGAGAGAAGTTCGACCTGCAGGACTTGCTGAAAGCATCGGCAGAGATATTGGGGAGCGGGTGCTTTGGGTCATCTTACAAAGCAGCCCTGTTTAGTGGGAACGCCATGGTGGTCAAGAGGTTCCGGCAAATGAATAATGTTGGCAGAGAGGAGTTCCAAGAACACATGAGGAGGCTGGGCAGGCTGAGACACCCCAACTTGCTTTCTCTTGTGGCTTACTACTACAGAAAGGAAGAGAAGCTCTTGGTGTCCGATTATGTCGAGAACGGAAGCTTGGCTGTTTATCTACACGGTAAGTTCATTGGTAAGAGGCACTTGTTTTTTCATAAGTTCACTAGGTGTTTTTCTCTGCTATAAGTGTGTCCAGTGAGGTGATTTATGAAATAGATTTCCATTCAACATATGTCGCTCCGCTTTAATTAGGTTGAGTGCATACAGATTTGATTTCAATATGAAAAAGAATAATAATAATTGGGACGTTTCACGGGCATGGAATTTATGCCGCCTGCTTCATTAATTACAGGTAATCATGCTCGAGGCAAGCCCGCTCTTGACTGGCCAAAGAGGCTGAAGGTCGTTAAGGGAGTGGTCAAAGGACTTGCCTATCTCTACAATGAACTCCCTAGCCTCATTGCCCCGCACGGTCACCTCAAGTCCTCCAATGTCCTCCTCTCCGAATCCTTCGAGCCTCTTCTCACTGACTACGGGCTCATCCCCGTGATCAATCAGGAAAACGCTCAAGACCTCATGGTTGCCTACAAGTCGCCCGAATACCTTCAGAACAAGCGCATCACAAAAAAGACCGATGTCTGGAGCCTTGGAATCCTGATCCTGGAGATCCTGACAGGAAAGTTCCCTGCGAACTTCCTGCAGCAGGGTCAACAGGGAAGCGATCAGGATGACTTGGTGACGTGGGTTAGGTCGGTTGCTGGGGAAGCTGATCAGTGGCCGGCCGAGGTGTTTGACAAGGAGATGAGGGCCAAGAGCGGGAGTGAGAGCGAGATGCTCAAGCTCCTGAAGATTGGTTTGAGGTGTTGCGAGGTTGATGTCGAGAAGAGGTGGGACCTGAGGGAGGTCGTGGGGAAGATCGAGGACGTGAGAGAGAAGGACAGTGACGAGGACTTCTTCTCTTCTTATGCAAGCGAAAGTGAAGTTCGCTCGTCGAGGGGGCTATCTGATGAAATCAGTTACTCTATCCCCATCTGAAGCAATTCGTAGAATTTCGAGTTTGAGAAGCGATCTGACATTTTAGAGGAGGAATTTAAGTGTTCTACAAGTTGTTACTAGCTAGGGGGTGGCTGATTTTGTACCTTTTGTCAAAACTCACTCATATGTAAGGGGGCAAAAGTTGCTGCGGATCATGATCAAGGTGGGGTTGGTTGAACGATTTGTTTAAACGCGGTCTGAACTAATGAGAACACTTGTTGTAATTTTTTCTTTTTTGTTCAACTCAGGCAACAACAAGAAAAAAAAAAAAAGAGAATGCTATTACTGTAGATTTTTCTTGTTTCCAGTAGAAACATGCGTATATAAGTACTCAAAATAACAAAGTACGAACCAAGGCCAACGCCTAGTCTGAGTCTCCTAGGATAGAGCTCTTTCCTTATCCCATACAACCAGAGTTTGTAAATAACAGGCAATATAATCAAAAGTAGACATATCATACAAGATGCTGTCAATCCCATCTTTGCTAACTTGTTTGCACAATGATTTGCGTCCCTGACACATGCTTAATCTTCACCTGCTACAATGCAGCTAAATTATCCGTGCTCATTCAAAATTGAGTTCAAGTTAGGGACGT
Organism: Syzygium jambos; assembly: GCA_031216235.1. Classification (NCBI taxonomy): domain Eukaryota; kingdom Viridiplantae; phylum Streptophyta; class Magnoliopsida; order Myrtales; family Myrtaceae; genus Syzygium; species Syzygium jambos. The sequence continues at coordinate 19,399,247 of CM062222.1, forward strand.
CAACATTAGTATTCCACAAAGCATATATCAAGTATCAGATTCAATCTCTAACTGGTTATATTGAGATCTGAAGCAATAGGGAGTCCTTTCTTAATAGCCCACAATTCTGCAGCAAACGCTGAAGTTTTTCCTAAACAGCGAGTCAACCCTTCACCCATTCTGCTTGATCATCCCTTATTATGCCTCCAATTCAGCAACGTTAGTCCTCTCCACCACCGCTTGGTCAGAATTCAATTTCAACCAGCCAGCTTGTGGAATTTGCCATTTCGCTCCTGATCTGAACTTCTTTCAGTATTGCTTAATCTTTCTTAATTTAACATTTTGTTCCCCTGCATGGAATTATGATTAAAGACAAAATTCGTATATATCCAAAGAACCCTCAATCCCATCAAGAAAGCAGCACTTCAAGAAATCTTAACCTATTGTACCGAGTTTTAGTTCTCGCATCCGCCCTATCCACTCCCTTAAGGACTTACTGTAGCTCCCTGCCAGAGAAAGAGATATTCCAATACCATCCCTAGATTTCTGAGCAAAAGGAAAATCTCTTAGCAAATGAATCATAGTCTCACCATGAGTATCACATGGATACACATCTTGCACATCCATGCCTCTGAGCAAGCCGATGCCTTGTGGAAATACTGCAATGAAGAACCAACCATATAACATTCTAGGGGTTACATCACATTTCCACACCCAATTCCAGTTCTCCACTTTACCGTCTCTCAGGTCTAAATCCACGGCAATTTAGTATGCAGAATGCAGGCTGTTCTCATGAGTGTTGGGGAAGTTCCAACAGAAATTGACCTTCCTACCTCCCTTCAGACTTATTGGAATTCCCCTGATTACTTGAATAATATCTTGAGGTAAATCACCAGGAAGATTGAGAAGTCCCAAGTCCCAGGGCTGATCAAACAATCTTTAACCTGTGAGTCAAGGTCCCGCTGAAACGTTAGGAACAGGAGTTACCGCTGTCCAATTGTCCTTCAAAAAAATTAGTTCTGCCATTTTCTGCAAGATATGTCTCGGCCATTTCCTAAGACTTTATCACCTTGTTCCAACATTTTTTCCATTTCCTCTCAGACCGTCTTCAAATTTGTATTAGCTATGTACTTCTTTCTAACCAATTCCCCCATTTCGCTTTCCTATCCCTATGGACTCTCTGACGAATTCTCCAGGGAGGGCCATGTAGCCAAGACCACCCTTATTTTTAACCCTTGGTGACCTTTCCCCACCCCACAAGGTGAAGTATTCTTTTTGCGTTTGTAGAATCCCACAGGGAAATCCTTGTTCATCTCATCCAAAATAATAACCAGGTATAGATTCATTCACAAGTTAAAGACAGATTAACTGGCAGGAGATAACATACCTGATTTACATCCTGGAAGTTTCTTTCTCACCTTCAGCTCTCCCCATATGAAGAGGAAAGCCGAGATATTTCGCGAAATCATTCAATGCACTTATCCCCGATAACCCTGCATACTTGTTACAATCAGGAACACACGTTCTTAGAGAAGAAAACTCTAGATTTAGCAGAGTTCACCTTTTGTCCTGAAGCGGTAGAAAATAGGTTTAGAGTGTTTTATCACAGATTCGCTTCCAGCCTCAGAAACTTCTCCAAAAAGAAATAAGCCACCTGCGAAAAACAGATTAGAGAAGGATGGACCTCCTTTAGAAGCTCTCCAATGTCCAGTACGACATTCTTCTTCAATCATTTGACTGAAAACTTCCACGCAGAGTACAAAAATTGTAAGGGGAGATAGGGTCCCCTTGTTTGATACCACGACTAGGACAAAAAGTTTCCATCATGCTCCCATTAAGGAGAATTGTAGTTTAAGCAAATGAAACATAATTCATAATCAAATCCACCCAATCATCCAAGAAGTTAAAAGGACATCAAGGTTCTTCTGATGAAGTCCCATCCAAGTCTATCATAATTTTTTTGAGATCAAATTTGATAGAAAAATAAAAACCTTTTTCCTCTTAGCTTGCTGCACCATGTGAGAAATCTCTTCGACAATAATCACATCGTCGTGAGTATCTCTCCCTTGCATGAAACTAGCCCGGTAGTGACTGATGATGTTATTTTACAAAAGGTCTAAGTCTTTTCATTGGAACCCTTGAGGAATCATTATCATGTTGAGGAATCTGTCTAGTCCCAAAAATTGTCTCTAACAGTCGCGCAGACAGAATTACCAACCACGTCCCGCTGACCTTGATAAAAATTTAGCATGAAGCACATCAGGACCAGGAGATTCGAGAGGTTTCAAATACGACATAACTCTTTTAGTCTCGTCGTCAGTGATATCCACATCGAGGCAGCTTATAGTTTCAGCACGCAGGGTCTTAATTTGACATAGATTGCCATTCTCAAAGATTTTTTTTCATTCCATCCCTTTGGTACGAAAAAGATTCTGAAAATGAAGCAGAACCATGTTAGTCACAGCTCCGTACCATCGGCGACCCAATGACCCCAGGAGTCTACAAGAGAGAAAATGCATTTTTCACTTCTCCTAACGACGGTCGCCGTATGATAATATGAGTGTTCTTTCCCCATCGGCTATCCAAACAGCTCGAGATTCCATGGACCGAAGGATTTCTTCCTGTTCAAGAATACCATGATGCTGTTTTTGAAGATCTGCATCAAGGTCAATGAGAAACTGATTAGGATTGGTCTCAAGGGCGCCGATGGTTCCTTTTGTCCTTTTTCATTGAATTTTATTACAAATTGTTACCCCAGCTACTTCATTTCATTTGTCGGAAGTTCTGTTGTCAGACTATGAAACCTTTGAAGAAAATCATTGGTATCCATGTATGATAATGTAAGATGTGCAAATAACGATAAACGAGAAACCGATCATTTATATTAACATGATGGGATACGAAGCTGGCAACAAGCACTACAACGGAGATCACAACATAATCAATGGACAAATCAATATATCAGCCAACATAAAAAATTACCTAATCAATACTAACCCTATTGTATAGATGTCGATTCAATCTTAAATTTTTCGATTTTGCCAATTTAGTTCGAAACTTTTGCCCGAAATTCTAACGTGGTCCTTCTGGTCAGTTTTTGCTTGAAACTGTTGACGTGGTGGTTTAGTCATCACGGGCCATCCTACACGGCGCACTGCCATGTCAAAGATTTTCTGCGGAAATTGGCTGAAAGGGCCACATTGGAATATCATGTAAAGGTTTTGGATTAATTGGCCAAATATGAAAGTTTAGAATTGAATTAACATCTATACAATAGGTTTAAAACTGATTTAACAATTTCCCTAAAACAAACACCATGTAAGATTTCAATATGAATCAAATATCAAACACTCGATGAAATACTAGGATGAGCAAAAGGAACAGCCTAGATTGGACCGAACTGTCTGGTTTTGGGCAGTTTCCGAGGGCACTAGTTCAGTTCCTAGTTCCATGCATGGAACCAATCATGAGGACCAGACCAATTTTTTTTTTTAAATTTTCTAACAAATCTGTAAAAACTAAAAGAAATACTTGGCCAGCTTCTGTGGGTTCTGTGACTAAACTCTTAAGCATGAAATCTGTCACACTTGCCCCTTCATAATGTATTGCATTAACTAGCACCTTCCATCAGCAAAAGAGAAAGAAAAGGAAAAGGAAACAAATAATTCAAACAATCCACAGAAAGAAACGCAACAATAATTCATGTACCATACATACTTGTCAAGAAAACGTTTCACTATCACAAGGTTAAATAGTGTGCTCCCAAATTCAACACAGCAAACAAAAAAAAAATTTTGAAAAACACCGGTTCCATGGGCTCACCCGGGAATTGGACTAACTGGTCGGTCTAGATGGTCAATTCCCAGTTCCAGAAACTAGGAACCTATCCCTTTGGTCTAGTTCCCAGTTCTTGGGTGGAACTAGACTTCGCCGGATCCGATAACTCCTATGAAATACCAGCTTGAACAGCGAACAAAATTGAGAAAATGGAAACAGAGAATTATCACTGTCTTCTGCTTTTTACCTTACCTCGACTGATTCGAGTGAAGAGGATCCGTAAGGCGCTTTGAGCATGGTGTAGGACTTTGAGTGCTCGACTTAGGGAGCCCTCGGGACACGAAGGAAGACTCGAAAGCACCTGGTCATACCCGAATTGTACGTACAGTCTATCAGTCATCGGTTGAGCGAAGCAGATTTCTAGTTCGTTCTGTCTCGGATGTTTCGGGATCGATATGGATCTTGAGCGACGACCACTAGACACCGTGGCTAACATCTTTGAGTCTAGTTTCCAACGATGTATGGTTCGGGTGTTAACTTCCCTCCGGTACAGCCTGATGTCCGCAATTGTGTAGGGTGATTCCTCTATTCCGTCCGGCAGTCCTTTTCTTTATCTCTCCTTCTTACATACCGGATATGGCTATCTTAACATGCTCTCCTCCAAATTTTAGAACGAAGCAACGGTCGACGAGTGCATAATCGCCGCTTTCGCGTGACCTTTATTCTACCCGAGATTTCTCTTTTTTGGTTTGTTTTCCGGTGTTTATTTTTTCCGCATTGTTTTCTCTCTGGATGCCCGATATCCCCTGGGCAACATTAGATATCTCATAATATGTAGAAATCACCTTCCACTCTTTGATCCATAATCCTAAAAGGCAAGATTACATATTGACCCAGGGGGAAAACAGGTATTGCCAATTCTTGAATAGAAATTAGTGAATTTGCTCTCTTGAACGAATATAATGGGATGAAGACATCTCAAATACCATAACTTTCATACGGCTCTCACTTAAGTACCGTAATCTTTTTTTTTTTTTCAAATCACTCGAGTGTCATGATTTCCAAAAAAAGTTCATTTGAGCATCATAACTTTCAATTGATTGCTTAAGTACCATAATTTAAAAAAAAAAAAGTATTCACCAGATATACCATGTCACACCACGTCGGCTCAATTAAAGCAATGTAATATAATCGTTTAAGACTCTTGTACATTATGCATATAAGATCAGCTAAGTGCACGATGACTCTAATTAATGCAATTAACTATGAAATGCATGAATGTAATGTGCAATAACAAAATAATTTTGGTATGTAACTATATCCCTCTTTTTTGAAATATGCAAAAAAGACGTGCAAAAATTTAGGTGTCAACTTAGCCTAAAAGACAAGTTCTGCCCACCATTAAATTTGGCTCAATTCCCTTAAAAAGCATTTCCTTTAACTCTATATTCACCTGAATTTTTTTTCGTCTCATAAAAAATCACGAATTTTAACTTTAAATTGAAATATGGTCCCCGTCATCTATTCATTTAATATTGTCGTTAAAGTTGATGTATCAAGTCTATGCGTATTCTTCTCTCTTTCTCCATTGATGATGTGGATTTTAAGCTCAATTAACTTATTTTTTTAAAAACACTTATTTTTTCTTTATATTTTCTTATTTTTGTTTCCTTCGTCGTCTTTCCTTGCAATCTCCATGGATGGAGTCGTGCGACCTCAGATCTGAGTCGCATGACCTCAAATATGAGGTCGCGCACCTCAATTGCGACTGGACCATAGGGCACAGAATGAAGGAAACGATCTACACCCTCTCAGCCACGGTGGTTCTAAGGAAAGCATGGGCTCGTTTCGTCATCGCCCAGCCAGGGAATGGATATACAAAGCTTCCGGGATGGGTGAGCGAAGATGGTGGCCGGTAAAAATGGCTTCTCGAAGCTTGAGAAACTAGAACAACAAACGGGCGTCTTGGCTGAGCTCGCCGAAGATAGATTTCCACGACCGCCAACCATCGCGCATTGCTGTTGCGGCATCGTCACGACGACCAATGTTCACTAGTACCCAAGGATCGTGGAGCCCCGAGACATGGAGGGTAAGAGGAAGAAGCCGGTGTTGCCGGGGTTGACGAGGGTGGCGATCGCACCACCATCATGATCATGAACATCCCCAACAAGTACACGTACGTGCCCTTCTTAGAAACTTAAAGCCCTATTTACCCTAAAAGGATTGAAAAACGGCAGAAGAAATCAAACCTGAAAGAGGTCTTTCCTGGTACCTCTAAGTTTTGTTCTTGAACTTAGAAGAAAAAAAAGAGGAATCAAGAAAAGAGAATCTGCATTTGGGTTGATTTTGGGGCGGTTTGTGGGATCAGCCTGTTGCCCTAACCCGCACCCAGTTTTTGCTTAATCTTGTCTTATGAAGACAGTCTGAAGCCGACGTTTGTTCAACAACATTCATGTCCTCCTTATATGACAAACTGAACCAGCTCTTTGGACACGAGTCATTTTTGATAGATGAAATAAACATAGAAGAACATCAAAACCACCATTATGTGGACCAAGCTCTGATGCCCGACATCCTGGTGCGCCTTCTCCTCAGCATCCAAGCTCTTCACCGCCTCCGCGCCAGCCAGTCACCAAGCCTTCGCACCCACCTTGAATTTCTCTCTCTTCTTCTCCATCGCTGTCAATGCGGCTTGCTCCGACCAACGTGCTTCTAGCAACTTCTTCTCCAATTCGCTCTGGTATTTGTGGCAATCCATCACCTGCAAAATGTTGCGGCGACATGATAGTACAACATATGGCGAGATCAGCAATTTTGATATCAGCTAGAATAATAAAAGAAAGAAATAATAAATTAAGATGATATAGAATGGATAAATTTGTTATTAGATATATTGAGAAAAACTACCGAATCCACATGATTCATGTATGTAAACCGAATTCTGCACATTACCAAGAATCGCCAGCCCCTTAGTATTTACTAAACCTTGGGCAAAATTTTGAATTATACACGCAGTTTATAACTTATAATTACCGTCTGGTTCGCTCGGATTGCTTCCTTGCAGGCTGCATGGTACACGTCTATTGTCCTCTGGAGCTCCAATTTTATCCTTAGCATTTCTTCTTCAACTGCTTCCTGCATATTTCATATAGCAATTAACCAGATAACTTATATATACACACACACACACACACACACGCATGTATATATTTGTACAGAAAAAAAAATTGCTTAGGTGTTTGATAGATCATGTTGCCCTCGAGGCTACTCTTATTTCTGGCGAGGATTTTTTCTGTCTAATTTTTCGTGCTAGATTCAGTCAGCTACGTAGTCATAGAACCGATGACAACTCGAAGTGTAACCGACTGTTAATTGTTCATTTCCCAAATCGTCAACCAATTTGAGTTTGCCTATAACATGGATATGCTCCTTACAGCGGTAGGTGATGACCACAACATCGATCCTTCACCATCTTGCGTTGTCGCCCGCTCACTCGCCGGAGAGAGATGGAACGCGTTCGACCGCATGGACGTCTTGTTGTCTTCAAAAGGCAAGCTCGCCAAAGAATCGCTTATGCATCCAAATCCCATATCTTCATAGAAGGAAATGAAACTGCTGTCGGTGCTCAGTCTCCCTGAGTTTGCACGGGATAAATCATTCTCGCAAGTAGAGAGCTCATCGTATGTTTGGCTGCTGAGGCTGCCAGAGTTCATGATTGTTAAGATGTCAATTAACAGGCTCAAACTATGGTACGAAAATCTGGCATGAGGTCTATATTCAGGAGTTGTCAATAGTTTTTCATCATTACCTTTGATCTAAATATCAAAAGCCTCGAGTTAAAGTCACATTAATTTCATGGGTCACTTAAAACACGCTACTTCATCCTGCCTTGCCTTTCCACCGTCATCTCTTATCAAGAAACTTGAATTCTCTTCGTCTTTTAAACATTAATTTCATTAGTTTCATTAAGTTCAGGATGTATGCAAATATATAAACACACTAAAATACCTTTGCTGCAGATCTCGTGAATATATAAAGCGCATTAAGTACACATTTCTCAAAGAATTATGATGGCAAAACCATTACCTTGAATTGTCAAGCGTATCGACTTGTGCCGTCTACTCAATTGTCCACAAGTTTGGGACGGGATGAGTGGCGTGTAGAAAAAGGCTCTTCTTTTTCTATTCAATGAATATTTTTTTTCTGTTCATTTACAATGCTCAATCCTGTTATATATATAGGACACATGACAACCCTAATTAAGAGATATACAATAGGAAAGATTCTATACTAGGAAGAAATCTATATAATAAAAAATCCCTAACAAATAGGCTAAAATAGCTCACGACCACACTCCCCCTCAAGTAGGTGCAAAGATGTCTTTGATACCCAACTTGATAAGTGAGCAATGAAATTCTCTACTTGACAGAGCCTTTGTCAATATATCAGCTAACTGGTCTTCAGACTTGACAAATGGTAACTGGATCACTTTGGCCTCCAAATTCTCTTTGATGAAATGTCTGTCAATCTCCACATGTTTGGTTCTATCATGCTGAACTGGATTATGAGCAATGCTTATGGCGGCTTTATTATCACAAAACAATTTGATTTCCAAACCTGGTGGATACCCAAGCTCAGTTAGCAGCTTCCGAAGCCATAGAAGTTCGCATAACCCCTTTGCTACACCTCTAAATTCAGCTTCTGCACTAGACCGAGCTACAACCTTTTGTTTCTTACTTCTCCATGTAACAAGGTTGCCTCCTACAAATGTAAGATACCCTGATGTAGACCTCCTGTCTGTCACACTTCCAGCCCAATCTGCATCTGTGTAACCTTCTATTTCAAGGTGGCCATTCTTTGCAAATAGTAACCCCTTTCCTGGGGCTGACTTCAAATATCGAATGATGCGCCACACAGCACTCATATGTTCCTCACTAGGTGCATGCATGAATTGACTCACCACACTTACTGCATGAGCAATATCAGGACGTGTATGTGATAAGTAAATCAATCGACCTACTAACCTTTGGTATTTCTCTTTACTAGTAGGCGTTTGATCAGGGTACTCTCCAAGCTTACAGTTTTGTACCATAGGAGTGTCTGCAGGCTTGCAATCTAGCATGCCAACTTCGGTCAAAAGATCAAGAACATACTTCCGCTGAGACAAGTAAATCCCTTTCTTTGACCTAGCAACCTCGATTCCCAAGAAATATTTCAGACCTCCCAAGTTCTTCATCTCAAACTCCCTAGATAATAATTCCTGCAGTCTTATAATCTCTGCACTATCATTGCCTGTAATAATCATGTCGTCTACATATATGATAAGAGCTGTCATTCTTCCTTGAGCACCTTTTAAGAACAAAGTATGATCTGAGTTACTTTGGGAGTATCCATACCCTCTCATAGCTGAGCTAAAGCGACCAAACCATGCACGAGGGGACTGCTTCAACCCATACAATGATCTTTCCAGCTTACAAACCATGTTCGGCTTATCTGCGCATTTGTATCCAGGTGGAAGCTCCATATAGATCTCCTCCTCTAAATCCCCATGAAGAAATGCATTCTTCACATCAAATTGATGCAAAGGCCAGTCCAAGTTTGCAGCTAGAGATAACAACACTCTTATAGTGTCTAACTTTGCAACTGGAGAGAATGTTTCCTGATAGTCCACCCCATAAGTCTGTGTATACCCTTTAGCTACCAGTCGCGCCTTATACCTCTCAATAGTGCCATCTGCCTTATGTTTGACTGTGAACACCCACCTACATCCAACCGGCTTTTTATCCTTTGGTAGTTCCACAAGTTTCCAAGTTTGATTTTTCTCCAACGCCTTCATCTCTGCCTCCATCGCTTGAAGCCATTTCGGATCCTTCATGGCTTCTTCAACCCTGTTTGGAACTTGAACTGAGGAAATTGTAAACACAAAGGCTTGTAGTGGTGTGGACAGCCTCTTGGCAGACACATAGTCTGCAATAGGGTATCGAGACCGGCGGTCCTCTACATCTGGAGAATATCGATTCGGTGGTTTACCCCTATTATGCCTATCGGGCAGCTTATAACCAGTAAGCATATCAGTATCTTCAAAAGAATCAAGTACAGTAGAAGTACTTACCTCAGGTACATTCTCAGGAGCTTGGAGTGGTACTGAAGAGGGCGAAGATAAGGAGGGCTGTTGCAGCTGTTGCATCTGTGCATCTGTTGACATCTGTTCGGTCTCATGCAGCAATTCAGTGTTGTCTGGTCGTGCAGCCTCAGAATCATGCGGCAATAGCTCAAAATCTTCAGCTTCAACAGCCTCAGAATCACGTGCAGCCTCAGAATCACGTGGCTGTGCGCACCCATCCGTCGCTCCGGCAATTCCTACCTCCCACCAATGTCTTGTTCTACAACTAGTCTCCCCCTGAACAGGACACTTGGGAGAAGGAAAATAGGACTCCGTCTCGATAAATGTTACATCCATGGTGACATACGTGCGCTTCTCAGCAAGATCATAACATCGATACCCTTTCTGAGAAGGGCCATAACCAAGAAACACACATTTGACTGCACAAGGGTCAAGTTTGGTTCGCTGATTTTTGTGAAGATGGACATAAGCGACACACCCAAACACCTTAGGAGGCAATGTAAGAACTGAAGGAAGAGACACATGAGCAGCAAGTGCCTGCATTGGCGTGCGATAGCTCAGAATGCGCGAAGGCATGCGATTCAACAAATAAGCAGCTGTGACTACGGCAGAATCCCAAAAACGATGGGGAACATGGCTACCCTCCAAGAGTGCTCGAGTGGTTTCAAGAAGATGGCGATTCTTGCGCTCAGCAACACCATTCTGCTGAGGAGTCTGGGGGCAAGAAGTTTCATGTATCAAACCATGTTCTTGAAAATAAGCTGCAAGAGGTTTACTTAAGTATTCGCCACCATTATCAGACCTGAGAACCTGAAGTTTGGCCCCAAACTGAGTCTGAATCATACGGTGGAAAGTCCGAAAGATAGCATCAGCCTCATTCTTATGTTTCATCAAATATAGCCAAGTCATACGTGTGCAATCATCAACAAAGATGATAAACCATCGAAACCCAGATACAGTAGTAATAGGAGATGCACCCCATACATCAGAATGAATTAAGGAAAAAGGAGTAGAACTTATATTCAAACTAGGAGGAAAACAAGTGCGATGGCTCTTTGCCAAAATACATGTATCACATTGAAAACCAGAGTTCGATAGACCATGAAATAACTTGGGAAACAAATGCCGTAAATACCCAAAGGATGGGTGACCTAACCGACAGTGCCATAACCAAAGTTCCTTCTCTTGAGCTAACTGTCCACGAGAATGATAGGTTCGTCCAGAAGTAATTTCATCCACGAAATACAGCCCCTCCCTCTTAGTACCACGCCCAATAATCTCCTTCGTGAGAATGTCCTGAAATAGGCAAAAATCAGGGTACATAAGCACAACACAGTTCAACTCACTAGTAAGCTGTCCAACTGATAACAGACGATTAGACAATGAAGGAACAAGCAAGGTATGAGATAGAGAGAGAGAAGGCGTGATAGACACACGCCCAGCAGCCGTCACAGGAAAGCTATGTCCATTAGCATTGTAAATGTGATCTCGACGTGGTGTAGTAGTTGTAAGAATGTCACCAGATTCCGGAGTCATATGATCTGTAGCCCCAGAATCAATTATCCACCCATGATGACCATCACCATGTCCATTAGCAAAGACAAACCCACAATTACCTTCAAGAGATTCGGCATTAGCAGATTCAGGCTCCATGGGAATTAATGACAAGCCGCTAGTCACTAAGGAGGCTTGCCCTCCATTCCGCCCCTTTTGGGAGCCTGGTTTCTTCTTCTTGGTCTGAAAATCATCCCACCAGTCCGGATAACCATGCAGTTTAAAACAAGATGCTGCTGTATGTTTAGGATTCCCACAGTGAGAGCATCCCTCGGATTGAATTGGCATACCAGGTTTAGGGCGAGGTCCCCGGGCAGAAAGCACTAACTGATCAACCTTGCCTCGTTGTGACACCATGGCAGAACCAGAGGTGACCTCGACAGGGGTGGAGAGCATGACAGATTGGCGCATATCCTCTCGCCTGACTCGGGCATAAGCTTGCTCAATAGTGGGAAATGGATCCATCTTCATAACATCAGCACGAACATTATCCAGGCGGTCATCGAGACCATCCAAAAAGGTATAAACTCGATCTTCATGGACAATGGCATTGTACTTCAGAATGTCGGCCGGACATTGCATAGGATTAGGACGGCGGAAATCAATCTCACGCCAGAGCCCTTGAAGATCATTGTAATATTTCTCGATAGGTCCTCTGCCTTGCTTCAACCGAGAAACCTGCCTCTTAATATCATAGATTTGAGAGGTGTCAGATCCATCAAAAAAGGTCGTTGCCACAGCATCCCATACAGCTTTGGCAGTAGGAAATCGAATAAAGTTTGGTATTAAGGCTGGGTCTATAGAATTGATAAGCCAACCTTTCACCGTAGAATCATCGGTCTTCCATTGTCTAAACGACGAATCAGTAGGAGGGGGCTCAGGAGAATCACCATTCAAATAGCCCAGTTTGTCTTTGCCCGAGACATACATCTCAACAACCTGGGACCATACGCCATAATTTTTGCCATCAAGCTTGACAGCAATCGGTGCAACAGGAGGCTCAATGCGCGACGGCGCGGCCTGCTGGGTCAAGAGCTGCTTCATCGCAGCGGTTAGGTCTACCAAAATGGCAGTAGCAGAGGCACTAGCATCCGTAGCAGAGGCACTAGCATCCGCTTGGTCAGTTGCAACAATCGGCTGTTTATCGGCCATGAAATCAACTTCGCAAATTGAATTGCGATGAAGATCGAATTTGCGAAGAAGATCGAGTAAGACGCAGGTTGGACCGCCGTAATCGATGATTGACGTACAGTACCCCAAGAATCAAACCCTAGGGCTCTGATACCATGTAGAAAAAGGCTCTTCTTTTTCTATTCAATGAATATTTTTTTTCTGTTCATTTACAATGCTCAATCCTGTTATATATATAGGACACATGACAACCCTAATTAAGAGATATACAATAGGAAAGATTCTATACTAGGAAGAAATCTATATAATAAAAAATCCCTAACAAATAGGCTAAAATAGCTCACGACCACATGGCGGACCGCACGGATACGGCTTTTCCTTTGCCTACTATGTAAATATTGCAATAATCCGGTGCGTATTTCAAGATGGTGTTTGGTGTATCTGAAAACTTGAATAATCTGAAAGAAGAGAGCATAAATACAGATGAAGGAAGATTTTTAACCCGTCAGGAACAACTGCTCGCTTTGATAAAGTATCGCGAAATTTCAGAATGTGATATTGTATGGAATGGAATGGAGGGGCAATGTTCAAAAATTTTACCCGGAAAAGCTCCTCCGTGAAGCCGATCCGAGTAACAAAGTGTCGACTGCATGTCTTGAGACATATTCGACTAAAGCTTTTGCTACATCTGAATCCTCAAGTACGACCACTTCACTTTGTACCTGTCGGAGTTTAAAATTAAAGGACAATAAGCGTGCTGCTACTAATACAATGAAAGAATGGAAAATGCTTAGCTGACTGCAACGTTAGTACCCCTAGAGCAATGATGCAATCTGCACACCGCAGTCTCCCAAGGAAACCGGATGACTTTTTTGTCCGGTGGAATAACAAGTTGTTGCTAAAAATAAGTTTGAAGGGAAAAAGACCTAAAAAGTTATTAATGACAAATTGTTACCCTAGGCTTTTTGTTATTTTGGATTTCCGAGATTTAGTTAGAAGAATTTTCTTGCCATTGCCGGTAACCGAATTGACTTAACTGAACTTTTTTTTATCTAACGCCTTTGACGAATGCGACAAAACCCAAGCTTTTCCTCTCTACTTTTCTTTTTCCACGATTTTGAAACTCTAATGCAAAATCTATTTAGACATTGGGGTAAATAATATATACGTGAAACCTTTGTCCACTTCCCTGTAAAAATCTTTAATCCCACTTAGTGGGCTTGCCAGCCAGCCAAATGGGAACTTTTTAGCTAGAAAAAATAATAAATCAACCAAAACAAAAATAAGGGAATATAAAAGACACTTACTAGAAACATCATCAATATAATTTATGTTCACATTCAATGTAAAAAATAAAAACGGTTTGAATACCTTCATTGCAAAACAAAACGAATGTAAGATTTCTATTAGCAACATCACTAGCTTGAAACATTATTTACACATGCAGTCGTTGAAAGAAAAATATCCATCATTAAACAAAATAAAGACATGTAGAAATTAAATATTGAATACGTGCAAGTATCCAAACTTTGCTGGTGGAGAAACTTTTTTACTACGCCAATGTGCATAGAAAGTAACAATTCATAAATATATAGATTGATGACGACTAGATTCATCAAATAATGCTTATCAGTTTGCAATCAAAGGAAAAAGAGATCGATAAAATTATATAATGAACTGTTCGTGGAAAAAATATTGTCGACCAGCACTAGATGCAAGGCAAAATCTGAAGTCCAATGGTTCATTCATGTTTTATGTACTACTACTCCGTTTTTCATACTAATTTGGACAAGAATGGAAGGTGAGGAAATGGAAACGCACATGTCTTCGCAAGCAATAGCAGCGGAAGGGAAGGAAGAGGTCCGTCGTCTGGGCGTCGGGTCGCGTCTCTTCCGACAATGCTGCACCAAAATATGAATCGATAAATGCGAAGAAAAAGTGAAGAAGAAAAGCAAAACGCTAATATTCAGTAGTATTCGCCACGGTAATTTGACTTGTCGACCTTTTCTTTTTACTTTCCTGAAGCTCGTGTTTCATGGAAACAGTCGATCGGAGAAGATAGGTGACTCGTATCCATCAGGAGTCACATAACGTTCGAGAGAGAGATCGAGAGAGAGAGAGAGAGAGTGTGGGACCTGGAAATGGAGGGGATGTTGAAGGCCGGCACTTGACGTGAACGAGCTTGAGGGTCCGGTTTCGCGAGGAGACGACGTTCTCGATGGCCCATTTGAGAGCATATCTGCTGGTTTTATCCCTGTCGATCGCGACTGCTATCAGCCTTTCCCTACCGCCACCTTCGCCTTCTCTCCTCCTCACTGCCGCCACATTGTGGTTGTTCCCACCCAAGCTCACCATTGTCGTCATCACCTTGTCAATGTCACGAATTTTCTACGCACCTCAGTATCCACAGGAAGCTTCGACTTCTCTCTCTCTCTTTCTTTCTTTCCTTCCTTCTTTCCTCTGGTATTATCCTTTTTTAGTCCCTTCTTCTAGAGTTAAATTTTCTTGTTGGGCAGTTTTGGGATCTATTGAGGAAGGAGAGAGTCGTCTCATCAGTTAGGGTTTTGTTATGTTTTTGGTTTCTTTGTTTGGGTCGCAACCCATCGTCAACCGCTTTAACTTTTCCCCTACCATTTCATGGTTCCTCGGAAACCTTATTCTAAACTGTCTTATCGTCGTTGCATGCAACATTTTGAACAGTTTTTGAAGGTCGGATTCATGTTTCGCTTGTGCGACGATGGCAACTGAAATCCAAGGAACCAGGGGAGGGAGGTTGCAGGATCGTCCCCATCAAATTTCTTGAACTCCATTGAAAATTTACTCTTGATAATTCCACGTCAGAACTTTTTTCTGGATTTGATATTTCATGTGCTTGCTGTAGTGCTGTTTGCAAATAAAGATGATCTGAAATCTGAGACAAAGATCGACGAGATGTTAAATAAGAAAGAAATCGAAATTATATCTCTTAATATATTGGTGCACAAAAAAGTTTGGAACGCACACGAAAAAATTACTAAAAAAGTCATCAATCTATTGTAGTTGTGCTAATTTAGTCTTAAATCTTTCAATTTGATCAACTTAATGCTAAACATTTTTGACAATTTGCCATTTGAGTCCTTTTGGTCAATTTTAGCCAAAAATTGCTGACGTGGGTGTTGATCATCCTAAGTGGCATGGCCGGCGTTGACGTAGAAATTTTTTTGTAATTTTTTTTTAAAATTTGATTTTTTAATTTTTTTTTGAACTTTTTTAATCTTAATTTTCTTTTTTTCCTTTGCTTTTTTTATTTTCCTTGTACTGACAATGGATGCCAGCAACCCTTACCAGTTGCGGGTGAGGGCCTTTTCAGCGCTACCGGCCGATAGCAAGGCAGACCATGCCTACAGATCTAGGGGAGAGCTCGAAGGCCCTTGCTCACAACCGGTGAGGTCAAGGCCTCTATGGCTCCACCGACCGTGGGCGAGGTGACCCTCACCTAGTTTGGGCATGGCCTTCATGGCTGATGAGGGTTGTCGATGATCCTTGTTGGCGTAAGAAAAAAAAAAGCAAAGAAAGAAAAGAGTATGGAAAAGAAAAATAAAAAGAGAAAAAACCAAAAAATTATTTAAAAATTTCAAAAAATAAAAAAAAATATTTCATATTAGCGCTGGCCATGGCACCTAGGACCGCGGGCATCCACAAAAAGCGGTTTCCGGCTAAATTTTACAAGATGGACTCAATTGTTACAATGTGAAAACGTTTAGGATTAAATCGGTCAAATTGAAAGGTTTATGATTGAATTGATATTAATGTAACAGGTTTATGACTTTTTTTTATTATTTTTCCATGTATTACCGATTTGACCATTTCACTTTATCGGGAGAAAGATAGTATAAATGCCAAAAGTTATGTACGACGCTTACCTTAATGACAAAAATTTTTTTCAGATCACTTTAGTGCCACCTTTAAAAAAATGATTACTTAAGTGCCAATTCCAATTTGGGTAGCCGGAAATCCGACAGAGGCCATATTTTATTAATTTCTCAATTCTACGTGACTCGATGACGTGCCTAGTCAACACACAATCCCTAAATTGCATTGTCCAAAAGTTGTAAATAGTTATCGTTTGAGTGCCAATATTTTTAAGTGATCACTTTAGTGTCAGTTGTTGTTAAAAAACGATCACTTCAGTGCCAATTATTATTAAAAAGTGATCATTTCAATGCTAAGCACACACTAGCATAAACAAGTGCTGGTGTAGTTTCATACTTACATCAGCTGGGCAAACACGTGTTGGTGCAAGCCCAAACAAGCAGCATTAACCAGCTACACCTCCTCGTGTAACTCAACTAGTAAACGCAACCGAGAACCCCTCATCGACAAGGTAATTTCATTCCACTCTTTCCTACCTTGTTCTCAATAAGTGTGTGACATTCCGAATTTTGGCCCATTTTTGGGATTTATAAAACGTGTAATTCGTCAGTGCGCTTATAATAGAATCTCACCCGGGAACTAATCACTCTCGGGTTATTGTTTTTAAAATAGAGATTTTGCTAGAATCGCACTCGATCGGATTTGGCCGTTATTTAGAACCTGAACTTGACAGTCGATTTTCGAGAGTTTCGGGACGAAATAAATTGGACGGTGTAGATATTATTGTGGCTAGCGTCGAGATTACCAGGAATAGTGAGAAAGTAAAATTTTAGACCGGGTGCGGATTTGGACTAGTAGACCTCCCTCATAGTGTGTTTTGAGTCATTTTATTTTGGCCCTTTGTCCTATATTATTATTTAGGATTTTTCGTGGACCGTTAGATCGATTTTTAGTTTGAACTGTGTCTGTTGGATCACACTCGAGTGCGTTGACTCTCTCTCTCTCTCTCTCTCTCTCTCTCTCTCTTTTCCCCCAGCCCGCGCACGTTTCCCCCCTACGGTCACGTCCACTCCTGCATGTCAGACCCCCCCTTCCCCATGCAACCACTCCCTCTCTCTCTCTCTCTCTTTCTTTTCCTCTTTTCTTTCTTTTTCTCTTTCTTCTTTCTTCTCCTTCCTTTCTTCCTCCTTGGTCCCGACTGGTTCTGCTTCTGTTTTGCCCAACCTACCAGTCGTCGCCAACCACCCCCGCCGTCCGCCTCGCGCCGCCGTAGTCCAACCGAGCTGCACCGCGCGCTCGCCAACTGCCTGCAGCCTCATCGGCCGCCCCCGTCACCTGGTCACTCCCCTCCCTCCCCCGACTCTCGTCCACCTTTGCAGCTCCTCCCCGCCTCTGCAGCAGCCGCTCAACCGCCCTCCACCTGACACCGCCCCACCAGCCGCCGACGCCACCGTACTCCTCACGCCGTCATCGCACCGTCTCATCGCCCAGAAGCTACGCCCGATGCTGCCTTCCTTCCCTCCCGAGCGTGCAAGCTCGGCTCACCACCGCTTGCCGCCGGGTTCGGCGAGTCCCAGCTGTCGCGACCTTCCCGAACCGGCCCCGAGGCCTGAGGGGGTTTTGGCTAATGGATTACTAGGTTAAACCTAGCTCGAGCTCTCCCAAGCTCATACCAATTCGCGACTTAAATTAAAGTTGTTAACATGCAAATCAATTTCATTTAGGAGTCGCCACTAATCGGTTTTGGTAGGTCGATTAGACACCTAAGCGAAGCGCGGGAGAAATGCTTCACTTCTACGAACCAGAGATTCAATGGGTACGGGGACTTGATTACACTAATCGACTAATTAGTGCCCTTTCGGTACCTAATCTTGTTCAATTTACCACCTAACATGCTCTTGCTAATCGGGAGTCTCAAAATTCCGTTCCTAACTAAACTAACGGAAGCAACGATTAATATCTAAACCTAAACACGCATAATCAACTACATGCGAGGTTAAATTAAATGTGCGATTCAAAGTGTGTGAACCAGGTGACGTGCAATTAAATATAGCACTAAACATGCGAAAAGGGCGAGAACAATCAATTCCAAAACCCAAATGAATTTTCTGATTTCTGATTTTTTTTTTAATTTTCCTTCTTTTCTTTTTCTTTTTCTTTTGTTCCTCCTTGTTTTTTCTTTTTATATCTTTTCTTTTTACTTTTTTTTTCCCTTACTGCATGCCTTCTGCCCATGCACGTGATCTTCTCCCCTTTCCCCTTTATTCTTTTTTTCTTTCTTTTGGTCTTCTTTCCTTCTGCCATGCACGTGATCTTCTTCACCGAGAGCTTCCTCAGTTGTTTCTTCATGGCGCCTTCACCGAGACTTCCTCACGCCTGCATGTATTCCACGTGACTCTCACCTCGGCACTCCGGCTGCCGGCACGGGCCGCCGATGCCAACGACCGCCACTGGGCTCACGTCCTGACCGCTGGCCACCGCAGCTGTCACTGAATCACCCCCATCGGCCACCTCTCCGGCCACCAAACCACTAACGTCGGCGGCCGATTTTCAACACTAACTAAGACCACACCAATAGCAAACAAACCAACAAACAAAACAAGAATTCCTGTGCAGGAGTGGGAAGGCCAGGGAGCTAACAAGGACGGCTTTCAACCGTGGGCTTCAATGGCAAGGGAGTGGCTCCTCCGCGAAGGAACGCGCACACACGGCCAACTCGGACGAAGTGCATGTCGCAACAAAGCCACATAAAAACACAGATGCAGGCACCATTCAACATATATGAGAACTAATCAAGCGTAAAAAAAAACAAGTTCCAAGCATGGATTCGCGAAAATCGATTTGGTTCCTCGTTTAGACATTTCATCGAACATGTAATGTGCAAGTTGAGATACTTATTCTAAACTGACATCCAACGCAATTTTCGACCCTATTGTGATATGCGAAGACCTAGACCAGCATGTTTCACTCTAGCTCCGTCTCAGTTGGCAACGAAATGCTAAACAACACCACCGGATTCGATACTGGGAAACTTAAACAGTTTAGTTTGGACATTCGATGAAACAGATGTGGTGCAACCCGAAAATGGAGCCACAGATCCGATTTTGACGGATTTTATAGTCGATTCTCAACATATAACGTTTAGACCCTCCTCACTGATTGCCAAAAAAAAAAATGTTTGCCTCGGTCGACAGGGCCGGACGACCACCGAATAAACTCAGTGTGCTCGGCACCCGAAAGGCAGGGGTAGGAGACCGAAATAGGGGAAGGCCGAGAGAGACCCACCTGGTTCGCAGCCGACCGGAGCGAGGCGTTACGGTTAGGGGGTATTTGGCGGCGGTTCGGGCGAACCTCCGGCGAGCGGGCAAGCCTCGGACCTCTCCGATTCCTCTTCAACTCCCTCTCCGTTTCTTCTCTCCCTTGCTCTCTGTTTTGGAACTCTCCCCCCCTCGGAACTCCCCGTCTCCCTGCTTCGTTTCTTTTTTCTTCACGCTTCCACCGGCCTCCTGCTTCGACTGCTTCCTCTCCTTTTTCACGCAAAGGGGGGAGAGTGGTCCTTCAGGCGGTGGGCCAGCGTTGAATTTCAACGCTGGCACCCCCAAATTTTTTTTTTTTTTTTTAAAAACTAATTGAAATTTTTTTTGATTTTTGAAAAATGAAAATGGAAAATATGCTCTAATAGGCCTTGTTAATGCAAATGCACCTAATAACTATGTGCCATGCAGTTTTAATGAAAATTTTTTTGATTTAGGGATTAAAAATTAAACCCTAATTTTTTATGCAATAAAACCCTAAATGATTTAGCAAAATTTAGGTGTCAACAGCTGCCCCTCTTTGAAGGGGAGCTCGGAGAGGTTCCTTTCAAAGATAAAAGACACTTAAATTTTGTTCATGGAGGGCATGAGAAAATGCATGAGAGATGATGGACGGGTCTGTGACTGAAAGAGGAGGGAGCCCTACCGTGTAAGAACGGGCTCTTGGCTCAATGAAGGGGTCATACCGTGTAAGAACGGACTTTTGACCGAAAGGGAAGCCATACCGTGTAAGAACGGGCTCTTGGCTCGATGAAGAGGTCATACCGTGTAAGAACGGACTTTTGACCGAAAGGGAAGCCATACCGTGTAAGAACGGGCTCTTGGCTCGATGAAGAGGTCGTACCGTGTAAGAACGGACTTTGACCGAAAGGGAAGCCATACCGTGTAAGAACGGGCTCTTGGCTCAATGAAGAGGTCGTACCGTGTAAGAATGGACTTTGACCGAAAGGGAAACCATACCGTGTAAGAACGGGCTCTTGGCTCAATGAAGAGGTCCTACCGTGTAAGAACGGACTTTGACCGAAAGGGAAGCCATACCGTGTAAGAACGGGCTCTTGGCTCAATGAAGAGGTCGTACCGTGTAAGAATGGACTTTGACCGAAAGGGAAACCATACCGTGTAAGAACGGGCTCTTGGCTCAATGAAGAGGTCATACCGTGTAAGAACGGACTTTGACCGAAAGGGAAGCCATACCGTGTAAGAACGGGTTTTTGGCTACATGAAATCCTATTATGTAAAGAAAGAGACTTTGGGCTACAAGAGCTCGTCAGGTCGATAAGGTGCTCCGGGCTACGAAAGCTCGCTGGGCAAGGAAAGAGGAAGACTCTGTATTGACATTTAGGGATTAAAACCCTGTAAACGTTGGGGATTTCACCTAGGGATTAACACCCTATGAGCAGCTAAGATCCCGTCTAGGGACTAAAACCCTATGAACGGCAATAGGAACAACAGCTCGAAGGAACAACTAGGGACTAAAACCCTATGGACGTCTGAGATTCCGCCTAGGGGCTAAAACCCTATGAACGGCAAACTACACTCAAGATTGAACTACTGGTTTTTCACTCAGGATTTTAAAGTGCTCAAGATTTCCACTTAGGATTTTGAATTGCACTAAAAAATTTCGGGGTTTTAAGGAGAGATCCGGAACCTTTTGAAATCGGGGTTTAAGGATAGACCCGGAACCTTTTGAAATCAGGGTTCAAGGATGACCCGGAACCTTTTGAAATCAGGTTTTAAGGATAGACCCGCAACCTTTTGAAATCAGGGTTTAAGGATGACACGGAACCTTTTGAAATCAGGGTTTAAGGATTGACCCGGAACCTTTCGAAACCAGGGTTTAAGGATTGACCCGGAACCTTTTGAAATCGGGGTTTAAGGATTGACCCGGAACCTTTGGAAATCAGGGTTTAATGGATTGACCCGGAACCTTTTGAAATCGGGGTTTAAGGATTGACCCGGAACCTTTTGAAATCGGGGTTTAATGGATTGACCCGGAACCTTTTGAAATCGGGGTTTAAGGATTGACCCGGAACCTTTTGAAATCGGGGTTTAATGGATTGACCCGGAACCTTTTGAAATCGGGGTTTAAGGATTGACCCGGAACCTTTTGAAATCGGGGTTTAATGGATTGACCCGGAACCTTTGAAATCGGGGTTTAAGGATTGACCCGGAACCCTTTGAAATCGGGGTTTAATGGATTGACCCGGAACCTTTTGAAATCGGGGTTTAAGGATTGACCCGGAACCTTTTGAAATCGGGGTTTAATGGATTGACCCGGAACCTTTTGAAATCGGGGTTTAAGGATTGACCCGGAACCTTTTGAAATCGGGGTTTAATGGATTGACCCGGAACCTTTTGAAATCGGGGTTTAATGGATTGACCCGGAACCTTTTGAAATCGGGGTTTAAGGATTGACCCGGAACCTTTTGAAATCGGGGTTTAATGGATTGACCCGGAACCTTTTGAAATCGGGGTTTAATGGATTGACCCGGAACCTTTTGAAATCGGGGTTTAAGGATTGACCCGGAACCTTTTGAA
This sequence comes from Syzygium jambos, assembly GCA_031216235.1. Taxonomy (NCBI): domain Eukaryota; kingdom Viridiplantae; phylum Streptophyta; class Magnoliopsida; order Myrtales; family Myrtaceae; genus Syzygium; species Syzygium jambos. Next base: position 19,421,516 of record CM062222.1, read on the forward strand.
ATCGGAGTTTAATGGATTGACCCGGAACCTTTTGAAATCGGGGTTTAATGGATTGACCCGGAACCTTTTGAAATCGGGGTTTAAGGATTGACCCGGAACCTTTTGAAATAGGGGTTTAAGGATTGACCCGGAACCTTTTGAAATCGGACTTGGGTGTACATACCTGTAGGTCAGATCGGATTGTTTAAAAGCCTTCTGTCAGTGACACTTAGGGGCTCTTGTCCGAGGGTTCGATAGATCGTCTATCGTGTCCTTTCCAGCAGAGTCCTGGGAATTCATGAATGCTTGGAGGTCTCTTAACACTTCTGAGATCAGCTTGAAGGTTGGTGTCTGAGGAAACGTCACCTGTCTTACAGGATTAGTAACAACAGGTACATGTATTCAAGTGCTCTAGTAGCGAGTGCGTACCAGGCAAGATAACATCACAATAGACCATATTAAAATGGTATCATCAATAAAAAAACACTGATTGCACGAGCAATTTAGAATAGACTCAATTGTTTGGAAAGCATTCAATATCCTTCAATATTGCAAAATTGCCTTAATGCATGAAGGACGTCATTAATCATCAAATTCCCTTAGGAGAAAGTCTTTTATCAAAGTGATGTTAACTTCCGAAGAGAGCCTATTAAGCATGCCAAACAAGAATTCCTTAGTCTGAAAGGACTTCTCACATACTCTCAAAAAGGCTGTTTGATCCCATCAATTGATGTGGGAAGTAAACATGATCTCTCTATATACCTCACGCTACTAGTGTCGAAGGTTTTGAGAATCATTCGCAATAAGTACACGTTGACCAATCCAAGAGGTCCTTTAAAGGACTGTAATGTGGGTTTAGTCATGGTTTCAACAACGGATAAGCATCATCGGCTAAGGAATGAAATAATTTTCAATCAGCATCTCCATCAGGTTTACAGGTCAAGAAACCTTAAGATAAGATCAGACAACTTTGCCCCAACTTCTTCAAGCGACAGCTTCTTTGTAAAGTTCTTATTTTCACTTGAATCATCCCAATCATAAGAGACTTTGGGAAATGGTTGTAGCATTGGTTTGGGTAAAGGCTCGAAAGGCTCATAAATTCACAAAAGGGGTTTAGGAGTTGGTGATTATCATGGCATCATTACCATATCATCCAATCTTTGGAAGGCACTTGACTTCTGAAATTCAACTTGTCTCGAAAGTCCATTGACTAATCACTTTAATGTAAGAGCTTTGCTGTTTTCTCTAATGATTTTTTTTTGCAAGCATTTTGCTTTTGACATTCCCCCCTTTTTTCGTGGGAATTTTTCTCTTGATGCAACTTTTTTGCTCTTTTTTTTTTACAAAGGGCATTGGCCTTGCTTTTACCAGGCACACTGCTTTTTCATGCCCCCTAGTTTTCATTTGACTTTTGCTCTTTTCATTTTTTCGAGCTTTTGAAACTTTCGAGATGTCTTTCACACTGTCTCATGAGTACCAGCTGCCTTGATAAATCACGTGCTTGGCCCCAGTGTAGGGAGATAATCACCATTCGGGCTTTAGAAATGAATATTCAGGCTCAACTTGGCTAAGCAAATGGTATGAGTGTTTGGATAGAGAAATGAATGCTCTTCTTCATTTTGGGATGTTTCAAGCTTCCATAAGGACTCACCTGAAGTTATCACAAAAAGATTAATGCAAGTAAGGGCAAAGAAGTCTTTCTCATCTTTTTCTCCAAAGAATGTCAACCAAAACCTCCAGATTTGCCCCGTTGTGGGGTGGTTCTTGACAGGGGTATTTTGTAGAAGTTCTCCACATGTAAAGGCTCAAAGGGGCTAACTATGATCACCTGTAGTGTATAGAATAGAAGAAGGAAATGCCTCCTTTCATTTCGATCCATGTACTACTTGCGAATGAATCTCTTGCTCTTAAACAACACTAATTTTCTCCTCCACTCAACTCTCAAAGTGTTTGTGGGACGTGTTTGGGAATGGCTTGCCTTTCCTCATTCTAAGTATTTCTTACTTGGCATTATTAACATCTCCCTTTCATTTTGTTGAGATCATCACGAATTGATTAATCTCCACAGGGCATTTTGATTCAAAATGAATGAGCCGTCAAGCACAAAGACAATTTTTTAATAAGGATGATATTCAAGATTTTTGTGAAGAGCTTGCTTTTTCAGTCTTCACTTTAGTGCTTGTTTTTTTTTTCAAAACCATCAAAGACTTTTCTTTGTGATGAAAATTATCCATTTGATTTCCATTTGAATTTTGGGAGAAGGGTACTTACCTGCGTCATGGCGACTTGGTAAACCTATAAAGAATAAAAAGGAATGTGTTAGTTAAAGACCCTTTAAAGATTGAAAAATCGGGAACGATACAACATTACCCCTCGTTGGCATTTGTCCTTCAAGTCTTTGATGCTTCCTATCAAAGGAAAAAAGAATCGTGTCAAAAATTGTATTAAAATGAACAACTGGAAACGATACGATTTACCCTTCATTTGAATTTGCCTTCTTGGGTGTTTGGCAACTCCATTCATTTGAATTTGCTTCCTTGTATGTTTGGCAACTCCCCTCATCCTCTTTCTTCCACCTTGGTCTTGGTCTTTCCAACGCCATCGAATTCACTAAGTCCCAATGAACGTTAGAGACTGAAAGAGAGGGATACTCCCTACTTCGACGTTTGAGGGCATTACTTCATGGATGCTTTCCCCGATACATTCCTCTATCTGCAAAATGAGAGATGACCCAAGTCATTTCCATTCTTGTTTGAGCTAATTCAGGAACGATATACACCCTTTTGTTTTGGGGATAGCTCAATTCTGGACTAAGTTGTCCTCTTTGTGCAATCTCGTCGCTTGAGCTTTTCCTTTGCAACTCTTTCCTCAAAGTTGCTTGATATTCCCTCTTAAGTGTTCGGAGGCATCGTCCACAACCTGACCTGCCCTACATTTATCTGTCCGGTATATGTCTCTTTTGCATCCATCCACTTGTTGGAGGAGAAGGAACTTACTCACAGACTTAATTATACTAAAGCTATTTTTGCCCCAGCTAGATGACACTCGCCCTAGTCAGATGCTTTCTCTTCCGGAGACTTCAGTATGTTCAATACTCTTTCATGCCTTCTTACAGACACTTGTTTGATTTTCATTGTTCTTTGCTTGGGTCTTCAACTTTTGATCATCTTGACTATTCGTGCCCCTAACTATTTTCACATGTCCTTAGCTTGATGGACAAAAGTTCTTCAAATGCACTATTTTGCCCCCATTATGACGCAACCTTTCATTTGTCATCATGGGATGGACGGTTTGGCCTCGTCATGTCTTTCTAACTGGAAGCATTATTGCTATGGCCAAACACATTCTTTCGCCCCTTTACCTGTTTTGACAAAAATGAATGAACAAGTCAATTGTTGTACAAGAAATTCTAATTGGAACGATTACAGATTTACCATCTCACGGTGTCGTTTTGCAAATCAACCTGCAAAATTGGCCAGGTGAAGAGGTAAAATTTTATGCGAGTCGTTCTTGAAACTCAATTTCAAAACATTTTGAAGGTAAGGCATAAAAGCCTAACTCGATGACTCAAATAGAAATACTGCAATTATTTTCAAAGGACAATGATCTAAATTAGAACCTCATAACTCAGAGATGTGAGTTGTGTGATTTACAAATATATCGATTGGGTTCACAATTAAAACCCAAATCAGAAAACAATGGTTTCTAAGGATAAAGTTTGAAAAACTCTTGAATAGAGGAGTGCAAACAAACAATTCCCGTACTAACCCTAAACTCCGGTTCCTTGCATGACTAAGCAAGAGAATTCTAAGGAACGACTGTTACGCATAACCTGCAAAAGGAAGACAACGTTAGTATGTGAATGAAAAAGTGGTCTTTTACTGATGTCGCCTCTCATGACGAAAGCGAGGCAATAATACATGCCCCATGGTTCCTATTTGTGGGCATTTAGTATTTCACCAAGATTTCATCGCAAGTGGAGACATCATTAAAAGATCAAATCGCGGCTATCAATCGAGCGCCCTTTTTATTCCAAAAGTTTCATCGCAAAATGCGGCATCAATTTTGAAAAACTGATTTGTGATTTTACTTTTGCAAAAATGAGGTGATTCCTATTTTTTTTTTTTTTTAAAAAAAAAATTAATACACAAAAAGTGATTTGAATTTTGATTCCAAAACGTGAACAAAAAGGAATTTTATTGAAAATGATTTCGATTTTATGCCCCAAGATGTAATCTTGACTTGAAAGAATTTCTGCACAAAAGATGCGATTTTAAGCCTACAACTGAAAGTTTAGACAAAACCATTTGTTTTGGTAGGGCTAAATCTAAGGTTTTTGAAATTTATGCTCAGGGTTCACTGTCAAAAGTGATTGCCAAGAAATTTTCAATTATAAGCTTAGATCACCTAGGGCATTTGATTGATTTCCACGAATTTAAAAAATGAAAGCTTCAACTAAAAGTAAACAAGTAAAGAGAGGAACCATACTTACAGTGGATGACAGTGGATGACAAACTTTTATCACACAAACATGCAAATGTAACGTGCGGCTAGACTTCTACTCTAGACGGCTTAACAAATTGGAATTACGAGAGTGGGATGACTAGTCGCAGCCTCGCGCACTAAGCCAAGTCCTCGTAACTCCGGCTCGGTCAAGAATGATACCTCGATGCGACGCGGCCTCGCGGGCAAAGGTAAGCATTTTTGACACCAAGAAAGAAACTTTCGGGATTGAATTGGGCAACCTCTACTACGCGGCCTCGCGGTCGAAGTCGTATCCAACTCAATACCATCCTAAATATTCCTAGCGCAGCCCAGGTCCGGCAGCATGGTTGTGTGTGCAACAGTGTAGTGCTAAAACATTTAAAACATGCACAACAGTTTATAAGCAAACAATGCCTCAAGCATTCGGAAAAATAAACACTTATTTCCCAAATCCCAAACCTGCAAAATAGAGGGTCGATGGCAAAAACATTCACGTTAGGGGCGTATTCGAACAAGATAAACGGCCTAAGTCCACAGAATTCCCCAGCGGAGTCGCCAAGCTGTCGCGACCTTCCCGAACCGGCCCCGAGGCCTGAGGGGGTTTTGGCTAATGGATTACTAGGTTAAACCTAGCTCGAGCTCTCCCAAGCTCATACCAATTCGCGACTTAAATTAAAGTTGTTAACATGCAAATCAATTTCATTTAGGAGTCGCCACTAATCGGTTTTGGTAGGTCGATTAGACACCTAAGCGAAGCGCGGGAGAAATGCTTCACTTCTACGAACCAGAGATTCAATGGGTACGGGGACTTGATTACACTAATCGACTAATTAGTGCCCTTTCGGTACCTAATCTTGTTCAATTTACCACCTAACATGCTCTTGCTAATCGGGAGTCTCAAAATTCCGTTCCTAACTAAACTAACGGAAGCAACGATTAATATCTAAACCTAAACACGCATAATCAACTACATGCGAGGTTAAATTAAATGTGCGATTCAAAGTGTGTGAACCAGGTGACGTGCAATTAAATATAGCACTAAACATGCGAAAAGGGCGAGAACAATCAATTCCAAAACCCAAATGAATTTTCTGATTTCTGATTTTTTTTTTAATTTTCCTTCTTTTCTTTTTCTTTTTCTTTTGTTCCTCCTTGTTTTTTCTTTTTATATCTTTTCTTTTTACTTTTTTTTTTCCCTTACTGCATGCCTTCTGCCCATGCACGTGATCTTCTCCCCTTTCCCCTTTATTCTTTTTTTCTTTCTTTTGGTCTTCTTTCCTTCTGCCATGCACGTGATCTTCTTCACCGAGAGCTTCCTCAGTTGTTTCTTCATGGCGCCTTCACCGAGACTTCCTCACGCCTGCATGTATTCCACGTGACTCTCACCTCGGCACTCCGGCTGCCGGCACGGGCCGCCGATGCCAACGACCGCCACTGGGCTCACGTCCTGACCGCTGGCCACCGCAGCTGTCACTGAATCACCCCCATCGGCCACCTCTCCGGCCACCAAACCACTAACGTCGGCGGCCGATTTTCAACACTAACTAAGACCACACCAATAGCAAACAAACCAACAAACAAAACAAGAATTCCTGTGCAGGAGTGGGAAGGCCAGGGAGCTAACAAGGACGGCTTTCAACCGTGGGCTTCAATGGCAAGGGAGTGGCTCCTCCGCGAAGGAACGCGCACACACGGCCAACTCGGACGAAGTGCATGTCGCAACAAAGCCACATAAAAACACAGATGCAGGCACCATTCAACATATATGAGAACTAATCAAGCGTAAAAAAAAACAAGTTCCAAGCATGGATTCGCGAAAATCGATTTGGTTCCTCGTTTAGACATTTCATCGAACATGTAATGTGCAAGTTGAGATACTTATTCTAAACTGACATCCAACGCAATTTTCGACCCTATTGTGATATGCGAAGACCTAGACCAGCATGTTTCACTCTAGCTCCGTCTCAGTTGGCAACGAAATGCTAAACAACACCACCGGATTCGATACTGGGAAACTTAAACAGTTTAGTTTGGACATTCGATGAAACAGATGTGGTGCAACCCGAAAATGGAGCCACAGATCCGATTTTGACGGATTTTATAGTCGATTCTCAACATATAACGTTTAGACCCTCCTCACTGATTGCCAAAAAAAAAAAATGTTTGCCTCGGTCGACAGGGCCGGACGACCACCGAATAAACTCAGTGTGCTCGGCACCCGAAAGGCAGGGGTAGGAGACCGAAATAGGGGAAGGCCGAGAGAGACCCACCTGGTTCGCAGCCGACCGGAGCGAGGCGTTACGGTTAGGGGGTATTTGGCGGCGGTTCGGGCGAACCTCCGGCGAGCGGGCAAGCCTCGGACCTCTCCGATTCCTCTTCAACTCCCTCTCCGTTTCTTCTCTCCCTTGCTCTCTGTTTTGGAACTCTCCCCCCCTCGGAACTCCCCGTCTCCCTGCTTCGTTTCTTTTTTCTTCACGCTTCCACCGGCCTCCTGCTTCGACTGCTTCCTCTCCTTTTTCACGCAAAGGGGGGAGAGTGGTCCTTCAGGCGGTGGGCCAGCGTTGAATTTCAACGCTGGCACCCCTAAATTTTTTTTTTTTTTTTTTTTAAAAACTAATTGAAATTTTTTTTGATTTTTGAAAAATGAAAATGGAAAATATGCTCTAATAGGCCTTGTTAATGCAAATGCACCTAATAACTATGTGCCATGCAGTTTTAATGAAAATTTTTTTGATTTAGGGATTAAAAATTAAACCCTAATTTTTATGCAATAAAACCCTAAATGATTTAGCAAAATTTAGGTGTCAACACCAGCAGCCGTCCAGTTGTCCAGCCGACTCCTCAGCACCGCCCCGATGCCTGAGCGTCGCCGTTGCCGCCGCCGAGCGCCCCTCAGCCGCACCACCCGCCTCAGCCACCTTCCTCTCCTTCCCCTTGGCTTTCCGCCATTCTCCGCCGCTCGCCGTTGCTCCAGCCGGCCAGCCTAACGCCACCGACCCCGCCAGTAGCCGCGCCGTGCCGCTTCGTCACCACTGGTTCTCCCCTCTCCCTCAGCCCCGATCTCTCTCTCCCTGGCTCACCCTTTTTCCCCCTTTCAGCTCGCTGCTGCCGCGTCGCCGTTGCCATCGCCGCCGCGTCGCCGCCGCCGCCGGTCGTCGCCCCAGCCAGCTAGCTAACCCCAACCAGCCAACCCAGCCGTGCCCGGGCTTGCCCAGACCGTGGCCGACTCGTCGCCCACGCGACCAAGCCACGCGCCCGCTTGCTTGTTGTGCCCCTCGCCTCGCCTGTCCAGCCCAGGCCGCTGCCCGTGCCTGTCACCGCACTCGTGCCCGCGCCCATCGCTGCGCCCGTGCCCGTGCCCGCACTCGTCGCCGCGCCCAGCGGTGACCGAGAATTTTGCCCGTGGCCGACCGCCGTGCCCGCGCGTGCGCCGAGTCCACACTGTTCACCCGGGCCATTTTAGGGTCGAGCCGACTTTTTCCGGGCCAAAACTTAGTAAGTGACTTCCTAAACCCTACCTAGTATTTTGATATTTTATAGACTTGTCTCGGGTTTAGAACGGCTAGGGCGAGTTTTAATTTAATTATATTATGATATAATTGTGCTATTTGAACTGGATAAATGATATGCTTGATTTGAGTGATCGTACGTGGCCGACTTGAATGTTGGGTTTGTGGATTGATGTGGTGAATTGTGAATTGATTTGAATTGTGAATATGGATCGCTTGGTGTGGCGTGTCGTGAACCGAATTGAATTGTGAATATAGATCGCTTGGTGTGACGTGTCGTGAACCGAATTGAATTGTGAATATGGATCGCTTGGTGTGGCGTGTCGTGGATTGGATTGAATTGTGAATATGGATCGCTTGGTGGTATTGGCGTGAAATTGATTGAATTGAATGGCGTGTGTATGCCTGTCGATTACAAGCCTGGATTGATAGGAGGGCTACGGACTTGGGACGTGTTGACGGCGGTCCGTGTGAAGGCTTGAATGGCCGATGTACCAAATGAAAAGACGGACTTGAGACGTGTTGACGGCGGTCCGTGTGAAGGCATGAATGGCCGATGTGCCAAATGGATGCGGGCTTGAGATGTGTTGACGATGGCCCGTTAAAGGTGTATTGGACCAGGACGTGTTTACGTCGGTCATTGGAAATTGAGCCCAGATTGATCGGAGGGTTACGGACTTGGGACGTGTTGACGGCAGTCCATGTGAAAGCATGAATGGCCGATGTGCCAGATGGGCTTGAGACGCAGTTGCGCGGGTAGTGAGAATGGACTTGAGGCGCGGTGGCGCGGGTTGTGAGAAAGATGTTCGGCCATGCATGCGATTTATGTGTGATTGAATTGATTGGTTGAGCATGTGATTGAATTGGCTGGTTGGATGTGCGGTTGAGTTAATTGGATTGATTGAGTGCAAGTGTGGTTGGTATTTGAGCGATTATGATATGTTATTGAATTGCTACTATTGCATTATCGCGTTGTGACTAACGTGTAGAGTTGGCATGAGCTTGATGACGAGGTAAGTACAATGATGCGAATTTTATATGTTATGGGGTAGATTGCATATATGACTTGTCTGGGTACGCATTAGCCTACGTGGGGTATAGGGGGTTGCTTATTGAGACTCGTTCTCACGGTTATTATATAATCATTTCAGATCCGCGACCATGAGTGACTAGAGACGCTGCAAGGGTATCTCGGAGATCGAGGACGGGTCAAGTATCCGGTATTTTGAGTTCCCCTTTTTGTAGAGGAGTTAAGTTTGCGAACCATTATCCCTTTCGAGGAATGTGGTTCTGTTATTGTGGCTTAGCTTGGGGATTGTCTTTTTGTGGACGTCGTATGTATCTGTCAATTGTAGGAATTACAGTTATTGTTTCGTGCTATTGCTACCCCTTGTCATTATTAATTGTCTGGGTTGTTTCTATTTGTTTGCGCGCATGCCTAATCTCTGATGTTTGGGTTGAGTCGGCGACGTACCTAGGACATTGCATTCAATGATCGACCATCGAGTGATGATTGCGCGCTGTAGGGTGCGGGGCGTGACATCCCGTTGATTTGGTATCAGAGCAAGGTCAGCTCGAACCAAGATGGTCGAAGCTTGGAGTGATAAGGAGCGATAACTTTGGGGTAGCCAGTTAGGGAGACTTATTGGCCATTGTGATTGCTGAGTGATATTATGCACTAATACGGGAGATGCAGGTGCAACAGGACTTGAGGTTAGTGCACGATCCCTGTTCTTTGTGATTGAATGATGTTGTGATTGTTTGTCTGCTTAGTGAAATGTTGTGATTCACTGCCTAGGGCTTTAGACTGGTATAGTTGGCCTAGGTCTTTAATTCTCAAGGGGAATTATAGCAAGTAAGTGGGTGGTGTGAATCCTGTGAGTATGAGTAGCCGAGGAAGAGGTCGAGGTCGTGTAGATTCGCAAGTTAGAGTTGTGAGGGATCCCAGATGGGATGAGATTTTGATGGCACTCGAGGAAGTTGGAATTTTAATGGGAAGGCAACTGAGGAGCAAAATGCTACTGTTGCTACTGATTCTGAGGCCGTTGTTGCTGCCACCGATAGAAGTAACGGGAATCGTGGGCATAATGGAAATGTTGGGAATCAAGGTCAATGGCAAGTTAAAGCAGTCAGACAGATGCGTTAATTGGTTGGAAAATTTTTTAAATTTAAACCTGCAAGGTTCGATGGGAAGAGGTGATCCTAAGGCTATATTACTTTGGATAGAGGACTTAAGGGGCTTTTGAGGTATTCGAGTGCACTGATGAGGAGAAAGTGACCTTGGCTATATATCAACTCTAAAGAAATATAAGTGATTGGTAAGAGGACCCCCTGAAGTAGGATATTTCAGAGGGCATATTTTTAAGCTGGGGTGTCATTATCGAGGCCTTCAATGGGAGATACTTTTAGAGAGTGCGCGATAACAGAAAATGATAGAGTTTCTTCGGCTTCACTAAAGTTGAATGTCAGTTGATCAGTACGAGGTCGAGTTTGTAAGGTTGTCTAAGTACGCCCCAAGGATAGTCAATGATCATGTGGATAGGACAAAGAGGTTCCAGGATAGACTGAAACCGAATCTCCGCAGTCAGTTGATGCTAATGAACTTAAGGGATTGTAATGAGCTATATGACGAGGCTCAAACGGTTGAAAGGGATATGAATGAGAGGGTTACCGTATATGGATCGCAGTACACGTCGGCTAGGGACAATAGGAACTTTGGAAAGAAGTCTATGATAGAGAAACGAAGATTTGTCCCTCTAGTAAGAAAGAACTTTGGAAAGCTGAACTACTACTCCAACACCGCATGTCGGTCTTATGGAAAGAGGCATAGGAATGGCCATTGTCAAGGTAGAAGTAGAGCATGTTGTGGATGTGGACGGTACGGTCACCAAGTGAGAAATTGTTGCACCGACAGGTTAGGTCACTAATGCAATCGCAGCAATCGCAGGTAGGACATTAAGCGAAAGCTGCCCCGGATATTAATCAGAATCGGCTAAGGATGTAAGGAAAAGTGTATGTTGTGGCTGAGAAGGAAGTGAAGGATGTGCCTTGAAAGTCTAGATGCGTTATAAGATGGTATTGGGTACAATAGGAGATGATTTTGAAGTTATTGCTTAAGTGGTCATGTAAGATCTATAATCAATTTTATGGTGAATAGGCGCAATCAATTTAAGAATTTATGGATTATTGACGATATTCTTGGACAAGTTGGGAAGGATGAGTGTTGCTTAGGAATTACAGATTTTGTAAAGAACCGATGTGAGTTGTTTTTTAGAGACTGTTGGATTGAAATTGGATGGATTGAGCTTTATCTTTGAGGTGTAAAAAGATAATTAATTTGTGGCTGATTAGTTGATTGAGAAATCAAGGCTAAGGGACATAGCCGAGATGTGTAATCTTCCCGATGTCTTTCCTTAGGAATTCCCAGGATTGCCCTCTGATAGGAGAGTCAAGGTTGTGGTTGAGTTGGCCCCAGGGACAAAACCGACCTTGAGAGTGCCTTATAAGATGTCACGGTCGGAATTGAAGGAATCGAAGGTCCAAATGCAAGAGTTATTGGATAAAGGCTTCATTCGCCCTAGTGCATATCCATGGGGAGCGCCAGTGTTATTCGTAAGGAAAAAGGATGGATCATTGAACTCGTGCATTGACTACAGGCAACCGAACCCGGTGACCGTTAAGAATAAGCGCCCATTGCCCAGGATAAATGACCTATTCAACCAGTTACAAGGGGCATCAATATTTTGTAAGATCGACTTGAGGACTGGTTATCACCAATTGAGGATCAAGAAGGAGGACATGCCGAAGTCGGCATTTAGGACGAGGTGTGGACACTATGAGTTTACGGTGATACCGTTTGGATTGACGAACGCCCCTGCAGCCTTTATGGATTTAATGAATTAGGTATTTAAGAAATTTCCGGATTAGTTTGTAATCGTGTTCGTAAACGATATCTTGGTATACTCAAAAAGTTCCACTGAGTATGAGTTACTTTTGGAAAAAGGTTATACGGGCTTTAAAAGGAACATGCACTCTACACCAAGTTCAGTAAGTGCAAATTCTGACTTTACCGAGTAGCGTTCTTAGGACATGTAGTGTCTGGTGAAGGGATCGCAGTGGATCTGACAAAGATTGAAGCCGTCATAAATTGGCCAAGACCGACAACGGTAATCGAGGTTCGGAGGTTCTTGGATCTGGCAGGTTATTACAGACGTTTCGTGGAAAGGTTTTTAGCGTTAGCGACACCGTGGACGTGTTTGTTAAGAAGGAAACGAAATTTGAATGGACGAATAAGTACAAAAGGAGTTTTCAGGATTAAAACAGAGTTTGACAATCACGCCAGTGTTGACGGTCCCGTCAGGTCTGGAAGGATATGAAATCTACAATGACGCGTCGCTAAGAGGACTCGGATGTGTGTTAACACAACGTGGAAGAGTAGTGGCATGCACATCGCGACAAATGAGACCACATAAGCTGAATTATCCAACGCATGATTTGAAATTATCCGCGATTATCTTCGCTCTTAAGATTTGGAGGCATTACCTGTGTAGGGAGAAATTTCAGATTTATACAGATCATCAGAGTTTAAAGGTATCTGTTTTCCCAAAAAAAACTTAGCATGAGACAACGTCATTGGATGGAACTCCTTAAGGACTACGACTGCGATATTTTATATCACCTGAAAAGGCTAATAAGGTAGCAAATGCACTGAGTTGGAAATCGAGCATCACGCATATGATGGTCAAAGAATGGACCCTATTGGAGGGAGTCCAAGATTCGGAATTTAAGTTTGAAGTGAGTCAGGTCTCGAGTCTGCTCGCAACATTGAGGATTGAACTGGAAATTCAAACTAAGATTAAGGCTTTACAATCTATGGACCGGGAGATTCAGAAGATTTTAAATATGGATGCTACAAAAAGGAAATCGGATTTTTAGGTATTCGAGGATGGGATTCTGAAGTTCCGTGGACGGTTATGTGCACACAGTGATACTGAACTGAGAGAAGAGATTTTGTCTGAAGCACACCGTAGCAATTACAGTATTCACCGGGGTGGTACGAAAATGTATCAAAACTTGCAACAATATTATTGGTGAAATGACATAAAAGTGGATGTGCCCAAGCACGTGGCCAAGTGTTTAACGTGTCAACAAGTGAAGGCGCAACATTGCAAGCCGGGTGGAATGTTGTAGCCATTGGAAATTTCCGAGTGAAAATGGGAACACATCATGATGGACTTTATAATGGGATTGACAAGGAGTCAGAAGGGTCACGATTCGATTTGGGTACTAGTCGACCGATTGACAAAGTCAGCGCATTTTCTGCCAGTGCGAAGGACTTCGCCTTGGAAAGGTATGCCAAGATTTACATGCGACAAATAGTCCGTCTGCGCGGAGTGCCAGTGATAATCACTTCAGACTGTGACCCTAAATTTACTGACACCTTTTGGAAAAGCCTTCATTCGGCATTAGGAACGAAGTTACAGTTTAGCACGACCTATCATCCCCAGACGGATAGCCAGTCTGAAAGGACGATTCAGACTTTGGAGGACATGCTGCGAGCATGTGTTTTGGATTTTAAGGGTGATTGGAAGGAACAACTACATTTGGTTGAATTCACCTACAACAATAGCTACCAGTAGAGTATCAGAATGGCACCATTCGAAGCATTTTATGGTAGGGCTTGCAGAACACCAGTTTGCTGGGATGAAGTTGGTGAGAGAAGCATCACGGGTCCTGAGTTGGTTCATCAATCAGTCGAAACAGTCAAGGTGATTCGGAGTAGGCTTAAGACCGCTCAGAGCTGTCCAAAGGAATTATGCAGACTAGAGACGTAGGCTGTTAGAATTTCAAGTGGGGGACCATGGTTTCCTTAAAATATCACCTATGAAAGGATTATCACGGTTTGGTAAGAAAGGGAAGTTGAGCCCGAGGTACGTGGGTTCATTCGAGGTCTTAGAGAGAATTGGCACCTTGGCCTATTGTCTTGCGCTACTGCCTAATTTGTCTCAAGTGCTCAATGTGTTCCACGTGTCTATGCTAAGGAAGTATGAACCGAACTCGACCCACGTGCTGAATTACGAGGAAATAGGCGTGGACGACAGAGTGTCGTATATGAAAAAGCAAGTACGGATCGAGGACAAAATGTAGAGAGTGTTGCGGAATAAGGCAATTCCGATGGTCAAGGTGATTTGGGAGCATCATGGAACCGAAGGTGCGACATGGGAAATCGAAAAGTTAATGCGACACCAATACCCCCATCTGTTTGAATAGTTGGGTTGGATTGTAAATTTCGAGAATGAAATTTTTGTAAGGGGGAAGAATTATGATATTCCGAATTTTTTACCATTTTTGGGATTTATAAAACGTGTAATTTGTCATTACGCTTATAATAGAATCTCGTCCGAGAACTGATCACTCTCGGGTTCTTATTTTTAAAATAGAGATTTTGCTAGAATCGCACTCGATCGGATTTGACCATTATTTAGATCCAGAACTTGGCAGTCGATTTTCGGGAGTTTTGGAACGAAATAAATTGGACGGTATCGATATTATTGTGGCCGGTGTCGAGATTACCAGGAATAGTGAGAAAGTGAAATTTTGGATCGGGTGCGAATTTGGACTAATAGACCTCTCTCGTAGTGTGTTTTGAATTATTTTATTTTGGCCATTTGTCCTATATTATTATTTGGGGTTTTTCGTGGACCGTTAGATCGATTTTTAGTTTGAACCGTGTCCGTTGTATCACACTCGAGTGCGTTGACTTTTTCTTTCTCTCTCTCTCTCTCTCTCTCTCTCTCTCTCTTTTCCCCCAGCCCGCGCACGTTTCCCCCCTACGGTCACGTCCACTCCTGCATGTCAGACCCCCCCTTCCCCATGCAACCACTCCTTCTCTCCCTCTTCTTCTTTTCCTCTTTTCTTTCTTTTTCTCTTTCTTCTTTCTTCTCCTTCCTTTCTTCCTCCTTGGTCTCGACTGGTTCTGCTTCTATTTTGCCCGCCCGACCAGTCGTCGCCGACCGCCCTCGCCGTTCGCCTCGCGCTGTCGTAGCCCGACCAAGCTGCACCGCCGCTCGCCAGCCACCTGCAATCCCGTCGGCCGCCTCCGTCACCTGGTCACTCCCCTCCCTCCCCCGACTCCCGTCTACCTCCGCAGCTCCTCCCCCCCTCCGCAGCTGCCGCTCGACTGCCCTCCGCCTGACGCCGCCCCACCAACCGCCAACTCCGCCGCACTCCTCGCGCCGTTGTTGCGCCGCCGCGTCGTCCGGCAGCTATGCCCGACGCTGCTTTCCTCCCTCCCAAGCATGCGAGCTCGGCTCGCAGCCGCTTGTCGTCGCGTCCGGCGAGTCCCAGCCGCCATCCAGTCGTCCAGCCAACTCCCCAGCATCACCCCAATGCTTGAGCGTCGCCGTCGCCGCCGCCGAGCGCTCCCCAGCCGCACCACCCGCCTCAGCCACCTTCCTCTCCTTCCCTTTGGCTTTCCGCCGTTCTCCGCCGCTCGCCGTCGCTGCAGCCGACCAGCCCGACGCCTCCGACCCCGCCAGCAACCGCGCCGCGCCTGCTCCGTCGCTGCCGATTCTCCCTTCTCCCTTAGCCCCAATCTCTCTCTCCCTCACCCTCACCCCTAGTCACCCTTTTTCCCCCTTTCAGCTCGCTGCCGCTGCGTTGCTTCGCCGCCGCATTGCCGTCGCCGTCGATCGCCGCCCCGGCCAACCAGCCAACCCAGCCGTGCCGTGCTTGCCCAGGCCGTGGCCGAATCATCGTCCACGCGACCAAGCCGCGCGCCCGCTTGCCCGCCGTGCCCCTCCCTTGCCTATCCTGTCACATCCCGATTTTTGGGCCTGGAAAGCCGTACGTAAATTGTAATATCCTCAATTTTAATCCCTGAGAATTGCCTATGAGTTAAGTCTGGTGGTTTTTGAATCAGAACTAAATTGTTTTCTCTTGTTTTGGAAAACCTAGTTTTTGGATCCTTTGTACCCCTTCGTTTTGTTATTTTTTAAGAGACTTTTGTGATCAGAATTTCCAAACACTTTCTTCTTAAAAGTTATTCCAAACATCATGAAGTTTTACATGATTTAATTTGAGAATTTTTGGAGTTGATATGAGTAGTACGATGACCTGATTTTCGGACCGTGTGAAACTGCCCATAATGGGTATTTCGGTGATGTTTACACCGTCTTTATTTTCTACGAGCTTTTCTGGGCTGATTTTGGAAAATTTTCCTTCACAAAAGTTGTTGAGAACGTCCTTTTCTATAATGTGTACAAAGTTGGGAATTTTCTGAGATGATTTGGATGTCAGACAGAGCTTAATTTTAGAAACAAGATTTCTGTTCCAGTGAACTATTTTTAGTCTATATTTGGGCTACTAAAAATGGTGTTTACGGAGAGATTCCGATTTTGTGTTCTCACGAGAAATGTTTCTTAAAGCTTTGTTTATGACATATCCGAATTTGAGAATTTTCGGAATCCATTTACTATATTTTCAAGTCCAATTTCGTGAACAGTGCAAAGTAGTCCGGTTTTGTTAGATTTCAAATATTCAACATTTTCTATACGAGAACATTGGAATTTGGACTTGGTGTCTTCTGGTGATTTAAAGTACACGTTCCAAGCTTTCAAATGAGACATTTTATACTTTGATTGGAGGTCATCCCAAGGGAAAACGAAATTAACCAAGTCAAGGGTTAAATCTTTTTGTAGAAGTCACATTTATTGGTCCAAGCTTATCACCTTCATCATGGCTTTTGGCTTATGTTCTTAATGGCCATGAGGTAAGCAATGACCTCATGCCCCAAATGACCTAAGCCATGACTTAAGCCACACATGACATATGCCATGACTTCATACCCCAAACTTTGGCCCCAAGTTTTATCTCTCTATAAATAGAAAGAAGGCCATTTGGCCAAGGGAGAGAGAAAGAGAGAGAGAGAGAGAGAGAGAGAGAGAGAGAGAGAGAGAGAGGACCAATGAGACAGAGATAAGTATTGACCCTTCATCTTTTTAGCTCATTAAGAGTATTTAATAACATTAAATGCATGCTATGATGAGTCTTGACTTTGAGACCTTGTCATGATGGTCATCTATCTTCTTAGGCAAGCTTGGATTAGCAACTTGATGAGCAAGTTTGAAGTTCTATAAATAGAGGAAGCCTCCCTTCTCTCTCACGCCACTTCTTCTCCATTCTCATGCCACTCTCTCCTCATCCTCACGACAACTTCATCATCCTCTCCCTTTTCTTTTGTTTCTTGGCCCAAGAAATTCGCTCTCAAAACAATCCCGAATCGGCCCGTGTCTCTTCTCATTCCTACCCAAGAGCCACGGTTTGACCTTCGTAGGCCTAAGTTTGCTCGGCCAAGCAAAAAGGAAGCGAGGAAAAAGCCCGAAATTTCCCGAGCTCACCCATCTTGACCCCCGTTCTCTAAGTTTTGTTTGTCGTTGAGTAAGTAAACTTTCTAATATCGAGAAAGGAAATTGTGATGCGTTGTGACACGGTTTGCTTGGACTATTTTTCGATCGTTTGGTTGGTCGTAGTTAGTTCATTCCTTAATTTAATCATGTTTCGTGTTTGAAGTTTGTTTTGGAGGTAGACCCGAGACTTGAATGGCAAAGTGCACATGTTATAGCCATGCTTGATGTTCTCTTGTATGAACTTTGTTATTGATCTGCCATTGATGCGGGTGCGGTAAGGGCCGACTTGTTCTAACGGCGATCCCCTCGTCCTCGCTTGATATTAGTAGGTTTACTTGCTGAGTCTCCCCGACTCATCCCCCGTTGTTTCCCTTTGTTTCAGGTCCGTAGGGATGGCATCTCCCTCAACCCGCATTGGCAATCCCATGAAGCCGAGAGCCGAAGTGCTCATCGTGATAAATGTCAGAGAGGATCGCGCCTACCGCCAAATCACGACGCTTGTGATGTTCAATGAGGGCCTAACGCATTTGGTGCCTCAGGGCAGGCCGACTCCGGGATAGAGCCACGGGTGGGATGTGAGATGGCCAGGCAGACGGGACCGGGGTGAAGGTGAAGAAGCGAGGAGCGAGAAGCCATAGTGGGTATAGGATAAACCAAGTCAATTTTTGTTAATTATAATCGACTATGAAAATATGTGTTGTTGCCATGGCCCGAAGGGCCTGTATTTAATTTGTTTGCATATACAATAATTATAAGGTTTGCTCATGGTGTTTGTCTTAATCCCGTTGTTTTTTTTTTAATGTGATTGTCCGGAAAAATGCTTTCGTGTGTGTGTAAATAAAAATAATAATAAACGGGACGTCACGTTAATGACCCCGAGGTGAGGGCGTTACATGTCCAGCCCAGGCCGCTGCCCGTGCCCGTGCCCGTGCCTGTCGCCGCGCTCGTGCCCACGCCCGTGCCCACGCCCATGCCTGCGCTCATCGCCATGTCCAGCCGTGACCGAGAATTTTGCCCGTGGCAGACCACCGTGCTCGCGCGTGTGCCGAGTCCGCACTGTTCACCCGGGCTATTTTAGGCCTGAGCTGACTTTTCCCTAGTCAAAACTTAGTAAGTAACTTTCTAAACCCTATCTAGTATTTTGGTTATTTTATAGACTTGTCTCGGGTTTAGAACGGCTAGGGCGAGTTTTAATTTAATTATATTATGATATAATTGTGCTATTTGAACTGGATAAATGATATGCTTGATTTGAGTGATCGTACGTGGCTGACTTGAACGTCGGGTTTGTGGATTGATGTGGTGAATTGTGAATTGAATTGAATTGTGAATATGGATCGCTTGGTGTGGCGTGTCGTGAACCAAATTGAATTGCGAATATGGATCGCTTGGTGGTATTGGCGTGAAATTGATTGAATTGAATGGCGTGTTTATGCCTGTCGATTACAAGCCCGGATTGATCGGAGGGCTACGGACTTGGAACGTGTTAACAGCGGTCCGTGTGAAGGCTTGAATGGCCGGTGTGCCAAATGGAAAGACGGACTTGGGACTTGTTGACGGCGGTCCGTGTGAAGGCATGAATGGCCGATGTGCCAAATGGATGCGGGCTTAAGACGTGTTGACGGTGGCCCGTTAAAGGTGTGTTGGACCGGGACGTGTTTACGTCGATCATTGGAAATTGAGCCCGGATTAATCGGAGAGCTACGGACTTGGGACGTGTTGACGGCGGTCCGTGTGAAAGCATGAATGGCCGATATGCCAGATGGGCCTGAGGCACAGTAGCGCGGGCTATGAGAATGGACTTGAGGCGCAGTGGCGCGGGTTGTAAGAAAGATGTTCAGCCATGCATGCAATTTGAGTATAATTAAATTAACTGGTTGAGCGTGTGATTGAATTGGCTGGCTGGATGTGTGGTTGAGTTAATTGGATTGATTGAGTGCAAGTGTGGTTGGTATTTGAGCGATTATGATATGTTATTGAATGACTATTATTGCATTCTCAAGTTGTGACTAACGTGCAGAGTTGGCATGAGCTTGATGACAAGGTAAGTACAATGATGCGAATTTTATATATTATGGGGTAGATTGCATGTACGACTTGTCTGGGTACGCATTGGCCTACGTGGGGTATAGGGGGTTGCTTATTGAGACTCGTTCTCACGGTTATTATATAAACATTTCAGATCCGCGACCATGAGTGACTGGAGACGCTGCAAGAGTATCTCGGAGATTGAGGACAGGTCAAGTACCTGGTATTTTGAGTTCTCCTTTTTGTAGAGGAGTTAAGTTTGCGAACCATTATCCCTTTCGAGGAATGTGGTTCTGTTGTTGTGGCTTAGCTTGAGGATTGTCTTTTTGTAGACGTCGTATATATCTGTCAAGTGTAGGAATTACAGTTATTGTTTCGTGCTATTGCTACCCCTTGTCATTATTAATTGTCCGAGTTGTTTCTATTTGTTTCCGCGCGTGCCTAATCTCTGATGTTTAGGTTGGGTCGGCGACGTACCCGGGACATTGCATTCAATGATCGACCATCGAGGGATGATTGCGCGCTCGTAGGGTGCAGGGCGTGATAAGTGTGAGACCAATTTCCATCCACATAACCCATGAGTAAATCATTGAAGCTCAGTTGTTAGTTGTTGATTGATGATGACATTGTTGCTCTAGGATATTGATTTTAGATGGAAACAATTTTGATTTCATGATCAAATCTAGTAATCTCTTTGCACGCAGGCTGTTTGTTAAAATGTCTCCATGAAGTTGTGAAGCATACTTGAGAGATTTGCTTAAATCTATTAGCAATCACAATAGTAACCTCAAATTCATTTACATTGCTTTTGTAACAAGAATAACACAAAGGTATATATTTGAGGGAAGATGGCCATAGACTGCAAGCTCAAACAGCAAAAGAAAAAACAAAGCAAAACAGAGGAATACATTTTAGGGAAGATAGCCGGAGCTTGAACTAGGCCATGGACAAATGGGGGAGAGAGAGAGTGAGTGAGGGACAAAGTCGACACAGAGAAAGTTGTTTTGAGCTCGTTTGCCATTTTTCCCTGAATTGACAAATTGGAGATAAATTGGCATAGAAGCAAATCAAACACCGGCATCATGTTCTTCTTCATGCTGCAATTGACGACAAAAGGATAGTTATCGATGTCCTTGACCGTTAGCTCCAATTTGCGAAGAATCAATTTGCTCCTTCACGACCTCGACCGTGACCAGAAGCTCCAGCCCTTTGAGGACAATCCCAATTCCGCGAAAGAACTCATAAAACGTAGCGCAATTCTCCATTCTCACGCTCTTCATCTCCACCAAGTTGAAACAATTGTATAGGGATGAGTAGGAGTCCCTATCCATCCGGCCCAGTCAAACCTTGTTTGGCCTCACTGTGATCGCATTGTCCAGCCTGGAGGATGAATTTCACTCTGAGACAAAGGTCAAGAACCGCTAGATTTGCAAGATTAAGTGGTCGTAGCATCACCACAAAAGTTGGTTCAATTGCCATGAGATTTTGAATGAGAGAGAAAGAGAGAGCGATAGAGAACGATGGAGAAAGAGAGAGCGATAGAGAACGACAGAGAAAGAGAGAGTGCGGCGTCGTTTTATGATTAAGGCCACCTCATCGTCCACATGAACTTTCCTATTTTAATGGAAAAGCCACCAAGGCATCAACATTTAATTAAAAAAACTCAAGTAATTTTTTAGCTAGAATTTGTCGCTAGAGGCACTTAAGTAACCGTTTTTTTTTCCAATTTGACACTTAATAGGTGAGTCTGCGAAAATTTTTTGCATTAAAGTGAGCGTCCTAATAACTTTTGGCGCTTCTAATATCCTATTGCCGAAAAATATTAATATACTGCTGCCATCTGTCCGAGTGGCACCGCAATTGAGGTAGGAAAGACGCAAAATCAATAAGAGAAGGTGGTCGAAAAAACTTATTAAATATCATAACTGCCATATCTGTTTAAGTTCCACCTACTATTGGATCTGAACCAATTATTCCTGCCGTAGGAAAACGATGCTCTAATCCCTAAATTAAGTTGGTCATTTTATCATCACAAAAGAGGATAGTTAGAGTTACTACCGCCGTTTACCGAGGCTTCCTTCCATAGCTCATTACACTTCTCCTTCCAACCTTCCAGCACCAAACATGTGTCAGATTCTACATAATCGCGTTACCACTCGGTAGAGTCTCTCTCTCTTTCTCTCTGTCTTTGTTGAAGTGACGGTGACTTGGCACCACACCAGCACTTAATATAAGGATGAACAAATGAGGAAGTGACATGGGTGCAACATCTATTTTAGTTGCTATTCCGGCGTCCATGTCAACATTCCGGTAGAGTCGGATGGAGCAATCTTCTGGAAAAGTACACGAACCCTTTTGCGAAAAAGAGCAAAAGAAAAAGGTGAAGGAATGATAGTTTCATTCATGCAATACTAGAGGGATCAATGGTTTTTATCCAATAAAATATGATAAGCGAGACATCGAAGCACAAGTCAAGCACGCTCTCTCTCTTCTGATGGCTCTTGTTGCATTTATCCAGGTCCGGAAACGAGCTCGACTTGCGTCCTCGCTCACTCAAGCCATGCCACGAACGTGTGAACCCTCTCTCGGGTGCAGAACGAAATAAAAGAAGAAACAAAGAGTCGAAAAAGTGGCCAACGGCCATTCCTTGATATGACACTCGAGGCGAAAATGTACATTTATATTCGTGTGCTATTCGGAGAACTGATGGCATGAGTCGCAGGACTCGCAAAATGTGATATCCTAAGTCGCGAAATGCCAATCATGTTTAATCCTTTAATACAAGATTCAAAAGGTTATCTTTATCGAGCAGATGGTATGACGCAATCCATCTATCAAAAGTTCGAATTTTCCCGACATATTTTAGGTGGAGTTTGAGTTCCACGTTGACTATATTTCTCTGTTGTAGCAATCAAATCAATGAATAAAACCCAATGACACCATGAAAGTAGCGAAATGGATGTACCATCCAAGCTCGTGCAGTTATCAGAGTACAGAAGAAGGCCAACCGGTTCTATCATTCTTCGTCCACTTCGAGTCCCGGTATGTATTCCAGACTGACGTCGAAGATAACAGGACTACTTGGAGCCACCCTCGGCCTTCCTGGAGCTGAAGTGAGACCTTTTGGGAACGCCAACTGTTGAGGCAGCGAATCACACCATCAGAACTAAGCAGAAACCGTTATTTATTGAACAGATTTTCGACTAGTCTTTAAGAATCTTCACTAAAGAAATAAAAGTACTTGATTCTACATGCACGTAAGTTTGAAAGACAAGCAAAGTATGACAACGAAAAGTTGCTAACTTGCCAGATGATCAAAATGTAAGGAGTCAAAAAGCCAGGATAAAATGCTAAGCCATAAATTTGCACTCGACTTCCAAAACATTTAAAATAAGAGATGACATGCCAAAAGCTTTCCTTCCTGGAGTAATCCCTTTGGTGCATTTACCTGTTACTGCTAAACTACCGGAAAGTTTGATTCCAATCCCTTCCAATTTCCAGATTGTTTTCATAAACCATAATCCTCTGATTAATGAGACAAAAATACTACATGAATTGGGACAGTTAACTTCTTTATAGTGCTCAGT
Source organism: Syzygium jambos (assembly GCA_031216235.1). Taxonomy (NCBI): domain Eukaryota; kingdom Viridiplantae; phylum Streptophyta; class Magnoliopsida; order Myrtales; family Myrtaceae; genus Syzygium; species Syzygium jambos. Next base: position 19,444,511 of record CM062222.1, read on the forward strand.
TTGGTTTCGAGGGATAAGATGTGAATGCTAATCAAGTTTAGTGTCCACTGTCTTCTTTTCCTATAATTCATAATTTCACACCAAAAGAAAAGAACAATTAACATGGGCGCCTTCGAACCTGTATAAAGAATGATTCAGCTGCTAGCACTTTTCCTACTTTTATTTGGGAACCCTTCCTATAGCTATTTCCCATTGAAAATCAGGCATTGTGAAATGAGGAACTTACTGATCCCGGAATGTACAGTCGACGCTTCCCTCCAACTTTCATACTCAGTAACCCTTCGTCAAGTCCCTTGATCACCTAAGCCAGCATTTCAACTGCTATTTGTCATTGCAAAATGATAGGCATGGCATATCTGCAGTCATATTGTGTGAATATATATCTATCCATGCATAAGCACACCAACACAAGCCATATTATGTGTATGCTTGTTGTGTAGACATAGCAAATCAACACCATTAGCTGGAGAAAGGTAGCAACTTTGACAGTTCGGTCTCTTAAATCACTCATGCAAGACAACATGAAAATTAAAGGAAAAAAAAGGGTACAATACTGGCACTATAAATTCTATATATATGGCTCTTCTGGTTTAAGAAGAAATTACTATTGATACTGTATTAGATAGAAAGTACCAATAATTGGCCAGAGGAAAAAAAGATAGAAATTACTGATTCAATTTGAACTCATTAAGTTTGCAAATTCTTAAAAGCTGATCCTACAAATGGCACACGATTGTAATGAGCAAAGAAGCAATCAAAATTCTTTGGCACATGCTTACACACATCTAGAACTTGGTGAATGAAAAAAAGTTCTTTCTTCCTGAAAAGTGGCCTCAACAGCATAAATTTTTTTCTTCCCAAATTAAAAAACCTTAGTAATGAAACTCAAAACTTCAAACAAGTCGGCGTTGAAATTATCAATATGCAGTTTCAACTGCAAAAAACTTAGCCCATACTTCCTAATTTGTGCTAACATCATTTCCAGATTAACTCATGACAATTGGAGTTGCCTAAGAAACACAAAAGAGATGCTAATACATCATTTTGACATCCATTGTGATAAATCTAGATTGAAACCACGAACGTGAGGCAAGGTGGGGTAAAAAACTCAACCAGAAGATCCAACCTGGGTTTGAAGGAAATTTGTAGGTTTGCAAATCAAACCCAGTTCTCTCAAACCAATCGATCAAACCCCCCAGCTCATCATCAGCAATCCCAATACTTAGTTGGGATCACAAGTCTTGTAAAGGAGAAAAGTACAAACCAAAAGGCAAGACCAAGATTAGTGCTTCTTCTACGGCCAAACAAGATCATCATATTTGCGTGATTCCTAAGATTAGCTTATTTTCTAGACTCTGGCAATCACAAGAAAGAATGCTTAGCTACAAATGTTAATATTCTGACGACATTTAACAGAAGTAGCGTTCAACAGTGCACTCGTTCTATCTTCAGGAAAGAGGTGAACATAAAGAAAGATAATTTCATACTCTTTTTATGATCTGATGAGCAACATACAGTGTATAAGACAATCCAGAACACACCTGACCAGAGCCAACACGAAATATATAAAGCTGGCCTTTCTCCAGTGAGCTGCAAAGTGAAGCATGAAAATGATTCTGAAAAGATCAAGATCTGTTGATAAACCTTATTAGAAACTCCAACCTAAAAGCTTAAGATAATAGGTGGAACTTCATGAATATAAGGCCCATGGAAATCCCATAGACAATCTGACCAAAAAAAAAAAATTCCCATAGACAAGCAATGTAGGATACTTTAACAAAACTGTTGATGAGAAGCATACACAGTTATCAAGCACGCTTAATTTAAAATTGGCATCAAAATGTCTTCAATCTCCAGACAAAAAGAAGCAACATAAAGATCAACAAGTGAACCTTGGCTTGATTATTGCCTCAAAATTTAGCACCAGCATCGAGGAAACATCTGATATATTTATGCAAATAATTTCTCCCTGTCCTACAGCTTTTTGGTGGCACATGCAATGGTGTAAAAGATCAATGACCTCACGAATCCACATTACACTCTAGGCTTTGAAGAGAAAGTTCTTTCCCTACACCAATCACAAGTGTCCCTCCCAACACATTACCACCTACTTCAATTGGCAACTAGACACACACCTTCTATTGAAGCAGAATGAACTCAATCCAGTTAAGAGAAAAGAAAACTTTTCAGGATTTCAGACAAACGTTAAAAAGAAATTATTGTCCATATAAGATTTCAAAGAAAAACTGATAGATAGCAGCAAAAGAATGATATCTCATACCTGTCAAATATTTGTCCAGATGGAACCATAGCAACATAATTAGCAGCTACCTAGGGTGGTGATATGAACATGAAGAAAGTCAATTTTAGAGGATAAGTTTCTAAGATAAGCAAGCTAATAGTCAACAGGAGCCAGCACTAAATTTGGAAAGTTCTCTGCCTTCAGTTTTCCATAATTTAAGGTCAAATGGGTAGACAGCACATGTTGATTCACACCAGCGCATGATCCATGGTAGTGAACTGGAACTCCACTACCATAAAACATTCCAAGCCAAAAACAAGAGAGGAATTACCAACGGCTCAATGTTTAAACGGAACTTTTTTTAACTCAGTACCCAATCAACTCAGACAATTTGATCTAAAGTAAACTAATTCATGCTGAAACTTTGATGGTTTTGGAAACGTGTAAAAAAACTGCTCTCGTCAAAAGGAAGAAAAGACTATTAATTACCTATTCTTGTTATGAACTAAGACAATAAGGCCTATCTCATGCATGTGCCCTAAATACAGTATAGATAAATCTCATGAATCATTCATCAACATCATTATCAAATGTTAGACTAAGGAAATTCTGGTCAGCCTTACTAGTAAAGTCAAGACCCTCTAGGGAGAAGACATGTAGCAATTACATATGTGAGAACTTTAAGATTCCGTTGGTGGCAATTCATTCATAAATATTCTCGGTGAAGGAAGGTAGAAGAACCAATTTGCAGAAGGGGATCAATTTACTGACTTGGAATCCAATTGGTGGACTAGGGCCCTGGCCAACTTTTATCTCTTTATACTGCAGACCAGATTCTGTAGTTACCACTGGCACCTTCATGGCAAAGAAGATTTCAAACTTAAGAATGACCATTAACTAGAAAGAAGAATCAAATAAATAAGTGAATGATCGTGGCCACCACAATATCCACACTTGATGTCAAACATGAACTTATATGCCAAGGCAATAGCTGAGTAGTATGTCGTCCTACTCTAGACTTTGATATGGCAAGATACAAGGCAGCAGACTAAATCCTTTTGGATGATTTTCCACATATTAAGAAAATGTCATCAGCGCACTGGGATTCTAGCACTTTTGCCCAAATTCCAAGACACTGCGTTACGTCAAAGGGAAAGTCCTCTATAATGGATCTGTAATTTATATGAAGCCCCCCAAAATTCCGCATCAACACCTATCAGCATATAGCAGTAACTCCAAAAACATCTTTGATAGTATGCTATGCCATCTCAAGACTAAAGTCATCTTGAATTAGTTAAACATAAGAAAAGAGGGAATGTGATCTCACCATACATTTTCAAGCTCTTTCTCACAGGTACTATCACATAATTTGGGCTTTTCCTCCGGTGTTAAGCCAGCTCCATTCACATCAAATGAGTAGATGAAGAAACTAGATAGTCCGCACAACAATCCGATGGCATCCCGACGTTTGACTGAGGTTAGATGCCCACCCCGTTTCACTGCATTTGAAACCTTGGGCACTGCACCAGAACACCGCACAAATGGACCTCCAAGTCTTCTCCCAGCATTGCTTTGAAAACTCGTACATGAGGTTTTACCACTCTCCAAACCTAACAAAATCTCAACTCCTCATCATATCTGGTACCCACAAATAAATACACAGGAAAAATCTAGAAGACATTCGGAGGAATAATATTCCATTTTATGCAAAAGAAAACAGCCAATTAATGCTAATCAACGCCAACAACTTCATCCAGCTTTTTACAGGGCTAACTTTTTTTTTTTTGGTCGACCTGGGGTAACTTAAAAATAAGAGTTCTGTACTTTGATCAGAAGTTCAGTTCGAGCGCAAGCTTATGAGTTCTATCAGATCTTTACTGGGAATCTAGCCTCCATCACAGCCTGTCATTACAGATCTTTGTCAAACTAATGACATGACCCACATAGATGTTAGCCTGAGTCCTAGAAATGCAAAATGTAGCTTCCAATTGGGAAATTCAAGCGATATAGGTCGACCCAACTACTTAAACTCGGTCTGACTTAAGGTAAATTCTAAAGGGACGCAATTGAACTCCAGCATAAAGCCCCACGACATCCACCGGGCCATGTCGATCAACGAAGTGCTTGTGCGCGATCATCTCAGAGCGCGGAACAATCTTAACTGTTTCCACAGTTTGATTTAAGTTCGTTAGCATCAGATGACACGACTGCACCAACATGCCCAGCATGATGTATCCCGAGAGTCCTCACTCGTGAGTCTGCTCAGAAAAAGTCCCCCACGGGCATACACATGATGAGCACCCTCGACCATTCAAGATACCTCGAAGCTTGCAGATCACTGAATTGAGGATTATTTGCAAGAGCGTTGAACGCTTCGAGAAACCCAACACAGGACAAACGAATGGAACGAACGGAAACAGAACACAATGCAAGAGAGAGAGGGAGAGATAACGGGGCGTGGAAGATTACCAGGAGCAGGGGAAGGAAGGCAGAGAGAGGAAACAGAGGAAGCAGCCATCATCCCTTCCCTTGTGGAAAGAAACCGAGAATGAGTAACGTCCCTCCCGCACTGGATAACGATATCTTCTCGCCACTTTATTTATGTTTTAAATACCAAAAAATTATAAAATTTTGTTGGATATTGAGTGTGATGGTTGTGTATCTTTTATAACTCGGCTGGATAAGAGTTTACTTCCGAATGTTTTTTTTTTCATGAGGTGATCAAAGGTCAATCTGTTCCAACTCGCACCGATGATGGCTCGCATTCGGGTGACATTTCGAGTGGGACTTTGTACCTATGGTGCGCATGGGCTCGATGGAAATAATACAACATGGAATTCAAAAAATTCGCAAGCCGGATGCTTTATGGAAGGGCAGGGAGTTTCTCTGATAATATATAGATATCTAAAAAGAAAACAAAGGATAAGTGCAGTAAAAGTTCTAAAACTTGCCATGAAAATACAATGAACACATAAAAATTTTCAAAAAGTGTAATTAAGTCTTAAAACTTGTCGCGAAAGTTTAATTGGGTTCTAAAACTTTCAAAAACTGCAATCAAGTGCTAAAATTTATCAAATTAGTCCAATCAATTCATTCCGTTGATTGCACTTTGTGTAAAGTTTTAGACTCAATTGTACTTTCTTGACAAGTTTTACGACTTGATTGCACTTTTTGAAAGTTTTAGGATTCGATTGCACTTTTGTGATAAGTTATAGGATTTAATTGCACTTTTTGAAAATTTTATGACTTAATTGTATTTTCCTGATAAGTTTTAGGACGTCGCACTTATTAAAAAAACAAAAAAAGCGCTTGGTTGAGACGTAGAAATTTATGGATAATTATCAAGCAAGTGAAGAAGGTCATTGTTTCCATAAAAATGCATGAATTATGGAGATGGAAGTCTAGATTTAGACAAGTGGTTTAGCAAGAGGATAGAAGTAATTATGGATAACTGCACACGGGTATAATTTGAGTGAAATTTCATCTGGGTCATCAGATTTTTTATTAATAAATGAATGCAATAAGCTTTCATTTATTTACAATCAATACCTTTCAGAAAACTAATTTCACACAAAATAAATGCCAACCGATTTCACAGGAAAATGCCAACACGGTGGAATTTGAGAATCCAATTCCTGGTGGAGTCTTGCAAAATACACTTACTGTAGGTTCCAATTTTTTTGGATGTCCTTTTACTTTTCTTTTTCTTGCGAATTAATTCCTAATTGATCATAATTTTGAGAAAAGGGTCTTGGTAAAAAATGTCTAAGGACACTTGTTGAACATATTAAATGATGAATGTTCACAAATTTCAAATGACTAGAGAAAATCGTCCAAAAAGTCCTAAACATATTACACTTTTGTCAATTAAGTCTTAAACTTTTTCACATTTTGTTAATTAAGTCCGTCCGGTCAATTTTGATCAAAAATCGATCATGTGAATAATTTTTAATAATATTTTTGAATTACTCTTTTATATTTTTTAGTTTTCATTTCTTTTATTTTCTTTCCTTTTCTTTGTCGACACCCTCGCCAGTTAGCCGATGAGGGCCGCAATGCTCTCACTTGGCTTGGGCAAGGGCCACGATGCCCTCACCTGGATCCAGGCGATGGCCCGACACCCTCACCCGTGGTTGGTGAGGACTAGCAATGCCCTCACCTGGATGTGGACAAGGGCCTGACGCCCTCACCCGTGGTTAGTGAGGGCCAGCGATGCCCTCGCCTTGGCTGGGCAAGGATGCTGGCCCTTGCCTATGGCCAACAATGGTTCACTAGTGACCTTGTAGGCCACATTTGGGGAAAAAATAAGGAAAAGAAGAAATTTTTAAAAATTGTCAATGTCAGTGCCTATCATGTCATGTAGGACAGTCGATATCCACATTAGCGATTTTTTTCCAAAATTGATCAAATTGACTCAATTGACAAAATATGAAAAGGTTTAGGACTCAATTAGTACAATTATAATGTTGAGGACTAGATTGTCAAAAGTGTAATAGATTTAGGAATTTTAGACAATATTTCCCAAAAGACTTACTACACAAAACATGAGTAAAGTATGGCATTGGAAAAATGCAAACTTTCTTGATATAATTGCTTAACTAGTGCTTTGAGAATACTCATTTAAAAAATACTTTAAAAATTATCTGATCTTCCCATGCTTGGCGCAAGTTCTAAAAAATGTATTTTCAGAGTCATCTTCACTGAGGAATGAGTCTGTTCCACCCACGATTCAAGTCATAGCTGCCAGTTTCCATGCAACAGAGTAGAGGGCAAGAATGATCAGCCAGTTAAACGTAATCGATCTTCCATCTTAATGCAGGGTTTTAACCCAAAGGAACGAAGAAGAAAACTCAAAAAGAAAGGGAATGTTGCGCCATGCCACATGCCGTTGTGAGCCAAGGCACCACCTCCTCGTATCACGAGCAGATACTTGAGATCGCGAGCTGGAACTTAGGCTATCTTTGGCTTGATCGCCTATTACTTGGATGCCTAAGTTAGTCTTTCCCCAAAAATTGATCACTCGCTCACTTAGCCCACTTGGATCATGCAGAGAACCTCTTGGAGAGAATATATTTTTATTGCTTAAATGGTGAAGGATACGAACGAGGGGAATGGCTCCTCTATTTATTAATAAGAGTTCTTCTAATTAGAATTATCTTCCATCTTATCTAACGGTAGAGATATATTCTCACAAGCTAATCTCACCTTTCAATCTAACAGTGGAAATTCACTCCTACCTATTGATCTAATGGTAGAGAGATGATCATCTTGACCAATCTGATGGTAGAGGTACATCTTGGTGGATACTAATTCTCGTCTCATGATCCAATGGTGGAGATAGAGTCCCACCCACCAATCCGACCGTTCTTGTCTTTTCGGATTAATGCCTTGTCAATTCGTCCATGACATTCTCCCCCACCCAATCAAGCGACGCCCTCGGCACTCTTAACTCGTAGTCTTTTGCTTGCCTGATTGCATCATTCCCTCGGATCATCATCTTCCTCAAACGTTGATGATTCTTCCATCTCCTATGCCGCTTAGTCTTTCCCTTCTTGAATTGTCGGCTATATGGTCCTTGAATAGCAACTCGTTCCACAAGTAACTCCTCCCTTGGTTCGGCCCTCTCTATGTTGACCGGCAAATCCTCCACTTCTAGAAAAAGTACATGAATTGGCATCTCACTTTTGAGTTGGCATACACCGCTCCAACTCCACCTTTGGCTCCTCTAAAGGTTGTGGCTTCCCCCTCAACTCAGCTATGGGCTCCTCAACTCTAGACCCTTCATCCAAGAGTCGTATCATTCAGACACTCTTCGTCTCCGTCAACCCAAGGATCATTGGCATCACCGATTGGCATTTTGGTAACAATAGAGTTGGTCCCCATATTGATCATAGCATCCGCCCTACCAAAGAATTCAAAACCCAAAACAAGATCGTATTCATCAAGTGGAATTACCTCAATATAGAATTTGCTTTTCCAATCACTGATGTGTAGTTCCACAATCCCAACAATGCCAACAGTTAGTACATGAGAAAATTGTCCAAAAAGTTCTAAACATATTGCACTTTTTTCAATTTACTTCTAAACCTTTTAATTTTACCAATTAAGTCATAAACCTTTTCACGTTTTGCTAACTGAGTCCATCCGGCTAATTTTGGCTAAAAATCTCTAACGTGTACGCTAATCGTCCTACATAGCATGGCCAGCACTAATGTAAATAATTTTTAGTAATATTCTAGTAAATTTTTTATTTTTTTGTTAATTTCTTATTTTATTTTTTTATTTTTTCCCCTTTTCTCTTCTGTTTTTTTTTTTCTCTTTTACCGTTTCCCTCCGCCAACTACTGCCAGGCTTCATCGATAGCCAGCGGAGGGCGAAGGTCTCTAGCCTCAGGTGAGGGCGGCCATGACCCTTGTCGGTCTTAAGGGAGGGCTACCCTCGCCGACCTCAGGTGATGATTGCCTCGCTTGGGCAAGCATGGGCTGTCCTTGCCTAGGCAGTGAGGGAAACCATTGCCCTCAATCTGGCGAGGGTTGTCCTCGCATGCCTAAGCGCTCGCCAGATCGAGCGCAGGTGACCTTTACCCAAGAGAGGATTATCCTTGCCAGCCTAGGCCTAGGCAGCCCTCGCCTGAGGCCGACGACCTTTGCCGATCATTGGCAAGGCCTGGCGAAGGGAAAAAGGAAAAGCAAAGAAGAAACAAAAAGGATAGAAAAGGAAAAAAAAGAAAAGAAGGATAAGAATAAAAAAATATATCAAAATATTATTAAAATTTGTATACTTCAGCGTCAAATGTACGATGGTCGTGCCATGTATGATGGTTAGCATCCACATCAACGAATTTCAAAGAAAATTGACAGCATAGACTCAATTGGCAAAACTTAAAAAGATTTAACACTCAATTAGCAAAATTGAAAATTTTATAACTAAATTAAGGCGCAAAAGGTTTAGGACTTTTTGAACAATTTTCCTGCTTTGACTGCCTTGAACCTATGTCCAGTTGGCTCCACTCAAAGTCCTAACCCCTTCGCCGCTTGGCTCGACATAAACATGTTTGACACGCCCGTGTCAACCAAATACTGAATTTTGTGTTATTATCCTTGATTTCCATGAGTGGCAAACTTGTACTCGGAGGTTTATCGGGCAATTCTTGAGTCTTCGTGGAGTTGGAAGCTTCGATGCCTAAGCCGCACTTCTCTCTTATGGCTCCTCCTCCTTGTATTGCATTGTCAAAAGTTTTCCCTTATTTGGGCAATCCCAAGCAAGGTGTGGGCCTTCACTAAAGAAGCACTTGATCGGCTTCTCGCACATTTTCTTGAACACCGGGTGTGCACCACAAAGGTCTCTCGATCAAGCTCTCTAGAAATTGCTTTGATACCACTTGTCATGGACCGATACTTGAGATCCATGTAGCACTTAGGCTCCCTTTGGCTTGGTCACCTCTAACACCCAAGGATCGATCACTCACTGACTTAGCCTATTGGGATCATAGAGAGAGAGAGTATTTACAGAGAGAAGCTTTGAAAGAGAATGTACTTATATTGCTCAAATGTTGGATGATAGAAATAAGGGGAGGGCTTTTCTATTTATCCAATAATCCTTCTAGAGATTTATTCTCATAAGCTAATGTCACATACCAATCTAATGGTGGAGATTAACTCTCACCAATCGATCTAACAGTAGAGAGATTTAATCTAGCAATGGAGATTCACTCCCACCGATTGATCTAACGGTAGAGAGATTTAATTATCGTCTCAACCAATCCGATAATAAGAATACATCTTGGTGGATACAAATCCTTGTCTCAAGATCTAATAGTGGAGGTCAAGTCTCACCCACCGATCCAACGGTTCTTGTCTCTTTGGATCAATGACTCGGCAATCCATCCGCGAGATTTGACCATGGCTGCCACCTTACTATGCTGTCTCTCCCTCCCCGTGTCCTGTCTACCACGAGATTAGTGGCTCCTCGATGGCCGCCAAGAGAGTGGCCTCAAGCTCCGGCGCCAAGCTCCAGCCCCAGATTTGGAGGACTTGAGCTCCGTCATTGCGTCAAGCTCAAGCCCCAAATCCGAATTCCAGCACTGAGCCCCAGATCTACCAAGTCATCAAGCTCAAACAAGGCTGTGGCATCGAACTCGAGCTCTATTATGGGGTCGAGAACAAGCTTGTGCTTCATGCCGGTTCCGATCAACGTGCATTAGGGAGAGAGGGTGAAAAAGAGGACGGTGAAGGATGGAGAGGGGAAACGGCATGTCGGAAGCGTCTTTGTCATTGATGGAGGAGGCAACGTGGGTCAAAGGCAGCGGTGCTGGCCAAAGAGGAGATTGCTGATATTAGACAGGAGGATTAGGATTTGGGTATGGTTGAGGTTAATTTGATCTCGGGTTTCTGTTTGGATATGTAAATCGTAGATTTCCAACATCAATTGTGCAAGTTAATTAAAATGGAGAGAAATTTCAAGATCGTTTTTGAAGCCAAAAGATCAATCAGATCAGATTACCGATACATTCATGATATGCAACATAGGCAGAGTAGGAAATCACAGGAAAATGACACTGATCCACTTATCCTCGTGGCGAAACCAATTAGGCAAATCTAAAATATAACTGGGAAAAAAATTTAAATATAAGAGTACATTTAATTTAAGTTCAGAACAAAAAAAGAAACAGCCCCATAGATAGCTTCAGTAATATTAACGAGTTCACATGCTATCGGACGGACGGACTTCCACTCGACGGAACAAAGATCTACAACTCATCCAACAACTCTCATACTTATTCCAACAAAAACAGATAAACCCGCTGTGCCGGTGAAAATTGATGATTTTCAGCCCCCCGTTTGACGACGAAATACTTTGGTCCAGCTATGAACATTGTGGATGCTAGTGATTTCTGAGTAACAGGATTCATCTAGACCGTAGCACCAGTTAACTCCTTTGCGGGTGCTGCCAACACCATTTTCTGAGGCTGTTAGAATACAAGGCAAACGAACCCAAAACAATACGAGTCAAGACAAAGATTGAGAAATGAATCATCATCAATACCAATGGAAATGCATAAGAACATCCATGAGAGAGAGAGAGAGCCAATATACCGGATGCGGATCAGAGCAAATTCAGTATTCTCACGAGTGAATTTCGTCCCAAATTTATATGCAGATATCTAGTTTTGGATCTAAGTACAAGATATGATTTGGAGACCAACAATTTCTTTTGCATCTTAGTCATTTTTTAAACATACAATGGCGAAGAATGGTTGGCTATGCTCAAAACAAAATGTTGAGGGTAAGGATAAACCGTACCAACTCAACTGAGAAGCAAGTACTAGATTCATGTCTGGTCATAATGCTCTGAATTTTCCAAACCCTTACCTCCTTTAGCTCTTCCTCATGCTTAGGAATAAAGGCAGTATCCACCTTGCCGTTTTTGAAATCCTGCAAAGTAAAAGAAACCAAATTCAATAGCTTCATAATGACTAAAAAACCTTATGACCAATCGGATGATCCTATCCATGCGACTGTAAGATATGTGCGAACCTCAATGTCAAGGATAAGTTTGTGGTACTCAATGGTTGTGGGAACCCCTGCAGTGAATAGAAAGCATATTTGCATAAGAGATATCTTGGTTTGCAATCTAATCCCTTATTATTCCTCAAAAGAATCACAGACCAAGGTTATTCTTCCAAATTGGACCGAAAGGACAATGAAAGGAGACGTGGAAAATAATACTTTGATTGGAGCTCAGAGCTAACAAATCAGTGCTTACCTGTTATGATAGTGTCATCAAGGGCCCTCTTCATACGCTCAATTGCTTTTTCCCTTGTAGGACCCCATACTATAAGCTGCAGTGACCATGTAGAGATATAATAGTCAAATGTAAATCGTCATGCAGAAGCATGCATTTAGAGATACTAATTGCCAAGTTTGAGAACTGAAGAGCGACGAATAATATCAACAAATAAGAGTCATCTATTAAAGCTAAGAACCGAACTTCATAGAACGTCTCGCTATCATCTTTATAAGAATCACCATCGCCAACCTCGGACTCAAGGCCAGCAACAATCTCTGCCGTAGATATGGTTGCAACCCAATCTGGACCAGATCAGGTCCTAGCCTCCCATGGCTGCAGCAAGCTCTGTCATGGAGCTCGCCAAGCTCACATGAGCCCTGGGGCTGAACTGGCAGCTCACGCAAGACCATTCTGGTCGAGCTTGCAGCCCATGCAAGCTTGACCTCCCATTGCCGGGAGCTCCGTGAAAGAGGGGGGAGAGGGTGGGATCAAGATGAGGGGCACAGGAGGCAGCGTCGGGAGATGGTGACAGTGGTGGCAAGGGGCGGAGAGAGAGAGAGAGAGTGCGTCCGCTATATGTGACCGGGTAAAGACGGTGGAGGAAGAGAAACAGGGAGGAGAAAGAGATAGTTGTAGGGTTTGGGAGTAAATGTGTCCTTGTACTTTGGAGGAGATGCAAATTGAAGGTTTTTTAAATTGAGAATAGTTTTTTATACGTACATGTAAACTTCAAGATGCTTTTTGTAATTTTCCCATTTTTTCATTGATCATCCTAATCAAAAAGCTTCGGAATAGGGAAAAAAAAAACCTCACGCTTACAATACATTAGCAATGTACCATTAGAAAGTTTACCATCTAAAGCAAGAAGCTTGGAACATAAGACCCAACAGCAGAACCATTGATCGGCTAACCATGCCATAATCTCACAAAACAATAACAGAGAGGGACAACATTTTGACCAACCTTCCCTAGCAGGGAATCGTAGCTTGGAGGAACCACATAATCTGGATATAAGTGGCTATCCATTCGAACAAAAGGACCTCCAGAAGGCAAGTATGCTGTTATTCTCCCTGGTTTTCAAGAGAGGAGAAAATTTATGATCACGAGTAAATTTTATATAGACAAATTCATAAATAATGCGTGAATGAAATAAGATGTCATGACCAAAAAACATGAAGGGTAGTAAAGGAAAATCAACAAGAAGCCAACCAATTAAAATGACTGACGATTTAAACCTACAACCAATATTATCAGATAAAACTCTAAATCTTGCAACTCAAGTTGATTTGAGGCCTAAACAATATGAATATATCATACAAATGAATAAAAATAGAAAATGTACGGCAAGTCAATAGGTATGGCTAGGGCCAGAAAATACGGAAAACTTTGGTCAAATGTTGATAGAAATATGTTTCCACAGATTAGTTTTCTAATAGAAGAAGCCATTATAACTGTATCAAAGTCGGGAGCAGCAACAGTGGTGACAGGCTTGTGGTCCATTGAGGTAAATGTGGCAACTGTGGTGGCAGCGGCAGTTAAACCAGAGTGGTAGTGGTGGTGGGCTAAGCAATTGCATCGAAAATAAAAGTTAATCGAACAGGTCTGGATTGAGTATGGGTTGGGATTGGTTTCGGGTAATGAGGTCATGCATATTATTATATTCAAATGAAAATGGGAGAATGTGAACTCTACTTATTTTATATGTATCTCTGCCATGACAAAATAATTTTTGCTTCACCAAATCTTATGAATCGATTCGACTCATAATCCACAAAACATGGATGTAAGATTTTGATTCACAATTCATATCCTAATCTGACGACTACAGCAACAAACTACGACTACAAACTACGAACCTATGAATCACACTCTAAACTAGTAGCGGAAAAACAATATGTTTCAGTCAAGCAACGAAAATTCTATCTGTCAAATCATTGGCTATGACAGAATGCAATAAAGGGAGGAAAAAATCTATTATAAATTTACAACAATTAAGAGCTTAGACCTAAGAAAAGAGGCAATGGTACAATTGATTTTTTGTGCTTGTGAATACAAGATCTTTCACACCATTTTCCCCAAGTTTCATCACAGTATATCATTGGTACCTGGTCCAGGCCGGAAATTTTTAAATGCATCCTCGGCATTGATACGGCATTCTATCGAATGTCCTCTGAGAACAATATCTTCCTGCAAACAGAAAAAATGTAAACAAGGAGACACTAAGTCAAACTTCAGCAGCCTATCGGCTCTAAAACCTTCCATACCTGTTTGTAGCGGAGCTTCTCTCCCATTGCCACGCGAATTTGCTCCTCAATCAGGTCGACAGAAGAAATCATTTCTGTTACTGGATGCTCAACCTGAACATGGATCCACCATAGAAAGAAGGGGGAAAAAGGGCAAATTCCATTAATATTTCTAAAGATAATTAGCATAAACCCTCAACACTGTAACTAAGAACACAAGAACAGCTCTAACCTGGATTCTAGTGTTCATTTCCATGAAGTAGAAGGATCCTCTTTCATCCAAAAGGAACTCGACTGTCCCGACACCAATGTACCCTATAGATGCTGCTGCCGCAACAGCTGCATCACCCATGGCTTTTCGCAACTCTAGGCTCAATGCTGGGGAAGGTGCTTCTTCCAAAAGTTTTTGATTCCGCCTCTGCTCAATAAATCATATTTATGAGATTTATAAGATTAAAGCTATAAGCAAACAAAATCTACACCTTTGTAATGGATCTAAGGTTTATAAATGGTCAGTTAATCCTCACTCCTGTTCAAGCCTCCTCAAAGGATGAGATCTCATTGAACATCCAACAACCACAAATTGCAAACTTAGATGGTACACAGGGTATGTTGCGATCTTGACATGCTCTTGGCAAGGAATAGACTGATGGACCATCCCTTAAAGATTATATTTCGTGTCCTCTCATTTTTCATCAGGTTTGCTTTTGTTTTGACCATGGCAAGCAAATTCTGTCTTAATTCTAGAATTATTTTTCCACATAATGGAAACGGGCTTAGTTTTTTGTTGCTACTGTTATACTAGTTCTCCCAAAAGAACACAAAAAGATCAAGCAACACTTCAGAAAAACTTTGACATTTAGAAAATTTTCACTATTCAAGGAAAGACATGCATACACAAGTTATATGGAATAAACCCAAGTTCAAGGGTGAAAATTTCCCAATTGGCACCAAAACATACTTCACTGCCCTATAAATGACACACAAACACACATGAACAGCATGAAAGGAGCTAGAAAAGGGAGTAAAAGATGAAATTTCCATAATTTTCTGGACTATTTTTTATGATAAGATTAATATGATTAGAAGGAAATCCCAAACATTTCCACCCTGACTTTGCATACATGTACATAGTCACGTTGGCATATTATCTCTGAACTACAGATGTTATCCTATAAACAGCCAGTGAAAGAGAATAAAACAGTAAATGACATTAGAAAACATTGGATATTCTTACTTCCAAACTAGAAAGTTGTCTGGATGTTTTTTATGAGAACCAATAAATAAAACATGATACCCAGCTACAACCATATCAGCAGATTACCAGGCTTTACTCAGCTACACATTTAGCAGCTATGTCGGAATGAAAGTCCAGCCCAGTACAGTTTTTGACAATCAGACATAACCTGGATATGAGATTATCTTTTATGAAGATTTCTCTCATCTTTGGGGTGAAACCATGCAACTCGGAAATTTACGATAAGAACTTCTTCCAAGTTCCAACTATACAAAAAGATGCTCAAGATGTAGAAGTATATGTTTTTGAAAGTATAGCATGCCAATGAGTAGATACAATCTCTAAACATAAGAGAGTCCAATAAACATCACTTCCTAGAAAACTCCAATATTAAGACTTCCTCATCAAAATTCAAGTGAGTACCTACATCTTATACAGAAGGCACTCAATATTTGAAGACTTGCGATTTGACCAATCTAACCACCATATACTTTCCCAATGCTTCTAATTTTAGATACAGTTCAATATATGTTTTTTGGGGTCAAGATACCATTTGATATTTGATATAAACATGATCAATTTTGCAACATCGTGCACCTTAAATTTCACAAATATGACGTAACTAGGATTGAACACCGCCCTGCTTCAACTTGGGAATCTGCCGGAACCAGCCTGGCTGGTCCTCTTCCAAAGGTCTAGAAGCAGCCCATACCTGAATAGGTTTCTGATATCAGCCTTGGAAGGTGGTTCTACCTTGAAACTGAACAGGCTAGGCCACCATTCCAAGGCCAGCTTTTTAAACTAGTTTCAGATTATGTAGAGTTGTGGTTTAGTTAAAGTTTAGTAGGGGAGCCAATGGTAGGAATTCAAAGCCCTATGCCATAACTTTTGATCAAGGTGGAACTATGGGGCCTGCAAGTACTCATTCAATAGCTGATTTAGAGGCCCACGACATGGTGCCAACATCAGAAGGCAGATCAGCATTTTTTGGGCCCCAACATCGACTATTTTACTTACTTTAACACTATTTTTTCAAGTTTACTTTGATACTTAAATGCCTTGGACCTGCATTGCTTTATACAGAACAGTTTCTGCCCGGTTGTTTAATTTAGGCTTTGTTTAACATAGATTTGAAATCCAAAGTTAGGGAGGATCTGGTTCTTTTCCTGGTTCCAGAGTCCCAGCCTGGAACTGGCCCCTTCACAAACATGCTCACCCCTAGACACAACTGAATGCAATGAGAAATGAAGTCATCAGCAGTACCTGGATGCTGCAATCACGCTCCCCGAAGTGAACAACATTGCCATATTTATCAGCAAGAACCTGAAAAGCCATGTAAAGCAGCCAAAATTGGATCAAAATCCACTAATACAATCAAAGAAATAGATATTAGATGTACCACCACTCACTTTTTTTTCTTTGGTGCTCAAAGGCTAAACCACTCAAATGCAGTTGCATATTTCTGCCATACTATTTGAAAATAAGATAAAAGTAACATTTATTGGCTGAGCAGTCAGGTTATTATTTATATACTACAACTAAATTCCATAATGTGATCATTTCCAGCAAGCCTTGTCAATGTTTAAATACAGCAATTACCTGGAACTCAATGTGCCTTGGATTCTGAATATACTTTTCCAGATAAACTCCATCATTGCCAAATGCAGCCCCAGCCTCACTCTTAGCTTGCTATAGAACACAGCCAGAGCAGGCCCAACATCATCAGAAGATCAATAAAACACGCTAATGCAGGATTAAAGAATTAACATCGAATTTGACTAGAAACAAGATCTGAGATTGTCCAAAGATAGAAGCACAAAGACAACACTAGTAACGCAATCATTAAGTCTAAAGGGTATAGCATAGCTCCATGATTTCATCAAACTTGATTCAGGTCATCTTGGATGCTGCTAAAATAATCAACAATACCCTTAAACTAATCATCTCATCAAAGGTAGATCTATGAAAATCGTATCTGGTGGACAATATTAGTGCACTGTTCTTTTTCATTCTTTTCTTTTACTTGTGTCGATGGCCATATATTCAGTCACAACTAGAAAGCCTGGACATGGATCAGAAAATGGACTTTACTGTCTGTTCATCAGATGGTACAACCACATAGCTCCCAACCAAATTGATAAATGATAAATGTCACAGCAGTAGTGCCATGATTTAAAAAAATAAAAAATAAAAAAGAACTTCTGTTTCCTATAGCAGATTTACTTAGAATAATTAGTAGCCAACAACCAAAATCAGAACTAGGATGCATCCCCAAGATAGATGGTGCAGACAGAATCAATACCTGTAACAACTTCACAAACTCATCAGGCTCTTTAGCAAGACGCATTCCACGTCCTCCACCACCTGCTGTTGCCTGCCGTGATCACATGATCAATTAGCATAAAAAAATCTATCTTACCCGCAAGTGGATTTTTCATGCTTAGATTTGCAGAGGAAAGGAAAAGGTTGAAGTATCTAGACCCTAAAAATAAATTAAATTTTTGTGACATTTAACCTTCAAATATTAAATTCACTTCCCTTCTTCTTTCAGAAGGTAAAAGAAGCATTAACAGATGACAGACCCACATGACTATCATGCCATATTGACATGGGCACTCGGTGGCTAAAGGACGAGTTTCAGTAACATAAGGGCTCAGTATGTCCATCATATATTAGCATAAGGAAGCACTACAGGTCCCAGCTAACATCCACCACCTTTTATCAACAAAAATATCAGGGACTATTCTACCACATGAACAGGAACCTCTAAAGAAAAACAAAAGACAAGCTGGCAATTTACGCTGTTTTTGCAAAAAAAATTATAGCATGAAATCCAGAAGCATTTGAAAGCAACTAAGATTGAAGAAAACTAGGATTCTCCAAAACTCAGCATATTCTGCTTAGACCGAGCAATTTACCTTAATCATCACGGGGTAACCAATCTCATGAGCAAGCCTGACTGCTTCCTCTGTGCTCTGCAAAAACCATCAAAAATTAATCTTAACTTAATAATGGGAACATTGAATACCAGCAAATGCATCCCATGGCAGCAGCTATGAATACCTGCAACAACCCATCACTTCCCGGAACGGTGGGAACACCGGCATTTTTCATTGTGTCTCTAGCAGTTGATTTATCACCCATCACTCGGATGCTCTCAGGCTGCAAAATGCATGCAAAAACTTAGGTGTAGAAATGAGATATCTACATCTAATGAGGGCAAGCACTGGAGTAATGGTGAGGTAACCCATCCTGTTTCTAGAAGGTCACAGGTGCATATAATGGAAACAGCCTCCAAAAAAAAGAGCAACGGAAAGGGTGTGGAAAGTGGACAACCCTTACAGAGAAGGAAGCAGCATGGGCTAGAATGCCTTTCTATAACTATGTATGTATACATTTTCAATTCTGTGTCAGTTTTCTTCAAGAGTCCACAATCTCCGTGACAACTAAAAACCAAAGAGCGAGGTATATAGAAGTTCTCACAGTTGCTATTCCAGTATAAGTACTGTAAAAATGAATTACCCTGAAATAAATTCAAATGAAGCCAATGGATACATGTGCAATGGAATAAAAACTGTGCTAAAACATGCTTTATAGAAAGGATTTGTAAATATTGTGCACCACTTAGCAATAAAATCAACCTGAAGTTTCTATAATTTGGACAACAGCATACTGTGGTCAGTTCTTAGTTCTTATAAAGTATAGTATCTGCTCATAATGGTCAATGCTCAACAGTTGAAGCAATTTTTTAATTAATTCAAGAGCTCAGTTGGGGTCCTCTGAAAAATTAAAAGGTACTGATGCATAGTTTCTCCGTGCCGTGCGGAACAAACACAATGTTCATTGCTTCTTCATGATATTGGTGAATCAAGTGCCTCAATCCATCAGTCAAGTCATTACCAAAAATCTTTCAGAAGTTACCACACAAAATTACTTGCAAATCAGAAATAAGCTTCTCAAAACTTAGCAATTCTGAAACTTTCTGTCATGAAACTCCTCATAAATTATACTTACATTAGGTCCTATAAAGTTAATGCCGTGCTCTCTGCACATTTCAACAAATACTGCATTCTCAGAAAGGAAACCGTATCCAGGATGAAGCATAGTGCAGCCACGGCTGATGGCAGCTGATAGCACATTCGGGATCACTAAGTACCTGTAAACAGCGACACAGCACCATTGGTCTCATGCAGGCATTTGGTTGATGTAAACGTTTGAGAACTATGATTGAATTCTTCTTTTTCATATGACTATATGAAACTCAACAATTTTTTCTGTAAGAAATTAGCAGATATGATGTTAGATAATGTGACTTCATAGATGTTTCAACAACTTCCTTCATAGAGAGCTTCCAAATATATAGCTAATGGGCTGCATAGTGAGCATACTACCAAAAAGCTCGTGCAAGGTGAAATATCACATTGTTCTCAGGATGCCCGGTGCCCAGCTACTTATGGAGCTGCAATACAGCTCTTAATAGTTAATAGAATCGTCTTTCTAGATTGAGCAAGCTTTAAGTAAACAATCAGTCTTTCTATTATGCTTTTTTATTATCACTTTGAGATTAATCAGAGAAATAGTATGCATCCAAAGGTCGCCCCCCCCCCCCAATTCAAGCATGCACTACAGAATTTTTAGACTCTTCTGCAAAACGCTGGAGTAATTTATCATACAAAGCATGGACCACGAATAAATTCCCCATCTTCAGCCTCGTGATCTAAGAGTCAAACTTATACTAGAGCTTAAAGATCCGGACTTTTACTACAGCGAAGTGGACAAACACACTAATTAAAGCAACTTACGATTGGCTACTTGGTGCTTCGCCGATACAAACTGATTCGTCCGCTAATTTCACGTGAAGCGCATCCTTGTCGATAGTTGAGTAAACGGCCACACAGGGAATACCCATCTCATGAGCAGTTCGAATAACGCGGACCGCGATTTCACCTCTATTTGCTACCAAGATCTTATCAGCACGGCAAGTAGCATTAAGAGCTCCCCCATGTCTCTTAGAAGCATGACCAACTTTAACAGCGTAACATCTTTGCTTAGGGAAGTTCACCCTACTTCCGACCAGAAAGCTACATTGAGAACTCTGGATGATGTCTGTTCTTCTGAAAACTAGACCCTGCAATACAGCAATCAAAGGCACATAAGTAATTGGAATGCCGGCAAGTGCACATACACACCAAAGCACACAAAGTCTCCCGATCACTACTTCGAAACGACCATTATTTTCATGGGCACTATAAAGGAGTTTCGTCCATGACCTCAAACTTCTCTGGGTCAAAACTAGATAACATTTAATTTTGTACTCAAGGACAAAGGTTTCAGGCTTTAGGTGAAGAGATCACATCAGAACTTGAAAAAGGGTAACTTCAGCACTTAGCAACGTAAAGAAATTCTTCTAAAGCATAACATCACCTAGAGGTGCTAAACAACACACACAGCTATGGCATTCTATCGAGCTGCAAATCGAATCGACTCCCGATCGAACACGAACACGATTCCAGCACGCCAAAAGGGAGGGAGAAGGGGGGGGAAGGACATCGAAAAAAAGAACGAAGAAGCGAGCGAATTCTAGAGAAGGGCATCGGAGACAGGGCATGCTTACCGGAGTGGAGGCGACGGATTTGCCGCACATTGGCAATGTGGCCTCCATTTCGAACGCGACGGCGCCTGAAAACCCTGAAGAAGAGAAGAAGAAAGCGTCATGGGAAAGGAGACGTCGGAGAACGACCAGAAGGAAAGCTCGAGCCCGAGCGACGACGCAGGGGAGACAGAATACAAGCAAATCCCAATCGGAGGGACCGAGCGATTACCTCGGAAGGTGCCGAAGTGAGCGACCACGGATCAATGAATGACAGAGAGAGAAAGAGAGAGAGAGGGAGAGGTTGGGATGGGAAGAAGAAGGCGAGTGATGATGAAGAAGGAGAAGGAGAAGGAGAAGGAGGAGGAGGGTCGATGTGTTCGAGGGAGGGGCTGGGATTGAAATCTCCGCCAAATGTTTTTGTTGTTGGTTAGGAAAATGAGCCGGGCGCGCGCTTGACCTTACTCCGATTCACTTCATTCTTGATTCCTTCTTTTATATTATAATAATAGTTATTGTTATCATATGATTATTATCAATATTATTATTATCATTATCATCTTTATATATCGTATTATCCACTTTAATTAATGTTATCTATCTCTACCATCGTGTTATCTTCTTTGCTTCTCATTGTTGGTAAATTATGATCATTTTTCTTTTTGTGTTTTCTTGATTCCCCCCCCCCCCCGGACTTATCCTACCGGGCGCAAAAGAGGATGATCAATTCCAGTGATTGGGACTGTAATTTAGACTCCGTTTGTTTAGCGAAAATCGAATGATCCGGAAAATATTTTCCCTAAAAGTGATTACTTACGTCGCCTGTGAAAATGAACAAATTTAGGACATAAATTGTTTCGGATAATGAAAATATTTTTTCATTGGCTAATTGTTTCAAGAGATACGAGCGATCATTTTTGGAAAAATGTTTTACAAGTTCCACGAAACAAATAGAGCCTTATCTTTTCGTTTATTTCTTTTTCAATTTTCTCCTTTTACCGAGTTTTTCGTTTCTTTTTTTTCGAATCTTATCGAGAGTGCACCTTTATGGCGGACTTGTAAAATAGGCATTTGTCATGTTATGTGGAGAGATTTCCTCGTGTTTTGCTCATCCGACGAAACTATTATGACGGACTCGTCTACTTCGGACCGTCGACTGTCGAGTCACCAGTAAAATGAGCAGTCTTGGCTCAAACAAGCATTTCATAGAACGTGTGACACTCTTATGACAACTCTTAGCTACTTCTCTATCTTTCTATTTAACTTAACCCATTTAAAAAAAAAGATAGAAACAATCAGTAAATTAAAAAGTAATACCAGATTACATTACAAGTAATTATATTTTTATTTAACCGTTGAATTATGCTAAATTGGACGAATGTTATCCCTAGCAATCCTCTTAAAGAATGAAAGCGAGTCTTCAATAATTTCGACCTCTAATCAAAATTTGGATCAGATTCACAATGAATCTATTGAACTAGGGTAAAATTTGAGCGTCAATAAGTATGAAAAAGGTTGAAGTAATTGAGCAGTCCATAAGCTAATCCTAAAGACAATTTCACTTTGTTGGACCTCACTGCTAAAAAGCACATGCTATTTGGAATTTGCCTAAGGGTATATCTTCTTTTTTGACATTGATATATCAGCACAAGCGAGAAATACTCGCAGAAGATGAGGAAAGGAGGTGAGAAGGTTATGTAACAATCAGTATGCCAAGAGCAAAAGAGCGAGCAACTTTTGCTATCGTGAACATCCGGTTGATGCGAGATTTGCGCCGTATTGTGTACACTTCTCTCGCCTGGTGTTACATCTTTTGTGAACATTTTTCTCATGTGATTATTGATGCAGGAGCATCAAGTTGTATCCATCAACTTCCAAGCTCAACTCAGATCTCATCGATTGATTTAGCACAATCCTTACTCCTACAAGTAAAGACTAATTTCGACTACAATTTGACTTGATGGGTTCAAGGTTGAAGATGCAAGAGCATCAAGTTGTATCCATCAACTTCCAAGCTCAACTCAGATCTCATCGATTGATTTAGCACAAACTCTAAGTTGACAGTCTTTCGGTATAACTAGGCACAAATGAAACTTTTAGATAATCAAACACACATAACAATCATTCAAGCCAATTCATTTCCCTCATTTAACCAATGCACACGTTGTTGTACTCACATATCAAGATACTATAACTTTCATGCCAAAAATGCGGTAATTAAATCACACGTGATCACGTACACATAATTAAACCGTCAAACTTTCCATGCTCCCCTATTTAATCATCCTCGCCCTATTTAACTTATAAAAATTGACATATAAACCCGACACCTCGGGGTTTAGTATTCATATGTCCACAAAAGCCCTTTTTAAAATTAAATAATAAGGTTTCACATAGGGTAAATATTTCTCGAGGTAAAACAGGCATTATTCGGCATGAAACGGGCCTAATACAACATTTAATTCAAGTAGAAAACAATCATATAACGTGTACTTATCACCCTAGTTATAATAATTTATCAATTAAATAGTGATAGCTCATCGCCTAATCGTGATAGCTCATCACTCAAAACTTCGAAAGTTTATCGTCCCTTTGACAATAGCTTATCGACTAATCACTAATTAATTAGTATTAAGCATAATTAATTTAAACTAACTGATCCTAATCAAGTTTAATATACTAATCAAGGGATTAGGGCGATAACTCACTCGGAAACGATTCCAACTACATAGACGCGATGGCGATGGCAAGGGCTACACGTGGCTCGGTCCGGAAACGACACAGAATGACAATGGACGGCTGGACAGCAACAAACAGAACTGGTGAGTGCTGGTTTGCACAGTGGGGGCTCAGACCAGCGATGGAAACGGCTCCGACGGATGGCACACACAGGCGAGAGGTAAACAGCAGCCAAAAGGGCAGTGGACGGTAGCACGGCGGTGGCTAGCCAAGAGGGAGGAAAAGAGAGAGAGAGAGAGAGAGAGAGAGAGAGAGAGAGAGAGAGAGAGAGAGAGAGATGGTCGGTTGAGGGAGAGAGAGAGGAGAGAGAGTGAGTGAGTGAAAAGTGAGATATTTCTCAAGCAAGGCTTCTTGATCAAGCCAAGATCAAGATCATTTCCCTTCATCAATGCCAATTTCCTTAAAGTCTTCTCTCATTAAACCCTTTGTCTAATGATCATAAATGCTAGGAAGGCATTTTGATAATTTCACAAAGTATAATATAAAATACTATACACGTATACGGGCCAGAATTTTGTACGAGTTCGTATAAATCGAGTTTGACCTCAAAAGGATTAAGATTGGGCTTGAATTACTAATGGGCTTAAAAATGGATAAGTGGGCTTAGATTGGGCTTTCTTGGGCCCAATTAAGCCGAAGCACAAAGGGGCATGAGGCCCATTGGGCCTTCGTTTGGCCCACTTCTTTATGGACTCCAATTCTCAGCCTGCTAACTCCTTTTTCAAGAGTTTCGAGCAAATTTATAAACAAGTAGTTCAATGAGGGGACATCCAATAGTTTGGTCTTGAAATCCTCGAAGGTTCGATACCCAAATTCGGATTCTAATTCATGATCAAAATCAATCAATTGCAACTTTAGTATATCTTAAATTAACAGGCAGCTTTTATGAGTTATGCGTATTCGACCTGTGGTTGATTCGATATCTAACCACGTTTAAGCCTTCTTGAACCATGGATGATCTCGGTTGTCCTATAATTGCGAGGGGTCAATCGTTAGTTCCAAAGTACACGATCATTAAGAATTGGTTTAGGATCGTTCACAATATATACAATGGTCATGCAAAATCACTCGCGATTCGATTGTATATTATTGGTGAGACATTCTATAACCATTTCTTGATCAGTCCATAATGGCTCAAAATTGTCCCTTGTCAATTTGTATGGTCGAATTGTCAATCCATAGTCAAGTTCTCAGATCGTACGTACTTAATTTCTTAATAGCCTCTCCATAATGGTTAATCTCTTATAAGTGATCAATTCAGAGCGAAATTTAACTAACAGTGCATCGATGAATATAATCATTTCATTGCATCCAGAATAGGGTCGAATTTGAGGATGTCACAAACACATACAGGTAGCTTCATACGGGCCATGAAGCTCATTGATATACACAAATGAGTTTATACTTATCATGAAGATCATCAACAGGCATATGTGACTTCATACTGGTCATGACAGTAAGTATTCACAAGCATTTCAATACACATCATCACCTTCTTAATTCACCACATATTCCTCAAAGGAATGAGATCTTAATCAAATAAACAAGTAGGAAGCAACATGGAATAAGACTCATTAGTTAAATACATTAAGAAAATTAGATATATTAAAAAGTGGTTGTAAGCAAGCCAATGACCATATTCCAAGATTAAGGCTCCGTTCGTTTGGCGGAAAATATTCTCTCGGAAAATATTTTTTGGGTTTTTCGGTGTTTGGAGGGCGGAAAACATTTTCCGTGGGAAAACATTTTTCTTCTCCCCTCACAAAATAGCCTAAGTCAATGGAAAATGACTTCCGCTTCTTCAAAAGCGGAAATCATTTTCCGGAGCTTTTTCTTCTTCTTCTTCTTCTTCACTATTTTTTTTCATTTTTTTCGTTCTTCTCTTTCCTCAGCACTGTGGCCGCCGACCGGCCAGTGGCCAGGCCCGAGCTCGTCTGCCTCAGGCGACCTCGGCCTCGCCGCCATCTGGCGACGTCGGGTAAGTCTCGAGCCTTGCCCAGGTCGGCAGATCCGGTGAGGCAGAGCTCACCTGAGGTCGGCGAGCTTTAACCTCACCAGACGTCTGCGAGGCTCGAGCCTCACCCAAGGTTGCCAGACATTGGCGAGGCTCCGGCGACCTCAGGTGAGGCTCGAGCCTCGCCCAGGTCGCCGAATCTGGCAAGGTCGGGCTTGCCTGCCTCGCCGGATCAAGTGAGGCAGAGTGTCGCCACAGGCCAGCGAGGCTCGACCTCGCCGGAATTTGGCGAGCTCGAGCCTCACCGGCCTGGGCAATGCTCGAGCTCACCTCTGGCCGGTCCCCGGCCGCCGACCGCAGCCGTTGCCGGCAACCTGCAGGAGAAGAAGCAAAAGAAAAAGAAAAAAAAAGAAAATATTAAAAATATTAAAAGTATTGTAAGAAGGAAAATCATTTCTATACCGAACAACGAAAAATATTTTCCGAGACTTTTTCAGATTTTAGCTGAACACCAGAAAATTGTGTTCCAAGAAAACATTTTTCAGGAAAATGACTTCCGGAAAAATATTTTTCAAAAGGAGAATATTTTTCGCCAAACGAACGCACCCTAAGAGTGTGATGGTTCAACATTTTGAAAGCCCTTTGGGGCCCCAAAACCCCTTGGGAAATTTTTGGGGAGTTTAGTAATTATTTTCAGTGAGCTTTCTCTTGGAGCTTTTCAAGTGAAAGCTAGCATTGGGAAGACTGAAAGCCCAAGGTAGGCCCTACCTGCCTTGGGCTTTCAGCATTTGTAAATTGCTCAAACCCTCAATTAACGAAAGGAAAATTTTTAAATAAAAACCCAAAGTGGAGCTCTTTTATCAAATAAAGACCTGAGGTTGATATTACGTCAAACAAGGACTCGGAGTGGCTATATCAATCTCAAATAAGGACCTCAGCTCGCCGGCCGGCCAAATATTCACTGGCTAGCGAGCATGTGACATTTTCGACGATCGGAGTAGGGACATTTTTGTCAAAAAAATATAAATAAAAATTACAATTCCTAAAAATTTTAAAAAAAACCCAAAATTAATTGTTTGTTCTTCTTTCATGACTCCTTCGTTTTCGCGGCCTTTGAGCTCAAGCTCTGCAGCCTCAAATCCCCTGCCGCCCAGCAATTTTGACAGCCCCTCTTTCTGCCTTCGTCGCCGCACCATCGCTGCGACACATCCTTAGAAGCCCCGCACCTTCTCATCCTCATCCCATTCACTTCCTCAGAAGCCCCGTGCCTTCACCTTCCTCCTCTCGTGTGGAGCGCAGTGGATTAAGTGTAAGTCGATTCCTTCGCTTGGAATTTATTCGATGATCGTTTCTCAGGAATTTATGGTGTGGTCTTGTCGCCGGGGAGACCTGAGCGCGACTTATTATGCCGTTGTTTCGCTCCCCAATCAAATGCATGTGACGTGTTTGATGAAATGCCTCAAAAGTGCGACTGAAAAAATTATCCATGAAATTTTCAGATTCGAAAACATGTCGACATAGATTGTTTGTTTTCAATCGATCTGTTAAGATTTTAGATCCGATTCCGGTCATATTTTGTCGTATTTAAATATGCATGTCAATTTTTTTCTGGTGTTTTCGTTCGATGTTTTGCATATGTTTTTGTGCAGTCTCCGTGGAATTCACCGGTGAGGAAATGGCTGAGGCCAATGTCATGCTTATGAATTCTCCGCGAACGTTCACGATTGCTTCCTTGTGATGGTTTCTTCTTGCATCTTTATCTCGGGATTATGTCAATAAGTCATGGTTGTAGGTTAATGTTCAAAGAATGGTAGTGGCCGGAGATGAAAGCTGATAGCCATGTTCTGGTGGTTGTTGATTGGCGTTCTTGTCGAAACTCTTTGAGGCTCAACTCAGATATGCAATCTCTTCTCTAAAACCAAACAACTGCTTGGGAGTTATTTGACTATTACGAACTCTGCAAGTCGATTGAATTTTGCAAATCTTGTTGATTTATTATGAATAGTTTCTTTATAATTTGTAGTCAACTGCAAATTGGTTAAGTAAATGGAATTTCTCTTTTCAAAGCCAATGTTTCCCCTAATCTTTTCAGTGACCTTATTTGGGTAATTTTACGGTTCAGTTCGATTCCACTTCTTCGAAGCGTTCGTCTCAAAATTCTTGGAGGTTCAACTCAGGTATGCAATTTCTTCTACAAAATTTTCGACTGCTCAGGACCTTTAGGAGTTATCTGAAGTAGTCAATTTATTAGACGTGGTCCTTTATTATAAATAAATATGTGGTTTATCTTATTGTGCGCAGATATTGAGGTTATACCTGAACCTGTACTCTTGAACATTGTTGAGGTTTTCTTTTCGGTGAAATATGGAAAGAAGTTAATAAGTTCTCCATTTGACATAACGTTTAATGTCAACTTACCAGAAGCTTAGGATAGACTATTTTCATTTATTGGAGTAATAAATCAATGAAATATGGAAGGACGTTAGTATCTTTTATGCCATTACAAATGCATCATTATAGGTTTCTTTTAGGTACTCATGACTGAAGCTTAATAGATATGCAGATCAGATAAAATGTTTACAGGACTGGACACTTTACATGCAGCCCTAACCTCAAAGACTTTGTGATGATGCTGAGTGGTTACTACTTTGTGACATCCATTGACACATCTCTCGATTTCAATTGTCAATAAAAGATTGCTTAAGCTCATGAGACAGCACGTTGCCGATGACTAGACCAAGTAACTCTCTACAGGCCTCATTGGTTGCCAGGTTGATTAGCAAAAGATCTTGTCCATCTCTTCGCTACCACTGAGCCAGGGAGCGATGAGAACTCTTGCCGAATCATCTCTGGGCTATTTCGAAGAACAAGATCTATTGAAGCTAACCTTTAACAAAGCAGAAAAAGAGAGAAGCATTGGGTTTTATTATAATTTCTTGGGTGATTTGTACTACCTTTAGGGACATGGGAGGACTGTTATTGGTTGTATGCGTCGTTTGAGCTTTGTATTTGGATGTGTGGTCATGGGAGGTTTAATTGTTTTGTAAGGTCACTTGGTGTCTTCTCTTTCTTGTAGTGTTGTGCGTGCTGTGTGCACATAGTATGGTCGTAAACTCTTCCATTTTCCCTGATTGTCATGCAAATATTAAAATTGAATGAATTCATAATGGTGAGTTGATGATGGTTGCTTGATGATGTTGTGTGTTGATATTAATGATGACGACGATGGTGGATCTATTGCCAACATAGTGAGCATTCTGCTAGAGAATATTATTGGCATGAATGTACAGTCAAATATTGACTGCATTATTACAGGAGCTTTTATTTTGAAATCACAATGTACAAACAAGTTTTGATGGAAAATAAGGCCTCTATGCATCAAAGCAATAAGAAACTCATTCACATTGTTTGATGGAAAAGAGAAACATCCAAACACAAGAGATCTTCCTAACGATGCTGACCTACACATATTTTTACTTTAAGAATAAAATATGGTGTCAGAAGTGGAATGGTAAACATAGGTTCAATTTGTGTTGCACATCTGGATGTCGAAATATTAGTTCCTAGTTATTTTGAAATGCCATGACCTCCAATGAAATCAATTCACCCAAAATTCACAAAGCTTAGAGAGAGAGAGAGAGTGTGTGTGTGTGTGTGTGTCACTTATATATTACTTGGTGAGTGTTTCGATGGGCATTCACGGCAAAACAAAGCAAGCTTTCTTACCAAAAAGCTAATACATACTCAAGCACTTAAAAGACTGACACCAGGGGTTCCCACAAACACTTTAGTAGGAACTTCTCTTGTAATTTGCTTTTCCTTTTGAAGTCCCCATTAAAGTGTTCGGGAGAACTCTAGGTCGAAAGAAATTGAACCAGCTCCAAAACTTCTATTTCCGTTTGTGTGCTTGGTCTGATGGGCTAAGCAACCATCTTCCTAATATTTAGTTGCTACTTTAGAAGCTTTAAGAATAATCACTAGCAACCCCAAAAAAATTCCGTGAGTGCACATCTAGCTTGAACGTAGCCTCAGCCAACCACAAAAAATTTCTTGTCCTTCATCACTTTCATATCAAGATCCTTACATCCTCCTATTTACCTCCAATTGGATCAAAAAATAAATCAATTAGTCAAGAGAAAGTAAAGTCAAATAAGAACACTAGGACAAAGTTAAGGGCAAATGGATACCCCCATCTTCGTCCTTCCCATAGATGACAACGAGCCTGAGACGTTACCAAAAATTGAAGTAACCAGTTCAACTGTTTCAGCTTGTGATTCTAATGGGGCCGATGAAGTGCTTTCCACAGCATCCTGTGAACATGAGGCTAATGTATGGGCTGGAGATGCTGATGCTATTGCCGCCACTGATGCTATTGATGGATTATTGCAATGATACCTGTTATGGCCTAATCAGCCACATTTCCCACAAGTGATTATAGTATTCCATCTCTTCAACTTTGTTCTCATAGGCTCTTGCACAACTTTCTTCTTTCTTGTCTTCAAATTTTTATGAGTTGTTTCATTCATTAACTTTGTTCTTTGTTTCTTCTTTTTGCCAACTTGCTTGGGCACATCTAGTAGGAGTAATGGCTCTCTAGCAAGCCACGTGTCCTTAGAATCTACAACATGCATAACATGGCTATAAGTTTGCATGAATGTTTCCTTAGTAAAACTTGCGTGAACCCATTTTTTGGGCTTTTCCCTCATATATACAAGAGTCACCACAGCATGACAGCAAGGGATTCCGCTGATGTCCCATCTTCTACGGCTACAAGATCTATGTCTAATGTCAACAATTCTCTTGTCTCCATGTGGCCCACTCAGTTCAAATTCATCCTCTCCATTCCAAGCAGGAATCCATGATGTTGAAAACTGTTTTTGAAGATCTAATATCTTTTGATATTAAGACATATTACACTAGTGTACTTAGCCATCCCATCCCTTCGCTTATGAATTCTCTCCATGAGCTACACTCTTATAGCTTCAAGCATTGTGATAATAGGCTTGTCCTTGGCATCAATAATGCTTTTGTTGAAGCTTTCACACCAATTGTTCAAAGAAATGTCATATTTTGAGCTTGTCATGAAGTAGGACTTGCTCCATCGCACTGGAGGCCTATGGGACAACCAATCATAAGCTTTGGCATCAACTACCTTCAACTCTTCCATTGCCAAGTCAAAATCACATACCCTCGTTGCCATGGCAGCCTTCCAAATAAGCTTTTTAAGTTCTACTCCTTTGTGATGCAGTTTGAAGTTTTCATAAAAATGCCTTAACCAAAATCTATGTTCTGCTTGAGGCATTAAATTTACTAGTGCTTGCACCAATCCCTTCTGTTTGTCACACAAGAAAGTCCAATACTTTGAGTTTTCACGGGTCCGTAATTCCCAAGTCTTCTGCAATCAAACTAATAAACTAATGCCATGTCTTGTATGTTTCTTGTCCAACAACTGCCGATGCAAAGGGATACATCTGATTGTTGCCATCTACGCCCACTGCTGCTAGAAGTATACCCTTGAAGCCTGATGACAAATGGCAACCATCAAACCCCGCAAAATGCCTACATCCTTCTAGAAAGCCCCTCCTTAATGCATCCAGACAAATGTAAACTCCTCTAAACTTGAATTGATCTTGACATTGCTCGGTCTTGATTATACATGTAGATCCTAGATTGGCATCCGGAAGTGCTTGACAATAGCTCCTAAGCATCCCATTTTGCTCCTCCTCATTTCCTGTGATCATACTCATTGTCGTTGCCTTAGCTATGTAAACCATTGTGCTTGACAACTTCAAAATATTCTCAGACTCCATTGTTTTTTCCATTGAAGCACCCAGCCATGTAGGATTGTTTCTCAACCTATCACAGTACTTGTTTGCTAGCCATTTAGTGCTTATTTGAGAAACATATAGAGCTCTTTTACATGTATGTATGGGATTGAAGGTTTTGACTTATAAAGTATGCTCCTTTTGCACTTTGGAAGCATATATAAGCAATCACAACTGTCAGAACACACCACTCTCAACTTCTTAGGTGTATTCTTGACAAACCTCACCTTTCTCCTATTTTTTATGGCATGGTTCCTGACGACCTCTCTAAACTCCTCTGCATTACTAAATACATTCCCAACTTGAAGACAGGATTTTCCATATCAACCTCAGCATTGAACTTGGGATGTGTACACTCATTTTCGCTATTCATATTCAAGAAGGCTGTATTATCATCTATAACATCAACATACAAACTAATGTCGCCAATCTCCTCATCCCTCTCTATAGAACCATCACAGGATAAGTACAGTGCAAGTGCCATAACTTTTGTATGAAGGACACTTAAGTGCCATAACTTTTTTTTGGCTCACCTTTTTTTTGGTAAAGAAAAAAAAATGATCACTTGAGTGTCATAAATCTCAAAAAAATGATCACTCAAGTGCCACTTACGAGCTGGTCATGAGGGCTCGAAACCGCGGCATTTCCGATCGAACAATGACCTTCCCGACGAGGCGAGCACCACCAGCTTGAAGAGGGGGTGTCGGTGAATCATTCCATGGCCTCCGTTCATCTCGAAATTTCCGTTTTAGCCTCTGTTGACGAAGGTAAAAATGCTTCGTAGTCACACAATTTATCGAGCCGATTTGTGTGATTACAAAACATTTTTACGTTCGTCAACGGAGGCTAAAACGGAAATTTCGAGATAAACGGAGACCATGGAATAATTCACCGACACCCCCTCTTCAAGCCGGTGGTGCTCGCCTCGTCGGGAAGGTCATCGTTCAACCGGAAAGCCATGGTTTCGGCCCCTCACGACCAGCCTCTGTTTACGAAAGTAAAAATGCTTCGTAGTCACACAAATCGGCTCGATAAATTGTGACTACGAAGCATTTTTGCTTTCGTCAACGGAGGTTAAAACGGAAATTTCGAGACGAACGGAGGCCATGGAATGATTCACCGACACCCCCTCTTCAAGCTGGTGGTGCTCGCCTCGTCGGGAAGGTTACCGTTCGACCGGAAAAGCCGCGGTTTCGAGCCCTCATGACCAGCTTGTAAGTGGCACTTGAGTGATCATTTTTTGAAAGTTATGGCACTCAAGTGAGCCAAAAAAAAGTTATGACACTTAAGTGTTCTCCGTACAAAAGTTATGACACTTGCGCTGTACTTATCCCGAACCATCATCGTCAGCACACCTTACATTTCTTATATATAACTCATCGAGATCAGTAAAGGCATTCATCCCCCTCAGCAATCTTATCATAGTTCTTCTTCACACCCTCAAGTGGTGCAAAAAGGAAGCAAAAATAGCGTCAATATATTTCCATGTAAAAAACAATAAAAAACAATAAAAAATGCAATAAATCTGTACCACACTATGATTAATGAAAGAAAACTAGTTCCACTAATGACTACGTAACACACTTTTATTGGATACCGTTTCTCAAAAAATATTGTGCATTATAGACTTAAAAAAAATAGTGCTAGTTGTTTGGCAATATATATTCGGATTCGTGTGCGCACAAAAGTGCGACTGCTATAGTGACGGTCCTTATCCTTGGCTTGGTCAATGACCACCTCCGGTGCAAGAGTATCATAAAAAACCAACACTTCTTATTGATATAGTGAGTGATTTTAGTCAATTGACTATAGCTCAAAAACCTTCAAAAGGAAAGCATTTAAAAAATATACACCAAGAAAAAACAAAGTGAGTGATTTTTGGCCGTTAACGACAAAATATACACCAAGAAAAAAAATAAAAAGAGAGCATTAAAAAATTGCAAAACGGGGACCAACCCCATTATCACGTAAGACCACAACAACGGTATATCCAGTTAGAAAAATGCACAGTGGACGTAACTCATAGGAGACATTCACTTAGAAATTCGACATAACAAGCAAAAACAACACTATAAAACAAAAAATATTTCTCCTACCATCACTTTCCTCGCTGCCACCCGTGTGATATTTAACCACGTGCCCACACCTTGTCGACTTGTTGCCTTAACAAGCTGCAATCCCTTTTTTCTTGGACAAACGAAGAATCATTTGCATCAATTTGAACGAAACTCAGTTGAACATGAGTGTCGTCATCTTTGGAAAATAATAAAGACAAAAAAGAAAGGAATATTTGGGTGCTCCACCAACGAAGACGTGAAGAAATGAAGAAAGAAGCTTGGGGTTTCTTGTTCTACTTGCAAATCGTGCTCCACCAATGAACAATTTGGGTGCTTGAAGGAGTAGGGAAGAACAACGGGAGGAGCATTTGCTCCAATTTGGGGGGTTTTTTTTTGTTTTAGGGTTTCTTAGTTTATACCCAATTTTTTTGACAAAAATGTCCCTACTCCGGTTGCCGAAAATGTCACACGCTCGCCGGCAAGTGAATATTTGTTCGACCAGCGAGCTGAGGTCCTTATTTGAGATTGATATAGCCACTCCAAGTCCTTATTTGACACAATGTCCACTTTGGGTCCTTATTTGAGATTGTGCAAATGGTTAGTGAGCTTGGGCTTCTTTCAGTCATAATTACATTCCAGATTCCGCTGGAGTTTGGATTTGGTGTTAAGTTAATTTGATGGTTGTTGCATGCAAGGTGAATCTGTAGAAATTTTGAATGATGGTGTGTCGGGTGGGATTGAGCTAGAGAGAAAAACACAGGGCATATTTCAATTGTAAAAACGAGTAACTTATCTTGATGTTGATGATGAGCATGATAAGGACTATAGGGTGATTTTTGCTGGGGATGTTCATGGGCAGCCTCACGATGTTTTGTTCCTGTTGAGGAGTGACGGTTTTCCATGTGAAAATCAGTTCTTTGTGTTTAATGGAGAATATGTGGATAGATGGGCTTGGGGTATGGAGACTTTTTTGCTCTTGTTGGCTTGTAAGGTGAATTGTGATGCTACAAATGTGTGTATCTCTTGATCTAGATGTCTGTCTTTAGTAATGGACAACATATTCCTGTTGTATGCTTTATTGGCATTTTTACTTCATTTATGTCATGCTTTATGGTGTGAATCTGTAGAAATTTTAGACTGCATATTACTATTGTATGCCTACATAAGTTTCATAAGTTGATTGGTTGTACGAGTTCAGTGAGAAAAAAAAGTCGTATTAACCTCATGGGATCTTGTGCAGAAAGAATTAAGAGACCTTTACTTGTTGGCAATAGAAAAATAATCGACTTTTCCTTCACAGTGATTGAGTGAAATGACTTTACAAAGGGTATATGGTGCATATGGTGTCTCTGTTGAACCATAGCTTTTCAAATGTGTTTTCTACAAAATGACATTTCTCTCAAAGTTGTTTCTCAAAACACGGTTTACCAAATAGTCTTTGCATTTCCCCAAAACCCTTTAGGATAAACTGCTTTGCATTTTCCTAAAGCCCCTTGAGAAAGTTGGACCAAATGCAACCTAAGTCTAAACGTGAATCTAAACAAACAAATGAGTATTTTTGAAGTCTGAACAAACAATGGGTATATTATCGGTCTGGACAAACAATGTGTATTTCTGAGTCCGAATAAATAACTGAGTATATTTTGAAGACAAAGTGAATACTTTCAGATTTAGAAAATAAATACATTCGGGTTGAGAAAGTAAATATATTTAGGTGCATGAAGTAAAATCTAATCGAGTTTAGAAAGTAAAATCTGTTCGAATTCAAAAAGTAAAATCTATTCGGGGTTCATAAGTAAATAGATTCAGATTTAGAGAATAAAATCTACTCAAGTTTAGAGATAATTATATTCAAATTCAAAGAGTAAAATCTACTCAAGTTCAGAAATACATCTACTCAGGTTCCGAAGTAAATCTACTTAGAAAGTAAATCTAGCCAAAGAGTAGAAGGTGGAATTACCTACAACGGTTGAGTCCAAAATTTCAAAGACAACATTTCCAAGTTTAGATTTATCAATTTCACTTGCCAATTATACCACACTTTAAGGAAACTGTTGGGAAAATCACTAATGTGGCGATTGTTGGGAAAATCCCCTATGTTATTTTGAAGATGACAAAGACAATTAAAGGCTACTAATATATGTATTGGTTGAGTAGTACCATGTGATATATGCACAAGCCAAGATGCAGATGTTTATAGCACCAGAATGTTTTGATAAGTGCTCCGCCGGTGTCAAGATGCTTTGCCGATATACGAGGTGAACAAGATATTGGGTAATTGAAAAAATCTACAAGTTAGAAGAATCTTCAGATAAGGTGAACATCTAGATAGACCTTGATGAAGGGTGAACAAGCCGAGAAGAATCGGGATGTTCGTGATGGCTTGGAGGTACAAAGATCGGGTAAACAGTTGGAAGGACCTGATGATGGTAAACAAGCCTAGAACGACGATGTCTGGTAAAGCTTGGAAGGACTATGAAGATGAACAGCTTGGTAGAGTCGGAATTGTCAATATGCTTGGATGGACCAAAAAGATCAACATCGATATCGGGTGAAAGCAAATGTTTCGTACAGATGAGGTGAAGATTATAATGATCTTTAAAGATAACGTGATATCCATAGTGTGATCTATTAGGAGATGATCGTAAGATGTCTTGGTACGTTATTCTGTAAACAGCACCAACGGACCTAAAGATCAGCTGACTGATGATGTTTGTATCAATGCTAAGACATCATGTCATTGGTGATGTTTGAATAACGAACATGTGAGAATGTTCGAGATTATAGTCGTTAAAGGGTGGAAATGCGCAATGAAAGATCAGGAAGTCTATCGGGGAACAGGGGCAGGCGGCTGTCAGAAATGTCAGAGTAGTCATCGTGGGGACAATAGCTGTAGGACCTATTTTCAAGTAACCTGCAAATGTTCAGGATAAAGGGTTGTATGGGTAGCTCCATCTCTAGACAGTGGCACTAACGGATCTCTAACGGCTAGTTGATCTTCCAAGACATCTCTAATGGGAAGATTGAAGATGTCTATTTAAGAGAAGACCTTTCAAGCCAAAATGTTAGAGAGTATAATGTAAAATCCGAATATTTGCTCTGAGAGCTGCTTTGCTTATTGATATTGTTTCATTCTCCTAAAAATCTTCACTCTGATGATCTTGCTGTATAGTAATCGTGTGAAAGATCAAGTGTACGAGAGTAAGTGCAGTAACTGAGTCCTAATAGTGTGATCTATCATTTGTAAAGGATCAACACTTGCCTATTGTAACTTGTTAAGCAGATTACTAGTGCAATCCAGCCCGTATTGCGGCTATTAATTTGGAGAGTGGATGTAGGCTTAGGAATAAAGCCGAATTACTATATATATGCTTGCAAGTCATCTTTATCTTCAGTATTAGCATTACTTAATTTTTATCATCACGATTTGTATGCACCTGATTTCTACAATTGTTTCTGCCAATGTTTTAAGTTGAACTTGTTATATTCCGCCAATGTTTTCCATAATTCTCAAACAAATTATTCACCCCCCTATATATTGTATTGTTAGCCTCAACAGAAACTAATCGCCCCCATTTTGAACATGTACGGGACCAGTAAAAGGAATCTAACAATCACCATATCCACAATATTATAGCACATCAAAATTGCATCTCAACCAACCAAGTTAAAAGTGTTAAGTAGATTGAACTAACTTAATGTCTAGAGTTTTCACTTATCTCCGAACCAAACTTGGACAATTAAATGCCTTAACCCCCTTCTATTTCGTGAAAGATAAACTCCAAGATCAAAAGTAGAGGAAATTTGCTTCTGAAGATTGTAAATAGAGTGACACGGCCAGGGTAAAATTTGAGTTTGAATTACTAAGGTCACTAGAAGATTCGCTTGGGGTAATATGTCTAGATGTAAGTTGGTTTTCCATTCCCATTTACATGTGGCGAGGTTATATCTCCTAGTGATGACACTTAGTCTTTAGGTGTCAAGTTAGCAAGAGGTCTCACTTTGGTAGAGACACATGGCTTTGCTTGTATCCTTGTAAGGGCATGTGAGTATTATGAAGATCAAAAGAGTCTTGACATGCAAAGATAACACAAGTGGCTCTCATGCTATTTAAAAAAATTAAGTGGCTTACTAAGGTGGCTTAATAAGAATGATGACTCAACGATATGTGTCAAAACTGGTGGTAGCACTTATTCTCAGATGCCACTTGATGTGTGTTGACACCTAAATTTTGGCGCATCATTTAGTGGTTAATTGCATAGAAAATTAGGGATTAAATTTTGACCCTTGAACAAAAATATTACAAATCGCATAGCATAAAGTTTAGGTTCATATAGATTAATTGCATTTCGCATCGGATCGGCGGTGGTAAGCGAGCTTAAAATTCATCATGTAAATCGAGCTCGGGCATCGAACGAGACTCGACTCACTCGGAAAGCATGGGCCGAAAATCACACGCAAAAGGGTTTGGTTGTCTTAATTTGAGCTTAAATTAGCCCATTATGCTTAATTAAAGAAAAGTCCAAATTAATGTAGCCCACTTGGAATTAAATTAAAGCCTAAACCTAAGCCCATTAGGACTAAAAAACCCGACTAATTGACCTAGGTTTACACTATAAATATATGTTTATGTCTTTGGGGGAGGGGGGTCTCTTTCCGCAAATATCCATTACTCTCAAGGACCTCTTCATCACAACAGACCAAAGAGATAGGAGTTTTTAGCTTTTCCCTGCAGGAGGGACACAAGGCGTGTTGAACACATTGGAGAAGATGCCAAGAGTGGTCTCTACCAATCAGAGAAGAAACCAAAAAGAGAGAAAAGCCAAAAGAGAAGACTCGGTCAACGATGGGGGCCATTACAGAGGGATTTTGAGAGAGAAATTTTGAGTGAGTCCTCTCTCCTTCGTGGGGGAACAATTGAGGATACAAGGCCACAATTCCGAGGGAGCACCTGACAGAGAGAAAAAATTGGGATCCGTTAACGAAAGCCACAAGCGAAGACTTCCTCGCTCGCGTTCCACTCCTTCGCCGAGCAGACTTGCAGACTTCGTTGCCGAAAGTCACAACCCCCCATCACGACATTCCAGTTACTCAAGCCACTTTGGTGTGTCATAGCTACGAGGTTGCTGTCCACATTCTACTGGAACGACCAGCAGCCACCGAGAAGTTGATCCCGGTTCCGAGCAGCACCACCGAGAGCCCCTGAATCAAACACCATCCTCACGGTCGAGATCACCAGTTGCAAGCCAACCGTTGAGCGATCATACCACCGCGACCGTCGTTGAACGAAGCGTCCCGACGCATCGACGCACCGCCGATCCGCAATTCTGATCTGCTAGTGATTCAAATTTGGAATTATCCGCCAATTAGGTAAGATTATCTGAATATTTCTTTCAAATATTTAATTTCCTAGTTTTCGGGTGTTTGAATATTTTGTGAATATTTTGGTGGATAGCTAGATATCTTAAGGTAATTTTGTGATATCCGCAATATTCAAAAAAATACCCAAAATTGGGAAATTTTCCTAATTTGGCAACGTATCTGGACGACTATTCGACCTTATCCCTAAGGTACGATACGCGGCGATACGGAAAATCGTTATCTTGTCCATAATCACTTGGACACGATAATAGATTTTATTTGCTTTCCAAATTTGACCAATCAACTTTCCGTCAATATCTATAACCCTATAGATATGATTGTCAGTTTGATTTCTTTGCCTTATCCGAATTTAAAAAAAAATCTTGCGGATTGCGGGGATTGTTTGAATGTAGTTATTTTTGTTGATTGCTTTCCTTTTAAATAAAGAAAATCCAAAAACTTGTTAGTTAGATTTAAATTAGAAATTTTGCATGGTTAGGGAATCTTAGATATATCCAAAAGAATAAGATAATTATTTGATTTAAATCGGGATTAGGGGTTGCATATTTCCTAGTTTAAATTAAAGATTATTTTAATCTTAGTGGATTATTTAGGATATTTAATAATTTCGAATTTTAATAAAAATCCCAAAAAAGAATCACTTTAGGATAGATCAATCATTTTCTCTAGGATAGATTGCATGTTATTTTAGGCATTTTTTATTCCGAATTTCATTTAAAAATACCAAAAATAAATCATTTTTCCATCATTAGAATTAGGTCACGTCGTCGCATGGCATATAGTTTGCATGTTAGGTTGCATTAATCGCATGTTAATTTTTGCACGTCATTACATATAGGTTAGCTCTCATTTAAATAAGTGAAAATCCTAAAAAAATATTGAGTGAACTGCTTGTTAATTAGAAATCATATTAGGATTGTTGATGTGATTTTCTAGCTAACAATGCAGATGCTTACGTTGCTTCGAGGTAAGTAATTCTTCCAATCTTGCAATTTATTTAATGTTTTGATTATTGGGTGTTACCTTGGTGGTTTGCGCACTCGCATGAACACCTCACATGTTAGTAATTAGGCTATAAAATGGATCCCGACCGCATGCGAAACATTAATTTTTTTTTTGAAAAGAAAAGGTACCGAAAGGGCGCTAGACTAGATCTAGCGTAATCAAGTCCCCGAACTTAGAATCTCTGGTTCGTAGGAATAAAACATATCTCCCTATGTTTTATTTAGGTTTCTAATCGACCTACCACAAATAGATTAGTGGCGACTCCAAGCATGAAAATATTTGCACGTTAATAACTTAAATCCTAAGTCGCGAATTGGTAGGGCTTGGGAGGGCCCGAGTTAAGCTTAGTCTTAACAACCCATTAGCTTGAAAGAAAATTTTAGGTCGCGACAGCTTGGCGACTCCGCTGGGGAATAGAGTTAAAACTCTTAGTGGACTTAGGCCAGTTTTTCTTTTCAAAAAATATTTTTGTTTGGCAGCGAGGATCCCAGGTACGTCCCTAACATTTTAGGTGTTAAATGTTTTTGCAGAATTGGAGGTATAAGGGGAGACGTGATTGTTAACCATTTGTTTTGCAGGGAGGCGTTTGGATGTATGGTTTATTTTATGCACGGAGCGCTGTATGATATAACCTGCTATGCATGCCTTGCATTTACACTACACCGCACACACTACCCGCTGCCGGACCTGGGCGGCACAGGTTTAGGATGGTACTAAGACAGTGGACACCCCGACCACACCCGCGTGGTATGGGTCGCCTTCCTTGGTCCCGAAAGTTTTTTCACGGTGTCATTGAGTTTCCACCACGGTTGCACCCTTTGCAACCCGGGCCGGCTCCTTGACTAAGCCGGAGTCAGGGGAACCTCGGCCTAACCACAACCATGACTGGTTTAGCCCGATATTCCTCGCGTCTCCACTTTGCAAGCCAGAGTCTAGATAGAAATCGAACCTCACGTTTCATGTGCATGTCTATGTGATTACCATGGTCCTACCGGGTAAAGTAAGTCTTCCGAACTCTTCTTTTCGCAATTTATTTAGTTATTGCATTTTTCGGGTCGGTCCATGATAGGTCTAGGTGGGTTTTAAATTTGAAAGTAATAATCATTAAGTCTTTTTTAACAAAAAAAAAGAAAGAAAGCTCTTTTGGAGAATTATTTTCAATCTATGTCTTTATTTTCCTGGATGTGTCATAAGTCATTATTTCTTGAGAAATTTATCATTTTCACAAGTACATGGAGTAATGAGAAATGTCACGAAAAATGGGAATAAAAAGGAACAATTAGACTGAGTCATGGACTGATCGTTTTGAGGACGTATACTTACCATGCTATATTTTTTTAATCAGGTTATTACGGACCGTCAACGTTCCCCAATCCGTACTCGCTCAAGAGTAAGAATGACTGACCAAAATGAGCAGGCTCGTGTTGTTGTCCTTGAAACCGAGATGAAGCAAGTCCTGAATGTGCTCGAGAATCTCACCAAACAAGTTGCTTCCCTACAAACAAACATTTCCACACTATCTGCACCTACTCAACCGAGTGTAGAGATTGTACTGCCCGATGACTCTCCCCCTGTTGAGTCAAAAGATAAGGGAAAAACCGTTGCCATTGGCACTTCCTCGACCGAGAATGGTGCAACTTTAACTGACAAAACGTGTCCGATCATTACAAATGGGGGCGGTGCATTTTCTAAGCCACCAAAGAGTGATGAGGCTGAGCGCATTGATAAGCTTGAAGAAAAATTCCGTCAAATGCAAGGCTTTGATGATCAACTCTCACGAGGTCTTGCTCACATTGTCAAGGTCCAAGTCCCTAAGAAGTTCAAAGCGCCTGAGTTTAACAAGTTCGATGGTCTTTCCTGTCCTAAGATCCATTTACAGTACTACACGACGAGGATGGCGCCGTATGCCGATAATGTGCCACTCATGATCCACACTTTCCAAGATAGCTTAATCGGACCCCCCTTACAATGGTTCGTTTTGAAGAAGATTCACTCGCTCAAGACATGGGAGGATTTGTCTGATGCTTTCATCCGTCAATACAAATTCAATATTGACGTGGCCCCGTCACGTGAGGATTTGATTCGCACTGAGAAGAAAAAGACCGAAACCTTCAAGGCCTATGCCACTAGGTGGAGAGCTCTAGCTGTGCAAATCATTCCCGAGTTAACTGAGAAAGAGATGCTCGATACCTTTATGAAGACTTTACCATTCGAGTTTCGTAATCGAATGTTGGGTTCTAATTTTAATTCTTTAGCTGAGCTGATACCTGCGGGAGAACGCATTGAGATCGCTTTGCGTGATGGTTGGGCCACTGAGCAGGCTACCTCTGCTAAGAAGTTCACCCTCAAGAAGGATAAGGAACCGACACCTGAAGTGAATGTAGCTTACTCTCAACAAAGCCGTGACATTGCCTCGACAATGCAGTCTGTTGGCAAACAACAAGGTGGACGCCAATTCACTAGTCGGCAACAAGGTATTAAAAGGAACTTCACACCTCTGCCTGGGCCGTTATCCAAAGTTCTGCCTGTTCTTCAAAAGAAAAATTTGCTTTCAAGTGAGCCGAAACGCCCGAACCCCGAGCGGTTCTCTGGTTATGACTCCTCTAAGAAGTGTGAGTATCATATGGGGGAGGTTGGTCATTCTACTGATGATTGTTACGTACTGAAGCATAGAATTCAAGACCTTTTGGACACAAAGGCATTCTCTTTCAGCACTAATCAACCAAATGTCCAGCGGAACCCTCTACCCAACCATGCTGGAAGCACAGACGCTATTATTGAGTAGAGAAATTTCTATCTTTATACTCCTCTGCGAAGGAGTCTTTCATGCTT
Source organism: Syzygium jambos (assembly GCA_031216235.1). NCBI lineage: Eukaryota > Viridiplantae > Streptophyta > Magnoliopsida > Myrtales > Myrtaceae > Syzygium > Syzygium jambos. The sequence continues at coordinate 19,487,406 of CM062222.1, forward strand.
TCTAGGATTTCAAGTGGTTTATAGGATTTCCTGCTTTCTAGGATTTCAATTCATGTTTATTTTTTGATTCATAGGGCTTTGATTATTTGCATTTCCCTTCCAATAATGTAATTCATTCGACTCTATTCAATGAAATTACAAGTTTATTTGCATTTTGAGGGCATGTTGAAGTATACCAAACCAGCCCGGTGATGATATCCAACCATGAAAAGAAAATATCATCCGAGGAGAAATTCTGAGGGCTGGGCTTTCTCATGCTCCCTAAAAAAAAAAAAAGACTTTTCGAAAATAAAAAGCATTTCATTGTTTAAAAAAAACTTTTCCAAAGCATGCATCAAATAAACCTTGTTTGTTTGTCTGACTCATTTACTTTATGTCTCATAGCATAATTCTCCAGCTTATTGTGATGAGGAATTGACACATCGAGTTCTATTGATGATAAACCTATGGGGCAAAAGATTACCACCTACTTGGGTATGATGCTATCTCCAAAGAGCGAAAATGAGTGCTCAACAGTAGAGGATGATGAACTGAGGGGCATGTTGAACTTTGATGATGATAATGGATTGACAAATCCGACAGAGATAATATCATGGTTCTAATTGGAATCTTCTGAGTCTCAATTTACATTTGCTTAGTATTCAATTCATGCACGTTTTCTTGTGCAGGGGCAAAAGCAAAGATAGAGTGTTCATGTGTCCATCCTTTCCAAATAAAGGCAATCAAAGGACTCTCATTCCCAAGGACACTCTTATTGTTTGATATTGTTGAGCAATGACATGTTCTTGAAATGGATGTTATGCTTCTCATGCATTTAATGAAATTTTTGAATTATGAACCTTTGCATGCCTAAAGCTGATAGGTATTTAAAATACTGATATCTTTCGAAAGAGGGTTTTGCATGATAATTTACCTGTTTAACTCACCAAGTTCATTGAGGATGATCCAAATGGACAATTTAATGAATGATATGGCATTATTTGAGCATGCTAAATGAGATGTGTCGGGATGATGAAAGGCAAGCCATATCCTATACACAGTTCCCTATTCATACGCTTGTGAGATGAGTGAAAAATTCCATATCCACAAGGTAAAGGGTTATCTCGCGAAAGGTATGACTATCGAAATGATGAGAGGCAATTCACTTCTCTATCCTAAACAATACAGGTTATCCATTGTTTCGCCACTTTGAGCCTAAACACTTGGAGAAGCTTTTTCAAATTACCCCTGTCAAGAATCACCCCACATCGGGGTAAATTGGAGGTAAGTCGATATCACGAGGTGAGAAAAATGGATAGAAATTTTCTTGCTCACACTTGCATCAATCTTCAAGTGTTGCTATTGCAATGAATTCAAACATTAATTCAAGTGTCTTAAGATGATGAAGAGCGGTTCTTTCTCTATCCTACACACTTTATCCATTGCTTAGCCCACTTGAGCCTATATTTTCGTTTCATATGAACCTAGTTGGTGATCATCCCCCACACTGGGGCAAAGCAAAAACCATCATTATCCAAGCAGCATATTTGGAGCACCAACTGAAGACGAAGACCCTTGAGAGTCTAAATGTTAAGTTGAAGTGTAATTGGCCAATGTATGCATTGTAGACAGTGTGTGTCAAAAAAAAAATGGAAACTAGGGGGCATAAAAAAGCAGTGTGCCTGGTAAAAGCAAGGTCATTCCCCCTGAAAAAAAAAAGGAGAACTTTAGAGAAAAAATGTCAAGATATGACATGTCAAAGTCACGAATCCTGGTGGAGCAGTAGTCCTACAAGTCTTGAAGGAATCAAGTGACGAACTCTCGAGGCCAATGAAGCATCTACCAAGAAGACAATCCCTGGCGAAAAAAAGGACCGGTGATAATGCCTAGATGATCACCAACTCTCACCCTATTTATACACATCTTTGAGCCTAATGTGTCCTTTCGTTTCTTAACCAATGAACCCAGCCTACGTTACGTCCTTTACAAAGTCTCTTCGGATTAGGGCACTTGAATTAACGTAGAATTCATATGTTTATAAGCTTAGCTCGAAGAAGTGCGAGCAAGTCTATTTCTATCTCATTTTGTAGGGTTCTTGACTTGTAAACCCGGAGACAATTGCGGAGTATTTTCTTTCAATAGCCTTGACTCGAAAAATCCTCTTTGTTAAGCCATTGACCAAATCGACACTACGGTCCTGATAAAGACCTCTTAGATTGGTAAGGTCGTACTGCTTGCGAGAATACTCGGATCCTTGTCGACATGATGATGGTGAGACGGAGTGATTCTCATAGAATAGCCCTTCCGAATAAGAGTGAGTGAAAGCCCTTTCTAACTGAAAGTCTCTCATTTAGCGTTCTTAAGAAATCTATGTCACGAGTGAAAATTGTCTTAATTGATGATTCTCCCCAGTGAAAATTTGGTGATGCAAATATGGTAAAACCATCATGCATAAACCTCAATTGAATTGATGAATTTTAGAATAGCTGAGATTGCTAATCTCCTTGATGAATGCATATGTGTTTTGCTCTATTCATGTCTGACAGGTAATGTTTCCTCAAAGACTAAAGAGTTCCTGACGCTACAGTTGTTTTTTGAAACTTCGTGTTCGTCTAAATATTTTTGAATATTTAATTACTTGATTGTAGTTTCAGGTATCATTTCCGAAAATCCGAAGGGAATTTTCGATCTTATTAATCATATCTGATTGCAGTTTCAGATATCTTTTCGAAGATCTGAAGGGAATCATTGAGCCCGTTCAAATATCTGATTGAAGTTTCAGATATCTTTTCGAAGATCCGAAGGGAATTTTCGAGCCCATTCAAATATCTGATTGTAGTTTCAGATATCTTTCTCGAAGATCCGAAGGGAAGTTTCGAGTGTATTCATATTTGATTGCAATTTCAGTTTCAAGTTTCTTTCTCAAAGATCCGAAGGAAAATTTTGAGGCCATTCAAATACCTGATTGGAGTTTCAAGAATTTTTCTTGAACGTCCGTAGGGAATTATTCGATACCTTTTATCGAAAATCCGAAAGGAATTTTTGACCCCATCTCATCTCAAGCATCTTCTTTGAAAATCCGAAGGGAATTTTCAAGATTATTTCAGGTCTTATTTCGAAAATCCGAAGGGAATTTTCGAGCTTTCAAATACTATTGGGAATTCCAGATACTTGGCGGATTTCCAAAGCAAGTCCATACCACAATTTTGCTTTCCCAAATCTTCAGGTAAGTAAATGCATGTATGTTTTCTATCTTTGCATTAGCATCCACATATCACATTAGAAAATGGGTGTGGGCTCATTGAGATCCCATTTACTCGACAAAAAGATTAATTTTTATCATTGCATTTGCATAGTCAAAATTTAGGTATCATTTTATCTTTGAATGAAACCTCTTCGAGCTCCCTTTCAAAGAGGGGCAGCTGTTGACACCTAAATTTTGGCGCATCATTTAGTGGTTAATTGCATAGAAAATTAGGGATTAAATTTTGACCCCTGAACAAAAATATTACAAATCGCATAGCATAAAGTTTAGGTTCATATAGATTAATTGCATTTCGCATCGGATCGGCGGTGGTAAGCGAGCTTAAAATTCATCATGTAAATCGAGCTCGGGCATCGAACGAGACTCGACTCACTCGGAAAGCATGGGCCGAAAATCACACGCAAAAGGGTTTGGTTGTCTTAATTTGAGCTTAAATTAGCCCATTATGCTTAATTAAAGAAAAGTCCAAATTAATGTAGCCCACTTGGAATTAAATTAAAGCCTAAACCTAAGCCCATTAGGACTAAAAAACCCGACTAATTGACCTAGGTTTACACTATAAATATATGTTTATGTCTTTGGGGGAGGGGGGTCTCTTTCCGCAAATATCCATTACTCTCAAGGACCTCTTCATCACAACAGACCAAAGAGATAGGAGTTTTTAGCTTTTCCCTGCAGGAGGGACACAAGGCGTGTTGAACACATTGGAGAAGATGCCAAGAGTGGTCTCTACCAATCAGAGAAGAAACCAAAAAGAGAGAAAAGCCAAAAGAGAAGACTCGGTCAACGATGGGGGCCATTACAGAGGGATTTTGAGAGAGAAATTTTGAGTGAGTCCTCTCTCCTTCGTGGGGGAACAATTGAGGATACAAGGCCACAATTCCGAGGGAGCACCTGACAGAGAGAAAAAATTGGGATCCGTTAACGAAAGCCACAAGCGAAGACTTCCTCGCTCGCGTTCCACTCCTTCGCCGAGCAGACTTGCAGACTTCGTTGCCGAAAGTCACAACCCCCCATCACGACATTCCAGTTACTCAAGCCACTTTGGTGTGTCATAGCTACGAGGTTGCTGTCCACATTCTACTGGAACGACCAGCAGCCACCGAGAAGTTGATCCCGGTTCCGAGCAGCACCACCGAGAGCCCCTGAATCAAACACCATCCTCACGGTCGAGATCACCAGTTGCAAGCCAACCGTTGAGCGATCATACCACCGCGACCGTCGTTGAACGAAGCGTCCCGACGCATCGACGCACCGCCGATCCGCAATTCTGATCTGCTAGTGATTCAAATTTGGAATTATCCGCCAATTAGGTAAGATTATCCGAATATTTCTTTCAAATATTTAATTTCCTAGTTTTCGGGTGTTTGAATATTTTGTGAATATTTTGGTGGATAGCTAGATATCTTAAGGTAATTTTGTGATATCCGCAATATTCAAAAAAATACCCAAAATTGGGAAATTTTCCTAATTTGGCAACGTATCTGGACGACTATTCGACCTTATCCCTAAGGTACGATACGCGGCGATACGGAAAATCGTTATCTTGTCCATAATCACTTGGACACGATAATAGATTTTATTTGCTTTCCAAATTTGACCAATCAACTTTCCGTCAATATCTATAACCCTATAGATATGATTGTCAGTTTGATTTCTTTGCCTTATCCGAATTTAAAAAAAAATCTTGCGGATTGCGGGGATTGTTTGAATGTAGTTATTTTTGTTGATTGCTTTCCTTTTAAATAAAGAAAATCCAAAAACTTGTTAGTTAGATTTAAATTAGAAATTTTGCATGGTTAGGGAATCTTAGATATATCCAAAAGAATAAGATAATTATTTGATTTAAATCGGGATTAGGGGTTGCATATTTCCTAGTTTAAATTAAAGATTATTTTAATCTTAGTGGATTATTTAGGATATTTAATAATTTCGAATTTTAATAAAAATCCCAAAAAAGAATCACTTTAGGATAGATCAATCATTTTCTCTAGGATAGATTGCATGTTATTTTAGGCATTTTTTATTCCGAATTTCATTTAAAAATACCAAAAATAAATCATTTTTCCATCATTAGAATTAGGTCACGTCGTCGCATGGCATATAGTTTGCATGTTAGGTTGCATTAATCGCATGTTAATTTTTGCACGTCATTACATATAGGTTAGCTCTCATTTAAATAAGTGAAAATCCTAAAAAAATATTGAGTGAACTGCTTGTTAATTAGAAATCATATTAGGATTGTTGATGTGATTTTCTAGCTAACAATGCAGATGCTTACGTTGCTTCGAGGTAAGTAATTCTTCCAATCTTGCAATTTATTTAATGTTTTGATTATTGGGTGTTACCTTGGTGGTTTGCGCACTCGCATGAACACCTCACATGTTAGTAATTAGGCTATAAAATGGATCCAGACCGCATGCGAAACATTAATTTTTTTTTTTGAAAAGAAAAGGTACCGAAAGGGCGCTAGACTAGATCTAGCGTAATCAAGTCCCCGAACTTAGAATCTCTGGTTCGTAGGAATAAAACATATCTCCCTATGTTTTATTTAGGTTTCTAATCGACCTACCACAAATAGATTAGTGGCGACTCCAAGCATGAAAATATTTGCACGTTAATAACTTAAATCCTAAGTCGCGAATTGGTAGGGCTTGGGAGGGCCCGAGTTAAGCTTAGTCTTAACAACCCATTAGCTTGAAAGAAAATTTTAGGTCGCGACAATGTGTTTGTGTCCTAATCCAAAATATTTGTGAATAATTACAATAAAAACAGTGTTCTTTTGCCTTTGGGGGCATTAATGTAAGTAATTAATCATTAGTACTAATTAACTAAAGTTCAAACAAATAATACCACACCCATCAACAACTAAAACGACAATAAATTGAATAGCTCCGCTCTACTATTAACGTATACATCAACATTTTTAAATTTTAGTTTTCAATATGTCAAACTCAGAACGATTACATTTGCGGAAAAATCATCTCCGCGTCTATTGTACCTCATAAAATTAACATACTAACTAAGATTTCTACGTGTCCACCCAATTTCTAATCCAAATAATGCTTAACTTTATAACTTAATATTATTATTGGATACCGAAAATTCCTAATGTCACAAAAATATTATATGAAAAATCTGGATGTCACATGATGTTTTGAGACAAAGATTATAAATGTTAGCAACTGAAAGACTACGGCAGGATAACTGGAAATTGTCAAAGAACGGCCGATAGTTTTTTTGTCAAACTGTCAGAGCATCCGACGATGAGACAAATCCAACAGACTCCATTTTTGGAAACCATGTTGATGTTCGAGAAGAAACGTCCTATGAGCGATCCTTTTCTCGGACAAGCAGCTTCTAACAACTTTCAACGACTCTTTGCTCCTCAAGACCATCTCTAATGGGGAGATTAAAGATGTCTATATATATGAGGATTAATGAAGCTCAAGGGGTTGGACAAAAAATAAAGAAAATTGTTACTGTTCATTGATGTTATCTCTACTGATAATAGTGTGGTATGTTCGTTTGATACTTCTAGTATAGTGTTCTTGCTGCTCTTAATCTTGATAAGATGAAGCGTACAAAAATGAAAACAATATTTGAGTCATGATAGTGTGATCTATTATTGATAGGATTAATACTTGCAAATTGTAACTTGTCTTGGAGAGCACTACTGGATCCTATCTCACGTCGTGACTGTTAGTCTAGAAAGTGTACGTAAGCTTGGGGATATAACCAATATGTTGTGTGCTATCTTACTGACAGCATCATGCACGCCTAATAATATCTGTCTTAACTGATTTTCCAGTGTTAGTTGTTCATTTCCGCAAAAGACTATCCTAATCTTTAAACAACATATTCACCGCCCTGTAGATTGCATAGTTAGCCACAACACATGGAACTTTACCACCTATCTACTAAGTAATGTTGTGGGAAATGCAAAAGACAATTGAAAGAACCAAAACAAGTGTAGAGTTCGGAAGAATTGGAGCTAGAAACATAATAGCAAACATGATTTCGTGGTGGCATTTTAGGAATCATGCGAAAATTGTGGCATTTTAAACATTAGAGCTGAGTCGCATGATTCTCAATGTGGCCAATTAAATGGCCCATGATGACACGATACACATAATTGTCGGGGCTAATTAAATGAGACTCGAAAGATACACCTACAAAAAAGATGCACCAACACCATCCTTCTCTTTTTAAGGCTAATTCCAAAAACAAACACAAATTTTAGATCGAGTAACAATTCTTGTCCAAATTTTTTTCTGTCCTATAAAAAAGCATTAACTTTAGGTCGAGTGACAATTCTGGCCCAATCTTTTTTTTGTCTCATAAAAAATCACCAACTTTCACCCTTATCCCAAATCTAGCCCCCGTTAACTTTATGTCTGAAGTCACCCTTGTTTGAGAAAAAACTTCTGGTCGTGAGCTTGGCAGATCTTGTCCATGGCATCTATCAACAAGCGATGGTCAACAATCTTTTTTTTGTCTCATAAAAAATCATCAACTTTCGCCATTATCCCAAATCTAGCCCCCGTTGACTTTATGTCTGAAGTCACCCTTGTTTGAGAAAAAAGTTATGGTCGTGAGCTTGGCGTAGTCATGGCCACGGGCCGGTTTTGGCCCGAAACCGGCCCTGTCAAACCGGGGCCTGGCCCGTTGACCGGGCCTGCGGTTCGGAACCATCCCGGAACCGACGGTTTCGGGCCCGATTCAAAAAAAAAAACTTGCAGCAGGGCCTGCACGTCTCAGGCCCTGCTGCAACCCATTGCCAGGGCAGCCTTGGCAACGGGCAAAAGCCGCCGCAAAAGTAAAAAAAATTTTAAAAAAATTTAAAAAAAAAACACCCTGCAGCAGGGCCTGCACATCTGCAAGCCCTACTGTAGCCCGTTGCCAGGGCAGCCTTTGCAGGTTGCCTTGGCAAAGGGCAAAAGCTACCGCAAAAGTAAAAATTTTAAAAAAATTTAGAAAAATTAAAAAGGTAACCGTTGCAATTGCAACGGTTACCTAGCTTTTTTTTTTAATCCAAAATTTTCTTCTCATTTTTTTCCTTATAAATTCTCTCATATTTTCTCAATACTCTCAATACTTTCAATTCTCTCAAATTCTCTTCTCTCAAATTTTCTCAATACTCTAAATTCTCTCAAATTTTCTTAAATTCTCTCAATTTTCTCAATCCGCACAATTCTCTCTTAATTCTCCCAATCAATCCACTCAATTCTCTCAATCCACTTGAAAAATGGCAAGTGGAAGTCGAGTGCCAACTGGCAAAGGTAAGAATATCATGACAGAATCCCACCATTCTTTTGATCCTCGTGATTATGTAGATTTTGAAGATGATGAAATCAACATTTTTTTTATGTGAAGCACGTCTCGATGCAAGAAAGTTTTCATCCTCCTGCCGAAATATCTACAACAAAGGAGGCGGAGCGGGAACTTACATCTGACATTTGGCATCACTTCACGAAAATGAAAAGGTTTGATATTAGTGAAAAAAGGTATGATATAATTTGTAAACATTGTGGAAAAATATATAAATATACAGGTGGACAAGGATATGGAACATTCAAACGACATCTTAGGAGCAAACATCCAACCCAAGCGAGAATCGATATCGGGCAACAACAAATTTCCGGGTACGTCAATCCTAACACTTCTCCTTTATTTCATTTTAATGAAAAAACTTATAAGGAAGAATTAAGTAAATTTGTTTCCGTTGAGCATTTATCATTTAGTTTTGGAGAAATATTTGGTTTTAATCAATTTGTACAAAAAGCATGTGCTCCACAAGCAAAACGTGTTTCTAGAAATTCACTTAAACGAATAATTAAATATCTTTACAGAAATGGAAAAAAGGATTTAGAAAACTTTTTTATGCAATTTAATGGATGCGTGCATATAGATAGTGATATTTGGAGTGATCATTGGCAAACGCATTCTTATATGGGCATAACATGTCATTGGATAGATGACGATTGGAGTATTCAAAAAAGAGTTATTGCATTTAGAGTTTTCGATGGTAAGCATACGGCAAATAATATTTATAGAATTATTAGGCAAATTTTAGAAGAATATTATTTGCTTAACAAAATTTTTTCAATTGGTTTTGATAATGCCACGGCAAATACCGTTTCAATTGTTGATTTAGAAAATATTTGTAAACCCGCTTCTGGCGGAAAATTTTTTCACGTTAGATGTGCTTGTCATGTTTTAAATTTATGTGTACAAGATGGTTTGAGAACTCTTGATATTTTTCTTGAACCAATGAAAACGACGATTCAATTTTTATGGAAACATCCCCAAAAAATAAAAGAATGGGGTAAATTTTGTAGAGAAAATGCCAAAAAGCCAATAAGATTTCCAAGAGATATTTCAACTCGTTGGAATTCCACTTTCCACTTGCTTGATGAATCTTATGAATATAAAGATTTATTATGTGCATTCATTTCTAATAATATACCTCAGATTAATTTATACCCACAAGAGTGAAGTATTTGCAAAAAAATTTTAGATATTTTAAAAGTTTTTAATGATGCAACTTATACTTTGTCCGGTGTTTATTATCCTACTACGCATTTATTTTTAGTAGAGTGTATTAATATTGTCAGAATTTTTTACGAATATGAAAATGATATTGAATTACAACATACTATAGTAACAATGAAAATGAAGTGGCTACATTATTATGGCGAAATTCCCATTATTTATTTAGTTGCTTGTGTTTTTTATCCGCGTTGCAAATTAGATGGTTTAAGTGATTATTTGCATACGTATTATCGATGTTTACATTATGATACGGTAAATGTTACAACCATACTAAGTGAGGTTGAAAACGTAGTAATAGAATTATATAATGAATTTTATACTAAATATAATTTAGGTGATATTGGATCTTCTCAATCTACCGAGATATAAAATGAGAGTACAGGTAAAATTAGTAGAGGGTACCAACTTTTATTAAATAGACAAAAAAAACAAAATGGAGTAATAGGAAATATTTCTGAATTAGAACTTTATCTAACCGTTTCCTTTGAGTTTACTAAATCCAAAGGTAGTACAGATTTTTTAATTTTAGATTGATGGAAGAGGCACGCAAGCCAATACCCAATCCTTTCTCTTATTGCAAAATAAATTTTTTCAATCCCTTGTTCCACAGTTGCGATCGAACAAGCATTCAGTGCCGGAGGTAATATTTTGGATGAACATCGTTCAAGATTAGCTCCAGAATCAGTGGAGATGTAAGCTTGTGTCGATGATTGGACGAAGGCTCAATACCGACAACAAGAGATAAATCAGAATAATGAATCCGAATTCTTTAACGACGGATATACCACCGGTACCGGTACCGCTACCGCTACCGGAACCGGAACGGGTAGCGACGACTGTGGATAAAAGAACTGTTGGAGTTGACAAATATTTCGGGGATCCTTGTTTCTCATACCGGGCACGCTTACGTGAGTTTAGGGAAACCGAAGTATAATCCGACCACATGTGACCTCTGCACACAGAATGTGGGGGTTCGGATAGGCTTAGATTTTTGAGTCATTTTAGTGCATATATATTATGCTCCTTTTTTTTTATAGATCATTGTAACAAATTGTAAGGCGTTTAATGATAATTTATTAAGTTCAAGCCCCCCTCATTCTCTCTTTTTATCCCCAAATTTGATTACAATTTACATTTTGATTACAATTTATATTGAATAATTCATTATTTCATTATTTCATTATTTTTTTTATTTCATAAATTTTTTTTAAAATTTTAAATTATAAACCGAAACCGGCAGGAATCGAAATCGGAACCGGAAGGAACTGGCTCAGAATCGGAACCGGCACGGAATCGACCCGGAACCGGAACTGGCACGGAACCGATCCGGAATCGTCCGATTCATTCATGGCCAAGAACCGGAACCGCCGGTTTTGAATCGGAATCAGCGATTCCTGAACCGTGGCCATGACTAGCTTGGCGAATCTTGTCCATGGCATCTATCAACAAGCGGTGGTCTACAACTTCAAACTATGACAAAACGACGAAGTCAAACCAAAGAGATTCAATTTGGAGATTTTTTTATTTGCCGGTGAAGTGAAGAAAATGAACAGTTTCACCGTTATTCTTGTCGCGACCTAAAAAATCGTGGTGTCCGATCTTAGACTAATGGATTACTAGATCAATTAAATTAACTAACCTAGCTCGAGTTCTCCCAAACCTTACCAAATCGCAACTTTGGTCCAATTGTGAGCATGCAAATATTTTCAATGGGAGTCGCCACTAATCATTTAAGGTAGGTTGATTAGAAACCTAAATAAAATAGCGGGAGTACTATTTTATTTCTGCGAACCAGAAATTATGAATTCGGGGACTTGGTTACGCTAGATTCCCTAACGCCCTTTCGGTACCAATTTCAGGAAAACTACTCAATTTGACAATTTTGATAAATCTTGACTTAGAGTTCAAAGGTGCAGAAATTTTCTCTTTTTTTCACTTATTTAAATGAAAGCTAACCTATATGTAATGACGTGCAAAAATTGACATGCGATTAATGCAACCTAACATGCAAACTATATGTCATGCGACGACGTGACCTATTTCTAATGACGGGCATATTATTTTTTGTATCTTTTTAATGAAATTCGGAATTAAAAAATGCTGATTATCTAAACATGCAATTTTAAACTAAAGAAATTAACCTATTCTAGAGTAATATTTTTGGTATTTTTTTATCGAAATTCGAAATTAAAATCAAGTAAAAAAAATAACCGCTAAATCTTTCGAATTAAGTTTCGATCTGAAGCCTGACAGATCGATCCTAAAATTCGAAATACCCGCTATGGAAATAACTCTATCTAAAGCCTGATAGATAGATTTATTTCCACGTGTGCGGTTGCGGATTAGGAAATTTTCTTAATCGATCACATCTTGAAAAAAATTAGATATCTCAAATATCTTGGATATATTCAAAGGATTTTGAAAATTCTAAATTTTATCCAAATTTGATAAGATTAGATATCAAAGATTTCAAAAAAGGAAATAAATCCTAATTGAAATATGCTTATTACTCGAATATGCAAAATTAGATATCAATAAGCACAAATTAGGCAACGAAATATTCAAATCAAATTGGGATAAGATAATTACCTGATTTGCAGATTTCTTTCCTAATTTGAATTTGCAGCGGATCGGGATTGCGGATCGGCGAATCGACGGTGGCCGCGACGGCGACGGCAGGCGTGCAGAGGCGGTGGCGCGGTGGCACGGCGGCGGGCGTGCAGAGGCGGTGGCGCGGCGGCAGGCGTGCAGCGGCGGTGGCGCGGTGGCAGGCGTGCAGCGGCGGTGGCGCGCGGCGTCAGGGGCGGCGGCGGCTTGCAGCGGCAGTGGCGCGCGGCGGGGGCAGCGGCACAGCGGCGCGCGGCGGGGGCAGCGGCAGTGGCGTCTCCAATGTTCTTCCCTTTCTCGCTCTCTTCACGTGTGCCTCTTGTGTATCTCTCTGAAAAAATCTGATTTCTGAAAATTATGAAGGCTCCCCCTTCTCTGACTTTTCTTTGTGTATCTTTGAATGGCCGTCTATTCTCCAAAACCCCCTCACGATTTCTCATTGAATTTATAGGCAAAGTTTAGGGTTTTGCTTGCAATTACTTCCTATTTTGATTCAAGGAAAATATTGTAATATCTTTGTGATAATATCAATTTATTCAATTTGAATCGTGATAATATCAAGATTAACAAATCAATATTTTCCAACTCGATATTTTCCAATAAAAATTTTAGCTCTTATAATGTTCATGGGCTTGGCCAAGAATTTTCTTGAACGCGGGCTTAGTCCAATTTCATTAAGTTCAGAGCTGTTCTTTCGAGTCCATCCACCGCTGGTCCAATGCAAATGTAACTAACCTATATGAACCTAAACTATATGCTTATGCGATTTTAATATTTTTGTTTAGGGGTTAAAATTTAATCCCTAATTTTCTATGCAATTAACCACTAAATGATGCGTCGAAATTTAGGTGTCAACAATTCTTTAAGATGTGGCTCTGAGAAGAAGACAACGAATAGTACTTTAAATCCAATCAGCAAGCCACGTGGATTTATTGCTAAGATGAAATAGTCAAGCTGGATAATCAATTATTCCAAGTCCAAGGGAGCCAGATTTGTGATTCAAGCGAAAGTATGTGATTTTTTATGAGACAAAAAAAGTTAGGGTCAGAATTGTCACTCAACCTAAAGTTAGTACTTTTTTTATAAAATAAAAAAAAGTTGGGGTCAGAATTGTCACTCGACCTAAAGTTGGTGCTTTTTTTTTTTGAATCAGGCCTCTCTTTTTATATAGCAACTTGTATTTTCTTGCATTTGCTGTTCATGGAAGGGCCTAAACTGAGGCTGCGACATGATTTGTACGTAGCGGGCCAACCGGGTATCTTTCCGCGAAGCCGAAAGGTTGCACGACAGGAAGACAATAAAATTCATGTTCCTTATGATTCCTTGCCTCGTCATATCTGAGCAGGCTTCCGCTTCTGGCATGCGATGTTGTACTTGAAGAGCTTCCCCTGGCCCCAACCATCTCTACATCATGTTAGACATGCTGCCTTCTCAAGCGGCCAGTCCCAGTTACGCATTCACCAAAAAATTTGGCACCACGTCATGCAAACGGTCTTCTTGACACCCATTGTGCTCCATCTCAATCTGGAATGTCCTCTAGACATCGAACGCTCTTCTCTGCAAAGCAGTCACCGCGGTTGTTCTGGAGTTTCTTTGACGGTAGGGGTTTTGTCTGAGGTAGCATCTTGAGAGGGAATCGGAGGACTAGTTCGCCCTGCAATTTCTTTCAATCATCCACTTGTTGTGTCTCTTGGCCATCGAATGGGTCTTGTTACCCAAGTGGAGGCAGACATGTACGCTTCAAAATCACAAAACTCATCGAAGGACTCGAACATGTTTTGCCTAGCGAAGTCTGAAATATGGCTGAATAATCAAAAACGGTTGTTGCTGTCCATTGTGATATTTAGAGCGTGATAAATCGTTATAATGGGGAAAAAGCACGAGATTGATGCACGGTAGTAGAGAGTAAGAGCAATAAGAAGTGATATGCGAGTGAAGATGAGGAATGATGCACATGAAAGAGAGAGGGCGTCAATCTACAGATAATTTTACCTAGATGGTTATTGTCCAATGATAGTAGGGGCCTCAAAGACCCATCAAATATTTCCTTGAGACCGTATCCAGGATAGTAGGAATTCAGGCCTCGGTCAGACCAAGGTACCGTGCCAGCATGGTCCCATCCCTGCTGGGCTGACACGGCCGTTAGCCAACCCTAATTTTGGTATTTATATCTACTCAACCAGACATCCTAATTGGCTTTGATTGAGCCTTGTTGAGGTTTTTCGTCTTCTTGACTTTTCCTTTGCGAAAATTATCAAAAAAAAAGTTGTAAACCTGTTACAAATTATGCCAATTCAGTCTTAAATTTTTTTTTACCAATTAAGTCTTAAACTTTTTACATTTGTGCCAATTCATTTCATCTGGCCAATTTTGACCAGATATCATTGACATGAATGGCTATCATGGGTAATTTTTAATAATATTTTAATATTTTCTCGAATTTTTTATTTTTTATTTCTTTTTTTTCTTCCCTTCTTCCTCTAGCTAATCGCCGGACCTCGCTAGCCACTCGCAAGGGTGAGCCTTGCTAGCCAAAGGAAGAAGGGAAGGAAAAAAAAGAAAGAGAAAGAAAAGATAAAAAAAGGAAAACAATTCAAAAAGTGATAACATATTATTAAAATTTGTTCACGTCAACGCCGGCCGCGTCATGTAAGACGAGCAGTGTCTATGTTAGGGATTTCTAGCCAATTTTGGTCTGATGGACTAATTTGACACAAATGTAAAAAGTTTGGGATTCAATTAGCAAAAAAAAATTTAAGATTGTAGTAACATAATTGCAATAAATTTAGTACTTTTTTAGTATTTTTCCCCTTTTCCTCCCTTCACAAAGAGAGACAGGTAAAAATAGGTTATCATCGTTAGAAAGCCATTATCATACTAGGACTTAAATTGTTGCGTCGCCATCTCATTAGCTTTCCATGCAAAATCTCGATGAAAAGCTACCGTTTCCTCAAATGGGCAAGTAAATTGGACGCATGGCCCATTGATGCTTTCCATGCAAATTTCGATGATGTTGAACTTGCAACATCATCTTGTAAACTTAGGACGGACGTCACATGAATGAGCCGGAAACACCGGTATCAATCGAGGAATTGAACAGAGAATGACGAATGATAAGCAATAGAAATTGCGTCTTTCGACAAAGTACCGTGATCGAATACTTCCGTCATCCTTCTTGCCCGAGGAAGTAAGTGTTTAGGGTTCCAAGAGCAAACAGAGAATGCAGTTGGCAATGCAACGGATGGAAACAAATGGACATTTTTGCACGTCGATCTTTTTAACCACTGATATTTGATGATTAATACGGATTGACATGTCCCATGGCTGAGAGATCGAGGGCATGACAATCGTATGTGTGAGACTTGTCTTCGCACCTGCGATCAGGCACATCCATTGTCCATCGACACGAGGCAACAATGCTTTACCCCAACTATGAGTCATACAGGCAACGTAGTTTTAACAGCCGACAATCAATTTAACATTCTTCTATACATGTCAAAGCTCTACGTCATACAAGATTTGTGGGAGAGAACAAAGTAAAAGGATGACAAAACCAACCTATTTGTCTAAACAACAGCTGTATATTACATGACAAAACCAACCTATTTGTCTAAACAACAGCTGTATATTACAAGTCCAAGGAACTGCGAGCACTAACACATTCCTTCCATATAAACTGGATATGGATAGACACTTAGGGAAATTTTAACAAGTTAAAATTAAGAGTCATCAACAGACTTACACTGATGGCACCTGCAAGCCTCTTTCGGTACCAGAGTCATCGCGGTTTCAGCTTAAAAGGGCACATCGCGGTCGCCATTGTCGTTAAAAGGGAACGTCAGGAAGCGTATCTTTATGTCACTGTACTGCATCTAATATCGATCAGCCGTGACTTGACAAGGCATGGCATAACATATGCCAAAGGAAAACCAGTAACGAGATTCCGAGAAGCAATAGAAGTCATCTTTGCCAAACAAAAAGCTAAAGGTGCCTTTGCAGAAGTAAATCACACAATCCCACCATCTGAGCTACTGCAGGCTTGATTTGGAAGAGCGGCATTTCCAAATTCCCCATCCAAGCTCATCTGTTGGACTTCTTGAGGGGACAAAATCTTGATATAGCGCACACAGTTCACAAAATCCCTGGAACAGAGAAGAAAACCAAATGTGAGAAATTGGAATTGTTGAGAGGAGGAAATCATATTTGAAACTTGGCACTTAGCACTTCAAAGATGCCAATGATGCACTTGTCAGGACAAAGCAATTCCTATAGCTAGTTTTACATTTAATATATGTAAAAACAATCAGCCATTGCAATTAATTTCAACAATCAAAGTGAAACATCCTGAATTGAAGAACAAAACTGTAATTAAAGCAAAATAATGTAACGAAAATGGTTTTAAAAAACACAGCACCAGCCAGAAGGAATGAGATGCAGGGAGCAAATTAGGCCATAACAGTATAAACTACAGAGTGGAAAACTGAAATACTTACTCCCAAGGGTCATCTCCAACTAGCAACACATCATTCTCATGATCAACATACACTAGTTTCCAGCCTATTTTTTGTCCATCTTCCAACTGTCCCTCTATGCCAAATCTACGAGCCAGGTCCTGTTTGAGCTCGTCATAACCAGAATACCGGGTGATATCAACAGATCTCCCAACAGCTCCGCGTTTGTAGACCTTCACAGAAATATTATTAGTACTAAGTAGTTTGAACAGGGAAAAAATCTAATGAGCAAGCATTATCTTTTATTTCCAACAGACCTTGGTGAATGTCCGCATTCGCTGAAACTGAGGAGCTGTGGGTCCCCAAGGACCTCTGTTCACTAATGCACTTTCATTTAATGCGGATTCCATCAAGTTAAATGCCACATCTGGAACTCCAAAAGACTGAGAGACTATTGAAGATGAGAGCTGCTGGGGTTCTTTGGAGTTGTAATCAGCAAGTATGCCAGCAGAAGGAAGGCCACTGGCAAAATCTTTGCCCAATCCAACCATACCCTTTCCAAACATAGAGTCAGAATTCACAGAAATTCCAGCCTGTACATCAGCATTAGAACTAAAAGGAACACTACTTCTAATATCGGCCTGAACCTCTCCATCCTGACTCGTATCTCTAAACAACATTGACTGCTGATTGTAGGAGACTGAGCTGTTATTTTGCTGAATATGGACATCGCTCTGAGAAAGGCAAACTGAAGTTGTTGAAGATGAAGCATCTAAATAATCTGTTTGTGTTGTTGCCCCATTCAGGTATGTCTGAGCAGAGAAAAATCCTTGGTTTTGGCCCTTTGAAACATCCAGAGAAGGCTTTACATCAGGCTTTTGTTGGAATTCTTTCATCATGTTATTACCGTTAGACCCCATGGTTTCCAATGTGCTGGGATTCCAGAAAGTGGCAGTTGACTGTGACATGTCCTCGCTAAGTGATGCACTCCGGTGAGGCCTACCATTCATCATTGACTGGACAATATTTGCACAAATTTGTCCAGATGCCGAAGTTGAACAAGGCACATCATCTGTAGTTACAGATGGCCCACCTGTGGCAGCTCCAGTCAGCAAACTGGCAGAAGCAGAAGCATGACTTGTTGAAATTTGTGGGAGTCCCATATGCCCCACCATTTCAGGTAGCAGCCCTGATTGCTCTTGCTGGAATTTTGGCTGCTGAGACGGATTAGAGAACCGCACATTCACCTGGCTACTATTCTTTTGAATTTGCTGGGGGATAATATTTGGCTGACTAAGTGAGTTTGGTGTGCTTTGAGGCATTTCCAGCATTTGGCTTGGTATCATGGACTTAGAAAAGCTATGAGAGATATCTGGATGTTGTCTCTGCTCCTGGAGTTGTTGGGGATGATTTGGCTGCTGTAACGCTGACTGTTGGGCCAACAGTGACTGTTGCTGCTGCTGAAGCTTCTGTAGTAGTTGAAGCTGAATCTGGTTGTCAGACATTGGTAACTGAGGGCTTGATTGATCAGGCATCTGTGAGTTCAATGCACTCTGCTGCTGATTCTGACCCACAATCTGTTGCTGCTGTGGCTGATGTAAACTTTGAGGAAGGCTTCTATGGAACGGTTGGTTTTGATTCAAGGATTGCTGTGGGAGTAGGGTACTAGATTGGATCAGAGATTGGGGCTGAAGAACTTGGGCCTGAACTTGAGCCGAAGGCAGAGTCTGACTAATCAAACTTTGCCTTGGTTGTTGACTAATTTCGGTCAACTGTTGCTGTGGCTGCATGATGTTGGTCAGTGGATTCAACGTAGAAGGGAGCTTGGTTAGCTGATCAAGCTGCTGTGCTTGTTGGGGTGGTCTCTGGGTATTGAACTGTAAATTGTTCAATTGAGCCATTTGTGGCGCTGAAAACCCTAGTTGACGTGAGAGATCTGTTCCAGAGAGATTTTGTAGAACAGAGTTGGATAAGTTGGGCATGTAATTTGGCTGCACTGAGTTTGCAAAGGAAGGACTTTGTTGAATGTTCATCCAATGCATTAAGCTTAGGCCAGAGAGAGCATGGGGATCCTTCACACTAAGGTCATCGCCAAGCCATGGCATTGTCCTCTTAAACAAGCTATCTAAATCTGAGAAGTCATCATCTGCAAAAGGAAATGGAAAAGGTTAGATTTCCCATCATCAGCTGGAAGTCTATCTTCCTATCCCTTAATTAGACAATCTTACCACAAGATGTAGAAAGAGTTTACTTTTAAACTTCAAAGATTTCATTTACCGTCAGATTTTCATAGAACTATGTGTTCAAAGTTCCATTCATCAGTAGATTCATGAGCTTGCAGTAGGAATTGGCTCTCCACTAGAGATAATATATCAGGATGTATTCATCTGGGTTTTCTTTTGCTAGTAGGATAGTTAAGATAAGTGTATTTACCATGTAAGCCCTAGCTATAGGCAAGGGAGAACCAATAAACAAAAGCAAGACTGGGCATCGATATTTACAAGACTAGTCTAGGTAAGAAATAAACAAGGGACGAGCTTTTGTTTTCATTTTCCCCTAATACTGTACAAAATTCCATCAAAATTCATTTGATTTGGTTTTATTAGTTTTTACCAGGCATCCCTGGTTGTCTTGGACGCTTGGATCTGAAGAACGGAGGAGGGCAGAGGAAGAATGGGGCAGTAACAGGTTCAATTTCCCAAATAGAGACACGTGTACGCTTTTCCCCAGCAGTTGATTCATCCCAACCAACCTATCCAAGGAAATAAAGTATTTAGGACCAAAAAACATTCAAATTAGAAATACTAAGAGCCCATACTAAGAGCACAAGTCTGGTAAAAAAAGTAAACTTTTTAGGAACACGACACTGGATACCTGCAAATTGCGCCACTGTGAGTTTTTCCATCTAACAGGATCAATATCGCTGATACCTGTTATGGTACCCATAAACCTGCAGATCAGATGCCAACATATCATAATCTGAAAACTGGAACCTAAGCCAAACATTAAGTGGTCACTCTCAAGTGCAAGCTAATTCTAAACATCTGAAAGAGTCAGTCAACTGCTTCATTTTTAACTTTTTGAGGAAGGGGATTATCAAAAACTTAAGTGGCTGAAGCCAAAGTTTAACAGGCTGAGTTGCATACTTTGCTATGTTTAGCGGTGTTACACAAGGAAACTCCAAAACTTGAGCTTCATCATGTACTCAATATATTTATGAGCAAGGATAATTAAAACCTCAAAAGGCGTAGCCACATGCCGAAACAGAATCAGAGATCAACTCAGGTTTCCTTGTTATGTAGATTAACTCAATAGTTTCTACTCAGTAATGCATAACATTGATAAGGATACTCGCAAATTACGAAGAATAAAAAGTACCTTCTTGTTCCTGACTCTTCAGTTTCAAACATCATGCGAAATCGCATACCAAGTGATATTTGGTTGCTGTAAACTGCCTTGTAGTATTTGGCCAAAGGGATAACAAACTCTGATGGGCTAGCCCTGAGTGCAAAACTACTTTTAAGAGTACTATTAAAATAGTAATATGGCAAAGTGAAGCTGGATTGAGCCATATGAGAAAAAATTAAATAGAGACTGACCTTGGATTGTAGAACACAGTGAAGGGGCTATTATTCGCAGTAGCATGAGCAGCTGCGGCTAGGATGCCAATATGCATGCTATCACTTGACAATACTGATGAGGATAGATTAGTTGGTTGCCGGTTAGCCTGTCTAATGCCCAAGAGCAGCTGTTGTTTCTCATCCCTACTCACAAGTAATTAGCACGAGTTAGCAAAACAATTTTCTCCCAAGTTAGCAGATCCATCTATTCATGCAAGCAAGGACGACACAAACAGAACTACATCTTTTCCACTCAGAAATAATTACAGAATATCAGCAATTGATCTTCACCTAATAAAAAGAACTGAGTCGCCTGCAAAAAGCCTTTTTCCACTAACAAATAAGCTCCATCCAGTAGTAAGGAGGTGGCGCTTCGGTTGCCCTGTGATGAGAGTTTACTGGGGTTTTGCATCACACATAGCTATAAGGCAAAAAAGGAAGAGCAACAGCAATTGGGAAAGCACAAAACAGCTCTATGAATGAGCTACAAGGGCAGCATGAGGACATACCACGGTAGATATGGCGGAAGTTCCACATATTGTCATGCAAATCTCTTGCCATAAGTTCTTGAGCAGGAGGTTGCATAGAGAAATCCTAATAAAAATATCAAGTTCCTTATATTCGAATAGTCACCAAAAAATTAAGTCCATTCCCTTCGAACATAAGTAGAGAAATAATTCCTCTGATTCAAATGCAAGGAACAACTACTCACAAGAGGAGGGAAAATCTTCTCTGCTGCACGACGAGGCACAGAAAAACCTCCATGGGTGCTTGTATCACTTGCAGTCAATGTTTTACAGAAAAAGTCTGGTTGGGCCTTAGTGGTTTTGAGTGCAAGATCCGACCTCAACAAAGCCTCCTTGTCGAACTGCAAAGAACCAACTTCAATTTGAGTCGGGCACTCACAAATCTCAATCTTTTATCTCTATTTAGTAGGCAGATGCAATGCAAGATTAAGCCTTACTGAAGGAACAGTTTGTAGAGTCATCTGAGCATATACTTCATCAGTTTCTGGATCTGCCTAAAGCATGAAAAGGAAAAAGCACCACAATTAATTAGAGCATAGGTAGCACGAGATACACTTGCGGGCTACCAAAACAATCAGGTCAAAGAAAAGTGGACGCACATGCAATGTAACACTGTGAAGTAGGCATAGCAGCTTGGAGGGAAGATTTGGGTAGTTTGGCACTTGAGCGTCCACATCTTTCTTCATAGAAGCTGCAACCTGAAGCAACAAAACTGCATTGGAGATCGGGCGGATGGCTCTCTATAGTTCACGATAGCCGCGATAAAGGTGCACTGGTACCAATCATCAGTTCTATTTACAATCATATCCGGTTGGACATTGAGATTGGCTTACAAAGTGACACAGTAGACTTCTATTGAGCGCTTGTATGAAATTCACTTGTTTAAATTCTTGATCTAAGTTTGCCACGTTAGTTGGTAGACCAAATTTTGTAAGTTGTAGCTAACATCCCTAGCATTACCCAATCGAAAGAAGAGGAACTAACACGACAAGCTACTCAAGATAGACCCCTTCGAAATCATCAAAGCCTCAACTTTGGTCCTTAACTCTAGTTGAATTAAGTTTTCTTTCGTGCCAGAGGTTGACTAAAAGAAATACTGGACAAAAGAAGATAGACTCGACACACTTAAAGCTGTAATTGAGACGCCTTCCCAACTTCATCATGCTGTAATTGAGTCGCCTTTCCAACTCCATTACAACCTTTTTAGCTAAAAGAGAACTTTCATTCTAGGTCTTCAATATTTAACAAAAACTTAAAGCTAGTCAGAGACTTTGTAGTCATGCAATGTCAATCATTCAATTGGATTCCAAACTCATTTGAGTCAAGAACCACAAAATGAGCACTCTCCTTAAGCAGTATAAAGATAGAGATCAGATGGATCAACAGCTAGACAGGCTCACAAGTAAACTCAGTGAAAAGGGTTAAAAGTTGTCACAAACTCAAAGACGCCAGTTTCTGCGGAAAGCAGCTTGACCCAATTAACAAACCATGTTTCTTTCCTCCTTTTTCTCTCTTTTTTTCAATCAATTTCCCATTTTTGCTGCTATGAGCATATTAAGGCCAGGTCAAATCACCACATGAAGAAAGCGCATGTAAGGCCAAGTTGAATCACCACGTAAAGGGAAGTGCATGAAAGCCCATAAAATCAGAACCACACACGAGGCCAATTAGACATGTATTCTTGATGAATCCGCCTGTCTTATCGAAGCAACCACATGTTCAATGAACTGAAAGGTGGCAATCCCAACTGGGAAATCTCAGATTTGAGTGTGGCAAATTAGATTATTACAATGCACAAGAAATCTAAACTAGATAGGTGGAACAACCAAAGAACACGAAAGAGGAAAGAAAACAAAAGGACAGAGAGAGAGAGGGAAAACCTGTTCGCTGTGGCCTTGAGGGAAGTAGACGACGTGGGTCCCAGCCAGCGGCAAGTTCACCAACGGGCCGGCGCAAGCTTGCCACAGCTCCGGATTTATCACGCTCTTCTTCTCTCCGCCACCTGCTGCCACGTGTCAACACCGATCTCTCTCAGATCGCCGTTCCTTCTTTTCCCGTCACTTTCCCGTGGTTTCCCGAGAAAGTGAAACGGATCGGCCGAAGAGAAAACAAAGTCAAAGTTGCAAATCTCAACACCGGAAGCTCCGGCGAGAGAGAGAGAGAGAGAGAGTACCTTCGCACGGGCTGGGGGCGGCGGCTGCCGACGAAGCACCGGCACCGCTCGCCGGCGTCTTCATCACTTACTTTCCGACGACTCTTCTCCCCCTTCTTTTTACCTGGGGCGGACGGGTACCGAACCGCCTAGCAATAGCTCAATGCCTTCTTCACATACCGGTTCTCGATCATCTCCGGCGACAGAGCACACAACCTCGGCCAACGGCGGCGATTCAGCCGGCCGCAAAGCGAGTATTTTTCTTCTTCTCCCTCCCAGCTCACACAAACCGCCGCACGCGGCACGGGAGTACCCGCAACGGAGAGGGTAAGTTCCCGAGGCAAGCTCGCGTCGAGCTACGCGATCAGGCGAGAGAGAAAGTCCCCCGCGAAAACTTCCACGGCACCGGCGGCGGAACGGCGGAAAAAAGGCTTAGAGGAATCAAAGCTCCGCGCGAAAAGCCACCGGAAGGAGGTAGACCCAGATAAAACCGCAGCTCAAGGGTCGACAGACGGGCGCTTTGACCCGCCGGCGGGGGAGCTCGGGCGGGTCGGCCGGAAATGGCCTCGCCGGCGAAGGGCCCGACGGCTACGCACCGAGGGAGAGGGAGCGGAAGAGAGATGGTGGAATGTTGAGCTCCTCTTGGGACGGAACGACGGAGCTTTGGCCCCGCCCGCCCCCGCAATCTTTCCCTGCACCGCCCAGACGACGACCACCGCCCCCCTCCTCTCTCTCTCTCTCTCTCTTGCCTCTGGGGAGTGCTTTCTCTCTCTAGGAACAGTGGGGGAATACGATGATGGTGATTTAAAAAGATCACTCTCTCTCTCTCTCTCTCTCTTACTTTCTCTCTCCTCTGTCTGTATGCGTCCTCGAAAATGGCACGGTGAGATCAAGACAGCCTTCCCTGTTTTTTTTTAACCGGCCCTCGGGGATTGGTGGGTCGAGTTGACCATCGGGAGTGTAAAGGAACAAAAAAAAAAAGAGCGGAAAAGTGCGTGGGGGTTAATTACTTCACTTCGACCCAAAAAATAAATTTTAATTTCACCCTTTTTTTAAAAAAAAATATTAATTGATTTCACTTTTAAAAAAAAAATTTGATTGATTTCACTTTTTATTACAAAAAACAAAAATGAATTAATTTCACTTCCACTTGCTTGACCATGGGGAGGAGGGGGTTGGGTTTTGATTAGCAGTTATAGCCATGTTGTAATAAACTAGATAAGGGTGGGGCCCCCCCACCGGGAAATTCCGCATTTGCCCTCCGTCCCCCGCCCCCCCCCCCCCCGCGGCACCCGCGGGACCTGACGCCGCCCACGCCGCCGCCTTCCGCCCCACTCTGGGGCCGGAACAGAGCTGAAACACGTGCTGCATTGACCGCGGTTGACCCCCGAAATAAGCTCCGGCTTGGCACACGCGCATTCCGGTTCATCGTCCTTCCTTTCTTTTCTTTTCTTTTCTTTTCTTTTCTTTTCTTCTTTTTTTTTTGTTTTATTCGTGATCTGGATGGGAAGGATCGATCGGTGTCGGCGACCCTTTGAGCCATGATTGCACTGCGCCACCCGTGACTCGAATGGTCGAAGTTGGCTAGCTCATCACCTCGGCCCTCAAGATGCTTGGTAGCTAGTAAAGCCTCCTTGGACGAGATGTCTCGTGGCTAGGCAACGCAACATAAGTTGTTAGAAGGCCCACACCCATTATGTGAATTGACTCATGATCTCGTGATGGACTAGCAACCCATTAATTATCAGGCCAACCACGTTGGTGATTTATGATACACGTGCTTTGAATTAAGATGTGGGTGGGCAAAAAAAAATATATTGTAGGAGGTTTTCCCAACAGTTATATTACTAAAGAATCAAATGTATTCAGGTGTTACGACTTACGCAAACAGTGGAAAGTGTACTTCAGTACGACTATAAGAGAAATTAGGAAGATTATAGGGTTGATTCGCTCATATGATTGTAGGCTATGAGTGCCAAATTTTTGCTTACAATTGTGGATGACTACTTGAGGTGGATCTAGGCATTCGTGCTAAGGCACAAACTTGATGCTATTATCAGGATAGATAGTCAATCGAAAAGGAAACTAGTAAGATGATCAAGCATGCACGGACAAAATAGTGGCATAGAGTTCTGCTCAAAGCTATTAAATAAATTTTACATGAAGGAAGGCGTAACGAGTCACTACAATAGTGCTAGTGCATTACAAAAGTTGCAGAGTTGACGACTAGAATGTTATTAGAAATAGCCTATAAAATGCTCTCTAGTGCTGATATGACTAAGAAATTTCTAGCGAATGCACTTAGTATAACGAGCTACCTGATATATATATATATATATATATATATATATATATATCCATTTACTTTGATTGGATGTTGGTCTCTTAAAGAAATGTTAACCACTGAGGGTTTACCTCGGTGACCACCCTTCTTCACTTGAGAAGGGGGAGGTGGGGAGTTCAAATTCCTACCTTCACAGGAGGGTAGGGGTAGGGCCGCGTAGTTTAAAATGTGGGTTTCGACGCCCACGCCCTGCAAGAGGCGGGGCACAAGTCTGAGTGTGTATCGTGAGTGAGAGATAGAGTAGGACTGATAAAAAAAATGTGATCAGATAACGTGACAATTGTGCCCTTATTAAATGATAGTTACCGTATTTGATTAAATCCCTAACTTCTGAATCTTCACTACTGTTCAGTACCAATTGTGCCCTAATTTGTTGCTTTCTCTCTCTCTCTCTCTCTCCAAATTGTACCCTGGAACCATTCCTTTTTGGAAAACCGCTCCTTCTCTGCTCTAAATTTAAATCCAATCTTCTCAAGATCATCCATGGCTCTTGTCAAAAAGCATATTGCTCGGAGGAAGTACTCAGGAGTTCGAAAATCTTCCGGAATAGCTTTAGTATTCTCGCGACCTCTGAAGGAATCATATATACAGGTTAATCTCATAGAGATAAGTAACGAGTCTAAAACAGAGAGCGAAGAAACACCACTGATCCGACGCCGAAAAGGAAGTTCTAGTGCAATGCCTCCTCCGAAGGAGAAACCCTCAATGATAGAAGAGGATCCTGCAACTCCTTCAGGTAACGTCAATATCGAAGGAGTAATAAAAAATAAATTAGAAAGTTTGAGAAAGAAAGGAACCTCATAGGAAGAAATTTTAGAACCGGTTAAAGGAATTGGATTGATTCCTCTGGAGGCTTACTCTACCGCCAGAGGCTTACTCTAAAATTCCTCTGGAGAAATTTTAGAACCGGTTAAATTCTTCTTTGAAGTTCATGAGTTGTTCATCTCTCAGTACCTCGAGGGAGTTCCGTTGAAGAAACTTTGTACATTGAATGAGCCTGTCTATCTTGAAGTAGTCGGTTTCTTCTACTCAAATCTCCACTTCAAAAGCCCTAATGAAATCACCTTCACATTTCTGAATGAAAATCGCACTCTATTTGTGAAGGAATTGGTTGAGATTCTATATAATGATTTTCACACTTTCGTCAAGACCCGTGTCTGCGCAAATGATGCCTACAAAATTCTGAGTGAAGATTCTGACTTCGAGATAGAATGTCGGGTTCATGTGTCTCATAATCAGTTGCCTTTGAAGTTCAAAATTCTTCAGAAATTTGTAATTATGTGCATCAGACCCAATACCGCATCTACCAATGACATCTCTAAATATGAGGCTAAACTCTTGCGGGCCATCATAACTGGTGTCAAGTTCTCTTTTCCACACACCATCTTTGTTCACATTTATAGGACCAAAAAGAAGAGGTCTGGAGAGTTGCCTTATGGTGGTTTGATCGCTCTTATTTTGAAGCATAAGATCTTTGTTCACATTTATAGGACCAAAAAGAAGAGGTCTGGAGAGTTGCCTTCTGGTGGTTTGATCGCTCTTATTTTGAAGCATAAGAGTATTCAAATTCTAGAGATATTCATGAAGGAAGAACTAGTCAATATGGAGATAGGAAAAAAGACCATGAGAAAAATGCATCCAAGGGCCACTATGACGAGATGGATGAATGTTGAGAACTAAGTTGCGGAAGTTGGAGATGGAGATGATGAATTGGCTAAGATAGTTCTAGAGGAACACTACAAAAAAACTGGATTTTTGCCACGAAAAATTTCCAACGAAAAATTTTCGTCGTAAATTTGCCACAAATTTTCCAACGAAAAGTAAAATTCGTTGGAAATTTCCGACGAAAAATTTTTCGTTGGAAAATTCGTTGGAAATTTCCAACGAAAAATTTTTCGTGGGAAAATTCGTTGGAAATTTCCAACGAATTTTCCAATGAATTTCAATTTTCCGGGAATTTATTTTAGTGTGTACAATTTTCGTTGGAAAATTCGTTGGAAATTTCCAACGAATTCAAAAAAACCCGGTATTGTTCGGCATTTTTTATATTCGTTGGAAAATTCGTTGGAAATTTCCAACAAATTTCAATTTTCCGGGCAATTATTTAGTGTGTACAATTTTCGTTGGAAAATTCGTTGGAAATTTCCAACGAAAAAAAATTCGTTGGAAATTTCCAACGAATTTTCCAACGAATTTGAATTTTCCGGGAATTATTTTAGTTTGTACAATTTTCGTTGGAAAATTCGTTGGAAATTTCCAACGAATTTTCCAACGAATTTCAATTTTCCGGACAATTATTTTAGTGTGTACAATTTTCGTTGGAAAATTCGTTGGAAATTTCCAACGAATTTTCCAACGAATTTCAATTTTCCGGGCAATTATTTTAGTTTGTACAATTTTCGTTGGAAAATTCGTTGGAAATTTCCAACGAATTTTTTTTCGTTGGAAATTTCCAACGAATTTTCTAACGAATTTCAAAAAAATCCAGTACTATTCGGCATTTTTTATATTCGTTGGAAAATTTGTTGGAAATTTCCAACGAATTTTCCAACGAATTTAAATTTTCCGGATAATTATTTTAGTATGTACAATTTTCGTTGGAAAATTCGTTGGAAATTTCCAACGAAATTTCCAACGAATGTCAAAAAAATATACTTCTTCCTTATTCAATTTCCACACACACACAATTTCCACACACACTCTCAATTTCCACACACACTCACTCTCTCTCTCTCTCTCTCTCCTTAGCCTTCACTTCTCCCTCCGTCTCCCCCTCCGCCTACTCCCCCGCCGCCCCCCTCCTCCTCCGGCACCGGCTCCGGCTCCGGCGCCATGGACACCAAGCCTCCGACGCCCCCGACGCCACCGAGCCTCGTCGCCGGCGAGACGACGACGGACTTGACGGGCGGCGGCCTCGAAGCCTGCTCCCGCCCCTGCTGCTGCTGCTGCTTCTTCTTCATCTTCTTGTTGGCGCAACAGCCTCGCCGGCCATGGCGAGGGCCGAGCTCGCCATGGCCGGCGAGCTCGGCCCTCGCCGGCGACGAGGCTGGCCCTCGTCGGCCATGGCGACGAGGCTGGCCCTCGCCCAGATCTGGGCGGCGAGCTCGGCCCTCGCCGGCGAGCTCGAGCTCGCCCAGATCTGGGCGGCGAGCTCGGCCCTCGCCGGCGGCGAGCTGGGCGAGCTCGAGCTCGCCGGCGGCGAGCTGGGCGAGCTCGAGCTCGCCGACGAGGGCTATTTTTCGACCAAAAAAAAAAATTGGACCAAGAGGAGATTTCAAACAGGAAAGAAAGAGGAAAATAAGACTCGGGGGGAGTTTTCTAGAGGAGGAGAATTGCGAAAAGAATCATTTGACTTAAGTGAGTTGAAAAAAAGATCTCAAAAGCCTCATGGAACAGATGACAAAACTGATCCTTCAAGAAAAGAAGAAGAGAATGATTTCTAAGGTTGAATGTTGTTTGCTGAATATTTATATGTTCTATTTTGTAATGGTTGATTTGGTACTTTGAGTATAACTATTTGGGTTTGTAACGATGATTTTAGTATTGTGATTGCTTGCATATTTAGGACTTTTTACTATGACAAAGTGGGGGAGAAAGGGACGTGAGACATGCAGATGAATCGAGATGAGAACTACAAGTATATGAGGATTGCGAAGGAGCTGAAAAGCTGATAGATGCAACAAAGAACAATTGATATAAAGAACGAAACGGGGGAGCGGGGTGGGGAAGCAAAATGATGCCTCTACTCGCTACTCACTCTCCAACTCGTTTCTACTCGCTTTTGCTTTCCTAAATTGGATTAAAATTTGTTCTAAAAATGATTGCACAATTTTCATATCACTGTCGCTTAATAATCACCATATAGAAACACTACAAAAAAACTGGATTTTTGCCACGAAAATTTGCGACGAAAAAATTTTCGTCGCAAATTTGCGACAAATTTTCCAACGAATTTTGCAATGAATTCAAAAAAACCCGGTATTGTTCGGCATTTTTTATATTCGTGGAAAAATTCGTTGGAAATTTCCAACGAATTTTCCAACGTATTTCAATTTTCCGGGCAATTATTTTAGTGTGCACAATTTTCGTTGGAAAATTCGTTGGAAATTTCCAATGAAAAAAACATTCGTTGGAAATTTCCAACGAATTTTAGATCTTCTAGGCAATTATTTTAGTGTGTACAATTTTCGTTGGAAAATTCGTTGGAAATTTCCAACAAATTTTAATTTTCCGGGCAATTATTTTAGTGTGTACAATTTTCGTTGGAAAATTCGTTGGAAATTTCCAACGAATTTTTTTCGTTGGAAATTTCCAACTAATTTTCCAACGAATTTCAATTTTCCGGGCAATTATTTTAGTGTGTACAATTTTCGTTGAAAAATTCGTTGGAAATTTCCAACGAATTTTTTTTCCTTGGAAATTTTCAACTAATTTTTCAATGAATTTCAATTTTCCGGGCAATTATTTTAGTGTGTACAATTTTCGTTGGAAAATTCGTTGGAAATTTCCAACGAATTTTCCAACGAATTTTAGATCTCCTGGGCAATTATTTTAGTGTGTACAATTTTCGTTGGAAAATTCGTTAGAAATTTCCAACGAATTTTTTTCGTTGGAAATTTCCAACTAATTTTCCAACGAATTTCAATTTTCCGGGCAATTATTTTAGTGTGTACAATTTTCGTTGGAAAATTCGTTGGAAATTTCCAACAAATTTTCCAACGAACTTTAATTTTCCTTCTCCCGCTCGACTTCGCCTTCGCCTTCTTAGCCCTCTCCCGCTCCCTCTCCTTCTCCCTCTCGACCTACCTCAGCTTCTGCTTGCTTCTGCTTCTCCCTCACCGTCGTCAACACCGCCGCGACGTCCCTCTCCGCCCCCGCATGCGCGAGGAATTTGCTCCGCTCGGCCACGAACTCGAAGGCCTCCTCGATGAACCCCAGCAGGCCGAATGGATCGAACCTCGCGCTGAACTCCGCCGCGACAGAGGAGGAGGAGGAGGAGGCCGAGGGCTTGGCCTCAGGTTGCTTCTCCTCTTCCTCCTTGAAGTTGGAGATGATCGCCATGGATGGTGAGCTCCGGGAGGGAACGAATCGGCGAGCGTTCTAGGCGAGCTCGAGCTCGCCCAGATCTGGCCGAGTTCTGGGAGAGCTCGGCCCTCGCCATGGCCGGCGAGGGCGATTTTTCGGCCAAAAAAAAAATTTTCGGTGAAAAAAAATTTTCCACGATTTTTCGACAAAAAAAAATTTGTAGTTTTTCCAACGAATTTAGCCACGAGTTTTCCAATGAATTTTCTAATGAAAAAAAATTCGTCGCAAATTTCCAACGAAAATTGAAATTTTTTGTTGGAAAATTTTCCGACGAGGAATTACCCACGAAATTTTTTTCGTTGGAAAATTTGTTGGAAATTCGTTTTCCAACGAATTTTCCAGAATTTTTCATTGGAAATTTCGTCGGAAAAAATTCTTTTTTTTGTAGTGAAACATATGCTCAACTCTGATCATATGGTGTTTTTATTGTCTCTAGATCTTACTCGTTGATAAGCTCTAAGCTATATTTGTAATTTCTCAAGAGCTACTAGCGAATTCTAGCCTTAATTAGCGGACATTAGTATGGAAGAGTGAACGTAGGCTTATCCCAAGCCGAACCATTATAAAACTGCATGCATCTATTTCTATCTCATTCTACTTGCTATTTCATTTATTTGATAGGAAGAAATGTGCACGTAGTTTCTACTCATGTCTAGTTTGTTCCTGCATATGCAAACTTGCTTCTACTCAATTCTGCAAAAAATTGTCACGTTTGTTAAATAACTTATTCACCATCCACTAGGTTATATCACTAGCCATAAACATAACTCAAGGCTGCATTGAGATTTTGTGGTAACAATCCTAGGTGCTTGTGGAATTGGCTTGTCGTCGATTCTCGATTCCACTCTTAGAAATAGACTACCTGGATCATGTTTGGCCCCAGTTTCACAATTAAATCTTAGTGTAGTTCAGCCGCCTCAGTTTTTTAAAACATTGATTCAAAATAATTAACAAGTTCTTTTGTTTGGTCGTCGCAGAATTCTTACGCGAATGCAACAAGTATGATAGGAAGTTTCCTACATCACTAAGGCAGGGGAGAAATCGAAGTGCCATTGCAAGCTTAGAAGTACTGCCTCGCCATCCCAAAATTGGGTTGAAAAGCGTTTGTGGTCTATTGCAAGATTGAAATGGCGAGAAACTCGCAAAGTGAGAATTTGTTAGAAAGTCGGAATTTTTGAAAAGTTGCGAGAGAGTGAAAATTTGAGAGAGAGAGAGAGAGAGAGAGAGAGAGAGAGTGGGGTGGAGGTGAAGGTGGACATGAGAGGGATAGACTTCTAATTATGAGAATTTTTTTTATTTTAATTTTTACATCTTAAAAATGAGATCGATATATTGTGGCTAGCAAGAATCACTTAGAAGGGGATGAATAGGTGATCTTAATAATTCTTGATAAATTTAAATCGGAATTCAAAAGATCAAGAACAAAGTCTGATCTTAAAATACAATGATTGGATTTTAAACAATCTTTGGAAGCAATTGTGCAAGTGTGCAATAGAATGTAATAAACAAAATGAGCTTTAAGGGATGAGAAAATCTGCACGCAAGACGTATAGTGGTTTAAATTAGATCAAGCCTATGTCCACTCTCCCATGATGACAACCTATTGGCTGACTTCCACTAGTTGATCAATCAAGAAATTACAAATGTGAGTAATAATTCTTAGTATATGATAGGTCTTAATATCTGACTCAATCGCTCTTTTAATACTTCTCTCAAGATCACAGATATTGGCACATAGAAGACAAGCATATATGTTTGAAGTTTGCTTACACTTTGGAATTGTAGATTCTGGACTTTGTCTCTTATTTCTATTTCTCGACACCTTGGCCTCATTTTATATTCCTCAACTTCCAATCCGGCCAATGGACAGTCTTTAGATGATCATTTTCCAATCTATCCGTTGGACAGAACTATATTAAGAAGATTGAGTAGCCATAAGGGACAAAATTTGAATCTCGGTTGATTTTGGTCGCTCATACGACCAAAGTCTTGGTTTCCATAAGTAGAGCTTATTCACTTTTATCTCTCATCAATCTCTTCAATAACTAATTAAAGACAGTTCATGTGTCACCAATCATGCGTGCTTCCCTGCTTGGAAGTGCCCATCATTCTGATTGGCTACTCAAAAGAGGTGGCGATTGAATTGAATTCTAAATTATTGAAAGTTGATCTAAGTTAAGAACAATTTAATGCTCTGGCTATGTAAGCAAGAACGTACACGTAGTTGGGCGACCCTCCTTAAAGTTTACCCGCACGGTTCCGCGTACCTTTAGAAGGTTTGATTGGCCAAATGACCGTCATGAATGGCCAAATAACCGCATCAAATTAGTAGGCACCATTGTCACTCCTTGGTACTTTTGCAATTGCTTTTGCTTGGACAAGCAATGGCTTAATAAGATTCTTCATCTCACATATATTTTCCATATTTTTGCCAACAAATAAATAAAATCGAGAAAACAGAATAGATGATCCCTTTGTTTAGCAAAAAATGAACAACTTGAAAAATATTTTCCTAAAATTGACCGCTTTTATATCTTGAAATAATTAGTCAATGGAAAAAAATTTCATTATCAACTATAATTTATGTCTAAATTTTCGCGAACGATAAAAATATTGTTCTTTAATTTTTTTAAGCAATAAAAATTATCATTTTTAAGAAAATATTTTCTAAATGGGATAATTGTCCAAAAAGTCATAAAACTATTGTATGACAACCAATTAAGTCTTAAACATTTCAATTGTGTCAATTTAGCTATTAACCTTTTGACGATTTGCCAACTTAGTCCTAAACCTTTCAATTTGTTAATTTCGTCATAAACCTTTTAAAAATTTATCAATTTAGTCCTAAACCTACATAATTGGTTAGAAGAACTACATTGGCAAATCGTCAAATGTTTAGGACTATATTGGCAAATCATTAAAAAGTTTATAACTAAATTGACACAATTGAAAGGTTTAGGACAAAATTAGTAAATCATTAAAAGGTTCAGGATTAAATCAGCACAATTGAAAAGTTTATGACTGAATTGGCCGCCGTATAATAGGTTTAGGACTTTTTGGACAATTTTCCTTTTTCTAAATCATTTATTTTTCAAGAAACAAATAAATTCGAGAGAGAAAAAAGGGAGAAAAAAATCCAACAGAAGAAATAAAAGAATTGTGGTTGGAAAAGGGTCTTTGATGGTCCAACTCCACTGTCAAAATGGCTGTATTTTCTCCCTCATTCAATCTAATAAAAGTAGGCATTCCAAGGATCAACCAGAATGTCAACTATAGAGACCTCCACATCCTGTTTTGCTCTGAAAAACCTCCACATTTCTTCATCAGGTTGCTGCTCAAATAGTGGGGAAGAGAAAGACAAATCAAATTAGGTCGGCCTCGATATACTAATGTTTCTTTTCTTGTATTACCTTCATCCGAAGGTAAAGCTAATAATGGCCCACTGCCAGTTCGTAACGCACGCCGCGCCCACATGCAGACGGCAGAATCCTCATCAAACTTCCACGATTTCGGCTTCTTTTTCTAAAGACGAAGTATCATGGGATTCAAAGCGATGATGAATGCTTGCGGCGCAGAACGTGGATTAGGTGGAATCGTGTGTTAGTGGATGCAATAATCTTAGGTTACCAAAAACAATAGTAATACAAAAGTAGGTCATATGTTCCGGAAAAATATTACGACGGGTCGTGTCTTTTTTAATGACCAGAGTGCTTGCTTTTGAGAGGTGGAAATCCCGATTTGTGGAATACTTCACCGACCTCGTGGATCGGTGAAGTAAACGTGAAATTATTTGCCCTAGGCAATGAGGGAATCAAACCCATGCCCGCGTGCTTAATCCGTATGAAACTCTGTTTTAGCTTCAATAATGAAAATGACCCAACACCATAAATTATATCATTTGTGTTAATGAACATCGAATCTTGCAATTACTAATCCGAGTATGTTTAATAAGGAGAACTTCGATTTCTAGACCGGGTTCTCTTCAGAAATCAGGGACTCTAAAGGCTTTGTTTATTTCACGGAATATGAAAAATCTGAATAGTATTTTTCCAAAAATGATCGCTTGTATCGCTTATAAAAATGTATGAACAAAAAATGTTTTCATCATCCATAAGAATATTTAGACATAATTGTGATCGATAATGAAAATATTTTTCGTTAATTGATTATTTCAGGCAATTCAAGCGATCGTTATTAGGAAAATATTTTTTAAATTATTTATTTTCTGTCAAAGGCCCTAAAATTTGTTTTCAAAAAACTTGTTAGGATATTTTATATGTTAATAACATCGAATACGATAAAGACTAGTGTGTCAATTCTCAGAATGTCAACATCTCAAAGGCCTACTCGTCTCAACGATCGCTTGACATTCCCAAGACATCAAGGGTGACGTATTCTATTTCGAATGATCATCCACAAAAATATTTAAACATAATTGTGATCGATAATAAAAATATTTTTCTTTAACTGATTATTTCAGGCAATTCAAGTGATCGTTTTTAGAGAAATATTTTTTAAATTATTTATTTTCTGTCAAAGGCCCTAAAATTTGTTTTCGAAAAACTTGTTAGGATTTTTTATACATTAACAACATCGAATATGATAAAGACTAGTGTGTCAATTCTCATAATGTCAACATCTTGAAGGCCTTCTCCTCTCAACGATCGCTTGTCATTCCTGAGACATCAAGGGCGATGTATTCTATTTTGAATGATCGTCCTTAAAAATATTTAGACATAATTGTGATCGATAAAGAAAACATTTTTCGTTAACTGATTATTTCAAGCAATTCAAGTCATTTTTTTTAGAGAAATATTTTTTAGATTATTTATTTTCTGTCAAAGGCCCTAAATTTTGTTTTCAAAAAACTTGTTAGGATATTTTATACGTGAACAACATCGAATATGATAAAGACTAGTGTGTCAATTCTCAGAATGTCAACATCTCGATGGCCTACTCCTCTCAATGATCGCTTGTCATTCCTGAGATACCAAGGTAGATTTATTTTATTTTGAATGATCGTCCATAAAAATATTTAGATATAATTGTGATCGATAATGGAAATATTTTTCGTTAACTGATTATTTCAGGCATTTCAAACAATTATTTTTAGCAAAATATTTTTTAAATTATTTTTTTTCTGTCAAAGGCCCTAAAATCTGTTTTCGAAAAACATGTTAGTATATTTTATACGTTAACAACATCGAATATGGTAGAGACTAGTGTCTCAGTCCTCAGAATGTCAACATCTCGAAGGCCTACTCCCTCTCAACGATCGCCCGTCATTCCCGAGACATCAAGGGCGACGTATTCTATTTCGAATGGTCGATCCCCCACCATGTGCAGAGTTGCAGCCAAAACACAAGACGACGAAAGTGGCGCTAGCTAGTCCCCGGATCATCCGGAGGGTCAAAGAGACGCTAAACAATTGAATAATAATTGCTTTAAATTATGATTTTTCTTT
The DNA here is from genome assembly GCA_031216235.1 of Syzygium jambos. Classification (NCBI taxonomy): domain Eukaryota; kingdom Viridiplantae; phylum Streptophyta; class Magnoliopsida; order Myrtales; family Myrtaceae; genus Syzygium; species Syzygium jambos. The sequence continues at coordinate 19,523,455 of CM062222.1, forward strand.
ATAAAGTACATCTAGCAAATGCCTCACGACACATGTTAACGAGTTCTATTTTTTGAGGGGCATTGAAAAGGGGAATATGTATTAATTAATAAATTAGGTTAATATTATGAAAAATCTCAAATTAGTACACTTATGATAAATTTACTTCAAATTAATTTTTTGACCGCCAAAAATCCCAAACTTATACATTTTGTGACAACTTTACCCTCCATTAAATTAAATTACTAAAAAAAATCACAAACTAGTACACTCATAACAAAAGGAGGGTGAACTCCAAACGAGTACATTCATCAACTGCTATGTGTCATTTAGCTTAGCAATTTGATAGTAAAATTCAACGGAAATTAACGGAGGGTAAATTTGTTATAGATGTACCAGTTTGGGGTTTTTTTTTATAGTAATAACCTTAATAAATTTGGAAATAAGTGCATTAGAAGTCCTAAAACTTATCGCGAAAGTGCAATCGAGTCCTACAACTTTCAAAAAGTACAATCAAGTCCTAAAATTTGTCAAATTAGTATAATCAAGTCCTTTCGTTGATTGCACTTTTTGAAAGTTTTAGGATTTTATTATATTTTCATGATAAATTTTAGAATTTGATTAAATTTTTTAAAAGTTTTAAGATTCGATTGCATTTTCGTGACAAAATTTAGAATTTCCAATGTACTTATCCCATAAATTTTAGTAACATCAAGGAATTACTTGGTTTGATGATGTTGGCAACAAAATTTGTCACGGATGGGCACAATAAGGACCACTGGCATCAATGAACATGAATAAGGTTGTCGACAAGCGATGCCTGATTTTAAAAGATGAAAATTCAAAATAAGAGGAAGTTACAAAAGATCCAAAAGAAAATTGTAGGTAAAGTAAGTTAGTAATACCAGATCGTGATGATGTCCTTGGGTGGCAATGGTTTGTTGTTAGCAGCATTATTGGTTTCTTGTTGAATTCTAGTTCTCGCCATGGCAATCTCCTTGGATCGAACAACAAATGTCCCATCAGGCGTGTCAAAAAACAGTGTTTTGTCGATTAGATAACCTGCTATGTATTGGTTGCCGATTTTTACAACACAATCTTCAAGTTGATTACCTCAATTATTGATGACTTCTCTTGACAAATTCTTATTGTAGTCTATCGAGTCCATTCCTCGCTTACAATAAAAGTTGATCAGTTTTTGATGCAAATAGGTATCTCACAAATCCTCCTGTGTTGGTGTCTCTTAAAGTATATATATCAGTGGTTGATGTAATGATTTTGAGCATGCTGGCACAAGAAAATAAAGAAGAGATAGAGCAAGCTTGCGCCAAACCCTTACCAACGTGGAAAGGAAGCATTTGGGAATACATTAAAACAATAGGAATTTGGGTTTCAATCAATCTCAAATAAATGGATCAAATGACGACTCCAGACTGATTTTAAGAAGTTGATCATCATAGTTGACATTCAAACCTAGAATAGTAAAGATATTAGAAATCTTAGCAGCAAAGTTATGGCGGAAGAAAAGCAAATGCGAGCCCCTTTCTTTGGAACAGGGGGCTCACATTAGCAATCTCAACTATACATGTTATAAGTTAAGCGTGCTTTGTTTTACTGAAAATTTCACGATAAAGAAAAAATATTGTCGTAAAAATAATTTTTAAGAAAAATATTTTTTATTTATTTGGTCATTTAGAAGAAATAATTTCCTTATTACCAAAAGGAGAAGTCGTTTTCACCAATTTAACTTTGTTATTTTCAGTCCATGGAGAACGTTTTTCATAAATCGATCAAGTTTTCATCATTAAAATACTAGAAAGTCATAAAACAATTTCTTGAAAACAGTTTCCGTCAAACAAATGGATCCTAAGTCTTCTTTCTGGTCAAGATATGTTCACTCATTGTCATCCGAAGTAAAGTGATTTAAACATAATTACGACATTGGTTTTGAGGTAATACATAACATTGTACATACATCTTGTACTCTCTGAGCAATCTGGGAGTGGACACAGGTAATATATATCTTCTATGTTGGCAATATACATCGTTTAGAGTTGACTCAACATTCACGATTTCACCTTGTCTTCTTGTCCACCTTAGGCAGTCTTTGATCTCAAAAACAATTTTCATCAAGTGATAGAGATCAAGGTTGGTCCCTAAAATGTTTAGATTAGAGTATGAAGTTCATTCTCCTGCACCTTCCTTCATTTGAAGAACGAAAACATTGGATGATGATTGAGCACAAGTTGTATCATAATGCGGTAGGCCTAAAAAAGTACATGCAGTTGGTATCGACAGCATGGCAGCCAGCTACATGTGAATTAACAGAATATACAAGTGGGCTCTCTATATGTGCGAATTAGCTAATTATGGGAACAATGATTAGACAATGAACATTCATTCATGCAAGATCTGTCGCTTGTCCCTCCCACGAAGAAGCCGAACTTACCAACGGCTACCTTTCAGGACAAAGCAAGAATTAGCTGCTGCTCGAGCAAACGTCATTAAATGCTAGTCACTAGATGTCGCCCGTATAATGGTGTTTTCCATCATATACTCTTGTACCCAGCTACGTCTAATAATTGTTCATCCAATCTCTCTCTTCCGCATGCAACCACAGTACGCCTCTACCACGGCCAATCACCGGCCCACCCCCGACGGGGCTTGTTTAAGTGTTGGATTCAAAGAATTGAATGATTTATGGATCATAAAATTCTTTTAAAAGAGGACATATGTTGACACCAAAAAATATCCGAGTATTGTAGTTGACAGTTTGGTCAACAAATCGTCATGGTAGTGGAGTCGACAATCTCAGATATAACCACCAAGGTTGTGGATTCGATGTAATTGTCAACAATAATCGGTAACGGTCGAGTAGTGGAGTCGATGTTCGTCGATGTGACAATCAAATAGTGGAGTCATGTAACTGTCTATGTAATTGTTGAGCAGTGGAGTCTTAATTCGTAATCGTTGAGTAGTAGAACTGTGTATTCATCGATGTGATTGTCGAGTTGTGGAGTCTTAGTAACCGCTTGTAACTGTTGATTGTGAGCTATAAATACCCACATTGTACTCTTTGTAAGAGACCCCCAATTAACTACAAAACTCAATGTTCTGACTGCAAGTTCATCTTTATCTTTAGTATTCTGCAATGTACATGGCTGGACATGATTGTCTTTTGTTTCGGTACCCTTAAATTCCTTGTCAGTTAATTTCTTGTCCAAAATCAATGAAGGACCCTTCGCAACATTTACCGATCCATCCACATTTGACAAGATTTTTTCATCGGCACCTTTTTAGCGAAACAAAACAGTATGATAAAGCATTGACAAGCATCAAAAGCATGCGCGTACGTAATGCATGTTTCGGCAGGAATGAGATCCTCTATTCCACTGGTGTCACCATTTGGGCGTCATCCATCTAAATCATTCGTCCACGTAAATAACACTCACTAACTTTATAATTAACGTATCAATGGCTGACAATTATTGAGGAACTAATAGAAGCACCGAGCGACATAGATGATCTTTGTCCATCCGACCATTTGCAAAGCAAGAAACATGTGAAATGGGTTTCGCATGCCGGTCCCGGTAAGGCATTGTGGTAAACAAGCTTCCATTCGATGACGAAAACTTGGCATCCAAGTCTCTTTGGATCATTGCGAGCTGGGGCGGCTAAGTTACACTAGCCTTGTCAACATTGCACGGGCTGATCGGGACATTACACATGCTTTGCCTTTGCTTGCTTCCGCAAGGAACAAAAGACAGTCGTGATAGTATTAGGACAAGTCCACATGTTTGTCTTTGAAACTCGACGAACATCCAGCATTATGGCTACGATGTGACGACCCACGTGATTAGATGTGTAACAACTTTGTCGGGTCCGACTGCCCAGCCCCATCATGGTTCGATGCCATTTTGATGAGAAATTTTGGTTCCTTTCTCCTCCTCGCTCAATTGCTATGACAAGAGAGTCTTCGTGAAGAAATGCATCGGACTTTTCGACTGCATAAGCATCTCTCTTTGCCTGTGCATAATGACTCTCCTGTAGATGGATTATCCCTACTCGGAAAACTTTATTCCAACTGTATCTTTTCATTAGCCATTTATGAGTTGTGTGAACATCGAATCATGCAACTTCGACTATATAATTGTGGGATCAATACTAACAGTGATTGGAGAATATTTCTTTCGACCAAATATGGAGGAAAACAAGACTCTTTACTCGAGAAACGAGAGTCCAGGACTGGACTCTTCATATTTGGGATGAAATCTAAACATGGAATTGGATGGCGTAGGGAGTAAGTTTCCTTAAACCATGGTAAATTGGACGACTTACCAAAACCAATTGCGATAATTGCAATTCAACTATCTCCGTAATGATTTGGGCCAATTTTACCCAAATTGAACACAACATCCCTTGTCTTTAAGAAATTTACACCAAAGCCAAAAATAACCCCTTCTCCTTTAACCCACACCCTCTATCCCTCCATCTCTCTCCTACCATCTTACGGCTAACCATCCTATATGCCATGCCCCGCGACAATTGTCTAAGGTTGCAACCTCGCATCCGAGGTTTCGACCCCATGCACACACCCATATGCGCGCATGAAGAGAGAGAGAGGCACATAATTAAAAGGACAAAAGTGATAAAAAAAATGCTTTTAGTTAGTACAAACACCTGAAAATGATTCCATGGTGCACAAATCCGTGGAATGTGATTACTTCGAACAAGATCCTATTCATTGATTCTTCATCGTTAGTACCAAAGTAGGCCTAAGGTTGCACATATGGGTTGTATTCTTCCCATGTTTTGTTCGAGGAAACTTTTTCCATCCATATGTTTGATTGATCAATTACCAGTTATGAATGCCGCTATCTAACATAAAAATAGGGAATGTTTTGGGAACTTGAAGTGTTGCAGACTTACAAGTTGAGTTTTACAAAATCTTAAATATGCAATAAATATTTCTTTATAAATAACTTTTTTCATTTTTGGCCATGGTTATCTACAATGTTAATTTAAGGGATAAATACATTAAAAATCCTAAAACTTGTCATGAAAGTGTCATTAAGTCCTCAAATTTTCAAAAAATGCAATTAAGTTATAAAACTTATTAGAAAATTGCAATCAAGTCCTAAAACTTGTTAAATATGTCCAATCAAAGTCCTTATATTGATTGTGCATTTTAGAAGTTTGAGGACTCGATTGCACTTTTTAATAATTTTAGGTATCGATCACACTTTCATGATAAGTTTTAGGACTTTATTTCATTTTTTGAAAGTTTTAGAACTCAATTACTCTTTCGTGATAAATTTTAAAAATTCTAGTGCACTTATCCCATTATTTAATGGACCTCCAAATGTATGTATCCCTATGGCTCCCTGTCAATTATATGCAAATCGTGAGCTTTAGCCAGTAAAAATTTAGCCCTCTCTCTCTCTCTCTCTCTCTCTCTCTCTCTCTCTCTCTCTCTCTCTCTCTCTCTCTCTCTCTCTCTCTCTCTCTCTCTCTCTCTCTCTCTCTCTCTCTCTCTCTCTCTCTCTCTCTCTCTCTCTCTCTCTCTCTCTATATATATATATATATATATATATATATTTACACACCTCATTGCCGTGTTCATTTCCTACAGGCTAAATCTAAGTCATGACGAGTGTACTAAATTATGTTGTTTGACTTGGTCGGGAAGTATTAAACCAATCTTCCATGCTTCACACTGTCAATTCCATTCTCAAGTACAGCAGACCAACTTGTTGACCGGAGCGCATACATGTCCACATTCTCGGCGACAGAACATAACAACATGCTGTCAACCGGTCGACAACTTGTGAGACGTCTCTATGATTACACGCTAAGTCCGTTCAAAACTAGACTTCATCAAAAACAATTACCACATAACTCTAGTCTTCACATGAAATATACGATTCCTCTTTTCCAGTGACCACACTTCACAATAAAAGATTCTCAAAGCTTTCTTTCAATGGGATTCTTTCTTCTCGGGATTGGTTCCGGTCAAAACTTACTCTGCCCCCATATAAGTTGTGCGTAATTAAGGGCTGATATAGGTCGAATCCGAAAGTGTGCCAATCGTGAATGGCAGGTTGTGGTAGAACGTTTTCCACCGGTAGGATTTCATGATGTCCATGTGTGGTTTCCTTATCAGGAGGTCCCCACCATTGTCTCCTGGAATAAGGTGGCCGACATTGCTATCATCGGCCTCAAGACTATGAGAACATGCCACTGCGAGTGATGTGAATATCGTGCACCCGAAACGCCTGAGCCGTTGAATCGTGTCAGCTACACATGATTTGACTACTAGCTAGGATGAAATGGAGCACATGCATTATCGTCTTAGCATCAGATAAGATTGTTTAGACTTAGTTTGCGATCAACATAATCAACCACTGTATAGAAACTGTACTTGTGCTCTTTAGTGGGTTATTCAGATTTTTGGAGTGTAATTGGCTTGTTATAGATGACCGAGTTCATGCAGCATTTCACTCCCCAAGCTATGCAAGAAAAATGTAAAGAGTGGCCTTGCGCTCGTTAAGGGTCAGTAATTATGTTTTGAAAATGTATAGAGTGGCCTTGCACTCGTTAAGGGTCATTAATTATGTTTTGAAAATGTTAATCTTTATATTTGAAGAGTATTACTTTCTCTTAATATATAGTTTAATCTTTTTAAGTGCTTTGGTGCGTATGTTTCCTATTTTTAGTGGTCTCAATCTAGTATCTCTAGGGTACTTAAAAAAAGGCACTGCTTGTTATCAAGACTCTATTAGCAATTATGCTTTAAATATGTTATAATAGAGGCTAACCCAAAATTGGGAGCAATGGTCATGATGATGAGTTGAAGAGTAAAAAAGACACACTCCGAAATGATAACATTTGTCTAGCCACTACAATGTTGGAGAACATCTATCCCGAAAATTATTCTATGCATGTACAAGCTCAATTACAGCTACATTATTTTTTGTTGCGGAAACAAATGATCGAACAAATAAATAAGCAAAATAAGGAAATAAATCATACATCAGATTTACGTCCTTCAGTTGGTGTGACCTATATCTATAGGAAGAGCATGATATAATTCCATTATAGATAAAACGATACAATAGAAATTACAGTCACATTCAAGTATCTCAAACACTTTTGGTGCTTTTGAGCCCTGATTATACCCAATAACTCGCAAGATATTTAGCCATCACAATTCCCAGTGAACCAATTTTTCAGTCTCACAAAGGAATTATAAAAAAAATCTTAACACAAGATTTTCTAGGCTTCATCAAACACACCGGATGTAATTCACGAGCACAAGCTACTCTTGGATACTCTTCACGAAGAAAGCTCACTTCTTATATAGAAGAGAGTTGGATCTAAAATAGGAAACTTCAATTTAGAAAATCTTCTCCAACTAGGAAACTTATTCAAAATAGGAAACTTATGTGAATTAGAAAAATTTCCTCTTTGTACTTAAACTCGATATATATTTTCAACAATCTCTACTTAAACTCGACATTTGAGTCAAGTTACAATTCCTTCGCTAGAATATGATCTTCGCTTCTACTCTCCCACATCCTCTCATGGGCTTAGCCGCCATAGACATCTTTCAAGTCCAAGCCGCACTTAAATTTTGCCTTAACCATGGATCTTATCATAACACCAACTCTACCAACACCTTTAACTAATCCATAAGGATATTCTAGCACAAGCTACTCAACCACACATAAAGCAAAACCATTATTACATATGTGTATGTGTGTCAAGAGATTGAATAAGCACCTTGTTAAACTTGGCAATTATAACAACTGTTAGCTCAACAAGCTTCCCTTACTACAAGCACTATCTGTGTTGATTATTCCACTAATACTTGCTATCTCCGAAGTTTATGATCGCAACTCCACCTTGAGTTGAACACCGTATGGATCAATATAAACACCGCCATAGACGCACCTACCTAGAAGTATTAGAGACTCGTCAAATGTAACTTCTCTACTGCTAACATGTGAATTTGATTCCGAGCACCATAATCGATAACCCCATTCAGCATATGCATAGCCTAGGAACATGTACTTTCATGTCTTCTTATCAAGTTTACCATTACTAACTCGAATATAACACAAGTAACCAAATATTTTAAGAACAAAATAATCAACAACATTACATAACCACACTATTTCGGGAGTTGACATTGAATCGTGATCGATGGGGATCTATTCATAGGTAGCTCGCCGTACTAAGCACATTAGCTAGAAATTTACAAGCTATACTAGCATTAGAGAGCATTTTATGGGCCTTTTCTAGTAATGTTACCATCATTAACTCTACAACCTATTATGGTTCACTAGCACTAATACGATGTCTCGTTATGCCTTCCTTTATGTAGAATTTGTTTAATAACTCCCAACAAAACTCCATGCTATCGTTAGCCCACACATGCTTGATCGTCTTCCTAGTCTCCTTTCTAATCAAAGCACTTATTTGCATGATCCTAATAATACCATCAAACTTGTTCCTAAGCACAAACACTTAGGTCTTTCTCGAGCAGTCATCTATAACTATAAGCATAAATCTGACACTTATTCTAAATAAAGCAACTCTGCAATCTCTATGGTTTCTCTTGGAGTCGTGCTGAACTACATTTTTTGCTGTTCGCCTAAGTCATAGCACCCGCACACTTCAATTTCTCATCCACATAACCACTCAGTAGATTCCTTTCACCCAAATGCACATGCCAAAATTTAGACTCTCGAACAAATGCATCCAATATCTCTATGGCAAAATCCATCCCTATCTCACCTTGAAGCTCATACAGGCCACTCTATTTGATTCCACACATTATCACCATGACACCTCAAACAACCTTCAAAACTACAACTTCAGATGTATATTGACAACTAGTTGAATCTGTGGCACTTAAGGAAATCAAGTTCTTACTGAATTTTAGAATATGCCTCACTCTAGTCAATGTCTTCACGATACTATTATGCAATTTAATTTTAACATCGTCAATAGCCCCAACATCGCATTTAGTGTTGTTTCCTAATTGCACTTCACTACTACCCATGCATTGATAAGTAGTAAATCAATTCATGTTTTGTGTAGCATGAAACGAACCACCATAATCTATAATCCATCTATTAAATGACGAATACTCAGTAATAATATTATTCCAAATATCAATCAATGAAGATAAAAGAATCGAAGCACGTACCTCATTTTAAAGTCAATACCAACTGAACTCAATTGACTTACAATCACATTGAATTCCTTGATATAATTAGCCATCGAAGCTATTATATCTTGAAAATTCGATCAAATTTAGTGATTTATGAAATGGTGATTTCATTGACGCTCTATTAGTTAATTCTCGCTCTGACCTAATCACCCAGGGAATACTAACCAAAGGGGAAAGGTTATCGAAGAATTTATTTCTAGCAGCCTTCCGTTAGTTCGAGATAAATTATAGTTGCGATTGATTGATTTCAGCCACGCATTATGATTCGATTTCGCGTGTCGAGTGCTCAAGGATATCACACCCAAACTATAGGACGTCGCCTCATAATTTTTACGAATTGGCCATCGAAAATTATTTGCTAACTTGCCCTTCTAGAAACCTCTTTGTTAGATTAAATTTTGGCCGTTGGATGGAACTTGGAGAGCAGGGCTTGATCTTGGCCGTTGGATTAAACTTGGGCATCAAGAACACATCCTAGCCCTTGATCTTTGCTTGGGCATCAAGAACAAATTCCAACCATTGATCTTGATTTAAATTTAAACCCTATTTCTCTCTCTCCTCACTTTCTCTCTTATTCTCTCTCTGTCCCTCTCTTTCGGCCGAATCACCCCACCACCGCCGTCCACCCACCAACACCCTCACGCCACCACCCTTGAGCCCCGTAGATCGCCGTGTGCCGTTCACCGCCATTTGCCGCTTGCCGTGTCAAGCTGAGGCCACCACGAACAACTCGTGTCGTTGCCATCGTCCTCGCATTGTCGTCATTTTTAGATGAGTAAGTTAACATCTAATCCTTTGTTTAGGATATTTAACTTGCATTGGGTAGTTTAGCTAGTTAATGTTTTAGTGTGTTTGAAACTTCTAGAATGAGCGTTGGTGAGTCTTGATTGCTAGACTAAGTTGAAATAGATGTTGGATGTTGATTTGAACTCTTGGTGTGGTATTTTCATGGCTGAGAAGTGGTGGATCTCAAAGTTGAAGGCGTTTCTTGGAGTTTTTATCTTGATTTCAGAACTGATTTTACTGTACATCTCTGGTTTTCCATTTTTATAAAGCATTTTGTGGTTAGAATCTTGAAAAGTGTTCTTCATAAAAGTTGTTCACAAGACCTTGATCTATAACATACTTAAATTTCAGATTTTTCTGAGCTCAAATGGGTTACACGAAGGTCCAATTTCTTACCGAATCAGAACTGTTTTATACTGTGGATTCCGTGACCTTCGTGCCTTCTCAGATTTTTATAAAAATTTCCAGTTCGATTTCGGCCATACTTCCTTCACAAGATTTGTAAACGAAATCCATTTCTTCAACGTATAAAAATTTCAAAGTATTTTGAAAGGATTTGGTTTGTAAAACGAGTATTTCTTCTGGTTCAGTTCCCCTATTCCGACGGACCAGTTCTGGGTTGTTTCCGAGCCATCAAAAGTGATCTTTGTATAAGGATTTTGGCATTGTGTTCTTCATGGAAAATATTTTTGAAGGTCTTGTTTATAACATATTTGAACTTTATAATTTTTGGAAACCGTTTGCTATGCCTTTGAGATTGATTTCCCAAATAATGCAAATCTGTCCAGTTTTACTAGATTTCCATGATCTGCTGGTTCTTACTTGAAAGCATTGGTTTTTGATTTCTGACTTACTGGAAACAGTAACCACACTTATCTAGCCTTTTTATGATGTTTATTTGGCATTGATCTGATGTCGAATGCTTTTGTAAATTCATGTTTTAAAATGAGGTTCACAAAGTCGATTGACCGTTTACATGTGTGACCACTTGTTATTGTTGTGTGGCATGAATGTGAGCACAATTCATGTATGCATTGGCTAAATGAAAAGATAAGAATTGGCTCGAATGCTTGTGTGCTCGTGTGGTCACACGTTGGAGCCGTCTCGTTATGTATCGCTTGACGATGCCCGGTTTATCGAGGTCTGTTGCGTATCGCACTTGGTTTATCGGATGCCTAGAGATTATCTGGATTGCCGATACTCCGGATGTCGGATCGCAGTCCGAGGGTGGATCCGATGCTCCTTACGGGATACCATCTTACTGTGTATCGTTTGATGCTGCCATATTGGGATGCCGTCATCCTGTGCATCGTTTGACGTTGCCGTGCCCGATGGAGCGGGACGATGCCCAGTTATGCCGAAAGACTGCCATCTTGCTGTGTATCGCTTGATGTGTAGTGGCCAAGAGGGGTCGTAATAAATGGAATACGTGTGATGCATAGTGCTTGATTATGGGGTAGAAACTGCTAGGCATGGTATGGGACATGCCTAAGTAGATTCTGCCTTATAATCGAGACACACGCGACTGTGGTGCATTAATGCATGAGAAATCTCATTACATGTTCTGGGTATGTGATATGTTCGATGCATCGTTGTGACATATGACTATCTATGTTATGCATAATATGTGTGCCAAGGCAAGGTAAGGATGCTTGTGGTTGGTTAATGATTTGTGCATGGTCGCGTGATTAGGGACCCCCGAGGTGAGTTGACCTTCTAAACGGGGTTTAGACGTTAATTTATTGACATTTTTATCTCATTTGTGGTTGTTAAATATTTTTCAGGTCCTTAGCGTGTTGATGCACCTAGTATGGTTCAGGGTGCGTGGGAGCTAATTTTTGGTGTAGTAAATTGACCCCAGCCTAACATCTTTTTGTAGACTTTTTGGAAATGCCTGAAGTGGGTTTGTAAAAATGTTTCCAAGGGTTAATCAAGTAAATGTTAAAATGGTGTTTTGATTTCAATGTTGTAAACCATTTTCCTATCTATCCTTTTTTATTGTTATTATCTGGGTGAATCTTTGTTTAGCTTCCGCATGCGTAATCAAAAGATAAAATGTTGGGTCGGCGACGCGTCCTGGGACGTTGCATCATAATTAGGGGTGTCAATGGGTCGGGTCGGGTCGGGTTTTCATTATACCCGACCCGACCCGAAACAATGAATATATGTGCTTGGCCCGACCCGAAACAAGAACCAAACATGCATATAGCCACACAATCGGGCCGGTTCGGGTCATGTTCGGGTCGGGTCGGGTTCGTGTTTTGGAAAGAGCGGACACCCAAATTGACACTTTACCATGTCTTTCGCCTCGCCCCACCCACCCCCCCCCCCGCATTGTCATATCCAACGCCATCATCGTCCAGAGGCAACCCGCAGCATAAGGTTTTCACCCTTCCTGTCGTTCTCGTCTTTTGCCAATCGCTAGTCCCTCCCTGCTCTTCCGCCACATCGATGCTGGAAAAGCTGATCGATGTGTCGGCCCACGAGGTCGTCATCGACTTCGCGCTCCGCCGCAAGTGCCGCGCCAATGTCCTCCTCACCTCCCTCTCCGCCGCCTCCCCCGTCGCCTTCAAGGTCCAGGCCTCGTCCCCTCACAAGTTCCTGGTGAACCCGCCGAGCGGGGTCATCCCTCCCTCGTCCTCCCTCACCCTCCAGATCGTCCTCAGGCCTCAACCCCACCTCCCCTCCTCTTTCCCCCGATAGCCCGCCGACCGCTTCCTCATCAGGACCGCGGAGCTCGGCCCCGAGTCGGCCGAGCCCGCTGGCCCCGACTCGGTCGGCTCGTGGCTGTCGTCCCGGCCGACCAGGGACGTGAAGCTCAAGGTCGCTTTCGGGGGTCGGTTGCTTCTCCGCCACGCGGTGGAGTGCGGGGATATCGATGCCGTGAGGGGCTTGATCAAGCGGCAGAAGGGAATTGCCGCCGAGCTGCCGGCCGAGGATGCGGAGTCGCTGCGCCGGGCCGCGGAGGCGTTGGAGAATTCGGCGAGGATGGTCAGTTTGCTCGCGGAAGCAGGGCTTGGAGTTGACTCGCTGGTGGAGCCTGACGATCGGACGGGGAAAGGGAGATGTCCTCGGGGAAGAAGAAGTCGGCGGCAGAATACTGGGTGGAGGAGGAGGGATGTTAAGGGTTTTGGTTATTGTTTGGGTTGGGCTTGGGTACCCAAGCCCAATAGATCCAAACAATACCCAATTTTTTTATTGTTATCCAAACAAGTTGAGATCCAACCCGACTCAATAAGAAAATTTCGTGTTCGGATCGGGTCGGTTCGTGTTTCGGTTCGGGTATTGTGTTTGGTTTTGACACCCCTAATCATAATGACCATTGCCGGATGTTGCGCGCTCGTGGGGCTTGGGGCGTGACAGAAGCATCTTCACCCATATTTAAGTTAAACAGACGACACATCAAGTGAACTTTGTTGATCACAGAGAGCTTCTCGTAGATGTTCGATAGGGTTTTCATCAAATCACAGTAGTATTCTCTTTCGTGATAATAAACACAACATTACGAGTTAATGTCAGTCAAATAACACCCAACACTTTTTTTTTGATAACCCAGGGAACCCCCGCACGGCCGACAGCCGTGGAGTAAACCATGGGGGCGACACGTGCTAGCCACCACACACATGCCACTGGTTAAGTCACCTTGCGGTTCCCGGGATTCAAACACTTAACCTTTTGCGAGAGGAAAAGTGCGCGCTCCAGCAGCGCCACCCAGGCGGGTGGTAACACCTAGCACTTTTCTATCCAACAATTACCAATAAGTTTGCTTCATCAAGTCTAGCTTCTCCCCAAATATGGGCAAGTGCAGATTCCTCTAGTACAAGTAATCATCAATTTGCATCTTCTAAAAACCGAAATCCTTCCCATCAAATCTATCCATTTTTACTTTTCCTTCTTCCATCCTCATCGATTTACTTCAACACAGTTAAGCCCGCCACTAATATTAATTATTACGGAAATAAGTAATTGAACAATAAAATAAACTGGATAAGGAAATAAATCAGATATCGGATTTATGTGATTCGGTCCATAGGTGGGAAGAGCTGCACAAGAATTCCACTGTAGAGATCAAGCGATACAATGAAGATCAACCATACTCGAGTAATTCAAATACTCTCAGTATTTTCCTAGCTATCAATTACACCCAAAACTCACACAGTGTCTAGCTTTTATAATTCCTCGTGAAACAATCTCGTAATCTCACAAAAAGAATTACATAAAATCTTAACAAAAGATTTTCATGGCTTCAAATACTTGAGATGTGATTTACAAGTACAAGCTCGTCTTGGACACTCTTCACAACGAAAGCCCACTTCTTATATAAAAGAGAGTTGGATCTAAAGTAGGAAACTTCTTTTTAGAAAACCTCCTGCAATTAGGATACATATTTAAAATAGAAGACCTACTCAAATCAGGAAAGTTTTATATTCAAAGTCAAATTTGAGACATGTTTTTAACAATTTTTTTGGCCAAGTTACAATCACATCACTTAATTAATAATCTTTGTGGGCCAGCCTCATTTCTTTACTTTTCTTTTCTTTATGAAGTGGGAACTCTTTATGGGCTATTTAAAGAGAATAAAGCTCAATGGTCTTCGGAACAAGCCTAACTTGAACATCTAAAGAAATGGAGTCGACAACTTATGACTCCATACGATTCCACTACCTTTAATTTTTTAAACGGCAAATTGTTAAAAGTATAATTTGGATGGTAAATTCGTCGCGTTCTCTGATATGACTTGCCAAATGACATGATAGATATTGACTATTATAATTTTATTCCAACCTTAGTTGGGGAAAGCATTTGAAGCTGTGGAACAAACGATGAGTTGCATCATATGCTTCTTAAACATAACCACCGATCATTATGATGGAAAGAACCAATAATACATAATAATCAAGACAAGTGACAAAAACAAGTATCTTTATTAAAACCTATATGACAATATATGTCATGAGAAAACTATTTGGATTAAAAAAAATCAATGTAAAGAGGTGATTGAGACACACAAATTAAGGAGAAGGAAGCGAGGAAAGAAAAAAGTATCAGTAGAATAAACCTTCAAAATTGGCTCGGTCGATTGGGGAGTCGGGAGATTTTCAGTTCAGAAACTAGATGCCACTTATTTTAGGAGTGTCAATGGGTTGGGTTGGGTCGAGCTTTCATGATACCCTACCTGACCCAAAATCAATAGGGTCGCGCTTGACCCGCTCAGACCCGGCCCATGACCCTGTTTAGCATATACCCCAAGGATCGGGTCGGGCAGGTTCGGGCCGGGTTGAGTTTCGGGTTTGATCAGCATATACCCCAAGGTCATGTCAGCGGAGGCCCCGACCTCCCGCCTCTGCCGCCCCAATCACTGCCGCAACAGCCATCGCGCGATCGATCTCTTCAATTCCGACGATAACCTGACGTTGCTCGTCCACGATTCGATCGCCGCTGCCGATCGAACTGGAGCACCGAGCGACAACGTCGCTTCCGATCCCTACTCTGACAATCTGCTCTAAAAGCTCGACGGCGAGAGCGGCTCTGGCATGGATCTATTAGCCAAGCGTCTTGGTTCATGGGGGAAGCGAATTCGGTGGTAAATAGGTTGGATTTTGGGGTGATTGATGGGGATGATGACATCTGTATGAATAATGGGATGTAGATTTACGAATCGGGTTAGGGTCCGAAACCCCCATTGCCCGTGAAGCCAGCCATTCATCAGCCCGGCAGTCGCGCGCGGTCGCTGCTGATACTGATGCTGCCGCCGCCGCCGTTTGGGGTGCCGGAGCTCAGGTTCACAACCAGCAGGGACTTCGTCCGTTGACGCAGCACCCGCAGCTCCCAGTGCAGCTCGCCGAAGCTGGAGGACGCGGACGTCCCGTCGTCGATGGGCCATGAGGTGGAGGCAGACGTAGAGGCGGCGGCGGCGGACGGCCGAGATTGGAGCGGCATGGTGGAGGGCGCCTGGTGAGCCGCGATTGCTAACGTCGTGAGCTTCGATGGTTAATGTTGTTAGGGTTTTGTCGTGTAGAGACAGAGAGGAGAGAGAAGGGGAAAGAGAGGGGGATTTGTAGGTGGTATCGAGGTGTCATGGGTCGGGCCCGCCCGACCCTAACCCAACTCTAATAATACCCACAACTAAAAAGCCCTATTCATAAAAGACAAGCCCCAACCCTAGAACAACCCAAATTTTAGGGTAGGGCTGGGCCGGCGCGGGTCGAGTCGGGCCGTTGCGGGCTTTTTGGACACCCCTAACTTATTTAACTACCATCATTAACATGAAAATCGCTTTGCATCAAGGTCGCCTACACAAACCGAGATCCGTCCAGTTCATTACCCTTGTAGGATTTTGATTGGCCTCTAAATAATCGGTTCTCTACGTTCGTTACCCTATATTATTAAAATAGAAAGGAAAAAACACTTGGTTACTCTTTTAGTGTTCAGTGTCTTCAAAGATGCATTATTCTTCACATAATTCTTAAAGTGAGTCCAAAAACAGCCGTTGAAAAGGTGGACACACAAAGGCTGCGTTTGGTTCAGCATTGGGAAGGGGCTTTCAGCCTCGAAAATCCCTTCCCAAAATGCTGAACCACTGGTTCAGCATTGAGCATTTTCAATGCTCAAAACTAGCATTTTCAATGCTGAAAGCCCAATGCTGGATGGACCAGCTTTGGGTTTTCAGTATTGAACCAAATGCCGAAATCATTTTTGTACTTCCCAAACTACCCTCACTCAAACTTCAATATTCTGCCCTCTTGGTACTGTTCATCTTCTTCACCAAAGGGACTCCGGCGAGGGCGAAGGGCCGGCAAGGGCGAAGGATCGATGTTGGCGAAGGGCCGGCGAGGTCGCCCGACCCAGGCGACTGTCGCCTGGGGTCGGGCGACGGTCGCCTGGGGTCGGGCGACCGCCCAGGCATAGTTGCCTAGGTCCCGCGACCTCAGGCGACCGCCGCCTGGGACGTGACCCAGGCAGCCGCGCAACCCCAGGCGGCCTGGGTCGCATGACCCCAGGCGACGGCCACCTGAGGTCGCAACCTTAGGCGACCGTTGCCTGAGGTCGAGCAATCTCAGGCCTCGTTGCCCGAGGTTGGGTCCCTCGCCGAGGGTCGCTCGACGACGAGCGACGGCCGCTAGCGCCAAATCTGGCTCGCCGGTAGTCGTAGCCCTTCGCCGGAGCCGAAGCCGTGGCCCTTCGCCGAAGTCGGCGAAGGGTACTTTTGCCTTTTAAAAAAAAACCCCTAAAGCCCATTTGTAAAAAAAAATTAACCAAACACCACTTGGATCAAAATAGCTTTGCAAATGAGTTTTTACCAAACGCCATTTGCATTTCCTCAAGGAGCTTTCACCTAAAGGTATTTGCATTCCCAAAGTAGCATTCCAAATGCTGAACCAAACGCACCCAAAATAAACTACCGAGATAGTTGAACTTTACTGTCAAACTTTTAACAACAGCCACCTTTACAACATGCCGGCAACCATGGTTGAATCAATCTTGGGAAAATGACACAAAGAATCCTTGAATTTTGGTCCAATGTACAATTTGATCCCTGAACTTTTAATTTGTTCAATATAGTCCATGAACTTTAGCCTAATTTTAATTTGGTCCCTGAACGTTTAATCTATTCAATGTGATCCCTAGATTTTTAGTATATGTTCAATTTAGTCTTTGAGCTATTTGAAAATATTCAATATAGTCCTTGAACTTGAATTAATGGAAGAATAATATTGAACATTTTCAAATAGATTGGGGACTAAATTAAATATATACTACAAATTGTCTCCTTTACTATAAGCCTCCATAACATTTAAAAAAAAAAGAATAAGATTACTCGAGAAATGACAGCCCAATGTCTTAGACTTTTTATATCCGGAAAGAAATCTAAAACATGGAAATTTTTTTTTTGGCCAAGTAAAAAACATGGAATTGGATGGCTTAGAGAGTAAGATTCCTTAAATTATGGCAAATTGGATTACTTACCAAAACCAATTACAATAATTGCAATTCAACTATCTCCATAATGATTTGGGCCAATTGTGCCCCAATCGACCAAAGCATCCCTTGTCTTTAAGAAATTTACACCAAGGCCAAAAGAACCACAATCCCTTCTCATTTAACCAACACTCTTTATTATGGGTGTGCAAAAAAATCAGGAAACGCCCGGAAAGCTTGGGACCGCCCGGAACCGGACCGGAACCAATCCAATTTCTCGTTCCAGGTGTGGAACTGTCCACCTGCCCACAAGGACTGGATCGGTAATATAGTATATAATATAATATATTTATTTAATTTTTAATTTTTAAAAAAATAAAATCTTAAATCTTTTAACTAAACCTAACTCGTTTGACAGTCACAACCTCACACTGAGCCGAGAAATACCTTCTTTTGTTTTCGTCTCACGCTCACTCTCACTTTCTCACTCATTTCGGTCGATGTTCACCTTACCGTCTTCGACTCTCTATCTTTGTCTCCATCCTTGACTGGTGGGACCGATTCCATGGACCCACAGGCGGCTCCTGGTTCCAATTTTTTGGAACCGGTCCTTAATGAGCGGTTCTCGATTCTAAGATGGGAATCGTCCATCCGGACCATGTTCACCCCTACTTTCTATCCCTCCATCTCTCCCCCACCATCGTACGACTAACCATCATGCATGTCATTCCCCACGACAATTGTCTAACGTTGCAACCTCGCATATGAGGTTTAGACCCCGTGTAGACACACGAGTGCGCACACGAAGAGAGAAAAGGGGAATAATTAAAAGGAGAATGCGAAAAAAAAAAGTTTTAGTTAGTACAAACACCTGAAAATGATTCACGGTGCACAAATCCGTGGAATGTGATTACTTCGAACAAGATCCTATTCATGGATTCTTCATCGTTAGTACCAAACTAGGCCTAAGGTTACAGCGTATGGGTTGTACTTTTCCCATGTTTTGTTTGAGGAAACTTTTTCCATCCCTATATTTGATTGATCAATTACCAGTTATGAATGCCACCCACATGCAAAGTTAATTATAAATCAATATTCATATTGTAATTTACCAATTTGAAGACTAATTGAACTATGGAAGAAAACGTGATGCTAAGCATAATTTTTATTATTTATTATATGAAAAGGTTCACTTATTATAAGAATGGCTAATTTATTTAGAGATGAAACCTAATCTCTAAATAATGGCTAATTTTATTGATTTGTTACGTCATAATGAATTCGGATTGCCATCCGCTCATTTAATAAAATTACACGAATGACTATGGTAATTATTTATAGATTCACCACTATATTCCGCAAAATCTCATTTTAAAGTAAAATTCATCATGAATTCTTACTTAGCAAATTAGAGGGAAAATTCCAAATAAGGGCCAACATGCCCTCGTTTTCTCAAATAAGGGCATAAAGTTAAACTTGTTTCAAAAAGGGTCTGAATTGGCTAGATCAGTATCAAATAAGGGCATGTCCTATTTGACTAAATGGAATTTTCGTCCTTTGCATTTTTTACCTTCTTTTCTTTCTTTTCTTTCTGTTTTTTCTTCTCCTTTTCTTTTTCCTATTTTTTTGGCCTCTTCCCTCCGCTGGCCATCACCAATGGCCAACAAAGGTCATTGGACTCAGCCGAGGGCACCTTCGCTAACGTCGGGTGGCCTTTGCCAATGTCTGGCGGCCCTTGCTTGGGCTAGCGAGGGTAGCTCTCGCCCGCCCAGGCGAGGGCGACCCTTGCTTGACGCAGGCGAGGGCGACCCTCGCTTGACGTCGGCAAAGGCCTCCCTTGCCCTCATCGGACACCGATGAGGGCAACCCTCGCCTGATGCCGGTGAGGGCAACCCTCACCCTCGTTTGCCCAAGCAAGGGTAGCCCTCGGCTGAGACCAGTGACCTCTGCTAGCTAGGCGCAGTGATGGTTAGGGAGGGAAGAACAAAAAAAGGTAAAAGAAAAAGAAAGTAAAAAAATCAAAAAAATATACTCAATTTTTTTACTAAAATACCCCTTCTCCGATGCCAGAACAGTCACCGGCCAGTTAAAGGTTCTTATTTGAGACGATTTGATCACTTCATGCTCTTATTTAAGACGATTCAGCCACTTTAGGCCTTATTTGAAAAAATTAGTGCACTTCAAATCTTTATTTGGAATTTCCTCGCAAATTATATGATGAAGGAATTTCGGACTTAACTATACAAAAGGTAGTAATATCAAAAGGTATCATAGAAGTGCTACCTCTTTCAATAGGGTAATGAACCCTTATAGCGGAGACACTAGGTTTTCACATAAATCGGGCTAGCAGCTTCATCTTCAGCTTAAGTGGTCAAATGACTTTTATCTAATGCTTAAGGCAATAATTTTTCAGTCAACCTATGATAAATAATTTTTTTAAAATCTAAAATGATTTTTAAGGAGATGTTTTTCAGTAGATTATTTAAACATAAAATAGGGAATATTTTAAAAACTTAGACTCCGTTTATTTGGCAAAAAATGAAACGTTTCTAGAAAATGTTTTCTAGGAAGCCATTTTTAAGGAAAATGACAATATTTTCCGGTATTCGGATGAAGCCTGAAGATGACGTGAAAAATATTTTCTGCCGTTTGGTATCCGATTTGATTTTCTAGGGAAAATTACCCAAAAATTCGAATTTTTAATTATTTTATTTTTTAATTATTAAATTATTTTTCTTTTCTTTTCTTTTCTTCTTTTTCTTTTTATTTTTTTCCTTTTCTTTTTTTTCTTCTTCCTTGGCCGGTCGCCAGCAACAGTAACGGTCGACAACTGACCATAGGCGGGCTCGAACTTCGCCATAGGCCGACAATGCTGGAGCTCGCTAGATTCCAATGAGATCGAGCCTCACCCGAGGCCACCAGACGTCAGTGAGGCTCTCGCCGACCTCGGATGAGCTCGACCTTGCCATAGGCTAATGAGGATTGAGCTTGCCTGTGGTCCATCACTAGTCGCCGCCATGGCCGGCAATCGGCTGAGAAGAAAAAAAAAAGAAAGAAAAGGCAAATAATAAAATTTTCAATTTTTAAAAAGTAAAAAATTGATTTTTTTAAAAAAATAAAATAAAAAATAAAAAATAAAAAATAAAAGAAAATGTGTTATTTGAAAGAAAATGAGGTGAAAGAAGATAGGGAAAAAAGAGGAAAATATTTTCCTCACTTTTGAATGTATTTTTTCCATTGGTGGAAAATATTTTCCATGACTAGTTACTTTCTATGAAACGAGCGTCGGAAAATCCGAAAAACATTTTTCTGGAAATTATTTTTCGCAAAATGAACGGAGCCTTAAAATGGTATAGACTTACAAGTTGGGTTTTGCAAAATCTTAAAAGTCACAATAAATATTGCTTTATGAATAACATTTTTCATTTTTGGCCATGGTTAATCTTGCCTAAAATAAATGTTAGTAAACTAATAATTTAAGGGATAAGTGCATTGAAAGTCCTAAAACTTGTCATGCAAATGCAATTAAGTCCTAAATCTTTCAAAAAGTGCAATTAAATCCTACAACTTGTCACAAAATTGCAATTGAATTTTACTTGTACTTTTTGAAAGTTTTAGAACTCGATTGTATTTTCATGACAAGTTTTGGAATTCAATTGCACTTTTTTAAAGTTTTAGGCTTCCATTGCACTTTTATGATAAGTTCTAGAATTTAATTGCACTTTTTAAAAGTTTTAGGACACAATTACACTTTCGTGAAAATTTTTAGGACTTTCAGTAAATTTATCTCATAATTTAATGAACCTCCAAATGTATGTATCCCCGTGGCTACCTGTCAATTATATGCAAATTACGAGCTTTAATCAGTAAACATTAAAATCACTCACTCTCTCTCTCTCTCTCTCTCTCTCTCTCTCTCTCTCTCTCTCTCTCTCTCTCTCTATATATATATATATATATATATATACCTAAATTCCGTGTTCATTACCTATAGACTAAATTTAAGTCATAATGTATACTAAATTATGTTGTTTGCCTTAGTCTCGAAGTATTAACCAATCACCCAAGTTTCATACTTTCAATTCGATTCTCAAGTCTACCAGACCAACTTGTTGACTGGAGCATTCATGTCCACATTCTCGCCGACAGAACATAACGACATGCTGTCGACCGGTCGTCAACTTGCGGGACGTCTTATGATTGCACACTAATTCCGTTCAAAACTAGACTTCATCAACAACGATTACCAAACAACAGTAGTCTCCATATATATATATATAAAACTTGTGAGATTCTCAAAGCTTCTTTCGATGCGATTCCTCCTTCTCGGGATTGGCTCCAGTTTAAACTGACTCTGCCCCCGTATAACTTGTGCGTAATTAAGGGCTGATATTGGTCGAATCTGAAAGTGTGCCATTCGTGAATGGCAGGTTGTGGTAGAACGTTTTCCACCAGTAGGATTTCATGGTGTCCATGTGCGGTTTCCTTATCTGGACGTCCCCACCATTGTCTCCTGGAATAAGGTTGCCGACATTGCTCTCATCAGCCGCAAGATTATGAGAACATGCCACTGCGAGTGTTGTGAATATCATGTTCTTATGTGGCGATGGTGTGTACCCGCAGCGCCTGGGCTGTTGAATCGTGTGGACTCCACGTAATTTGAATGCTAGCTAGCATGAATTGGATACACATGCATCATCATCTTAACATCAAATAAGATTGTATAGACTTAATTTACGATCAACATAATCAACCATTGCTTAGAAACTATATGGAAGTTGAGCTCTTTAGTCGGTCACACAGATTTTTGAAGTGTGATTGGCTTGAAATAGTAGACCAAGTTCATGCCATATTTTGCCCCCCAAGCCATGCAAGAAAAATGTAAAGAGTGGCCTTGTGCTTGTTAAGGTTCATTAATTATGTTTTGAAAATGTTAAAGCTTTATATTTGAAGAGTGTTACTTTCTCTTAATATATATTTTAATCCTTAAGTGCTTTGGTATGTATGTTTCCTATTTTTAGTGGTCTTAATCTGGTACCTCTAGGGTTCTTAAAAAAAAATATTGCCTGCTATCATGACTCTATTAGCAATTATGCTTTAAATATGTTATAATAGACGCTAGATCAAAATTGGAAGTAATGGTCATGATGATAAGTTGGAGAGTACAAAAGACACTCTGAAATGATAACGATTATTTAGCCACTACAGTGTTGGTGGATATCTATTCGTGAAAATTAATCTATGCATATGCAAGCTCAAATACAATTATATCAATTTTGGTTGCAAAAACAAGCGATCGATCAAAAAAATAAACAAAATAAGGAAATATCCTTCGGGCAATGTAACCTATATCCATAGGAAGAGCAAGATAAAATTCCATTATAAATCAAGCGATACAACAGATATTATAGCCACACTCGAATTACTCAAATACTTTCAGTATTTCTCAGCCTCCAATTATACTTGATAACTCACACAGTATTTAACCCTCATAATTGGTCGCAAAATAATCTCTCAATCTCATAAGGGAATTACACAAAATCTTAACACAAGATTTTCATGGTTTCATCAAACACACGAGATGTAATTCACAAGCAGAAGCTCTTCTTGGATGCTCTTCACAAAAAAAAGCCCACTTCTTATATAGAAGAGAGTTGGATCTAAAACAAAATACTTCAATTTGGAAAATCTTCTCCAACTAGGAAACTTATTCAAAATATGAAACCTACTTGAATTAAGAAAATTTCCTCTTTATACTCAAACTTGAGACATATTTTCAATAATTTCCATATTGGCTTGATGTTTTAGTCAAGTCATAATCCCTTTGCAAGAATCTGATCTTCTCTGTTAGTCTCTCACAACCGATCATTGGCTTAACCACCGCAAATATCTTCCAAAGTCCAAGCCGCACTTTAATTTCGCTATAACCATGGACATCATCTAAACACCAACTTCACCTGCAACTTTAACTATTCCACAAGGATATTCTAACACAACCTCCTCGCCAAAGATAAAGTAAAACCATTATTGCATCCATATCCCTCCCTCCCCCCGTTCACCTTGTTATCCTATCAAGTTTACCACACTCACTCAAATATAACACGGGCAACAAAATATTTTAAAAGTGGAATAATCAGCAACGTTACTTAACCACGCTATTTCTGGAGTCAACATTGAATCGCAGTCGATGGGGATCGGGATCTCTTTATCAGGTAGCACATCGTACTAAGCACATTGACAAGGAATCTCCTAGCCATATTAGCACTATAGAGCATTTTATAGGCCTTTTCTAGTGATGGTATGGTCATCAATTCTACAACCTATTGTGATTAACTAGCACTAGTGCAGTGTCTCATTATGCTTTCCTTCATGTAGAATTCGTTTAATAACTCCAAACAAAACTCCATGCTATTATCGGTCCACACATGCTTAATTGTCTTCTCGGTCTCCTTTTCGCTCAATGTACTTAACTGTTTGATCCTAATAATAGCATTAAACTTGTGCATCTATATAAATACTCAGGTCTTCCTCAAGTAGCCATCTATAACTGTTAGCATAAATTTGACCCCTTATTCTTGAAAAAAATTACAACAGCTTGCGAACATCAAATTGAATGAACTCTACAATCTCTGTGGTTTCTCCTGCAATCGTATTGAACTACACTTTTCACTATTTGCCCAAGTCATAGCCTTTCAAACATTCAGTTCCTAAAAAAAACATTCAGTTTTGAAACTTTCAAGTTTCTCCCGTCAATGTGCCCTAAACGCATATGCCAGAATTCAAACTCTCAAATAAATGCATTCGATCTCTCTGTGGCAAAATCCATCACTACCTCACCTTGAAGTTCATACAAATTACTTTGCTTGATTCCTCTCATTATCACCAGGACACCTCAAACGACCTTCAAAACTACTGCACCTTCTAAAATATATGAACAACCAGCTGAATCGAGGGCACTTAAGGAAATCAAGTTCTTATTCAACTCTGGAACACACCTCACTTTAATCAATATCATCACAATACTATCATGCATTCTGATTTTGACATCGCCAATACCCGTAACATCGCACTTAGCGTTGTTTCCCAACTATACTTTACTACTACCCATGCATTGATAAGTAATAAATCAATTCATGTTTGGTGTAGCGTGAAATGAATAACCATAATCCATTTCTCAAACTACGAATACTTAGTAGCAGTAGCATTCCAACTATCAGGCAACAATAATAATAAAATCAAAGCACTTACCTTATTTTCAAAGTCAATATCAACCTAACTTAATTTACTAACAACCACATTGAATTCATTGATATAATCAACAAGCGACGCATCTTTGCTCATCTTCAAGTTAAACAGACAGCACATCAAGTAGACTTTATTGGTCATGGAGGGCTTCTCGTACATGTTCGACAAGGTCTTCATCAAATCCGCAGTGTATTCTTTCTCACAATATTAAACAAAACATTACGAGCTAAAGTCATTCGAATAACGCCCAGTGCTTGTCTATCCGACAATTTCCAATCAGTTTGCTTCATCGAGTTTGGCTTATCCCTAAATAGGGGTGTTGACACCTAATTTTTAGCCGATGCGTCATTAAAAATAAAAAATTAGAGATTATGGTTTCCGATCGCGACGGAGCCTGTTTCTTGAGCAAAAAGTGTCGTTTTTTAATTCCGTCTTTTGGTTTAGCTTTTATAAGCGATTTTCTATCCATTTCACACAAAGACCTGAAAAGTCAAATGGTTGACTTTGGCGTTGACTTTTTGGTCAACCCTTTGACCAAAAGTCAACCCCAGGTCAAGTTGGGGCTTTTTGCATAAAAAGATTCCTTTCAAATCCAATTTCACTTTAGAAGTGGAAATTTCAGAAAAATTCAAAGATTTGATCATAAAATCAAGCTCCTAGTGAAAAGTCAACTAGGGTTTGACTTTTGGTCAAACCTTTGACCAAAAAAAATTGAAAAATTGAAAAATCCAAAAATTATCTTATTTTACATTCAATTTACCTTTGGCATTCGAAATTTTACAAAAATCGATTTAGAATCAACTTTTTCCCAAATTGCGGAATTTGATTCAAATCGGCCAAAAATGAAATTACTTCATTTCTAGTCATTTTTTAGATTAGTTTTCTTCACGACATTTGATCTAGAGGTCATTTTATATCCAATTTTTGAACCAATTTTGTGATTCCAAGCCAAACACAAAAACCCCCAATTTTAGCCCTAATCAGTGATTTTGATCGATTCTTCATGATGTGTGCAATTGAGACACGAATGAGCCTAATTTCTTATATGAAACCCAAATTCAAAATCAATTTTGGAAGAATCACATGAATTTGAGTCAATTTGATCAATTTAGTGATCTAATGATTAGGAAGTCTAAGAGTGATTGATCTAATTAGTGCAATTCAACTTGACCCACTCTAGACTAATATTCAATTTGATGAATTGGGACTCAATTTGATTAATTATACCTCAATTAAACTTGTTAGTCTAGCTCGGTCATGCGATTACCCAAAATTCAGAGCTAATTGACTCAAATCGGTTTAATTCAAATTGAACTAATCCGATCGGACTAGTTATTTTCCGGTCGGAAATTTTGATAATTGATAATCCAGTCGGACCAACCAAGGTCGGTCACATCCTCTTGAGTACAAAAATGACAAAAATGCCCTTGATTAAGAATGACCAAAATACCCTTCTTCAAGGATTAAGCAAATTAATTAGGGGATTAGCAAATCAATCATGGCCATTCATTTAGAATTGATCATGTCCATCCATAATGCCATGTCATCAATCCTTAGCCTCTAAGGAATATTCTTAATCATTAAGGATGCATTTTGGACCATTTGATCAATCTAAGGGCTAGAATTCAAAGTTGAAGGGGGTATATAGTGTTTTTCCCTCCAAAAATCAAGGGGGGGTTCATTTTTCAGATCTACTTTCTCTCTCTCTCTCTCTCTCTCTCTCTCTCTCTCTCTCTCTCTCTCTCTCTCTCTCTCTCTCTCCCACGATCAACTCCCTCTCTCTCTCGAACTCCCTCTCGGCGCAGCCTTTCCGGCTCCTTGCCGGCTGCTTTCCGGCGAGCCGTCGCCTCTCCGACGTCCCCCACGGCGGCCTGAGGCTGGTCGCAAGACCAGCAATCCTTGCTGGTGGCCGGAGCTCACTGTTCCGGCCTGATCTCCTCCTCGGCAGCATCACCGGCAATCCTGCCGGTGATTTGTCCAGCCGTTTCAGCCGGCTGAACCGGCTCTCCGGCGGCTTCCTCCGGCGATCCAGACATTCCGACTACATCCCTTGGCGTCCTTAAGTCGCTGTGGTGGCCGGCCTCGCACCGAACGGCCACCGGATCACATCATTTTCCTCAACTTTTACTGATTAGTCTATTCGTGTGAGGAGGAGTTGAATCTCACATTATCTCGTGCAATCTATTGTCGTAGGTTGGCCGAGCTTTCCGAGGCCTCTCCGTGCTATTCCAGATCAGAATACGGAGGCCGGATCGCTCGCTTGAGCGTTGGATCATCGTGAGACAAGGTAAGAACGCTTAAACACAACTCTGTAAATTCGTGTTCAGTGGAACCTGTTGGTTTGAGATGCTGATTTGAGCTTGTTAACGTCGAAATCTGATGAAGTGATAAACTAGAAAGTCGTAGGACTCGTCTTAAGCTTCGATTTGATATATCATATGCCTCGATCGGACTTCATTTGCTATGTCAAAACACTTTTAGAAGTTAGGATCAGAATCTGGAATATATTTTGCAAGTCTGTTCTGATGATTCCCTGAATGACCTTGTGCTGTTGGATAAATTTTATGATTTTCTACGGTCATTTTCTGGAAAAACTTCCTTCATGAGAATCGTAGAGCACATCCTGATCTGTTCACCATACAATTTGCATAAAATTTTGAGCATGTTACCCTAGTACGATTTACAACGTCATATGCATGTAAATCTGGTTTCATGTTGATTTCAGTCGACCTTTGTGTGTTCTTCGATTTTCATAAACTCGTGCGTTCGAGATATGAAAAAATTTTCTTCACGAAAGTTCTTCCTGAGATCAAGATCTTTCTATTGATACTAATTTCATCAAAATCGGAGATCATTTGAATTTTCAAAAGGAATTCTCACTATTTGATCAGAATCTGTGTCCAGATCTGATTTTCATTCCTTTGGAGTTCAAAAGATGTTTCTCCGAATTTGATAAAGTTAGGGTCCTTTTTTGCAAAAAATCAAAACTTCAAAGTTGTTCATTGGGGTCTCATTATGTCAACTGAAAATTTTGAGGACCTAATTGCAATTTTTGGAGGGTCAATTTGTTTGAAAAGTCTTTTCGGGTTAAAATTCCATTTGCAATTGAGTCCCTCGCAAAATTCGAATTTTATAAACATTTGGAGGGATTTTTAGCAAAAACTCAAAACATGAAAGTTGTTGCACACAGGGAATCCTAACCGTACAAAAATGTTCGCACCGTTTTGATATGGTTTGTTATTTTTCCCGCCTTTAATTTGAAATTCATAACTGAACCGAGTCCAGCCTGTCATTGGATTTAATTCGATAGTTTCGGGAAAATTGGCTAGGATTTAGGAAAAATGGTCTTCTTGACTTTTAATCCTCATGTCATAAGCTTTCTAATGACACATGAACCACTTCATTTGGACGTCATTAGGATAGTTAATCATACTTGAACAGATTCAATCCGAATTATGCATTAATTGAATAATTTGTCTTTTTTATAAAGCCCACTTCTCATGGTTTGTTTGACTTCGAAACAAGGCCCATGGGCTTGAATGCATGTTCATTTTTATGATTATGCATGTGTTTGTTAGATGAATGTTAGGCCCGGTGCATGTTCGGCGGGTAGCCCATTCTTGGTCATTAGAACCCGAATTTAGGGGTTAATTGATATGAGTTGCCGTTTTGTGAATGCAAATGGTAGCTCATTATCATTAACCATTAATCAAATAATGTTAGGTGATTAGATGGGTGATGAATCGAATCGCATGAAAAACAAAGGCCGATCCCGAGGCCCGTGTTTAATTAGTGAATTGATTGCATCATTGTTCTTTCATATGTCATTTATTATGAATGAATGTATGAATGTAAACACCGACACCCGAGAGGCGGTCCATGGAAGAATAATCCGAAATAGTAGAAGACCAAGGTGATTGACCGATGTCCAATCCGGTCTCGATTTGTACTCATTTGACGGTATTAAACCGATGTCCAATCCGGTTTCAATTTGTACTTAATTCATTCATCCCCGACCATGTCTCGGGTTTTCAATTTGTGTTGTAATAAACACCCGACGAGTTGCGGGTTTCTACTTTTTACTCTTTACTTTCTCGTACTTAGAATTAGCTCGTCTTTTCAATATTTCGAGTGTTTACTTTACGAAATGTCCTTTAGATACGATTGATTGTTTCTTTCTTTTTTCTAGACTAAGATAGGATTAGTTTAGAATCTCAAATGAAAATACAAAAACAAGATGCGTGATCACCTAGTGGACTAAGACTTTGGCATGAAAATGGTAAAAAATGCATGATGACTTAGATAACAACCATGTTAAGTTTAGCGGTACCGAAAGGGCGTTAATAGAAATATTAACGTAAGCTAGTCCCCGAACCTTTGATCTCTGGTTTTCGTAGAAACCGAAACGAAATTCCCGCGTTTCGGTTGGGTTTTCTAGCCGACCCCCGACCTAGGCTAGTGGCGACTCCTTAAAAGAATAAAATCAATCCGCTGTCACGCGAGATATGGATTTAGGGAAAAATCCACGTTCATGACCAACGAGTCATATGGCTAAACGAAAGGTTTACACATCAGTATAAATCATTTTTATGAGGTGCCATATGAATCGTCTCATGAACACATATCTCTAAACCCGCCTCATCCGAGCTCGGGCCCTCGAGGGGCAGGTCGCGACAAGGGGCAAGTGCATATTCCTCCAGTACATGTAATTATCAATGTGCATATTCCAGAAATCAAATTTCTTCCCATCAAATCAATCGATTTTTACTTTTCTATCTTTCATCACCATCAATTCGCTTAAATTCAACTAAGCTTAGCTCTTATACCAATTGTTGCTTAAAGAAGAAACGCACAATAAAATAGATAGAGTAAGGAAATAATTAGACACCAGATTTACATGGTATGATCGGTGGAACATACATCAACAGGGAGAGTAGTACTGAATTCTACTATAGATTAAGTGATATAACAAAAGTCAACCACACTCAAGTTACACAAACACACTCGATGTTTCATTGCTCCCAATTACACCCAAAACTCACACAATGT
The DNA here is from genome assembly GCA_031216235.1 of Syzygium jambos. NCBI lineage: Eukaryota > Viridiplantae > Streptophyta > Magnoliopsida > Myrtales > Myrtaceae > Syzygium > Syzygium jambos. Next base: position 19,553,672 of record CM062222.1, read on the forward strand.
TTAACCCTCATATTTCCTTGTGAAACAATCTCTAAATCTCATAAAATAATTACGCAAAATCTTAACAAAAGATTATCACTGCTTCAAACACTCAAGATGTAATTCATGAACACAAAATCATCTTAGACACTGTTCGCAACAAAAGCACACTTCTTATATGGAAGAGAGTTGAATCTAAAATAGGAAACTTCTTTTCAAGAAACTTTCTACAATTAGGAAACCTATTTAAAATAGAAAACCTACTTATATTTGGAAAGTTTCATTTTCATGCTCAAACTCAAGAAATGTTTTCAACATTTTTTTTTGGGCCAAGTTACATCACAACGCTTAATTACCAATCTTTGTGGGCTAGCCTCTTTTCTTTTCTTTTCTTTTCTTTTCTTTATTATGTGGGAACTCTTTATGGGCTATTTAAAGAGAATAAAGCCCAATGGTCTTTGGAACAAGCCTAACTTGAACATTTAATTTGTGGGCTAGCCTCTTTTCTTTTCTTTTCTTTATGGAGTGGTAACTCTTTATGTGCTTTTTTTTCAAAGAGAATAAAGCCCAATGGTCTTTGGAAAAAGCCTAACTTGAACATTTGAAAAAATGGAGTCGACTTATGATTCCATACGATTCCACTGCCTTTAATTTTTCAACCAGCAAATTTTAGCACAGTTTTAGCTGATTATGGTTTTGAGTGCGAGTGAAATTATTCAAGTATAATATGGATGGTAAACTCCTTGCGTTCTATGATTTGACTTGCAATATGACATGATAGGTTGACTCTTATAATTTTATTCCAACCTTAGTTGAGTAAAGTTTGGAGCTGTGGAACAAACAATGAGTTACATCATATGCTTCTTAAAACGTGACCACCAATCATTATAATGGAAAGAACCAATAATACATAATCAAGACAAGTGACAAAAAACAAGTATCTTTATTAATATATATATATATATGCCAATTGATGTCATAAGAAAACTGTTTAGATAAAAAAAAATCAATGTAAAGAGGTGATTGAGAAAAACAAATTAAGGAGAAGGAAGCAACAACAAAAAAGGTATCAACAGAATAAACCATCAGAGTTGGCTCAGTCAATTGGGATGTCCTGAGATTTTTAGCTCAAAAACTAGATGCCATTTTTTTTTTTTGGTCAAGCTAGATGCCATTTATTTAAATCTCATCTATAGAGTGCAAATCGCTCTACATCAGGGTCACTTACACAAACCAAGATACGTCCTTAACCAATTCATTACCTTTGCAGGATTTTGATTGGCTTCCAAATAATTGGTCCTCTTCGTTCGTGACCCTAAATTTTTAAAAAAAGAAGGAAAAAGCACATGATTACTCTTGCGATGTTCAATGTCTTCAAAGATGCATTATTCATTCACGTAATTCCTAAAGTGAGTCCAAAAACACCTGCTAACAAGATGGACATACAAGTACGTTACCGTGACAGCTGAACTTTACAGTCAAACTTTTAACAAAAGCCACCTTCACAACATGCCGGCAACCATGTTTGAATCGGTTTTAGTACCGTCATGATGACCTTTAAGTTTTTAACAGCCCTCGAACTGGAGACTAATGAAACTTGCTCTGACATTGGCACGAGCGCAGTCTTGGGAGGCCTGTCTACGTCCACGTGGGCGCTGCTGCTGCGCGATGAGAATGCAGTGACCTGGCTTTGCGGGTTCTATGGAAGTGGGACTTGGCTGTTTCTGTCTATTTCTGGTTTTTTTTTTATAGGATTTGAAAAGCCTTTCTTTAGCTCGTTCGGTCTCATCACACCTGTGGCTCTCTTTTGCTCTGGCGAGACCATCACACGAGAGAACCGTAGAATGAGTTGGGCGGGCATGAACCAAAAAAGCTTTAATGGCTTCTTCCAATCTAGGCTGAGATTCGCGAAGGGATTTGACACAGCGGTTGCGTGCATGTGCTGCGTCATAATGCGACCCACGAGAGAGGCCTACGTGGTGGTCAGAACTCGGGGCCCCATTTGACATTCAGTCGTGCTCCCATCCACATCAAATCTAAGGAAAAATAAAGAAAATAACCTTGATTTATTTCGCAAAAAATAATTAATTTAAAAAAACATATTTTAAAAATTGATCGCTTATATTTATTACAAAACTGAACAAACAAAATATTTTTTCATTATTCACAAAAATATTTGGATTTAAATTGTTATCGACGATGGAAATATTTTTTATTAGCTGATTTTCTCAAGTGATGCACACGATGCTTTTTTGGACAATATTTTCTAAATCGGTCATTTTTCACAAAACAAAATAAATAAATAAGAGAAGTTGGCGTATAAGCTAGAACCTAGAACCTCATTCTCTCTCCCTCGCTCCTCCCGTTTTGTCTCTGCCTCTGTTGCTGCTCGTTTCGCCACCGTCATCTGCAAAAGCCCAAGGCAAATGCTGATGGCATATGTGATGGTGCCGGGGTGAAGGACCATCACCGGCTGTGACTTAAATAAGGAATTTGCACGCAGCAATTAAGCAATTAATCATCACTTGGTAAAAATCTCGAGAGGTTACAAGAAAAGACAGTATTAATAATGTGCTCAGCGCAGCCCATTGATATAAGAAACTAGCCCATTTCCTAGTTCTTATTCTAGAATGGATGGGTTCGCCCAAATCTGGGTAACATTTGCAGGGTGGTCATGGGCATTTTATTGACGAGTCAGCTAGTTAGGATTTTGATAGGAGATCCCAATAATAATAAGCAATAACAAATTTTTGTCGTCGGATACTGTTACCAATTATATTAGAAGACTAATGCTCGAAGAATATCTGGTCATCTGCAGTGATTTTTAGTTTAAATTGGTTAGGCAATATCCTATACTTTCAAGTTTTGAAAAGTCATGAGTTGAAGAGACTGTTCGATACAATCTTTCCATAATAGTTTCAATTATGAAATGGGGTTGCGCAATTTATGAGGTGATTGGCAAGCACCTCACGGCTGCATCTTCAAGGCTAGATAGCTTTTCAAGAAAGGTCGCATCGCCCGGAAGCTGCAGCTTTAAAATGCGGATTACCAAACGTACAAGTTTCAATACGTTATGTTCCAGTCACAAACGCAACATAGTTTCAATTCAACCGCTCCTTTACCAAACAGGCTTGAAGCCGAAAATAACCGATAACTATGAGCAAATAAACTCACTTTTTCCTTGGAAGCATTCGACAAAGAAACAATATTAAGATACGGAGTTTGACTTGTAAAATTGATTTACCCAAATGTCTAAAACTCTAACTGAATATTTAAATCACCATGCAATGTTCATGCTCCAGCTCAATCTAGCTAATTAGTCACGGTAATTTCCAGCATTGATTATATGTTCATCGGGGACGTTCTAAAATCTTGACCTTTTGTGGCCCAATTAAATGCTGGTTTTGCTTTTAGTACTGATGGGACAGGGACCAGACGACAGAGGCGAGGTTCTTCACTGGGCCTGCTTTACCTATTAGTAAAATGGGCCTTGTCTACGAACAGCTTGTTTGAGGAATACTATAATTAAACTAAACATATGCTCTTACCAATAAAGGAAAATCTCAGAAAATGCAGATATTCTAGAGTTCTTTGATGAACACTAATCAGTCCATCAATTCTGTGTATAAACGAGTATGATATAAGCTTATTCATATTTGATCCTCAAGTTAGAAACAAATGTTGGGTTAAAACAATTTATTTCGACACTAATCACGTAAAGAAGACTTGATCTAAACAATGGATTAATCTTGATACCTGCAAATCAACAAAAAGTTAGAATTTATTATGTGTACTGTATAGTCATTCTACCTAATGTTTCATCATATGAGATTAGCTCTCAGCAAATTTATGAGAGCATGGAATGTTCTCCTGGACCACACGTAAAAACCAACATAAGAAGTTGATCAAAGCACGGGCAAGAAGAGACCGTTTGTCCTTTTAAGTGTATAGCAGTCAAAAGTGATGCGTGGAGCAGTTCAACAGCTGACGTCTTATGAACAATCAATTACATTGCCGGCGCAATATTTATCTAACCAATTTCGAATTTGCATATTGAAAACTCTCATTTGCTAACGCATGTTTTCCAACGTATCCCTACCGCACGGCGCATATGATGCCCAAGCAGACCCATGATTTTCATATAACTGTGTTGGGAAAAGCCCCAGATATCTAAGGCATCAGTAATTCTCCAACAAGCTGCTCAACAAAAGAATAGATTGTAAATTGCAGCAGAATGTTTGGCACGCCCCGCACCCTACGGCGCGCCACATCCCTGCTGCGGTCGATTTGATTGCGACGTCCCAGGACGCGTCGCCGACCCAACACAATGAACATAGCACAAAGCACATGCGGAAGCAAACTTAAACACCCGTACCAAACATTCACGAGACCAAGGGTAGTATAATAACAAGGTTACAAAATATACACTTGCATTGATATGGCAAACATATACAATATTCATTTACAGCCCACGCTCAAAAATCAAAAGCGGGTCAATGGCCACCACCATCAAAAGGAGGTACATGGCTCGGCGGTCAGGCACTATATCTAGCCGGGGCTCCTCCCAAACGTATCGGTACGCCTGCCATCCTCAAGGCTGAGCGTCTGAAAAATTGGGTTTCAACAATAGTGAGAATAAATCTCAGCGAGTAAGTTCCTTAAACCTAAGCTAGGCTAACATGCACCTCCTGACGAGTACCAAACAACACACAATCTAAACCATAAATGACTTAGGCTCTCGGGCCCAAATCCAACACTAACCCTGCAGGTTAGACACTTTATAAATAAGAGCATTAATGGCACAGAACTCAATCACGGCACATATACGCATATCACTTAGTCAAAACGCATGTCATGCATATGCTCGTGCTAACGCTCATGCTCATGCCTTATTAATGCATTGTCGCACACAGTGCACTCTTACACACTTGCCATTTACCAAATTCACCGACCCGCGTAAAACGCATCAGGTCCGACTCGCGTAAAATGCATCAGGTCTATCACTTTAATATCGATCTCTAGCCCGCGTAAAACGCATCAGGCTCATGGCACAACACCCGCGTAAAACGCATTGAGTTTGGCCATCTTCCGGTAGTCCGGGCATCGTCCCGCATAACACGCATCAGGACGAGTTCACTACCCCGCGTAAAACGCATCAGGGCTTCATGTGATCACACATTCACACACACCAGTTATTATCTAAACCCCGCATAAAACGCATCAGGGCGATTAGGTGAACACATGCTCATGTCATTCGTGCACACTCGTATATACACATGTGATGCCGATGTTCAAAGTGCACACTCATGACTATAACGTTCACACTTGGGCATTCAAGAAGTTCACAGTGAGCAATCAATTGCACGCATCACGTATTCAATTTCACGATGCAACATGCTCAATACAATAAATTACAAGCCCAACTAATCACCTCATTCAATCCAGCCATGACACAAACTTGGCACCCGAAATCACGATATTAAATCGACATGAATTTGCGCACTCGAAGCCTGCCAAGCTACTCAAACCTTAGTCACACTAGACACATGGCACGGCATCACAAAGATCAATCACAACCAAGGATCATTCAGCCAACCAACCAGTCGATCTAAACCTTCCCGGTAATTACACCATTAAACCTCGAATTGATCGCGCCTTGTCCAATTAAATCCCGATATGGCCAGCCACTAAACAGCTCATTCTGGGCCTATAAATATCCTAAAATTACTTCACTTGGCTCCCCACAACATCATCCAAAACAGCTACCATGAGAACAATGCGGGGCGCACACAAAACTCTACAATTGAGCTCGAACTTAACCGAACTCGAGCCCATTTCGACCCCATAATTCCAGCCATCGCATAGTACCTTACGGGCCTCTAAACCTCAACAAAATCGTCACGATAAAATCACCAAATCAGCCACAATAACAGCCCCCCACGATCTCCACAATTTAACCCCTAAAATACCCTAATTAACCACTAAAACCCATCTAGAAATGTAAATTAGCCTAATTAGGGTTTATGGTTGTATTCACTTGGATTCATAAGCTCCCAACTAAGCTGGACAGGAGGCGAGGGCGGCTGGACAGCGGCGGTTTCGTGCCGAAACAGTGGCGGCAAGCGGCGGCTCCCTCGGCGGCGCTCGACGGTGGCAACGGCGGCGGCGATCCTAGGCGGCGAAGGGGAAGGGAATGCTGGTCGCGGCGAACGGGAGGGAGGGAGAGAGAAAGAGGTGGCCGGGTTGGTGGTGGTGCAAGGCGGCGATGGCGGCGCGTGACTGCTGAGAGGGAGAGGGGGAGAGCAGAGGGTGGCTAGCTTGGGGAGGAGGAAATGAGAGAAGCGAGAAAGTCTAGAGGGTTTATCAAAATGGCTTAGTGGGAGTAAATGAGCAACTCTAAAGTTTTGACCAATTTGCCCTTCATCTAAGGGCTTGGATTAAATCCACTCAAAACATCTAGGGGCACAATGGTCCAAGATTTCACACTTTATTGGGCTGAAATAACTAATACAAAACCCCAAAATATCTCTCAAAATTCGGAATTCCAACTTAGGGTATAAGGGCAAAACGGTAATTTTCCGGTCCCGGGTCGATTTTTCAATTTTCGACTTTATTGATCCCAAATATGATTGGCCACATAAAAATGACGTCGTCCTCGCAAAAATAGTCGCGGACACCCTCGAAACTCAACACCGAAGTCCGGACTCAATTCCACGATCGTTTCCACTCAATTTGCAGTTTTAGCGTCTCTCACTAACGGGCGGCTGTTTAAGGGTTACGTGTATCGACCTAGGGCTATTCGAGTCATGACGGTCCCGATTTCCCAGAGAACATGAGGGTTTATCGCTAGTCCCAGGGGTCGCGGTCGTCCGGAATAAGTTCGGGATCGTTCGCCGCGTGTACTCTCGGTCGTGCGGAATCACCCGCTATCCGATCGCACGTCGTCGGTCAAACTAAATCCGTCACTCCCCTTGGACCGGCCCATATTGGCACAAAATATTCCTTCGTCGCTTTTTGGAATCGGACTCGGTTCACGGTCGAGTTCTTGAGTCTACGTACCGTTTTCCTAGTTAGCCTTCCCTACTGGTTAGTATCCCGAGAATGATCAGTTCCGGGAAAAACTTACTAAAATGAAATAAGAAATACATCAATTTCATTGATCACGAAAGTGAGTCGAATTTCAGGACGTTACAATATTGAGTACTTATATATTGTGGACTAGGTAGACTTAACTTCAAATTTCACAGATTTTGCAAATTTACACATCGATGAATTAATCAATTGAATCTGTGAAGATCATAATTCGACTGAACGTTACGAACGCAAGTTATTTTTTATAAGTTGATTAGTTAAGAACAGGATATCCTCTTGGCTAATAATCTCACTCACCACTCAACTCTCTCTTCTTTGGAATTTTGATGACTGAATTTACCCTATCAACAAAAATTAAACGAGTCTGGCTCTGAGATTCTAGTCAATGATGCTTAGTATTGACTAAAACAGATGTTGGAACACTAGAAACAGACCCATGAATTTTTGATAAAAGAACTAAAAAGACATTCTTTCACTTCTCCATTCGAATGGTGTATTCCAGAAGCCAAGTGAATAGCTTGTGTTGAGACATTGCCCTAGCATCCCTCCACAGCAATTAAAAAAAAAGTTTCCCAGAAAAAAAATATATGCCTAAAGGGTCTGAAATGTGGTACTAAATCGTTTCAGAAGCCATAGATTGAAAAAAAAAAAAAAAGGAAACAAAGAGGGGGAATCCGTTGGTTGAAGATCACTTGGCGGAGTTCATGCACCAGTATGTCAGTTCCAAACTGCTGCTAATTACTTTTCCTCGCTGATCACTCCCGAGCCAGCAATTTGAGGATGTGAATCAAGCAAGCAATTCAAGAATGACAATGGAGAAGGGAAGGCTCACACACAATAACGATATGTGTCGTATGTCTTAGCAGTTTCGCTTTCCCTCGTGATCTTCACAACTTGTCCACGCTTTAGCCCAAAGTATCTAGCAACCGGGTCACTAATTAAGATACGAGGCAGCTGCCACACGAAAAGGGAAATTCAGATTACATTGCAATTAGAAACTTTAAATTACCAATGTTATTCCACCCAGCCAGCAAAAAGTTTTGAACTAATAAAAGTATGTCTTGAACAGAAAAGGTTGAAAGCAATGCAGCAGACTAAAATTGGCTAGTGATTGGAAACAGGGTGCTTCAAATGTTGGAAGACAGATTTTATAAGAATAAACTCATGAAGAAATCTTGAAAAGCTACAAGATATAACAAATAAGCGCAAAATCACAACATAAATGCAAAATCAAATGGAGAGCTTCTACTTAAAATAGACATTGAAACATGCTCTTATTTATTATAATCAGCAGGTCTGCTACTCCATATTAGGGTAAAAGCTTATGGCCAAAACATATATAGTAGCATAAAAGCCGAACAGTCCCATGAAAACCCTGTGAAAGGTCCTTGTTATGAAGGAAAGAGCTTCCCATTGCTAGCTTAATTGCATGATTTCAGGAATTGAGATTACTTTTGTAAAGGACTGTCTGGAAACTTTGCTACATACTGAATCAACTAGTAAAAGGCACACCAATCTTCCCAAATCAAAAAGAGGAAAAGAGGCACACTGATTTGACATCACCAAACTCGGATAGATTATTTCCCTAAATGCAATTGACTACATTCTTTTAGCTGCCAAACAAAGGTTGAATCATGCTGGAGCATTGAGAAACTTAATCTATTAATGAACATTAATCAGGCTAATTAGTTTTGAAGTTGCGGTAGTTATTTGTTCAGTACATAGTTGTCTTTTTTAGAGTGCAAAAAGTCGTGTGATTTTTACTTAGGTTTAAGGGCTGAGATCAGAAAATTTTCTAGCATATGAAATAACTAAGAATGAGACTCTAAGATTGTTCCAAGTAAAAATAAATAGTTTAAACCCTATTGCAAGTTGTCTTTTCTCTCGTTAAGTATTTGCAATTATACATTCAGGTATTTTGGCTTTCTTAACAACTATTCTTTCTCTCCTATCTTTAATTCTGTGAGAACAGCAATTCCACTTATCTCAAAGGGTACCAGAGCCCAAGAGCTTAGAAAAAGATGGTTCATCGTGATAAATGTCATGACCGAAGAAAATGACAGCTGAGGAAAACAGATAGCTAAAATGTGGCAGACAATTAACATATTGTTGCGATCTATCAAATATCATGATGACAAGAATGTGCAGAAGCTGGAGGTTTTGGAAGGCAACAACAGGCCCTTGGACTTACTGAAAGATATTTATGAGGAAGAAAATTCTGAGGAATTCCTTCCATGACACAGTATTCTCTACTAACATAGAAAGAGGAGGTGGAGAAATTGAGATTGGAGCTATTGATTTCTTTGAACAAGATGCAGGTGGCAGGACTATATAGACTGAGAATAAACTGTTGTGATTTATTTCAAGTAAAAATCTGTGACTGTTGATAAGAAGCCCAATGCTGTATCCCCTTCCCAATGATAAGAGTAATTCACAAAGGTAATACACAATGAACAGAAAAAAAAAAAAAACAATCGACCAGGTTCCTAACTGTATGTCCACTGAAAAGAAAGGTGGACAAGGCATTACAGTCAGTAAGATGTTACTGCCTTTAATGTATTAGAGAAAAGAATTACAGTTGGGGATATCAGCTTTCTAGTTCAAGTAGAAGTGAGAAAAATTGCATGTTATATGTTCAATAGAAATAAGCTCCATGGGTTCCAGTTAGACAATCAGTAGAATGCAAATGCTAGATTTCAGCAAGTGGAAAATCATATCACACCACATGTTAGACTAAGTATATCCCACTGTCCCACAGAAACCAGCGCTTGCTCTGCAACCATTATAAGAGAACATGAGGGGAAGGAGAAGAAAAAGGAAAAAAAAATTATTGAGTTCACAGCTGTGACTTTTGTTGAGGTAGTACAATAACGTCAGTTCCTAGAGTGAAAAATAATGATGTAAAAGATAACAATACTATCATGCCACTGGAGGAAACACCCTAGTACAATTTGTATTCTCATTAGGGCTATAAGAACGGAATTCTAAGCTTATTTCTGTTATCTGAAAGATCTAATTAACTAACCTGTGTTTCCTTTACCCCATACTTTGCCAGTATTTCCTTCTTTTCCTCACTGCTAAGCACCTTGTGCTGAGGAACAAAGGCATGCTCTGTGATATTAACCAGCAACTCTGCTTCCTGAACCATTCCAGCATTCAGAAAGTAAAGAGAATCACTACAAACATTTAAACTCGCTTTTAACACAATGTTGGATATTAATTTGATAGAATTTTTTAATGTGTCAAAAGATTCATCAGCATGGTAGGGAATAGAAGGTAAAAAAGAAACAGTATGCTTTTTCTCAAGAATAAATTTAATATAAAAGAAACAGGAAACTGTTCTGGCACAAAAACATTATAATTATATCTCGCAAGAACTACAACAAACCATAGCACATCTGGTATTTCAGGAGCTACAGCATTTTGCAGATTTCCATAACTCTTGAAAAAATCACTGCACTGGTCTATGAACAATGGAAACAAGACAAATGCAAAGTATAAGGAGAAAGATTGAATGATGTAATAACTCATTCATAAGTATGTACACTGGAGAGCCTTTGCAAAATATGTCCACACTATTACTTAGGCATCTTCCTTTTTTGTTTTAATAAAAAATTGGCTAAAAGTTTTACATTTTTGGTACAGCAGAATCATGCACGTGAATGTGAACACATCGATTGACATTCTTATTTGTCTTGTACTGCAGCCCTTGTGCTCATTTATTTTTGTTCCATCTTGCACTCTTGTGTATGAGTTTACACATGCCCCCACAAAAAAAAAAAAAAAACACACACACACACATATACATAATCAGCGCTGCAATACCAGTTACCAAACTCAATGCCAATTCACAAGTGACAACATCACAAATATTAGTTTTACCTAAGAAACTAGCACTCAATGATAAAACCGCTCAGGCATGATTTAAGAGCATTATTAAACAAGTCAAGAACAATTTGTCACGCATTTTCTATTCAACTCAGTCCAACATATTGATGCATTGATCATAATTTTTATGCATTTCCACGTGGGTATAATATGTCCAAGTCAAAGTTCAAAAAGTTTTATCGAAAGGTGCAGACACAGCCAAAAATGTCATTCTAGGTGACCCACTTATATTTATATTCTATGTATCAATCAGAAGCTGCCTATAAGATCAAAGTCTGACCTTATTACAAGAAGCAAATTGAAAGCAGCAGAGGCTCGCAATTATATGAACTAGAAACTGACAATCAATGCAACAATAGTTTCCTTAAAATGACTTCCTAATGCAATTTATTCATTTACCTCAAAAACCTCCATCCGGAAGCATGCATTAATTTCGGTTACAGCTGCTTTGGCAGGGGGAGTCAGACCCTTCTGAACAACCAAGATTGCACTGGGGACGTTATCTGTTTTCATGCGATTGAGAAAAGCCTTTACCACAGGCACGCCCGTCTTTGTTCCCTCAGGAAAAAAGACGTAAATCTATTCCAGTAATAACCAGCAATAAGAAAGCATTCAAAAGTATCTCAATATTGCTGCGATGTCAATGATAGAGGGCAGATTTTGCAAAAGAATGAGCATCTTAAACACATTCAGGTAACAACCCCAGAATATGAATTTGATATCCCTAGAGATGCAGAGGCAAGATTCTTATGTTAAGAACACATGAATGTAGTCATGAAGAAGCCTTATAAGGGGATTGTGTACACTATCTTTAATGTCAAATAACAAAACACGATTGTCTTTTCTCTTCCTACGAGTTTACTACTTAAAAGAATTGATGAGACTGAATCATTTTATTCTGTAAAAGACAATATAATAGTGGGCAAGTATCGTAAAGTACAAGTGCATCTTGGAATAAAGAGAGACTCTAGAAAAGAACCACCTCAACAACAGCCTGAATCGACCAAAAAAAAAACAACAGCCCGCCACTTGTCTTCTGACCACAATAAAAGTGCTGACAAAGAATCCTAGCATATAACAGAGCACTGAAGGAAATTTCACTAGAGATATCCAATTGCCTAAGTCAATCAGTAGAAGGGAAACCCTATGCACTTTTGCTAATGAAATTATTTAGAGATCAAGTATGTTTTACAGGATACATACACAGAAAAGCATATAGCAATAACCACTCTACACTGATTCAACAGTTCCAACAAATTTTAGAAGCCCGCCATCAAAAGTCAACAGCTAAAAGGGTGATTTCTAAAATCTCATAACCTTACTTAACACCATGCAGAACCAAGAATTACCTACTGAACTAAATAACTTGCTTTTTCTAAAACATGTACAGAACTATGTCCCGAGAAGAGATAACTGAAAATAATACCTGAAATTTTGAATCAGGAAGAGAATAAACTCATATACCTGATCTGAAGAATCCTTCTCTTTGCTTTTCAAGATGAGAAGATCCTCCCTCTTCAAGTTCTCTCCAAACTTCTGGACAAAATCTTTTCTCGTCATTTCCAGCTCAGATTTCTCAATGGCGTAGCCTCTATCCATAAGCATTTGTAAAACTGTTATCCGGACTCTAAACAATCTGGTAATCTCTTCATCGGGCAGCAACATGCTTCGTCTTGAATAATTGCCAAAATTTACTTGCCTATTAGGAGAAAATCCACAACTTCATTAGAAAAACTACCTCGGTGCTGAAGATCACATAAAACAACGAGAACGAAGACGGGGACTTACTTAACCGTAAAATTACCCACCATAAGACGCGCAAAGCCTACAAATTCCTCAAGTACATAACTTCAGATGCATCAAAATTAAGTTTAACCCCACCAAGTACACACCCAATTGATTGGAAAAAATTTCAGGCACAAGGATGTAAAACAACGTCCGTGGATAACTCGAGATAAACGCAAAAACAGTTGCCCTGTACATGTTAAACACGTTCTTGCAGCCCCAAAAGATTGCCCATAAATTGCCCGACGTCTTCGTTCAAGCGATACCCACCAAGGACATGAGACCAAACAACACAGACAGAGCATGAAACGCGATGCTGAAGACAAGAACATGGGCATAGAATGGCATCTACCTTGCAAGATGACGGTGGCAGAGAGCTCAGAGCGAGCTTTCAGAACGTCTTATGGGACTTTCGAGTTCGTACAACCAGGTTGGACGCACGTTGATGTACAAGCTAGAAAAGCTCGGACGTGCACCGGCACAGGGTCGAGGGTTCTAGGGTTTAAGTCCATATATATATATATATATATATATATATATACCTTTTGGAAATATATCACACTTTAGTATTTTTTTATAGGTAAAAGGTTGAATTAGGGATCAATTACGAAAAATCCTATAAATTTGAGATGTTTTTGGATTCATTTATCTTTGTTTTATTTCATAATCAACAAAATCGATTAACCCGATTTTGATTTATTCAAATGTTTCTTAAGCAAAAATAATGTTTAGTTATGCCAAATAATATTAGGTAGTTTGAGCGTTTAAGTATATATATTTCTACTATGCAAACTTATTAAGTAAATTATGTAAATGACAGAGATTTCAATTAATTAAAATCAACAAAAGCAACACGTGCTTCTTTTGGCAAGAAAATAATGCATCTTCTTAAAAAAAATAACACATTTATTTCTTGGTAACAATTTAAGAAAAAAACTTATTTTTACTCTGCAAAATATGAAACTATTCCACTATTATGAATTAATTCTAAGAAAACTATAAATATTGAAAGACAAACGCAAGTCTTAAGGGAGGTGCATACATTTTGACTTGAACGGTCTGTTTGGTAGCGTTTATGTTCCCGAGAATAATTTATGTTTATAAATAGTTTTTTTCTATTTTTATTCCATTAACAAGTTTCTGAGTAGAAGAACACATTTGGTAACTGCACAAAATCTTTATTCTCGAAATAGAAAAAGAATATAAATGCATTTGGTACGATCCTAAAAATTTCTACTCCCAGTTTTTCATTTAATTATAAAAATGTCAGTGGAGACTTAGCAATTCATGTTTGGACTGAACTAGATATAGAGTCAAAATATATTATGATATAAAATTGGATAAACTTAATACAATTATAAAAAAAATTACTCATTATAGACAAAGTAAATATCAACTGGTAGTCGAGGAAATTACAGTTTAGGATTTTAGGGTTTGGAGTTTGGATTTTAGGGTTTAGGATATGTTTTATCCTATCCTGTGTTTAGTAGGTTTCAGGATAGGATAAAGTAGAATATAGATAGAATATGACCCAGATAAAAAGTTCATAAAGGAAGGTGGGATAGACCTGAATAGAATTTATTTTGTCGAGCTATTTTTCACAAACCCTACGCTATGCACAACTCCTCTCATGTCCAAGCTTCACGAAAGTAGGGAGAGTCGAACTATCTTCTTCTCCGTAGCTCTAATCCGACAAATTCAAGCTCCATCCTTGGTGAGTTCAAGCTTTAATCCGCGAAATCTTTGTTGCTGAACTTTGCTCTTCATTTTCCAGAATTTCAACAGTCTTGTCGCAGTTTTTTTCCTTCACCATTTAAACTCAAGCTTTTGAAGGAAAACCTTTCTATTGTTTTATTTTCACTTCTCCTAACCAGGAGGTGATTGATCTCTCAAGCTACCATATGTAGTCTCAAATTTGCTCATTAACCGTGTAAGATTTGATTGCAAACGTTGTGTATGGTTGCGAATCTGAGTTTGGGTTACCCATGTCTTGTTCTCTAACCAGTTGCACGTAATCTATTCGATGAAATGTCCATTAGCCAAGAGCCTATGGATATATTTTTAAGCTCGAGGTGTTCAAAGTGTACATATCACAATGGTTTTGGTGTAAGGACATCTTGTGGGGAAAGGATGTGTTGCACATGTAGAAATATGATCATAACAGCCAAAATGCTGACGATGAATTTCTTCTTCTACTATGGAAGGTGATAGTGAAAGTTTTGGGGATTGTGAATTTGTGCATGGATCATAGTAGCAAACCTTATCAATCCATTGCTTCAAGAATACCAATCGTTATTTTGGCCCTTTAATTAATTCTGACACAAGTTTGAAAACAAAAAAAAATTACTGCTCTCATAAACATATTGACAAAAGGAAGTGCCGTTTTTGTTATATCGATATTATTTCATAGGGACTACGTGGGGGTCTATATGTCATTTATATTGATATCCAATATCTACCTAATAGTGAATAGGATATGTTATAAAAATATCCAACTTTAAATTCGCACTTCATCAAATAGTAGATAGGATGTGATAAAATTCAAGGATTTCTTATTATATTATATCCAGTACCATCCTGATTAGAAATCTGAATGATCAAAAGCAACCTTAATGGTTGTATGGTAGAAATTTACACTATTTAGTGGTTATACGGTAGAAATTTAATTGGAAACCTAAAGTAACTTTTGGATTTGATGCCAGAGGAGGGTTGATAACCATTGCATGTCCTTTATATTTTGACGAGTCTCTCTGTCCTTGCCTCGTCCCCCTATCCTATTGTTATTGTCATTTTTTATTGGGCTAATATCATTAAAGATTCTAAACTGGTACACTTATAATAAATTTATCTCGAACTAATTTCTTTTGCCATAAAAAATCCAAACTGTTGCGAGAAATTTACCTCCTTTAAATTGGATTAATACAGACAAAAAAATTTGGATTAATATAACGAAAAATCACAAATTGGTAAATCTGTGACAAATAGAGGGATAAAACCCCATATTGGTATACTCATCAATTGCCAAATGTCATCGAACTCAGCAATTTGACAGAAAATTTAATAGAAACTATGTTACATGTGTACCGGTTTGGAATTTTTACTGGTTAAAAAATTAGTTTGAGGGTAAAATTATCACAAATGTACTAATTTGAGGTTCTTCGTGGTATTAACCTTTTTTTTTTTTATTTTTCCGAATTACGAATTTGGCTCATGCTCAGCACCACATAAAAACGTGCAATGTGAAAATCAGAGGATCGAAAAGGCCTCATTTGTCCAAATAAG
Organism: Syzygium jambos; assembly: GCA_031216235.1. Taxonomy (NCBI): domain Eukaryota; kingdom Viridiplantae; phylum Streptophyta; class Magnoliopsida; order Myrtales; family Myrtaceae; genus Syzygium; species Syzygium jambos. The sequence continues at coordinate 19,569,698 of CM062222.1, forward strand.
CGTTCGATCTTCGCCCCAGTATTTCGGCGAGGCGGACTTGACTTTTAACGTCGTCGCGAACGCCTTTTTGATGAAAGTACTTCTCAAATCAAACGAAAACAAAGAGACGATTTCAAACATCAACGAAGAGTATAGGAGACCACCGCCGTCGTTGACTCCGTAGAAAATTCAAAAACCTTACGTAAATTGCTTGCTCATCCATTCGAGTTTGGACGTCGGAATTTGCCGGTTTGGGAACTTTTAGAGCACATGCCAAAGTGCAATAGAGAAAAACTCTTGTTTGTTTTTATTTTTTTGGGCATGCAAGTTCGATTTTGCATATAGCTAAACGTCAACAGTGTCGTCTCGTGCATTGGGGACAATTACCAAAAAATTTATAAACTTATTATATTTTTGCCAATTCAGTTCTAAATATTTCAATTGTGCCAATTTAATATTAAATATTTTCACATTTTGTCAATTGAGTCCATCTGAAAAATTTGGTTAGAAATCACAAACATGGATACCAGTCATCCTACGTGGCACGGCTAACATTAATATGGACATTTTTAATAATATTTTAAATATTTTATTTTTTTGGTCCTTTTTTTTCATTTTTCATTACTTTTTTTTATTGAGGGTTAGTGACCCTTGTTGGCATTGGGCAAAGGCATTGCGGCCCTTGCTCGATGCCCTTGCTGGCCACAGCAATGGCACGTGGCCCCTCGCCTAGCCAGGCCGTAACACCCAGCTCAAGTGAGGGCATTGTGGTCCTCGCCCAAATTCGGCAAAGGGCCGAGAAGCCCTCACCTGTGGGCGACGACTCTTGGCGACACTTAGTCCAAAGGAAAAAAAATAAAAAACTAAACAAACTATAAAAAATTTAAAATATTATTAAAAATGTTCATATTAGCGTCGATTGTGTCCCGTAGGACGATCAATATCCTCGTTAGTGATTCATGATCAAAATTGGTCAAATGAACTTAATTGATAAAATATGAAAATATTTAATATTAAATCAACACAATTAAAAAGATTTATAACCGAATTTGCGTAAGTACAATTAGTTTAGGATTTGGAAATTTCCCCTCGTGCAAAGTGCCCCGGCTTTCTGCCAATATTTTAACTTATTCATGAGGATTTTCCTATGGCCTGTTGGAAAAAATTCCTAGAAGAGAAAGGCGGGACTCGATTGACCCCGTCCTCCAAAGCCTTCCCCAGACGTGTGGAACTCTCTCCCAATTTATTAGCAGCCGAAAACGAAGACGAGACCAAAAGGACATGTTCCTTGAGAAGAAAATAGTCAAAATAGGAATGTTGATTGAAAAACCATTAAAGAAGAGAGCAAAGAAGAAGGTGCTTATGTTGAACGAAATCATAAAATGAGACCGAGGGCTCATAAATAAAAGGGTTAATATCACGAAAAACTTTAAATTGGTACTTTTATGATAATTTTACTCCAAATTAATTTTTTGATTATAAAAAACCCTAAATCGATATATTTATAATAAATTTACTTTCCATTAGTTTCTGTTAAATTAGATTAATACCACAAAAAATTACAAACTACTACACTTATGACAAACAGAGGATAGATACCAAAACTGGTATATCTGTTAACTACCGCGTGTCATTTAATAAAGTAATTTGACAGTAAAATTTAACGAAAACTAATGGAAGGTAAATTTATTATAAATAAACCAGTTTGGGGATTTTTTGTGATTAAAAAATTAGTTTTGGATAAATTCATCACAGATGCACCAATTTGGAATTTTTCGTGGTATTAATCTTAAATAAAATATTATAGGTAGTGTATAGGTTTGCTGGTCAAATCCATATGCACCCGCGGCTACGCGTAGTGGTGAAAACCAAGTCAAGCTATTCATAGTTCGTTGTGAGTAGCTCAAACTAGACTCGATGATTACTCGAGATCGACTCTTCCAATTGTCGAGCTCAAGCTCAAGCTGCTCGAAGATATTTACGAGTCAAGTTTGAGCTCGTCAATACTCGGCTCAACTTGCTCACGAGCCTTTCAACCTTCTTTAATGATGGCAATAGCAGACAAAAAAAATCCTTAGGACTTGCATAATATTCGAGCTTACTGAAGTCAAGCTCGACTCCATTTATAAGTTAATTGTAATCAAGCCAAGTTGAGCTCAAATATCTTGGCTTTCTACCATAGTCCCCGTTGGAAAAGTGGTTACTCCATCGAGATCAAGTTGAGTTTCGAGCACCAAATTTACAAATCGAGTCGACCTTGAGTTTGCCGGTGTATTGACCTAACTTAGCTCAACTATAGCTCAAGCTGCACATACACAATTAACAAATTTGAACCCCGGGATTTGAGACGTGAAATGACTTCAAACTCGTTACTAAAATATGTCCAATCAAATATAAGGAAATGTATGACCCCATATATATATATATATATATATATATATATAAGGAAATGAAAGGTAAGTTTCAAGAATAACACATCTCGAAAAAAGTATTCTTATCATTAAATTTCAAGTTAAATAACTTGAGTCTTTATATGGAATTTCATATAATCATAGAAAAGCCGATTCCTCTCATAACGTGTCATATGAAGTTGTAATTTCTCACAAAATTTCATACCACCCATACAATTAAATTACTCCCAATGAATGACGAAAATTTATTTACTTGTGCGGAATGACACTTTACATAAAAACTAATTTCGAGTAAGATACTTTAAGAAGGAAAATTGATTTCTCTAATATCATAGTAAACCCCAAGCCCTTATCCTAGTACATTTGGGTCCCCAATAATTTTTCTTCTATTTATTGGAAAAATAGGATGATCTCTTATGGTTTTTCTTGGGATAATAACATAAATGGTCCCTAAATTTTGGCCAAATGTTTAATGTAGTCTTTAAACTTTAAATTATTTCAATATGGTAACTTCTAATTTATTTAATGTGGTCATTGAACTTTGGTACATCTTCAATGTAATCAATGGATTGTATGAAAATGTTTAATGTTGTCCTTCTAGTCCAGGTACAATAATGAATATTTTCATACACTTCATGAATTAAATTGAACATATATCATAAGTTTGGAGATTACATTAAACAAATTAAAAGTCCAGAGATAACATTGTAAGGGTGACCGGTTCCAGGTTTCATACGCATTCCACCTGCAACCTAAAATCTACCCGTTCAAATAGGTTCTTCATTTTTTAGAACTTGAAACCTAACTTTGCATACCTTGAAACTTAGAACTTACCCTATCACAGGTTCTAGAGTCTTCCCAAATTCCACTTATATTTTTAATTGAACGATTGTAGTTTTTTTTGTTGTCAAAATTGAACAATTATAATTAAACATCACCTTTTATGACCACTACTTGTGCTCAAATCCATTAACCATAACTTGTATTTAGACACATGAAAAATATGAAATATTAACAAAGTAAAAGTCTTAGTCATAAAATGGAAGTTAATACTAGTGGTTCTATATTATACACTCATCATCGAATGGTATGGAATACTGCAAGATCGCGCCAAGACACATACAAAGAAAAACACAAAAAACTTGTTCTAGGTTCTAGGTTTCATCTGCCTAGAACATCAAATGTACAAGTTGAAATAAGTTTCCCAATTTTTGGAACCTCGAACCTATCCTACACACTTTAAAATCTGGAACCTAACAGGTTTCTACCGATCCGGTTGTTAAGTTATAGGTTTTTCCCTGTAAGCATGCTCACCCTTATAATATTGCACATTTGATTAAAGTTTAAAGTTTATGGACCATATTATATGGGCAAAAGTTTAGGGACTATTTGTTTCATTTACTTTTTTTATTTATAAAAATGTGCAAGAAATTATTTATCGATCCTTTTCGTATTATGGGTAACTAATACCTTAAAACTTGAATCATTCAAATTTAAACGTGCTTAGTAATAGTAAATTCTCGTTCGTCCTTAAAAAAAAAATAAAAAAAAAAGAAAGAAGGACGTCTTGGTTGACCTCGGTTCCCACCGATAGCGGCGAGGAAGAAGATGAGAAGCTTCTCTCGCTCGATCTCCATGCAAAGATTGTCTCCACCATCCTCATCGTCATCATCGAGCCCCTGCGCACGCATGCCGCCCGCCATCGAAGGAGGTAAAGAAGCGAAGGTGAAGAAGAGAAGATGCGCGACGACGTCGTCGACCTCCCCCAGGAGATCCTGATCCAGATCCTCGTGAAGCTGCCCGTCAGATCGCTCGCCCGTTTCCGATGCGTCTCCAAGTCGTGGGACTCCCTCATCACCGACCGGTCCTTCGTCTCCCTCCACCTCCGCCGCGCCATGGCCGACCACGACCGCTCCGTCGTCCTCCTCCGCCACTACTCCCTCACCCAGCGCAGGGAGCGCAACACCCTGTACCTCGACGGGGAGTCGTTCCTGGAGCACCAGGAGCTCGAGTTCCCCTTGAAGACCAACGACACTTACTACCTCGCCGGCTCCTGTAATGGGTTGCTCTGTTTTTCCAACTATATGATCAATCACCTCCAGGTAATACTCTGGAACCCGTCTCTCAGGAAGTGCGTGCAGTTGCCGGTCCCGCGGTTCATCGATACTGATCTCACGCACACGTACGTTCTTGGGTTCGGGTTCGATTCGCGGCGCGTCGATTACAAGGTCGTGAGGTTGATTTACATTCTGGGGAGGAACTGGTCTGTGCTAGTGCCGCCGGAGGTCGAGGTCTATGAACTTGAAACTAATGCTTGGAGAGGGATCCAGACGGCGGTTCCTTATGTCATACCAGAATCTTCGTCTCAGGCGTTTTTGAATGGGGCTATCCATTGGATTGGGTATAACCCGGATGAGAAGGTGGCTTCTGATCCGAGGTCGATTGTGGTGTTATTCCATATGCACGACGAGGTGTTTGGGGAAATGGAGTTGCCGAAAGGCGGGGGTTATGTGAACAGGCTGAATTTGTCGCTGTCCGTGCATCAAGATTCGATTTGCTTGTTGCATTGCCATCCGATGGAAGAGGATGGGCATCAGTTATATGGGGTTTGTTGGGTCTGGGTCATGAAAGAATACGGCTCATCGGACTCCTGGGCTAAGCTGTTCACCATTAACATCGGAGAGCACGGCGGGATTGGGAGGGTGCTAGGTTTTAGGAAACAGGGGGACGTTCTGCTCGTGACTCACAATGACGAGCTGGTTTCATATGACTTGAGAAGTCAGAGAATTAGTCGGCTTGGATTGTATGGTGTAGCGAGATCCTTCGAAGTCATTCCATACATGGATTGTCTAGTTTTAGTGTAAGGAGAGGATGCACACTCTCCAGACAACCAATTATTTCCAGCAGAACATGGTTTGATGAGAAAACATGTTTTTATTTCATGGCTGGTTAGGTTGTAGGTGCCTTATGTTGGATTTCGCTCTACTGAAGGAGTGAAGCATATGACACAAATATTAGAGAACCAGAGTGATTAGAGATACTTAGACTTTAGTTGTTGTATTTGGGTTGGTTACTGTTTCCACTAGAAGTTATTCTGGACTAGTGATGTGTGTTCTTTTACTTATCTGTATGATGTTTTATTTTATTTTTTGGGAGTTTCAGATGGTTGATTGGATGTATGCAACTGTTATTTGGGGCTCCTAACCCATTGCAACTGCTAGTTGTCCTAGCAAAAGAATGATAATAATCTCTTTGGTTCCTGGTTTTGTTGGTTCATTTATTGGTCAGACTAGATCACTCTAAGGTATCTCCAGGTTCAATTCTTTTACACTTCATGGAAGTTCATGTTGTTTTGTTTTGGTGAAATGCTTTTAGCAAGCGCTAGAGCTGCTAAAGGGATCATGTAAAAAGCTTCAAAACTTAAATTGGTTTACAACTTAGTGAGAATCTATCTTTGCAATTTGAAACCATTAGAGGTTGATCCATGTATAGGTACTCACATGGGGTTTAATTCTGATGTACTTGCTATTTGATCTTGTTATCTTGTTTGCTTATTTGACATTGACACGTGTTGGTGATGTTTGCTGAAGTAACTCTTCTGCTGATATATGACCCAACAAAAATATGCTGCTGATAGAAGAAGGTTACTCTCTCTTACTATAGGTAGCAGGAAGATAACATCGTTGGTCCTTGAGTTCACCAGATTGTGCGTTTTAGTTATTGACGTTGTAAGATTTGACAGTTTAATTCCCAAAGCATCAATGCTCGTTCAATTGCATTTTAGTTGAAAATCTGTTATTTCTAACATGCTGTGTCGATTAGGTTTCGTCAGTTCATGACTTTTGAGTCACAATACACAGTCAAGCTTTCATTTGGTGTGTTGTAAAATATGGGAGTGAAGTAGTTTTCCCTGTAGTATTTGATTGAAACCACAAATAAAATTTAGTGTTGGCTGCAGTGTGATTAAACTTATGACATCATTAGTCCAAGTTCTCACTTTCTGTTATTTCTTTAAGTCAAAGTATACAATTTCTTGGTCAATAATAAGCTGACTGTATTAGATTTATATTGATATTTGGTAACTAACAAGAGGCGGGTTGAGCGGATCACCAATTTGGCAACATGAAGATCATCCTGAATTACTGATATCCTAGTAAAGTTGGTTTGCCCAAAGTAGAAGCATGCCTCAACTTTTTGCTAAATTGAGGTTGATGGACCAATTCGTGCATAAAATACTGTTGGGACAATTTATCAACTTAAGGATTTTAAGGAGCTTGGAAATAGTGCAAATATTGAGTTTAACTTCTTTTTTGGCATAGCTGCTCAAATTTTAAATGGTTTCTCAAGATTCAGCCTCTATTGGCCATTGACATTCTGTGTGATTTATGCTGCTTTTTGCTCAGTGTTCTGTGGCCTGTAACTGTAATAGATCAGCTAATCGGTAACTGTAATAGATCAGCTAATTGGCAATTTGGCATGTTACAGGATAATTCGTTTGAGAATTTGTTTGGTTTCTTTTGTTCATTATTCAAATTTCGATGTTTAAGAAACCTCGTCAGACCTGGTTCTGCTTGCCATCATTTCGATTACATCAGAGAAAGGACATAAGCTCCTGAGATGTTTAGGAATCGACAGAAGCAGGACAGAGTACTGATAAAACTTGGTAAGCACTTTCAGAAGAATATGTAAGGTCAAGGTCACATGAAGGTTGAAAACATCTTTCCTCATCTAAGCTATAGCACACACTGATACTTTGAATGTGTCAAGCAATTTTTCTCCACTCCTTGGTCATTCAATCTATCTCCAGTAAGTATATTTATGTACGAATGGCACATGACTGTCCTTGTTTATGAGGGCGATTTTTGTTTTGGGCACAGTTTATGAGTGCGATTACATTTCTGTATAAATACCCTGTTCAATTTAGTAGTGTAGAAAATGAGTAATCTCTGAGTTTTGCAAGTTCAATGTCTGTTTCCAGCATGTCCGGCAATGGTGGCAGTGTCGATTTTCTAGAATGTCAACTTGCATTCTTTTGGCTCGTGGATGTCATGCTGTGCTCCAGCTAAATCTTCTGTGCATGGACACACCATTCATGTGCTTGTTGCTGCTAGCGTCGAGATGCTTATTAGTTGGAAAATACCAATGTGCTTACCTCCATGGTTGCAAATGTTTGTTCCTATTAAGTGTCTGAGAATCTCGTTCAATGCTAATCTAGGAGGAAATAACGTTATTTTGGAGGAGAAGACGATACCACTTCCACATGGATCTCATGTTCTTATGACTGTCAACTTTGTAAAAGGAGAACCATCGAAACTGCCATAGGACACACATAATGGTTTCTTAGCTAGTGGTCTCGCACCATCAAATCCATCCTTAAAATCATTTGGGTTCTGATTCATTCAGATGATAAGATGTAACCGGAGAGATAGTTACATGCCTCTGTTCTGTGTTTGTCTTTGTGAGTGTTTTTGCAAGTTTATTAAGCTTACGTTCATTGCTTGATTCTAAATATCCTTGAGGGATGAGAACTTGTGATGACAAAGCATTTGGTTTGTTTGTGCTGCCTTCTCTCTATTATCCGGCCAGGCCTTACATCGGAGCACTTGATCAGATGATGGAACTCGAGTCCTTGGATGTTTTTCATCATATGTTTTGGCCAGATTTCTTATGGTTTAATACTCAGTTGATATATAAGGGCCAATCAAGAAGATGATTCCTCTTAATGGTCTCATTCAGAGCTTATTGAATAAACTGCTTCCAGATTTCCAAATGACAGATCGTGCCTCTGCTTTCGGGGTTGACACGCCTGAAATCCAATGCCAAAATGCCTTGCAATGGACTGGTTTTGAAATTACTCTCTTAGATGATAAAGCACTTACTAGTTTTAAGGAGAGAGGGAGGGAGGGAGTAGCTGGGCCATTCTTTTTTTCTCCTTTGTTTATTAGTCTTTCATTTCAACTTAGTCAATTGCAACCACCTCTTTCGGCGCAGATGGTTGCGTGTCAGGGATTCCCAACTCAAGAACTGAACTTAATCGGGTGTTCCATGGGCCTCTAGGTAGTCGAGTTTTTGTGCTCATGATTCTATATTTTTGAAAAACAACTTAAAGGAATTATCAAACAATATCCCGAGCATATACAAAGTTTGTGGACAAGTCAGAACTGTGTCTAATAGATCACTAAAACATGACAATGACGGTGACTATTGCTATGATGTGATCAAATTTTGGGGTTAGTCGGTCAAATATGAAATTATTTGACCTAGATTAATAATAGCTCCATAAATAATTAGCCATCGAAGTAGTTACGAAGTAAAAGCTTGCATCAAGGTCAATTTTCAAATGCAGGTGCAAAGTGAACTTGTAACGAAACATGCACTAATTTCCCAAACAATCCTCCGGCTAATTCTGCATACATTTCCATTATGTATAGAGTGGAATAATTGTCCAAAAATTTATATACCTATTATACGGCAACAACTTTAGTCTTAAACATTTCAATTGGCTAATTTCATCATAGACCTTTTGATGGTTTTCCAATATAGCAGAAATCATTAATGTGGATGCCGGCTGTCTTATGTGGCACAATGATGGTCGGCACTAGCATAGACAATTGTTGTAATTTGTTTAAAATTTTCTGAATTTTTCCTTTTTCCCCTTTTATTTACTTTCAATTCTCTTATTTCTATTTTCCTATTTCCCTTCGCCGGTCACCAATTACTGGGACAAACCCTAGTAGTTTAATTTTCATGTTAAAGTGAAGAATAAAATACTACTATTAATGGCATACATGTAATTTCCACTATAATTTGTATACCCTAAGCTCCTGCTATATGTTGGGGCAACATCTTTGTAGTTGTAACCTTGAAACTTGTAACTTTGAAAACCGATACTGATGTTGATGGTGAAGAAGAGATTGCCTAGTGAGTGTCTTTATTATTTTTTCTCTTCAACGATTCGTGTTCTGGTTTAACAAATAGTGAGAATAGCGAATATGGACAAAGGGAACATTGAAGATTGATCGATTTGATGACAAGGACTTTGGTTTCTAGAAGATGCAGCACCCAAAATCTGTTGCATTAAAAGAACTTACATTAGCCTCTGTAGAGATAGAAACTAGATTTGATCAAGCAAGAGAATTGTTAGATCAACAAGCTTTGGGTGTGATTCGTCTCAACTTGATGCGGAACGTTGCCTTGAACATTGCCAATGAGAAGACAATGGCGGGATTGATGAGGGAGTTGTCCAACATGCACAGAAAGCCATATGCGTTAGACATGATTATATTTAATTCGTCGTCCTTTCAATATGAAGATGGACGAATGTACTTGTGACAGATCACATCAACAAATTCAATGTGATCACAACTCAGTTGAATTAGGTGGAAATCAAATTTGATGACAAGGTAAAAGCTTTAATTTTATTATATTCTTTACCCAAAACTTGGAGTGCAACTATGACTGTAGTGAGCAATTCGTTTGGTCAGAAAAACTTGAAAGCTTCATGAATTTGAGATTTGATTCTTGATGAAGATATTCGCAAAAGAGAGCTGGGTGCCTTGAATAATGAAAGTAGAGGAAGAAGTAATCAATGAGATCGGAACCAATACCATTATAGATCGAAGTCTAGAAGAGGAAGAAGCAAATCGAGATCTCATCGTGAAATAATTTGCTGGAATTGTGAAAAGACAGGTCTAAGATGATATTGTAGAGCCCAAAATAAGAAAATTCAATATTGAGATAAAAATTAGGGGGAGGAGAAATATGTGAACGAAACCTTTGAAGAGAAGCTTGACAACGATGCCTTAATTTTGAGTGTTGACAACCCGATTGAGTCTTGAATTCTGGATTCAAGTACGTTATTTCACTCTACTTCATGCAAAGAAATATTGGACAATTTTGTTGTTCGAAAGTTTTTGAAGGTTTATATTGCTGATGATGAACCTTTGGGTTTTATGGGAAAAGGGTGATGTTCACATAAAGACCGCTAACGCATCAATGGAAGTTGCAAGATGTGACGGCCTTAAGAGAAATCTGAACTCTATAGGTTAATTAGAAAGAACCGAAAACAGAACTATTTTTAAGAACTGTTATTGCAAAATTATTAAAGCTGCTATGGTTGTAGCGCGGGGAACAAAGTCAAGAATACTATACATGATTGGAAGTAGTAGACAAACAATTACAGTTGTTGAGTCAGAAGGTGATTCTAAACTGTGGCACCGTAGACTTGGACACATAGCAAAAATGAAATGTAGTTGTTAGCATCAAAGGGAAAACTACCCGATCTAAAACATATTAATATTTTGAAATTTGGGAGAGAACCAAAAAAGAAAAAATAGAGTTGGTGCATATGTATGGGGGCTAGCTCCTATTCATTTCCTTGGAAGTTTGATCTACTATATCACATTTATTGATGACTCCACTAGAAAGTTACGAGTTTATTTTTTGAAAAATAAAATTTGATGTGTTTACTACTTTCAAAAAATGGAAAGCTAAAGTGGAGAATGAGACTAGCTTGAAGATTAAATGTCTAATATCTGACAATGGTGATGTGAGTATGATAGCAAGGAGTTCAAGCAGTTTTGTGCAGAGAACGGAATCATGATAAGAACAGTTTTCAATAGACCATAGCCAAACAGAATTGTTGAGATGATGAACAAAACTCTAAATGAACATGGAAGAAGTAAAATGCAGATTACCCAAAACATTTTAGGCAGATGCAATTAATAACACAACACTATATCTCATCAGTTAAGTTCCACTTAATTTCAAGTTACTAGAAAAATAATAGATTTAAAAGAATGGGGAAAAGAATGTGAATCACTCGCACCTCAAAGTTTTTTTTGTTGTGTTTTATTATTGCAACCCAAATTTTTGCAACAGGATCGAGGAAAAGGATGGGTTTAGAGGTAGTGCCCAAAGGCGGGTTAACAGTCCTCGATTAGGCGTGGGCTCTCCCAAGCCCATATCTCGTGCAACGTTAGATTTCATTTTTCTAAGTTCAATTTGCCTAAGAGATTTCTAAGAGTCGCTACTAGCCTTTTGGGGTGGGCCAGAAATCAAACGAGACACGGGAGTTTTGCCTCATTTTCTACACAATTGGAGATTTAACTAAGTCCGGGGACTTGATTATGCTAATCATTTAATTAGCGCCCTTTTAGAACTTATAACTCAGTGGGATTGTTCATCTAAGTGATCACACGTCTTTTTACTAATTTTGATCCTAAAGGTTTTTGAGTCGCTACGGGTTTATGCAAATATTCTTTGGGGTTTTATTATGTTCCTAGGGGCTGTCCTAACCATTATAAAAAGGAACAAAAAACAACCAATTTATTTAAAGTGCGGGAATAAAATATCCAAGTATTGAAACCTCGAAATAAGACCGCGGTAATGAAAACTTGATACTGGTCGGGCAAAAAATATTACATCGCCTTGTTATAAGCGTTGAGACATGAACCCCCATAAGCATGACCTGATAGTAAGTTGGACAAAGAATATACATTGCCTTGTTATAAGCCTTGGGACATGAACCCCCATAAGCTTGAGATTAGAAACCACTCTTATTCCTAAAAATTTGAGTTAGCTTAGGGCAAGCCTAAATTTTACTAATTTTATTCTAAACCAATCTAACAATTATTAAGGAAAATGATCATAAGTCTAATTGATTTTATTTGCTAACAGAGACTATATCAACTAAAGTCTAAGCTAACTATCCTAATTAACACTAAGTTAGACTAACACCCTAATGCTACCAACCACCATGAACCGCCACCTCCAAGGCTTCCGGCTGCCGGTCTCCATCATTGATGTCGCCAATCACTCAATTCAAACATTAGCAAGCTCACACAAATTAATCGACAATCAAGAACCTCAATTTAGGTTCAGTAATTTGATGTTAATCGTGCGATTCGATTATCCATCCACCTCATATAGTTAGGAATTGATTAATTAATGGTAGGCAGTAATTAACGTCCACTTGCATATCACAAAGAGGTAGACTAATCACAAGGCGCCTAATTAGTCCCCTTTTCTAAACTACTCGCCAAGGAATTCATGCATCGCTAATCAAAATCAAGGCAATCAATCATCAAATCAATCATTGGCAAGGTCATTTAAGCATGCAATTAGACTAATTAGCTTTGATAATCAAGAAATCAATTAGTTGCCCGAATAGTTAACTTCATTGTTTTTCCCTTAAATGACCCTTTGTGTTTCAGTGGCTCAACCTAATCAAAGGATGTCCAATATTTATGAAACACCCATGGATTTGCATCTTATTAAGTCTACTTCAATTCATCGGAAGACAAAAATTTGAGTTCAGCTTCACATTTTCTTGATATCACCGAAGTACCGGGTCGGTTAGTTTTTATCCCTAAATCAGACCTAGTTCTTTGACAAATCAATTGACCTATCAAACCAAATTACAATTTTATGAAATTTACCTCGTTGGAAAGCTATGAATGTCACCTAAAACTTTGTAGTTCATGAGTTTTCAATATTTTATTGTTAAGACCTAAATCCCAAAATACCGAGACATGCTCAATCAAACTCCTAATTCCAGATTCAAATTCAGTTCAACACTTTGTCCAATTTCAACATCAACTAGGTCAATTCATCTGAACAAGCACACTAACTCTCTGAATTCCAAAAACATAAAACCTCATAACATGCATATTATCAATCGATGACTGCTGTCCTAGTTCCTAAACTGATTCAATTGGCTTCAAATCACCTTCGCAAAATCACGACCTGCAAGCAATTTCATTTTTAATGATTTCTAACTATGATGGAAGTATCTTCAACAAATGCCATTACTTATTTACAAAAGAAACATGTTAAATAAATAATGCACCATATCATGTGTAATCGAAACACACCCAAATAAGTATGAAATTAGCATATCTCATGATTATAACAGCGAAGTCAACGAAATCCAGAACAAAATCAGAACGTTAAAGGCCGAAATTCATGATTGTCTAGTAACTAGTGTGCTTGAAACATATCCTCCTGCAAGTGCATATGAGCTCACGTGATCAAGATGAGAACCAATTGAAGTCAAATGAAGATGATCAATGCTGGCACATGTTTAATTTCAGGAAATTCAAGCATGACAACATGATTATCTCCCTCGAAAATTAACATGGATCCTTCACCTCAGCTCATATGACTAAGCTAACACATAGACAAGCCTTGGCGGTTGTTGTTGGCACAACAAATAGATACGTACATCAAGCATGAACATGAATCCAGCAAATCTAAGTCATGTACAGTAAGAATAGACATATTCAACGAGCCCACAGTGCGGTTATAGAAGATTTCTCCATTAATCACCTAAACGATTATGATACTTAACACTTTGAACTGATGCCAAAGTCAATAGAAGTTATTGTATAGACAAAAAAAAAAAAAGAAGTTATTGTACCTATAAAGTTGTCTAGTAAAGGTTAAAATTAGGGAAAATGACACAAAACAGTCCCTAAACTTTGGCCCAATGTGCAATATGACCCATGAACTTTTAATTTGTTCAATATGGTTCCTAAACTTTAATCTAATTTGCAATATGATCCCTAAACTTTTAATTTGTTCAATGTCATCATTGAATTTTTGGTACATGTTCAATTTAGTCCCTGAAACTAGGGGTGAGCATATCGGACCGACTGAATCGGGAACCGCTCGAACCGGCCCGAACTAGCCAGTTCTAGGCAGTTCCAGAGGGTCCCAATCTGATCCCAGGTTCCTATTTTTGGAACCGGTAACCGTCCGGTTCCCAGTTCTAGGGTGGAAACCGGACTGATTATATATATTTTTAATTTTTTTTATATCTGAAGAAACTCCAATTTTATTTCAGATATGTCACTCCTCAGATAGTTTGAGTGTCAATGGGTTCGTTTGAAGCTTTCTGCAACTGCAAAATTCAGGCTTTATCGGGAAGAGAAAGCATGCATCTCTCTTTTCCCCTCATAATCATCACTTAAATGTCTATATATACATGCGAAAAATAAAAGACGAGACAGAAAAGTGTTCTGCCTTTCAGTTGTCAAGAGGCTCTTTTATATCGTGGAAAAGGTCGACACTGACGGTGGGAAGAGTGAAAGATTTTCTACCTTGCTTGTACAATTGGGAATAGCTAGGCTTGTTTGAACACAATTATTAAAAAGCATCTGCAGAAATGCAAGACCGCGAACTATATTGATGTCCAGAAGGCAGAACGGTTTGCTGAAACCTATTGAATTTTGCAGTTGCAGAAAAAGTTGAACCGGACTGGACCAAACCTATCGGCAGGTCCGGTCCAGCTCCCAGTACCGACAGGTTTGGTCCGATTCCTAGTCTCAAGACTAGAGAACCAGTCAGTCTGGTCCCCGGTCCTAGAAATTAGGAACCTGTCCTCTAGGTTCGGTTCCCGGTTTTGGGATAGGACTGGACCGGGAACTGATTACTCCTACCTTAAACTATATAAAAATATTCAATATGGTCTTTCCATTAATTCAAGTTTAGGGATTACATTGAACATTTTCATATAGTTCTAGGACTATATTAAATATGTATCAAAGTACATGGACTACATCGAACAAATTAAAAGTTTATGAACACATTGAACGTTAGGTTAACATTCATGGACTACATTGAATAAATTAAAAGTTTAGGAACCACATTACATAATGAGTCAAAATTCAGGGACTATTTGTATCATTATCCCTTAAAATTACTTGGTTTTGGAATTATTATATGGATACCTCTAGTGTTATCTCACAACATTTTATTAACTGTGTGATCCCTCAAATTCTGCCATAGAAGGTATACAATTTTCATAACGGTGCAATTGACCCCGCGATTCAAAACGTGGGGCGTCAGAGTGATTGATCCTTGCATTAATCGTACAATAGGCAAAATATAACACGAAAGCAATCTCGTATATTTAGAGAGCACCAACTGCAATTTTTTCAGAGATTAGGATATCTAAACATACAGGAGAGTAAATTTTCTTCAGAAATAGACAACAAATAATTACATTCATTTATTTCTCTTGGCAAACAAAGATTGAACTGTTGATTAAGGATAAATATCTCCATGTTATGATATCGTCCCTGGTAGCTTACTGCAATGTCACAGTGATCCCATAAAGTAATTACCTGGGTAAATTAAACAAGGAAAATTCTTCCTACACAACTTTGTGGTGAGAAAAGATTAACTCTTATAAAGTCGATGCTTCTTTCTGCCTTGGACTTTGGCCAAACTTATATTAAAGAGGTTGCCCAACAGATGGAGACAATTCTTTCTTCTGATTTTGAAATTAAAGTTCAAACTAGAAATTACCATTAGCAGCATCTTTTAAAAATTAAAACTGTTGCCGAAATAAGCAATTAAATAATAAAATAGACAGAACAAAAAAATAAATCGGATACCATATTTACGTGGTTCGGATGTAGTAACCGTTGACGGGAAGAGTAATACGAAATTTCACTATAGATCAAGTAATACGGCGGAAATTACAACCACACTCGAGTCACTCAAACACTTTTAGTATTTTCCAAGCTCTAATTACACCCAATAACTTATATAGTATTTAGTCTTATAATTTTTCACGAAATAATCTCTCAATCTCACGAAGGAATTACACAAATCTTACCGCAAGATTTTAGCTACCAACCACCGACTAATCAGGATGCAAGTCTTCATGATTCTTTGACAATTGTGATGAGAACTTTGACAATTGGACGACCCAAATCTGAACGATCGCGGCTCATACTGCAATTTTACATGCAATCAAGGCATCCAAAAGAGAATATATATGTATGTATGTATATGTAAATATGTGTATGTATAAGCCACCCGCCAGGGGATGTGGTAATTTGTCTCGGTCAAAGAAGTCAACGTTGAATTTGGCAGAGAAAGAAATTTGTTGTTTTCTTGACCGACCTCCCTACGGAGAAGGAAACTTGCTTATATTGCTTACGCACAATACTTTTTGAACAAACATCCAAGTTTTCACAATTTCCTTCTTTTCTTTTCAGGTTGAGATGCTCCAAAACTTTTATCTTGGATCGGATTTTGATCATGAGCTTAAATTTGATACATATTTTAATAATCTCAACCTTGGCTTGACGTTAGAGTCAAGTAACAATCGCTTTGATAGAACTTCACTGTTATTCTCCCATAACCCCTCATGGGCTCAACCACCACAAACGTCTCCTAAGTCCAAACCTCAATTGAATTTCGCCATAATTGTGGATCTCATTAGAACACCAATTCCACAAGCACCTTTAACTGCTCTATGAGAATTTTCTGACACAACCTCTTTACCACAGATAAAGCAAATTGTCGTTGCATCGATATCTATGAAGAGATAGAATATGCACCTTATCAATTTCAGTCGTTACAGCAATTATTGGTTCTACAGGCTTCACCTCGCTACAAACACTATTTGTGTTAATTACTTTGTTAGTACTCGCTACCTCAGGAATTTCTGGTTGCAACTCCACCTCAAGCTGAATACCGTTCATATTTGTATAAGCATTTCAATAACACTCCTACCTAAAAGTACTGGAGACTAGTCAAATGTAACTTCTCTGCTGATAACAGGTGAATTTAATTTCAGCCACCAAAACCGATAATCTCACTCATCTTGTGTATAACCTAGGAACATGCACTTTCTTGCCATTTCATTATGCTTACCATCACTAACTTGAATATAACATGGGCAGCCAAATATTCTAACAACGGAATAATCAACAACGTTATCTGGCCACACTTCTTCGGGAGTCTAACATCCAATCATAGTCAATAAGGATCTATTCACCAGGTAGCTCGCCGTATTAAACACATCTGCTAGGAATCTCCTAGCCATACCAGCACTAGAGAGTATTTTATGAGCCTTCTCTAGTAATGTTTTGCTCATCAACTTTGCAACATGTTATGGTTCACTAGTAATAGTACAATGTTTCACTATACCTTCTCTCATACAAAATTTGTTTAATAGCTCCGATCAAAACTCCATGCTACTGTCAGTCTGCATATACTTAATCGTTTTTACCAGTCTCCTTTTCAATCAAAGTTCTTAATTGCCTGATCATGACAACATCATCAAACTTGTACCTTATCACAAACACCAAAGCCTTCCTCGAGTAGTCATCTATAAATGTTAGCATAAATTTGGTACTTTTCCTTGAAGGAAATTGCGACAACTTGCGAACTTCCAAGTGAATTAATTCTGCAATTTTTGTGGTTTCTCTGACAGCCGTACTGAACTACACTTTTCACCGTTGATCTAAGTCACAGAATCTACATACATACGATTCATTAGTGAGTCACAGAATTTGCATACATTCAGTTCATTAGACACATAACTATATAGCAAATTTCTTTCACTTGGAACCTTTAGGTTTTCCTCGTTAATGTGCCCCAAAAGCAAATGCCACGGTTCAGACTCTTGGATAGATGCCTTTAATGTTTCCGCGGCAAATTCTGTCACTGTCTAACCTGAAGTTCATATAGGCCATAGTGCTTGACTCCTTTCATTATCACCAAAGCACCTCGAACAACCTTTAGAATTCCACATTCTTAGGTATACCAACACCTAGCTGAATTCAAGGCACTCAAGGAAATCGGATTTTTCTTCAACTCTAGAATATGCTTTACTCCAATTAATGTCCTCACGATATCATCATGCATTTTGACTCTAACATCACCAACACCTATACCATCGCACTCGGAGTTGTTCCCCAACTGTACTTTACTACTATTCATGTACTGATAAGTTGTGAACCAATTTCTATTTGGTGTAGCATGAACAGAAAAACCAGAATCCATAATCCATCCATCAAATGATGAATAATCAATGATATACGAGACATAATCAGCACTATCCGAATTAATATCAGCTATAGCTGCAACATCATCTGCAGACTCAACTTTAATTCCCTTAGCTTTGTCGTTTTTCAGCTTAAAGTAATCCGTTTTAAGATGCTCCTTATTGCCACAACTCTAATAGACCATACCACCAGTCCTAAACTGACTACGTCTATTTGAGTTTATAACACTTTTGCTAACACGAGTAATAATTCTTCCTTTATTTTCACCTACTTAAGCAGCAGATAAAGGTTTGTCAGATTCTCTTCTTGTGGACACTTAAAATTAAATCCCTTACCCCATCAAACATCAAACTTATTGACCAAGAGGAAATACTAACAGCAGTAACATTAGTATTCCAACTATCAGGCAATGAGAATAATAGAATTAAAGTACGTTATCATCTTCAAAGTCAATCTTGACTGAACTCAATTGACTAATGATCACATTCAATTCATTGATATAATTAGTAACCGACGCACCTTCGCCCATCTTTAAGTTAAATAGACGTCGCATCAAATAGACCTTGTTGATCACAGAGGGCTTCTCATACATGTCTACTAGGCTTCAAACTCGTAGAGATGTTAAACATGACGTTATGAGCCAACGTCAGCTGAATAACACCCAAAACTCGTCTATCCAGCAATTCCCAGTCAGCTTGCTTCATTGTCTCTGGCTTCTTCCTTGCTAGAGGCATTTGCAATTTCATCTTATATAAATAATCCTTAATTTACATCTTCCAAAATTCCAAAGTTCCTTCCATCAAATCTTTCGATTTTCACTTTCCTTCTTCTACCGCCATCAATTCACTTCAACTTAACCAAGCGTAGTTCTGATACCAATTGTTGCGGAAGGAAGCGATTAAATAATAAAATAGACAAAATAAGAAAATAAATCAGATACCATATTTTCGTGGTTCAGTTGTAGTGACTCATGTCCATAAGGAGAGCAGCATGAAATTCTATTATAAATCAAGTAATACAATGGAGATTACAACTACACTCGAGTCACTCAAACACCCTTATTTTTTCCCAGGCCCAATTACATCTAATAGCTTATGTAGTGTTTAGCCCCACAATTACCCACAAAATAATCTCTCAATCTCACGAAGGAATTACACAAATCTTACTACAAGATTTTAGTTATCAAACACTAACTAATCAGGATGCAATTCTTCATGATTATTCGACAATTGCAATGAGAACTTTGACAATTGGACGAGAACCAAATCTGAACGATCACGGCTCACTGCAATTTTACATGCAACCAAGGCGCTAAAAAATAAACCCTTTGAGATTATTTATATGTATAAGCCATTGCTAGGGGATGTAGAAATTTGTCTCGGTCAAAGAAGTTAACGCCGAATTTGGTAGAGAAAGAAATTTCCTATTCTGTTGTTTTCTTGACCGACCTCTCTACGGAGAAGGAAACTTGTGTATATTGCTTACGTGCCATACTTCTTGAACAAACATCCAAATTTCCTCAATTTCCTTTTTTTCTTTTCAGGTTGAGACGTTCCAAAACTTTTATTCCGGATCGGATTTCATTCATAGGCTCAAACTCGATACATATTTTAACAGAAACATTACAAATTTTTGTTTTTAATGTTCCCTTCATTCACCGTCATTGAGCCAGGAAGCGCGCACCCCTGTTTTTCATGTCATTGTGATTGGCCCTGTTTAGGGCGTGCCATGGCTGAAGCTCGCAACTGACCGGCCTGCGCAAACTCCGACGATGTCATCCACCGTGATTCGTCCCCGTGCTCATGTATGTCACGTGTCGAGGGTCACGGTCCAGTTTGAGTCTCAATCGAGTAAGAAATCTCGTTTTTGTAGCGTGCTTAAACTGTTTGTTGAAATGCCTAAGTTAGATTCGTTTTGTGTTTTTCTTGATCGTCGCTAAGTCATCGTTCTTGTGTAACGATTGCCTTCCCCCCATTGTGGTGATCCCTGTGTTTGCTTGCTTTGGAGTTGTCCATGCCGACATTGGCTTCACCGTTTTGCATTATTTGGTGCCTAGCTAGTGGTGTAGAGATCGGCCGGCGGTGTGGTGGTCGGTCGGGCGAAGGCCAAGCCCTTGGCTTGGGCCGGTCGAGGCAGCGCTAGGGGGGGTGTGCTACTAGGCGAGATGATTGGCATTGCTCACTCCGGTGAGCTCCATCAAAGCCGTGAGTAGCAAGAGGGGCGCCGTGAGGAGTTCGGGTGGCGTTGGTAGCCGGATCGGGTGCACAAGTCTAACCTTAGGGTTTTTGAGTGGGTTGTGCCAGTCATGTGTGAGCCAAATTAGGCATAGTGGACTAGGGTTTAATTAAGGGTTTTATTTTTAGTGGGCTAGGTTTAGTATATTTAGTTTTGAGGGTTTTGTGTTTTTATTTCGAGTTGGACTGGGCCTGCATATTAGGCCCAATTTGGCTGGGGGCTGCCTTACCCGGGTTCGATTCGGCAATTCGTCCCGGGCCCCTATTTCAGATTAAAAATTTTTTAAAAATTCCAATTTTTTTTCTAAAATTAGGAAAAAGCTTGGAAATTAGATTTTGGGTAGTTTTCTTAAAAATGTTTGAAAAATCTTTGATATAAACTGTGCTCAAAATTGAACAAGCCTTTAGGGCTTTACAATAGGATGTTTATTTTTAGAGATAAATGCTAGGCTAATGTTTGTGCATTTCCATTTTGATTACTACTTAATTGTGCACTTTCTATATATTGATTGTTGTTTCCTTTAGCTTGGTTAGGGATAGAAATTTACAACTCACAATTGGTAAGAGTGCTGCATGAACACTTTAGGTTGTGATTGAACAAGGTTAGTATTGAAACCTAAATTTTGCCTAATCATTTAAGGTTTAATTGCATAAAAAATTGGGGATGAATTGTTAATCCTAAAAAAAAAGGGAGTTTTAGGCTGGTCCGACTCGGTCCGTCTAGCCCATTCTTTTTTTGTTTCTTTTTTTTCCCTTTTTCAGTAGGGCCGACCCATTTTTTCTTATTTTCTTTCCCCTTTGATTTTATTTCTTTTTTCGTGTGGGCCAGCCCTTTTTCCCCTAGCTCGGCCTGTGCACTGTTTCTCTTCCTCCCCCTAGTGTCGTTCCAGCTCCCTTGAATGCTAGTACGGGAAAGGACAAGTGACAGAGGATGTAGAGAGACAGGGGAGGCGTGGCAGGCGACTGTTTGACGCAATCTGAGGGTCGAGACAGGCCAGCCGCAACAGGGGCTAGTCGTGTGTGTCGACTTGCCCTTAAAAGGCCGAGTGTGGGTCGTGCATGAGGGGAGGATGTAGAGAGAGATTAGCACACAGAGAGTCGAGAGAGAGAGAGACAGAGATCGAGGTTGAAAGCGAGATTCAAGATTGAAGGGTCTTCCGTCAGTGATCACCACGTCTCAACCGTAGCCAGTGGTGCTCCGATGCATCCCATTTTTCGCGATAAGGTCAAGGTAGGTCTCGGTCTCCAACCCTCATCGGAGCTCATTTTTTCGATTTAATTCACGGTCGCTTCCCCGAGGATTCCGACTCGGAGGCGAACGAGGCAACCGAACATAGTTCGATCCATCAAGCTCGCCCTCATTCACCGTTGCCGAGCCAGTTAGGGATAACGCCACCCCTTCCCCTATTTTGGCACCCTTGCCCTGTTTTTGGGTTCACTGACTAGAGCTCGTGGCCATCCAGCTTGCATAAGCTTCAGCCCTTGATGTCCTCATGCTTGATCCTGCTTATCGATGTGTCTTATGTGTGAACCTCGGATGTGTTTGAGTCTCGATCGAGCCAAAAATCTATCGTTTTTGTGGCACGCCCCAACTGTTTGATGTTATGCTTAAGTGAGATCCATAAATTGTTTTTCTTTGTGTGTGATGCGTTTCCAAACCTTGATGTCTCTTCCTTCACTCGTGGTGTTTTGGTGTGTGGAAGATCAGTTCGCCTCCTTTCAGTCGGCTGAGTTGGTTTGTTGCCGATGAACGGTAACGGTCCACAGGGAGGTGACGCACAAGCAGGGGGTTCGGCTTGGCCAAGGGACCATCGGGGTTTGGCCAACTTGGGACTGGCTACCGGCGCTAGGGCCAGCCACAGTAGGTGCGGTGGAGCGGCATGCGACACAGATGAAGAGAATGCCAATTGGTGACTTGGGTGGTGGTAGGCAAAGCGTAGGGGGGCGTCGGAGGCCCACACGAGTCGGTTCGATAGCTAGAAGCCGGGTCGGGTGTGCGGGTCGTGATTGGGTAGGTTTGCACGAGTCGAGTCGGCAACCTGCGAACCTAGTTGGGCCCACAGGTCACAACCGGGTAGGGTTTAACTCTAGGTTTTCGTTTGAATGGGCCGAAATAGGTAATGGGCCAGTGTGTTTAGGGTTTTATTTTTTGTTGGGCTTTGAGCCTTTTTTTTTTTAGTTTTGTTTTCGGGTTGGGCCTTTTTATTTTTTAATTCTTTTTTTTTTTAAGTTTGCTGAATTGGGCTCAATAAATGAGCCCAGTCCAATGGTGGACCTGGGCTGGCATGCTCAAGTTGTTCCCGATCTGAGTCGGATGTGGTGATTTGACCCGGGTCTGTTTAAATCATATAATATTATTTTATTATTTTAATACAAAAATTATTTTTTATTTTGTTATTATTAAAAAAATCTTAAATTAAAAATTGTAAATTGGGCTTTGGAATTGCCCCTCTTGCCCTTTTTTGTGTGATTAATGCCATGCTTAATTGCACGTCGCTTGCTTCGCACGTTTTAATTGCTTATTCAATTCAACTTTGCATGTGATTAATTAGAGATATGTTAGGCCGCTGAGTGCGCATTTCTGATGCATTGGTTGTTATATATTTAGCTTGATTAGGATTAGAACCCTAGAATCCATAATCGATAAGATTGTTGCATGAACACGTTAGGTAGTGATTGAACAAGGTTAGGTATCGAAAGGGCACTAGTTAGTTAATTAGTGTAATAAAATTCCCAAATTCATTGAATCTCCGGTTCATAGAAGTAAAACAATTCTCCCACGCTTTACTTGGGAATTTAATCGAGCCACCTAAAACTGATTAGTGACAATTCCTAAATGAAATTGATTTGCATTTTAGTAACTTAATCCTAAGTCGTGATTTGGTATGAGTTTGGAAAAGTCCGAGCTAGGTTTAACTTAGCAATCCATTAGCTAAAGCCCCTTAAGTGGCGAGACCGGTTTGGGGAGGTTGCGACAGTTAGGTATTAAAAGGGTACTAATTGGTTAATTATTGTAATCAAGTCCCCGAACTCATTGAATCTCTGGTTCGTAGAAGTAAAGCAATTCTCCCACGCCTTACTTGGGTATCTAATCGACCCACCTAAAATTGATTAATGACGACTCCTAGATGAAATTGATTTGCATGTTAATAACTTAAACTCAAGTCGCGACTTGGTATGGGCTTGGGAGAGCCCAAACTAGGTTTAACTTAGTAATCCATTAGCCAAAGCCCCTTAGGTGGTGAGACTAGTTCGGAGAGGTCACGGCAATTAGGTACTGAAAGGGCACTAGTTGGTTAATTAGTGTAATCAAGTCCCCGAACTCACTGAATCTCTGATTCGTAAAAGTAAAGCAATTTTCCTACGATTTACTTGGATATCTAATCAACCCACCTAAAATTGATTAGTGGCGACTCATAGATAAAATTAATTTGCATGTTAATAACTTGAACTATAAATCGCGAATTGGTATGGGCTTTGGAGAGCCAGATAGGTTTAGCTAAGTAATCCATTAGCTAAACTCCTAGATGAGACCAGTTGGAGGAGGTCGCGATAGCAATCCTAACGACATAAAAGTAAATACTCATTAAAGTTGCGTATTTTTCAATAGATAAATTATTAAGATTTTGGCTGTTGCGTTAGGTCTCAACGTCATCCAAGCCTTTTTTGTAGGGAGAACAAATATTTAAATTACATTGATGTGTAATAGGTTGTTCTTCGTTTATGGTTATTTTTTTTTCTTTCATTTCTTATTTTTGATCTGTGATCTTCTTTCTTGTAATACGTGTTTCATTCAGGGGAATAACCGCACAGCCCTCAATCTCCTTTGCAACCGGACAAATAAACCATCCGATTTCAGTGGAATAATATTTTGTGGTTAAAATGGTCCATCGCTTTTTAATAAAGCTACTTTGATCTTAAAGTGAGCCGGCCAACAAAGACCAAGCTAGTCTTGGTTGTCTTCACTTTTTTGCTGGTGAGGGGTGACCCATTCACTTGGCTAGTTCATATTGAAAACCTCATCTCAGTTCTTAACTAAAGCCCACTCACACCAACCTTTTTCTTTGGAGAGAGAGAGATCTGGAAATAATGAGCTTCCTTGCTATGGCAAATTCGAAAGCTGTGTTGTTAATAGAGGCGTAACTCTGATATCAATTGTTGAGAAAATAGATAAGTGAATTGAATAATATTGAAATAGACTGAACACGGAAAATTGTATCGGATACCGCATTTATATGGTTCGGTCTGTGTGACCTCCATTCACGAGAAGAAGGTAGTATAGAATTTCATTATTGATCAAGTAATATAAGGAAAATTACAATCATACTTGAGCACTCAAATACTCTTGGTGTTCTCAACTCCCAATTACACCTAATAACATACAATATTTAGCCCTCATAATTCCTAATAAAATAATCACTCAATTTCATAAATAAATTACATAAATTCTAGTCACGAGAATTTACTTGGCTAAATCAGTCGGATGTAACTACAATGAACAAACTCAAGTAAACCACCCTCTCCATTTCGGTGCACCAAGGTACACTTCAACCACAATGGCACTCCCTTTATTTGCAACCAAGAGACGCCTTCCATTCTTGCAACTATCGTGACTTCTCGGTGAAAGAAGCCATCACCAACTTTCTTTTTGTTTATTTATTTGACCAATCAATCAAAGTGGCCCACGTTACATGCTCTCACAGCTGGAAAGAAGAGCAAGAGAGCTTGTAGACAAGAACTTCAATTATTTCTCAAAGTCCAAAAGTCCATGTTGTGCCTTGAAATAAAAACAAAAGAGAGGGAGCTCCACCCAGATTTGGAGACAACGAAGATCCACGCGTGACAGCTCCACATGCTGCATTAAATGAGTCAACATTGTGTGCTTGTATTTTACTTCTCCAAGAAACAATCCAAATCCAATGTGGATTTTGCAAATCGGCACTATTAGGATTCGCCGCACAATCACAAAGAAAATAAAGAGCAAAAACGAGAAAAAAAAATTGAAACGCAATGTTGTATCCTGATTCACCCTTACACTAGGGCTATATTCAGCTGAGGATTCTACTATAATTAACACCTAACACCCCTCGTATATATTTCTTAATTACAAAAGAAAGAGAATATATATATATGCAATAATTTAGTTCAAAATAAAAAACTTCTTTCTAGAAAATCTATTCCGATCAAATTATAAAAGCCCTCTAGCGGCTTGGGGGCACTGCCCCCGTGACCCCCGCCAAAGTGAGACCCCTTGCTGTCCTATTGTTGAAGAGTATGAACCACACCCTAACAAATACCTCATTCGAATATGTCAAAATTACGAATCGGATTTTTACATACAATTTTGCATCTGGTTTGTTTATGGGCTCAAACTTAAGACATATTTTGACAAGTGGAAAGGAGTAGTGATGTTGCACTCGCATTAAGAGATAAGTACCAAATATTCTTGAGTTTTAGAGACCCCGGCACTCTTCATGATTCATAGGCTCCTGCTTTTTAAAAAAGCTACTTTGATCTTAAAGTGAGCCAACCACCGAAGACCAAAGTCTTGGTCTTCACTTTTTTTGCTGGTGAGGGGTGACTCATTCATTTGGCTAGTTCATATTGAAAACCTCGACTTCTTAGCTAAACCCACACACACCAACCTTTTTCTTGAGAGAGAAAGAGAGAGAGAGAGAGAGAGGGAGAAGGAGAGAGGGGTCTAGAAGTAATAAGCTTCCTTGCTATGGCAAACTCGGAGATCGAAAGGAGTAGTGATGCTGCACGTGCATTAGGAGGTGAGTATCAAGTGTTCTTGAGTTTTAGAGGACCTGACACTCTTATGGATTCACAGACTTCCTCTACCACGGCTTGGTAGATGCCGGAGTCCACGTATTTAGGGACGAGGATGAACTCCGCTTCGGCGAAGTGATTGGTGAGAACCTTCTACGTGCTATCGACGACTCGATAATCTACATACCTATCTTCTCTCAGACTTATGCTTCCAGTAAATGGTGCCTCCGTGAGCTTGTCCATATGGTAGAAAGCGTGTCTAAGTCAAAGGGTAGACAAAGTATCATTCCCATTTTTCTCAATGTGGAACCCGAGGATGTTAAACTTAAGACTCCACGCTATAGGGAAGCCTTTTTGAAGCACGAGAAGGAGTTTCCTAATGAAGTCCAAGCGTGGAGAAAGGCTCTTGCAGAGGCAGATGAAATCAAGGGATTGATCGTGAAAAAAGACCAAAGGTAATACTTTAATTATGCTATTTTCGTTTTTAGGAAATACAACGTTGCCCTATCAAATGATTTTTTTTACTTTTTGCTTTACGACAAATATTGAAAACTACCTCCAATTGCTGCTTTCATTCAAATTTACATGCTCTGCTTTTACGATCTTCCCTAAAGTTTTGCCCTACGATGTCAATAACTTTAATGACATGGACCTACATATTGCTTTTAACCATTTTTTCTCTTTAGTGTTTGGTTAGGCTACATAATATTCAAGAGCACCCATTTACAAATATTAATTTGGATAATCACAAAAATCAACTCCAGATTTCGTATATATTAATTTGGGGTCCTCACTTATCAAAATCTACAATTTGCATTAGATAAAAATCTCAATCCAGAAATTCTATTTACCCTTGTGATGAGAGTATTAGTTTCCATTTACTGGGAAAGACTGAAAAAACAAAAATCAGAGATCCCATCTGGTACTAACCTTATTTTGCACATTTCTAAGTGCTCCTCAAGAAACACCAATTACAGAAAGAAACTAAGATTCTGTAAAGAAAAATCATGCCTAAATATTCAATAAAAGTGAGAGCATCCTGAGAGCATGTAAATAATGACAGATTGTCATCTCGGGGCCTCGAGCAATGCAGAGCTCGCGGGGAGGTCCACATCGAGGCCGGGCAACCTCAGTCTGGTCCAGGCCAGAGGTGACGACCGTTAGCGACGGAGGCCTCCGATTGGTGTGGCCACTCACGCGAGTGGTGGGAGAGGGAGATGTAGAGATAGAAAGAAGGGACATGAATTGAAGGGGGTGCTGAACTTCGCGCGGGTGTGAGCACCGACAATTAGACAGCGCTGAATAGCTTATTAAAATTGCTATTACTGCTGAGGACCGAGGCGGGCGGCGGCTAAAGGTCGATGGTGATAAGTCACGGAGAGTGATGAGGGTAATTTTGATACAAAAAAAACTGGTAAATTTGATTAATAAGTTAGGGCGACAGATTCAATGTAAATGAGCTGTTTTTGCACAATTTTTAAGAGTAGACATTCTCTTATGCTTTTGGATTATGTGGTCCATGGGCCCAACATACCGCTTGAGAATCTTGGATTATAACCAATTGACACAGTTATTGGCAAACTGACAGACCTCTCCATTTGGTTTTTAGATTGACAAGGAAGTTTAATTTAAATAGGTAAACTTGGAAACCATGACTTATCCTGCCAAATGAGTGGACCAAGCAAGATGTAAGCCAAAGCTCAGGAGAGTGGTCCAAACATAGCATTGTTTGGAGAATTAAACCTTTGTTGTGCGCCTAATTAACACGTCTTCATTCCTTAATTATCAAGTTGACCCCATAGGAGCTGGGTCTCTCAATTTTCAATTTTGAACAAATCTTAACGTGACACGGCTCTTTAAATGCCAATTTATTTTACATAATCAGATCCATTGAAGACTTAAACGCTTAAGTTAAAGCAGTACAAATGTTAGAACGGCTATACAGCTTACGTTGGGAAACAGTTACAGGTTTCAAGATTATGTTTTTTGGCACCTATTATGAGCGGTGAAATTTTTTCTAGGCTTAGCTATAAATGCTGAAAGTTTGCCTATGCACGATATTGTAGCCACTTGGTAACTTTTGCCATCATGTAAAATTGTACTATAGTATTGAGAAATCTCTGTAATCATACATGAAAAACGTATTCAGTGAATTCTACTAAATTAGCCTATACCAATCCTTCGGTATATTCAGATGTCGTTCATGATGTACTATGATTTTTTCAAGTTAAGATTTTGACAATCCCACATGTGATGCATGGGTATGAAATTAATTGAGACAACTAATGAAAGCGCTTTTGTACATGGCAGCCAAGCAGCAACAGTCAAATTGATTGTTGAAAAGGTTCTGGAGAAGTTGGAGATAAAACAAAAACCAGTGACGGAATATTTAGTTGGACTTGATGATAGGGTAAAAGACTTGACAGGGTTATTAGATGTCAACCATCGTGATGTAAGGCTTATTGTAATTTATGGAATGGGTGTAACGACCCGGTCCGACGAGGGCGGGGAGTGGTCGCCGGGGCCAGAGGGCCTGGACAAGGAGCGGCTCCTGGCAGGCTTCTAGGATGGCAAGGGGGGCATGTCTCTTGTCCCACATCGCCTAGGGAGGGAGATCTTGGTGAGTTTATAAGGCTTGGCCCCTTAATCCTGTGTAACGCGTTTCACAGAGGGTTTGCTTCCGCTGCACTCTGATGAGAACAAAGCCGTGAGGGGCTGGGCCCGGGGAAGGCCGGGGGGAGCCCAAAGCGGACAATATTGGGCTTGGGGAGGAGTGCCTCTGGGATCGGGGAAGGCCGATGGGAGAGGGCTGCCTGCCCCAGGACAACGCGTTTTAAAGCCGTGAGGACTTAGTGTCCAAAGCGGACAATATTACACAAGGAGTGGCGCAGCGGAAGCGTGGTGGGGCCGAGGTCCTTACAATGGGTGGCATCGGTAAGACGACAGTTGCCAAGGTCGTATTCAATCAACTATCTTCCCACTTTGGAAAGTGTTGTAGCTTCCTTGAGGATGTTCGAGAAAGCTCATCAAACAAGGAGGGCATAGCCCAATTGCAGAAGAAATTAGTGTCAGACATTGTTGGCTCTGAATCTGCTGAAAAATTGAGGGATATTGAACATGGAATGAAGAGGATTGGAGAAATACTTTGCACTAAGAAGGTCCTTGTGATTTTAGATGATGTTGATAATAAAGAGCACATTAGACAACTAACAGGGAATAGTTCATTACATTCAGGATCTAGGCTTATCATTACAACAAGAAGCACGTCTATTCTGAAAGTTGAGGGATTTAAAGGTGAAATTCTACCTTATGAGATGCTAAAGATGAAAGATGGTCTTGCACTTCAGCTTTTTTGTCGACATGCCTTTGGCAAAGACTTTCCTTCAGAGGATTATCATGGGATTTCTAGAAAAATTATCTCAAGTATGGGAGGGCTTCCGTTGGCTATTAAAGTGATAGGTTCATTACTTAATCGGAAAGAAAAAGCATTTTGGAAAGAGACGTTGGCTAGGTTAAAGAATGTACCTGAGAAAGAGATTCAAGAGAAGTTGAAGATTAGCTATGATGACCTAGATGGACATCAAAAACAAATTTTTCTCGATATAGCATGCTTCTTTCTCAATGAGACAAAGACCGATGCAATTTACATGTGGGCTGATTGTCAATTTTATCCCGAAAGAGGAATTGATGTCCTTACCAGTCGTTGCTTAATAAAGATATTGGACAATGATAAGTTCTGGATGCATGATCAACTAATAGACCTAGGAAGGCAAATTGTCCGTCAAGAAAGTCCAAGTGACCGTGGAAAGCAGAGTAGGTTGTGGATTGCAAAAGAAGCTCTCGAAATTATACGAACTAGAGAGGTAAGTAAGAAACGTCTCATTTTCAAATAGAAGTTGTATATCCCGCGATTAATTATTCCTCTTTTGTTTAGGATCTTTGTCATTTTCTTCCTGCTCATACAAGTTGATAAAACATAGTGGGTGGAAGTTTACAAACTTCTTCATATAATTGTGAAATTTCACTTGCAGAGGAAGGACAAGGTTCAAGCGCTTGAGATAGATGGACTGTACGACTCCATAGAGATTACAAATGAAGAGTTTCAAAGGTTACAAAACCTAAGATGCCTCAAGTTATGCGAAGGAACTTATACCGGGGACTTTGCAGAGTGTCGTTCAAAGTTGAGATGGATTTCTTGGCATCCTCCTCGTCAAGGTTTCGGGGCATACAATATGTATTTGGTACATCTCGTGGTTTTTAAACTTGGCATGAATGACTTCACCAATGATTCAAAAGCATGGGACTTGATCAAGGTAAATTACATGTTTTAATTCTAGTCTAAGAGTTCCAATGTGTACTACAGAATAGTTCTTACGCCTGACGCACCATGCCTTTTTGCAGAGGGCACACAATTTGAAGGTTCTATCTCTTACTAAGTGTGATGGTATAACGACAATCCCAGACTTCTCTAAATGCTTGGGTTTAGAGAGGTTGACCCTTGCACGCTGCAATAGGCTAAAGAGAATTGAAAACTTCATTGGCGATCTACAATCATTGATTGAGTTAGAGGTTGAAGGGTGCATTGATCTTACAGATTTGCCTGACGAAGTGGGGGCACTAGTGAAGCTTAAGCGCTTCTCCTTGAGGCGATGTTGTAAGTTAAGAGAACTTCCAAACTCACTTGGGAATTTAACCTCATTGGTAGAGTTAGATTTATCACGTACCGGTATTGCTAAAATTCCAAACTCCATCAAACGACTTGTGAAACTTGAGTCTTTTCTTATGGAAAACATGAGGATAAGTGACCTTCCCAACTCCATTGGAAACTTAAAATCATTACGCGTATTGCGTCTATCAAAAGAATTTTCCTATTCGGAGAATCATGTTTGGCAGTCACCTAGCGGCATCAACATTTTGGAAAATCTTGGAGAGTTGAATCTCTTTGGGTGTGATGAAATGAATGGCAAAATTCCTAATGGAATCGGAGAATTGTCAAAAGAATTTACTTATTCGGAGCATCATGTTTGGCAGTTACCTAGTGGCATCAACATATTGGAAAATCTTGAAGAGCTAGATTTCTCTGGACGTGATGAAATTATCGGCGAAATTCCTGTTGGAATTGGAGAATTGTCATCTTTAAGGATCCTAAATTTAGAGCGCACGCATATTTGTGGAATTCCAAGGACAATCAACATGCTTCATCACCTCCATACACTAAACTTAAGAGATTGTCATGTGATTCAAGAGTTGCCGGAGCTTCCCAAAAGTTTGACCTGTCTTTTTCTTAGATCCGAGTCATTGCTCTCGGTCCCAAATCTGTCAAACCTTACTAATTTGGTTGAGCTGCTACTGAGTGATGGCTCTCGTAATACAGGCAAATCAAACCTAATAAGAGGATGCAACATAAGGTGGATTGGTATGTTATCTAGACTGAAACAGTTAGAGTTAAATCTGCTTAAGGTTCTTGCACCTCAAGAGTTGGCTTCTCTTTCTCATCTGGAAGAGCTTACTTTGTCTGACCTAAACCAAGAAACCCTCATGCAGCTTCCGTCCTCTCTGCTAAAATTGGATTTAAAAGTTTTTAGCTTCAGGTGGGCAGAGTTACATCCCTCCTACTTGAGATTGAGTGATTTGTCGACTTTGGAGTTGTATTATGGTGAAGTGGAAGATATACCACTCAATGGACTTCCCCGACTGGAGAACTTTACTGTTGATGGTGTAGGTGGTTATATTCGGCTAAGTTCGTATACCAGAAACCGAAATCAAATACGAGAAGACTAACCTGAAAGCAGCACAAAAAGTAAAGCAGAATGTTGATCCGAGCCCGACGAAATAACGTCGTGTCCTTAAGACGAATTTGGCCCCTCAATCAGTACCCGAGGATATCGGACAATCGTCTCCCAGGATAGAACGGATCTCGTTCCTCCGAAGCGGTACGTACTCGGAGGACTCCTTCGAACGCAATTTCGCAGAACAATCGCACAAGAAATGATAATGATGAAGTGAATATGCGTAAGTGTCTCGGGAAAATGTCTCTGAGAATGCAAAATGTCACGAAGTGTCTCTTCCCGAACTCAACCGTTCGGTTATATGAAAGTGGCGAAAAATGAAGAGTTGCGAGAGCGCCGGCGGTTCCAAGTTCGTGAACAGTAGCAAAGGTTCGAAGTTCGTGAATGTTTGTGTGTCGAAATAATAATAATAATAATAATAATAAATTCTAAACAACACGTTTGTTCGGAAAAAATAAAAACCGAAGGGTGAACCCGGCCGGACGGGCGGCGGCGCGCGCGCGGGGAGTGGACCGACCTAGCTTGACGTAGGTCCTCTCTCTTCCACAAAAGTGGGGTACCCCTTGGGGCCCAAACCCATTTGTGAAGCTCAACTATTTGAACCCATCTCCCATCTCTCTTCTACCCTATGTGGGACACTTTCACCCACATACTTCTCATTCAATTCTATGGGTTTTTTGTTTGGTGCAAAAATCCCAACAGATGGTTGTAAACTGCTTCAGAATTTATCCATTCCTATGGAATTAAGGATGCTACGGCAAGCGTGTGTTTCATCTTGTCCAGATCTAGTGGAGATAAAATTTGCAGGTCTTTCGGAATCATTGGAATGCTTAAACATTTCTATGTATCAATCGCTGTCTAGAATAGATGGGTTATCATACTTGAAGAAACTGGAGGATTTGACAATCCGAAAGTGCAATGCACTCACTAATGTTGAGGGAGTAAACGAGCTAGAGTCTCTGAAATGGCTGGTGGTCGAAGAGTGCGTGTCATTGAGAAAGTTGATTGATAAAACAATCTCAAATATACCAGATGATTGCCTCGTCACAGTACAGGGGTGTGGAGACTTTATCAAAGATTCTACCCAATTCTACCAATCTAGATTCTCTTTTAAGCGTTACAGGGAGGACATTCTTCAGGGTACCTCAAATAAGGTGCGATTTCTTCTTCATCAATATACAGTACACATTTGTTAATGCATGAATTGTTCTAATTTCATTTTGATGCTATAATTCGGTAAAACAACATAAATTGTAAAAAGTTAAATATTATTCTGAAATTTAATTGGACGAAAATGTAGGTTCTAATCCAATGACGAAAATTTATTAGAGATGATCTTTAAATAATTTCAAATAAATTAGTGTTCCTTCAACATAATCTTGTAATTTGAGATGTTGTTTTACTCAAATTAAATAAGGGAAAAAAGTCACAAAAAACCCCAAATTATGCCAACTGTGACATGTTTACCCTGAACTTTTTGTGACATCAAAAATCTCAAATTATACTCACTGTGATATATTTATTTTAAACTTTTTCTTATGACATAAAAAACCTCAAACTTGTACCTATGTGACACATTTACCCTTCGTTAAAGTTCCATTAGATGATTTTTCAGCCAAAATAATGTTGTTTTTATTTCACTTAAGCCATGTGGCGCCATATCAATACTATTTGCTTTCGAGGGTCCATGTAGACAGGTTTTTAATTGTTCTCATTGAAAAACTTTGAGGAGGGTAAATGTATTACATAGGTACAAGTTTGGGATTTTTTATGTCATGGAAAAGAATTTAGAATAAATGTGTCATAGTGGACATAGTTTAGGATTTTTTGTGGTTTTTTTCAATTAATTAAACACACAAATGAAAGTATAATAATTTTAAACTTATTGCTAGTTACATAAATGAGTGTTGGATATTATTTAATATGGGATGTTTTATTTTGATGTCACCATGTCTAACATTGATTGCCGTCTTGAACTTTGACACGATTGCACAAACTACAAACTTTGAAAAGTTATAGATTAACCCCCCACTTTCGCCCCACCGAAAAAAAACTTTGATTTATGATGCATCCATTAGTTTTTTAGACTGTATAGCCTTTAAGACCAACTCATACCCCTAGGGCATTACCCTGGTAGCCATCATTCCTATGGGAATGGGGAGGTGGGATGTTTGAATCCCCCACCTCTGAGAATGGGGATTTACCCGGTTTCTGTAAGTAGGAACTCATTATTGTAACCCAAAAAAATGGACTAAATCATTTTTATTGACCAAATTTTCTTAACTGATTTTATTAATCTTGCATCATTCTCTATTTTCTTCACTTCATAAATGTAGTAGATGTTATTCTATTCATAGTGAGTTACACCATTTTCAATTAACATTTAACAGCCACACAAATGGAAAAAAGTAATGGCTAAAACAACACTGAAAGTTTGGGCAGTAATCTATAACTTTCAAAGTTTGCTTGCTATCTTGTAGCAGTGCCAAAGTTTGGGAGGGTAATACGACATTTTCAAAATGTAGAGCATCGTGCAAGGGAGCTAAAGTTCAAGGGGGATTTTGAGCAATTACCGTAATGATTAATATAAGGCCGACCATAGGTGTTATAGTTCATATATTAATTAGATAAAGGGTTAATACCACGAAAAATTCTAAATTGGTATACCTATGACAAATTTATCCCAAACTAATTTTTTTATCATAAAAAATCACCAAACTGGTACACCTATGATAATTTTACCTTTTATTTAGTTTCCATTAAATTTTACCATCAAATTATTAAGTTGGATGACACATAGCTGTTGACGGATGCACCAGTTAGGGTTTTCACCCTCCGTTTGTCACAGGTGTATAATTTTATGATTTTTCGTGGTATTAATCTAATTTAATAGATGGTAAATTTATCACAAATGTACCAGTTTGGGGGTTTTTTATGGTAAAAAAATTAGTTTGAAGTAAATTTATTATAGGTGTACTAGTTTAGGATTTTTTGTGGTCAAAAAATAATTTGGGGTAAATTTATCACATGTGTATCAGTTTGGGATTTTTCGTGATATTAATCCTTGGATAAATAAAGACTTTGTCTAATTCGGAACTTCCATCAAATATCTCCACCCATTACTTTCAGGAATAGATGACTTATCATCTGTTAAGCATTCCAAAGTCTTTAAAGAGCTAAAAAAATTAGGCAATTAATTTTTTTGAAAGAGAAAATTCTTAATGAACAGTAAAAATGTATGTATTATACGGGTTCTTGTATTTTGTTAGTATCTAATAAAACAATACGTAAAATAAACATGAGTGGACTATGAAAATGTACTCTTGTGCTAGTAAAGGAAGAAATAAAATTTAAAGGAAAGCGTTATATTTTAGAAACTTCCTCCTTACTTTAACCACACGGTATCCTCCTTTCTTGATGTTGGATGTTTTTGGTTCCTAAAGCAATCTTTGCTCCCTCTTTTAAGGTGCCCATTTTCCGATGTACTTTAATTACTTAGGTTGCAATTATTTCAGTCACTTATCTCTGCTTGCCATTTTGGTGTTGGATAATTTAGTTTTGGTTCTTCAAATTTGCCAGTAAACTCATCTAATCATTCTCTAAGTATCAATTCATCAAAACCGCGTTCACAGACGAGAGATGTTAGACAATAGATTACAAATTATAAATTTCAAAGACATCATATGTCTTTGTCTACTATTTTTTTTTTTAAATTTGCAATCAGCATAGTTAGTGCACAAATTCAAGATTATACGTTAATAATTGTATATTTTATTTGTTTATTGCATTAATGAGAGTGTGGAGAAATGATGTCAAATGATTTGATCATAGCATATAAAAGAAAAAGAAAAGAACTCATTAGATTCTGCGATGTGTCAGCTTGGGAAAATGAATGATGAACAAGGGGTGGCTAATTCATGGTATATATGTTTGATATTATGATGTGCCCTTCAAATTTGTTGGCCTCTCGGGTATGAATAAGTAGAATGTTTATTTTTGCCTCTTCCGTTAATATAGTACGAAATATTCACATCAGCATATCATCAAGATGTGGGTAGAAGAGGGATTGGAATTAAAAAGAGCAATGATAAGAAGTAACAAGTAAGAAAGAAGCAGCGTAAACCTTTCAACCCATCAGGTATAACGAAAAGTTAGAAACTAAAGGTGATAGATTCCAAAATATATAGATTCTAGATTTGGAACCCATCCTGTTTGGGGCTGGTTTCCAAATTTTGGCACCCGGACCTAATCCTATAGACCTAGAACCAGCCAATTCTTTTTTTATTGGTTTCTATTTCTTTTTTGTTTCATCACCCAATACTAAGAAAGAGATGTCTTTTAGGCTCCATTTGTTTCATGGAAAATAAATAATTTAAAAAATATTTCCCTAATAAATATCGCTTCTATCGCTCGAAATAATTAGTCAATGAAAAATATTTTCATTATCAACAACAATTTATATCTAAATATTTTCGTAGACAATAAAAATAATTTTAGTTCATTCATTTTTGTAAGCGATACAAGCAATCATTTTTAGAAAAATATTTTCCAAATCATCCATTTTCAGTGAAACAAACAAATCCTTAGTCACCATTCAAGGAACTTTCAAGTAAAATTAAATAAACAATAAAAAAAATCAAATACATAAAATATGAATTATTAAACTTCATTCCTCATTCATCCATAAAAGATTAATCCAAATTCTAACCACCTAAAAAAAACAACAAATATAGTAAATCACTTAACAATAATTTTAAATTAAAATTACGAGAAACAAATACTCAGTAACTTTTATGTCGTTGGTGTCTATAACTATAAGCAGATATAATGACGGTAATTTTAAAAATAGAAAAAATAGGAAAAAGGCGATTTTTTTTGTGCTTTTATATCTGGTTTGTGGATTAGTACGTTAAGAAGGCAAACATCCATGTAAGGTAATCTACAAATAGGAATAAAAAACAGAAGGAAATAATACCCACTAAATCTAGCCTAGCATTAGCGAACAGAAAACAGCTTCTTTGCTTTACCAAATTTGGCATTCATGTGACAACGAATGTACAATTTATATTAAGTTCTCAATAATTTTCATACGATAGATTGCAAAAGACTACGTCGTGTATTCGACAGGAAAATTACCAAAACAATCATATAATTGTATCAATTCAATTCTACACCTTTTTTTTTATGCCAATCAGTCCTAAACATTTTGTATTTGTGTCAATTCAATCCATCCGGCCAATTTTGGCTAGCAAGCACTGACGTGGCAAATTTTAAATATTTTTACTATTTTTTCGATTTTATTTTATCTTTTATTTTTTTCTAATTTTTTTTATCTTCTTCCTGGCTAATCGTCACCAGACCGACCAAGGGCTAGCGAGGTAGGCCAAGGAGTTCAACCTTGCCCAGCGACGGAGAGGTCTCACCAGATCTGGGCAGCCTCGCCGTTGAAGGGCGAGGTTGAGCTTGCTTGACCATGGTGAGGCTCACCCTCGCCGTCGGTGGGCAAGAGGGTGAGCCAGATCTAGGCTGCCTCGTCGTCGCTAGGCGAGCTTGAGCTCGCCAGGCCAATAGTGAGGCTCAACCTTGCCGGCCTTAGCCCCTGGCCGATCTAGCGACAACTGGCCAAGAAGATGGAAAAAAAATTGAAAAAAAATATTTAAAAATTATCACGTTAGCGTCGGTCGGCACCGACCGGCATCCACGTCAACACCGGCCGACCAAAATTGGTCGGATTGACTGAATTGACATAATTACAATAAGTTTATGACTATTTTGATAATTTTTCTTGTGTAAGACAATATGACATTTTACTTACTGTACCACGTTGATACCGTTTTTTGTTGTTAGCAAGATGAAAATTGCAAGATACAAAGTAATCTTAGGAGCAACGCTTGTCAAGATATGGATAAAGCCTTATTTGAAGTAGCAGACATGACAGCTTATGCATATCGATAGGAACTAGTCAAGCTAAATATTAGCACTATAATATTCAAAAAAGAAATGACCCCATTTTGGAGTTGTTATAGCAGTATAAAGAAGATTTTCCACAAATGACGTAATCTAAATTTGATTTGATTGTTAGAGAGAAAGTGAATAGTTGCTATCTTAAAATTTAAAGTGGAAAAAATCGCTTTTTGAAAAGTTTCATTTGATGTTTCATTTCAATTTACGTTGCACACATTTTAAAAGTTCAAATCAAGTTAATAAAAGAAAAATCAAATAAGTATTACCGATATTCAACTGGACATTTAAGTATTTAATATTAAGCCTAGCTCTAACTAACGAATTATGTTTGTGCCGTGTTGGATTTGGGGTAATGCGATAAGGTCCTTTATGTATCCAACACTTAGGATGTTTTGACTCTCGAGTTGAACTTGTTGCATCACAGGTCGATCATCCTTTCACAATCATATTCCACCTTGGAGTTAAGAAGTCAAGCGAAGTATTTAATATTAAGCCTAGCTCTAACTAACGAATTATGTTTGTGCCGTATTGGATTTGGGGTAATGCGATAAGGTCCTTTATGTATCCAACACTTACGATGTTTTGACTCTCGAGTTGAACTCGTTGCATCACAGGTCGATCATCCTTTCACAATCATATTCCACCTTGGAGTTAAGAAGTCAAGCGAGAGGCTGGAGTTTGTCGGTGAAATAAAGAGGGAAACAGTGGTCGCCTCGGACACAGTGACATATGAGGGATTGATTGCTGGCGTGAAAGGTTTCGGCTTTCATCCGAAGAGAATGTGGTACGAGACTCCCGGTAAAGACCACGAATTGCTGGTGGAGATCGAGGGTGACAAGCAAGTGAAGGAAATGGTGCGACGAGCATCTGAAAGAGGATCGATTCATGTGTACGTCGAGGGAAGGGTCGACTTTTCTTTGGGGGGAGCAATGATCAAGGGCAACCAATGGGACTGCCCCGTGCATTTCTTGTCTTTCCTTTTCGTCGTTTTGTTTTTTCTCTGGCTTTCGTGGACTTTCCCGGGAAAACAGGTTTTGTGGGGAATTTTTGGTGATTAGCTTCGGTTTTTTGTTCTCCGCCCCCAAGACGCTATACGATTTGTGCGGAATGAGTGGTGATCCTTTTTTTTTTTTCCATTTATTTCCTTTGTGTCAATTTAAATAATTTAGGATGAGTTTTGTTGTGATTGGATGAACCTTGACGTGATAAAAGAAAAAAAAAACTTTGGAATGACAAGTGAGTCTCTTTAGCGCCTAATGTTTAATACATTACAAAAAGGAAAAGAATAGCGTTTTGGATGAAAAGAAGTGTTGATTCCTTCATTATGGGTAAAATTATCACCTAATTAAACCAATTCCTATATTTTTAGCAACTTCATATTTCATTCTGTGTCTCACAATGTCAATGGCCAAATTAAGGAACAACCCCATATTAAGGACTACAATAGCACATGACCCTCTTTTCTTCATAGCTTGATTCTTTCATAGTTCCAGTCGCCTTTCTCCTTCTTTCATAATTCCAGCCTACCCTTCCTCTTCTTTGGTCTTGCCTTTCTCCTCCACTACATCCTCCGCGACCTCCTTCGACGACCTCCTCCTTCACAAGCATAAAAATCATATCTTTTCACAAAAATTGCAATCTTTACTTGATTTCATTCGTGCCCTTTGCTGAAGTAGAGGGTCAGCAGCTACGAGGCGGAGGCGAGAGTTGAGAGGCGAGTTGAGAGCGAGAGCCAAAGCTGAGGCCTGAGGCAAGCTGAGAGGACGAGGCGAGAGCAAGAAAGGGAGATGAGGCGGCAAGGGAGGCAAGCTGAGGCGAGGGGTAAGGAGGCATGAGAGAGGGAGGTGAGGGAGCCAAGAGAGTCGAGAGCTATGAGACC
The DNA here is from genome assembly GCA_031216235.1 of Syzygium jambos. Lineage (NCBI taxonomy): Eukaryota > Viridiplantae > Streptophyta > Magnoliopsida > Myrtales > Myrtaceae > Syzygium > Syzygium jambos. The sequence continues at coordinate 19,609,532 of CM062222.1, forward strand.
GAGAGGCCTAGAGTTTGCCTTTGTTTCTGCTAACTTTACTCTTTAGTTTAGAGAAAAAAAATACAAAAAAGAAGCAAAATCACCGGTCAAGTTCCACAAAGTGAAATGGTAACCAAATTGGTTGTTTTCAATTCCAAATTTTGAAAATCGGGAACTGTCGAAATTCGGCCGGTTCGGTCCGATCCAATCCGGTTCGTGAATCGGTTCAGTGCACACCACTACTTTCTGTCCTTCAAAGTCTCTCTCATCAAGAAACTTTTTGTCAAAATAGTTAACTTTTTTAGATTTTACATCACATTTAAATTAATATTACTAAATGAATTATTTCAAGTTCACCCTTTAAGCTAAACTCTTATATTTAATCGAAGATAATCTCTACTACATTTTTGTCCAGCCATTTTTTTTGTTTGATCTTTTAGAAAAAAAATTTTGAGGTGGGAACGGGGATGGGAAATTTGACCTGTGTGGGGGCAGGGAAGTATTCATCGTGCCCCGTGCTATTGTGATCCCTAATGGAGCGTTTCTCTATTTTTTAAAATGTCCATGTTACATTTCGTCAAACTTTGTCTGCTGCTAATCGATTTTTGCTAACATAAGCCGTCGGATTACTGGCGTTGATGTCCCATACACATATCGTGTTACGATCTGCCAAATATTCTAATAGCCACCACCAGGGTCAATGTTCCAAGCCCATGCCAATATGATAGTGCCTGTAAGTGTCCATTAGCAACATGAAAAAATTAAACCGTCGGACCTAAGATCTCAAGTTTTCTTTTGACTAGTTCCTTCACAAGTGCACCAAGTTAGTTAACTTTGACATCACTATTTGAGCCCTTTGGGTGTACAATCGACTTAGTCACCTAAGTGGATTGGTGGTGACTCTAATATGGTATTTAAGTTCATGATCGTATCTTAATCCCGTAAATTACCCAAACATAGGATTTGCGAAGATCTAAGGACTGAGGCACTACTAGATGGCGATCCTCCCTTCACTTTGTGAGATTCGAGGTGCTACGTTACTAGCGAGTTTGTTTAAGTGATACATAAATAGTGATCTTCATCTTCTAAACAACCACACGTACAGAAAGAAATAACAACGGGTTTTCATGGGGAAAAAGTTCTATTGTTCTAACAAAGCAACTCAAATTTCCATGTCTTCCTTGTGTCAAAGGATCTTGCATCAGGAGAACAAGCTTGTTTAGACAGAAGAAGCTCAGAGGTACCAGTTAGAAGATCAAAATACCTATTGAGGTTGAGAATCATAATGATACTTGAACGATTTCAAATGGTTAATGTTGAACAGATAGAAGCACGAGTTATCGTCGCAAGTCTGGAAGAACCGCGAACCAGAAGAAGTTTCTCACTCTTAACGAAGTAGAAGTTGCCCCTGCAATGTTCTACATACCTAGTTTCAAGACCCAGTCTCTATACCAAGTTAATTTCAATCAAAATGGTATTTCACAACTGCAAAAAAGCATTGTAATCCATCCGAATCAAATCGAGAGGAAATCGAAGCAGTTTTTTCCAATGTTGGTAAAATAGAAGAAGCTACGTAGCAGAAGAAGCATGTTTTTTTATGAAAACAACCCGTTAATTTATGGAAAAGTGTTAAAAAAATCTCAAACCTATTACATTGATACCAATTTAGTCATAAATATTTTTTTGCTGCCAATTCAGTTTTACGTCTTTTGTCATTG